>CM060922.1:389350548-389973830 GCA_030737875.1 Allium sativum
TTTAGGAGAATCCGACGGTCGGATCTCCCGTAATGTCCGTTTGAAATAAATGGTCGAAATTCACGAACTTCCGCGGCGCGTTCTATTCAGGCCATTATATTATATATATAATATATATAATATATATTTCGTCGATTTCTATTTAAAACGAATTATATAAATAGTTTTAAAATTCGTTTCAAAAGCAATTTCAACTTCCATTTCAATTCAAATCAAAGTTGAATTCTTCCTTATAAATTCGTTTTAAAATTCATTTCTATTCAATTCAAATTTCAATTCAATTTGAATTCATTTCAATTCGCTTTCAATTCAATTTGAATTCGTTTTCAATTTAATTCAATTCCAAAGTCGTTTTTAATTCAATTCATTTCGAAATCGTTTTCAATTCAATTCATTTCGAAATCGTTTTTAATTCAATTCATTTCGAAATCGTTTTTAATTATTCAATTCATTTCGAAATGAATAAAATCGATATAAATATCGTTCACGTCAAAATGGCGTCAAACTAATCAACACGGCTTCATAAATTTCTATTTTCAAATATTCTATTTCACATATTTCTTTTTCAAAATAGTTGTTATTATCAAAATATTTCGTTCAACACATGACCAATCTCAATGGATGAGTACTGTCAACACATGAACTTTTATTTTATATCGATAAAGATGTAAATTTTATTACTAAAATATTTCGTTCAACACATGACCAATCTCAATGGATGAGTACTGTCAACACATGAACTTTTATTTTATATCGATAAAGATGTAAATTTTATTACTAAAATATTTCGTTCAACACATGACCAATCTCAATGGATGAGTACTGTCAACACATGAACTTTTATTTTATATTGATAAAGATGTAAATTTTATTACTAAAATATTTCGTTCAACACATGACCAATCTCAATGGATGAGTACTGTCAACACATGAACCTTTATTTTATAATATTCTTTATTTTTCAAATTGGAACGAGGCCCAATCAATTTACCATATAAAATTAATTATATGGATTTTCATACAACACATGTATATAATAGCATTGAAAAATAATCAACCATCAACCAAAGTGCACTACACTGTATAAGCATCAAATATAGATCTCTAACGCTTATAACAGCCTGTCAATCAATCGATCGACATATTTAATCAATCAGGATGAGTGAACTTCAAATTTCATCCCAACACCCGTGTGGGGTTTCAAACAATCAAACACAGATTTTAGTTGTGCAGTTGGGCGATGTGTAAAATTTATCGTCCCAATCAATGTCATTCAAATAGGTGTACATAAACAAACCGTCTGGTTTGTAAATGAATATTTATTTATTCACATTCCCGTTAAAAATTATATTTTTAACGACAAAACATTTTATTCCAACATATGAATTTCTATTCAGTTCATTCTTTAAATAAAATGATATTTTTATTTTTCTAACTTATTTTAGAAAATTCACCAAACCACCAAATTCAAATCAAATCATCTAACTAATTTATGCAACCAAAACAAACAAGTCCATGGTCTGTGGACGATTGTGTCGGGTGCTACTAAGCACCGTCTGCATCCTAGTATATATATATATGACTAGAAAAGAAATTGAAGAGTGAGAAATTCTCACCTTTGGGGTTCCACTCCGTCATTCTTTGGTTGTCAATTTTCGATCGTATCCATCGCACATAGTCTGAAAATCATAATTTTATCGAATTATAAGTTCTTCCACAGCATGACTATTTCATATATAGCGTATATGATCTGAAAATCATATTTTTAGCTTTCTAAAAATATTTACACAGCTTAACTATTTTAATAATAGTATACCTTCGATAAAGATCATATTTTTATTTAATTAAAAATCCTGTCTTTATATAATAAAAAAAAATCATGTCTTCATATTTTTAAAACAACGTCTTCATATTTTTAAAACAACGTCTTTATATTTTTAAAACAACGTCTTTATATTTTTAAAACAACGACTTTATATTTTTAAAACAACGTCTTTATATTTTTAAAACAACGTCTTTATATTTTTATTCAAAACATATTTAAATTTAAAATCAATGCTATTTTTTTTATAAATATTTCAGATTTTAAAACAATTTTATTATAATAAAGATCAGATTTTTTTCTAATGTATTTAATTACAGGGTTAAAGATTTACACTGCCTTCCTCATTGACGCATCCCGTATGCTTCAGGTTCCTTTTGAAATTCGTCGACCTGAGCTCGACCATAAAAGTTCGCCATTGCCATCGATCTGTCGCGTCGGACGTTCATCCATTAGCACCTCCTCGAAGTCCTTCAGGTAACGCACCCCCCCGGTCAAGCGCGTCGCCTCCGGTGGTCTGCAGCGCCTGGAAAGTGAGGGCGAAGCGGAGCAGTTCATGCTCGAAATTTGAGCAACCTCCTCCACAATATTCGATCAAACTGGTGCTGACTCGAAGAGCTCTCCTCGCTCTTGGATTTCATGTATTTAGTTCGGATTAATTCCCCTTGGATTTGGAGATTTCGGAGCTCAAAGATCCGAGCTCTTTCCGCCGTTAAAACTAGGGCCTGCGGGTTTTTTTCTCCTTTTTTTTCTGTTTTATGATTGGCCGAGGGGGGGGGGTTTTATATTAATTTTTTATATTATTTAATTAATTTACTTCTAAAAATACATGGTTATCGCCACGAACTCCAATCCACACCCAACGAGTGTCGCCCTTAGCCAATTGCCCTCATTCCGAACACAATATGATATGTTTCGTAGGCCAATTCGGCTGTTACAGTCAGTTTTTCTTCAAATTAAATATAAAACATTTAATTTTCAAATTTGAACGTACATTTTAATTTGCCGGGGCTACAAACTGATTCGAAAAATTCCAGAAAAATAAATCTGGCTATGTGGGGAAGATACGGTCCCAACAAAACTAATTTCGTCGAAATCCGAGGTCGTTTGCAAAATGTCCATTTTTAAGGGCCTGAATTCCATAGCGACTATTCAGAATTTTCAACCGGACATATCTTTTGATTCCGGCTATGAAATCTTGATTATTCGGATTCGTTGGAAAGATATTCGTGAATAAATTCTAATATTTTTGGTTTCACTAAAATCCGGATTATTTTGCACCCGGTACATTCAATTGAAGTTTGAAATCGAATTATTGAACTACCGCGCCATTTTCAATTCCTTTTATAATTATATATAATTATTATATATTCTAACGACGACGTATATAATATATGCGTTCCAATGCTATTGAAAATAAATTTCTCATCGATATTATTTAAAATAATTCATTTTAAATAATCAAAATTCGCTAAAATTGCCAAAATAAAAATTTCAAACTGGCTCGCATTTTCCGGGTTGTTACACTATTCTACTTTCATACTTAAACTCTAAAGTTAAATGTATGATATGCAAGTTTGCCATGATATGCAAGTTTACTATGATGTGTTATGCAAGTTTACTATGATGTGTTATGCAAGTTTACTCTGATGTGTTATGCAAGTTCATCAAGTTATGTTATGCAAGTTTGATATGCAAGTTTTTCATATGATATGCAAGTTATGTTATGCAAGTTTGATATGCAAGTTTGTCATATGATATGCAAGTTATGTTATGCAAGTTTGGGTTGATCCTTTTGTTCATATGTTATGCAAGCTTATCTTGGGTTTATGAGCTTAAAGCTCCAAGCTTTATGCTAAAGGTTGCATTTTGGCAACATGTAAGTTATCATATCTCTTATGATAACTTGCATGTGAGGCTAAATGCGAACTTATGGCCACCTCTACATGCCATTCATCACCATGTATCACCAATATGCTAAGTTTGGTTTTATGCATGCTTTTGAGGCCTAAAAATGTAATATGCAAGTATATGAACACATGTACATTTCATATGCCACCATGTTGAACTTGTGGCTTCAACACCTTTATGTCATGATTATGCCAAGTTCCCTCTTTCTATCCTTTATGCGCTATTGCGATATGTAAGCGATGGGATTGCGTTTGGGGTTGGGTAAACTTAAAAGACATAAAAACATAAGCTTGGGAATTTACCTATTAAGTTAGGTCTACCCTTTGGGAATTTACCCATTAAGTTAGGTCTACCCAAATGCTTGAAAACTTGTAACATGTTTTGGAATCATGATGGACATGACACTTAGAAAAGATAAGTGTGACCAACTCGAGGTTGGGTTGAATTTGTAGCGTAAACCTACCCGGAACCGACCGGCTTAACTAGTTGCTACAAACAATAGGACCCAATGTGAGAAGTTGGCCATGTTGTACCTTGAACCCGAGGTTAGACCAAGTTGTGGTGTAAAGCTACCCGGACCCGCCCGGCTTAACTAGTAACCACAACAAGGTCTAATGTGAGAGGTTAAGGCGCATTAAATTAATTAATGCCTCGTGATTAGGGTTAAGTCATGGTCCACTTAGTACTTAACCAATTTGTCTTGGTAGATTAATCGGGGTTAAGTCGTGAACTCATCGTTACACTTAACCAAGTTAATCCATGATTAGCAAGAGGGTTAAACCGTACTTAACCCACTAGAAAAATCCTAGCAATGGGGGTCCACTCCAGCAGTAATCCCAAGTTTGTATCATTAAGGCCCTAGGGTCTAGGCTAGGGAGGGAGCACGATTACTGAACTGGAGGTAAGTGACCAAAACGACGGCAGAGTGGTACGCCGGTGTAGTTCCGGGCGGACTTATGGTCGTGCACATAGTCCGAAGCCGGGGAAAACATGCACGGGTACCAGTAGATCGAGACTGTGCACGCATGTTTATGGTGTCCAGGGGTTGCCACCCTAGGGCTTGATACACCCGACGGGAGACCCGGCACAGTCTGACTACAATTATGTTTGGGCCGTATGGACACCAACACGTGACGAGTTAGGCTTATAGGGAGCCGATCGACTAGACCGTTTGGTTAGACCTTGTATTAGGATCATTTCATGTTATTGGGCCAAAGCTTGGGCCAAGGGATCAACACTGGTTTATTCAAGTCATGTTAGTTTGCTAGTACACCTGTGGTGCAAAACCTTAAACCTGATTATGCGATGACACCTTTATCTACCTTGTTAGTTAATCATCATGCCAGTATGTAGTTGTCCATATGTTCATCTCAGCTTTCATCATGCCAGTTAACTTTATCAGTTTACATTGATTGTAGTAGGGCTTACTCAGTCTTTTTGACTGACCTGTTTTCTTTCGCCTCTTTTCTTCCGTTCCCCCCCCCCCCAGGTTCTCAGGGTGGGAACGTTGGAGCTTAGCTTGGATTTCGGATTGCTTGCTTGTGGGATTTCAGCTCATGTACGGTTTCGACATGAAGCTAGCTATGGTTATCACTTATTTGGGGATAGTACTTATGTATTTCAGTTTTTCAGTTGATGTTGTTTTTATCTAGACTTGTTCATTTGGAAAGCTATGTTGTACCAGACTTGTTTTGAAATAGTATGAAATCTTCCGCTGTTTTATCTATGTTATTTACTCTGTTTACATATATACATATGTTCTTGTTCTGCCTTGATATATCATTATGCATGTTTACCTGATTCAAACGCCCCTCCAAAGTCAGAGTGCTTGCAAGAGCCACCCTGACGGAGGTGAAGTGTTACATATTTGAAAAGGCCGAGTTAATTATCATTTCAAATAATTGATCGACGAGTGAAATTCGAAGATATGAAGACGGTGCAAGTCCGATGATCTTCACGTCGAATGGAGGGGTGCTAATGATGCTCAAGAAAGGAGTAGCTACCTTGACGGGGTTGAAGTAGTAGCCACCCGGACGTACTTGTTGATTGTACGGATATGCGAGATATTGAGTGCCTCCGGTTTCGTTCAGACCCAGGACGAACGTGTAAATGGACTGTGTGTCTGACATTGGATTTTGTTCTGTGCTGATTGATGTCTATTAAATATATATCTGTTTGGCGGCGGAGAATTTATTCTCTTGCTTAACGCCCTTCTCTGAGACGTACGAGCCCAGAGGTTATATATCAAGAGAAATCAGTCGCACGGAGTGAATTGCCTGTGTGGCACGCCTAAGTGATAGATGATCAAGGCTTCTGTTGAAAAGCAAAGTCTTGTGGTTGATGATCAAAGCATGGCCTGTGTGGTGTAGCTTTGTGTATAGCGTTGTTTCGCGAGCCTCACACCCCGGTATGAGCCAGAAATGGGAGACGGACTTCAGGGAGGATATGCGTTTTCTTCTAGCTAGGAGTGGTGCTTCTGGTTTTACACGCCCGAGTATTTTACTTATGTGGATGATGGAAAGCGAGGCCTCGGTTGCTTCGGTCTCTTCGGAGCCGATGGTGTGGTCAGATATGACCAGTGATGCCCCATAGGGCGGGGAAACGCAATGTTCAGGAATTTTAATCCACATCGGTGGACCGGCCCTGATGATCCAAGGCTTGCCTGCGTGCTTGCCTGAGGGGCGGGCTAGAGCGTCTCGAATTCGGTAAGGACTATCTTTTGCCTTGGTTCATGACGGAAATCCAATTTCCAAATACGACATCGTGCGGTTTTGATTGTATATATATTTGGCGACATGATATACATGCCGTCTATGATTGATAGTTATGATTGAAATCGTTTTTGAAACATATATACACTAGCAATAATATCAAATGATTTGTTTTACTCGTATCAAGCATACTTTGGCCATTATAAGGTAAAACTTTATCCTCCGGTTTGTGTTGCATTGTGTGATGGGAACTGAGTCTTACAATGGCTTCATTTTTATAAAAAGCATTGCGATGTTTAAAAGAACTATTTGTTTTAAAGCACTGGCAATCCAATGGAGTAAACCCGTTCCCCGAAAGTGGCGTGGTCCTGTGATTAGCTATATTTGAAAATGTGTTAAGTAGATTTCTCATACCAGTCCCATGACTGACTCGTAGTTTGTTTCACTTGCAAACTCGGGTGCCCCTTTTTCTACACGGGCAGCCTTGTATTCAGGTTTTAGCAGGCTCTTTCTGGATAGCTGGAGCTGAATATGGATTCTATCATTTATCTCTTTTTATGCTGTTCAGCTCCTGTTGTACATATTATGTTTTCTTTTCCGCAGTAGACATTTATGTATAGCTGAACTATATTTTGTACTAAGTATGATCCTATATACTGTGTAACTCTGAGGAATATATTTATCCAATGTATTCTATTGTACATTATCTGGTGTATTTATTTATTTCTGTTTTGCTGTTATCTGTTTATGTGTTATATTCCAAAGATTACCCTTGCCACCGTCTTATCGGGGATGGGGTCGTCACAAACGTGGTATCAGAGCTTTGGTTAAGCCTGGAATATAACATATGAACGAGCTCGTCAGAAATAGAACCAGGAGTGTTCTAGGACGAGTAACTCATTACAGATAGGATCAGTAATATCCTAGTATGAGTATAGCAGAATGAAATGCACCTTGATAGACACATTTACATTCAAGTATATGTCTCTTTGCTTTGTAATATCTTTTCTGTTGACCTGACACTTGGTCTGCTATTTGCAGAAGTGCTAGAAAATGAGTGCCTGAAACAGAAGGAATACAGACCCAGATATAGAAGCCCTACTTAAGAAGTATAGAAATATGGGTGGAGTACCATTCTTGGGCAAAGAATCTATTGCTAAAACACATGCTTGGATTCGTTCTGCTGAGAAAATCTTTGAGGGATTAAAGCTGAGGGATGACCAGAAAAGATTACTGGCATCTTGGGCACTCAAAGACGGAGCTTTGTTCTGGTGGGATTCGATTGTTAAAGATAATCCAAAAGGTGATATCACCTGGGATAGATTCAAAGAGCTTTTCAATGCAAAATTTATTCCTCCAGAAGCCACTCAGCAGCTATGTGATGAATTCTACTATTTGATCCAAGGTGATATGAATATCCCAGAATATCATAAGAGATTCAATGAACATTCTCACTTTGCTCCACATTTGATTCAAAAGCCAAAGATGAAGAATCTGAGGTTTATAAATGGTCTTCAAAGAAAATATCAGGATAAAGTAATGGGGCATGTGAAGCTTCCTTTTTCTAAAATGATATACATGGCCTACCAGTATGAGGATCTCGATAGGAAAGGTATGTTAGGAGACGAAGAGGAAGTCAGTTCTAGCAGCAAAAGAAAATTCGAAACTGATAGCCCAGAGACGAGTACACATCCTGAGGCTAGTACGAAGTCTGAGTTCAGATAGAAGCCTAAGGTTGATAGGAAAAAGGTTAAATCTGATGAGGTACCAATAACGACAGCCACATGTTCGAGCTGCAATAAGCAAGGGCATTTGGCGATAAATTGCAAATCTTGGAACAAAAGGAACAAGGATAAATCTAAATCCAAGAACAAGTTGCAAGACACTAGGAAATGCAATCTTTGCCATCGGGCTGGTCACATAAAGCGGGATTGCCGGTTATTAGAGAAACCTGAAATAATACAGGTAAATAAAGTAGCAGAAGTTCCTGCATCCTCAGCTAGTCAGGAAAGGCCAGATGTTTTAGAAGGCACACTTACTGTCAAAGATATTCCAATTAAAGTACTGTTTGACACAGGAGCGTCGCGAAGCTTTGTTGCAAAGAATGCGGTTGAGAAACTGGAATTGAATTTGAAGAAGCTCAAGGAACCAATGACTGTTCATAATCCGGTTGGGGGCTCCCTTGATCTTGATTGGGTTTGTGGAGTGCATGTCTCTTTTTCCCGGCATCGGTTCCCCACGATCGCAATCATAATGAATTTTACAGAGTTTGACCTTATACTGGGATTGGATTGGTTAACCAAATATGAAGCAAAAGTTAAATGCGCCGAGAGGGTTGTTAAGGAAAAAACTAAGTTTGGAGAATATATAACCATTCCATGTAAAGGCCCGAATTCTGATAGAAAAGACTTCTGGGCAGCATTAGATGTTTCTCCTGCTCAAATAGAACCTGTTCCTGTCGTTACAGAGAATATTCAGGTCGACATTGCAAATATTCTAGTTGTCAAGAACTATGCGGATGTGTTCGAAGAAGTTGTTAGCTTACCTCCGCTGAGGGAAATTGATTTTAAAATCTCTTTAGTTCCAAATGCAAGGCCAGTAGTTCACGCTATTCGAAGAATGACCTTGAAAGAGAAAGAAGAGTTAGACAATCAAACTCGACAGCTTGTATGGAAGGGTCTGATCAGACCTAGTTTCTCTGATTGGGGAGCAGCAGTGGTATTTGTTCCGAAATCAGACGGTACTCTACGACTTTGTGTTGACTACCGGGATCTCAATAAGCAAAACAAATATCCATTGCCGCGGATTGATGATTTGTTGGACCGGTTGAATGGAGCACAAGTGTTTTCACGAATGGACCTAGCTACAGGTTTCCATTAGCTTCGTATCGCCGAGGAGTGTGTTCCTTTGACAGCATTCAGAGGCCCAGACTTATTCTACGACTGGTTAGTAATGCCGTTCGGCTTATGTAATGCTCCAACCTATTTCGTCGATCTAATGAACCGAGTATTCAGAGGAGTATTGAATAAATTTGTTCTCGTTTTCATTGATGATATCCTTATCTTCTCTAATTCAGAAAGCGAGCACGAAAAGCATTTGGAACAAGTGTTAGAAATTCTCAGAAAGAATGTGTTGAAAGCAAAGTTTTCCAAATGTATATTCTGGCAAGAAGAAGTCAAATTTCTTGGCCACATCGTGTCAAAAAAAGGAATTTCAGTGGATCCCAGTAAAATCACTGCTATTCAGAATTGGAAACAGCCTCGTACGCCCACAGAAGTCAGAAGTTTTCTCGGGTTAGCCAGTTATTATCGGAAACTCATTAAGGATTTCGCAAAGACATCTAGTTCTTTTACGAAACTGACGAAGAAACATTCGAGATTCAATTAGACTCCAGTATGTGAGGAAGCTTTCCAAGAGCTGAAGCTGAAACTGACAACTGCTCCAGTGTTAACAATAATAAATGGCAATGAGGACTTGAAAGTCTGGACTGACGCATCTAGAGAAGGCCTTGGCGCAGTATTAATGCAGAGAGGTCAGGTGATTGCTTATGCTAGCCGTCAGCTGAAACCGCGTGAGAAAAACTACGTTACTCATGATCTTGAGTTGTTAGCCATCGTATTCGCTTCGAAAATCTGGAGGCACTACCTTTTGGTGAGAAATTCGAACTGTATACAGACCATCAGTCATTGAAATATCTGTTCACTCAAAAAGACTTGAATCAAAGGCAGCAGCGTTGGCTAGAATTTCTTGCAGCGTACGATTTTGAGATTTTGTACACTCCAGGGAAAGCCAATGTTGTGGCTGATGCGCTGAGTAGAAAGAATGTAATAATCGCCAGTTTTATCATTATGACATCTTTGATTGATAAAATATCTGTTCTTCAGAAGGATGATCACTTCATTCAAAGAATTAAAGAAAGAATACAGAAACGCGAGTCCTTGAGTTTTCAGATTGATGACGAGGGAATCCTAAGGTTGAATGGCCGTATATGTGTGCCGAACATTGCTGAACTCCGAAGAGAAGTATTAGATGAATGTCACAAAGCCAAGCTTAGTATCCACCCAGGGGTGAGCAAGATGTATAATGATATCAAACGCACTTTCTGGTGGAGATCTATGAAACGAGACATCTCTTATATGTTGGCCGGTGTACTACTTGTCAGCAAGTCAAAAGCGATCAGCAGAAGCTCGCTGGATTGTTGCAACCATTGGAAATTTCCGGTGGGAAGTGGGAACAGATTTCTATGGATTTCATAGATGGATTGCCCAGGACTAGGAAAGGAAATAACAGTATTTGGGTGATCGTGGATCGATTTACGAAGACCGCTCATTTCATACCTGTCAAATCGAATAGAACTGCTCAAAGTCTGGCGCAGATTTATTTCAAGGAAATGGTTAGACTGCACGGAGTTCCTATGAGCATCGTTAGCGATCGTGACCTGGTTTTTGCCAGTAAATTCTGGGAAGTATTCCAAGCAGAATTGGGAACGAAACTGAACCTGAGCACCGCTTATCATCCTCAAACAGTTGGCCAAACTGAGAGGGTGAATCGTATTCTAGAAGATCTATTGTGGGCGTGTATTATTGATTTTGGTGGATCATGGGAAGACCACTTACATTTGGCCGAATTCTCATATAACAACAGCTACCAAGCGAGCTTGAAAATGTCTCCATTCGAAGTATTGTATGGTAGACCGTGCCGATCCCCTGCTTGTTGGGTTGAACTTGGTAATAGACTTGTATTGGGGCCTGATATGATTCGCGATGCTGCAGATAAAGTCGATTTCGTTAAGAAACGATTACTAGCCGCCCAAAGCCGACAGAAAAGCTATGCAGATAAGAGAAGAAGGGATATATCATTTGTTGTTGGCGATTATGTATATTTGAAAGTATCTCCGATGAGAGGAGTTATCCGGTTCGGTAAAACAGGGAAATTGGCGCCTAAATTCATTGGTCCGTTTCCTATTCTAGAACGGATTGGAACTCTCGCATATAGGGTTCAATTGCCTGATGGGTTGCCTGGAGTGCATGATGTATTTCACGTATCTCAACTTCGAAAGCACGTTCATGATCCAGACTTGATCGTGGAAGAAGCAGCGCAACAGGATATAGAAATCACTCCAGAATTGGCAGTTAGGAGAGAGCTGCTAAAGATAATTGGCAAAGAACCAAAGAGCTGAGGAACAAGAAAGTTCGCTTAGTTAAAGTGCAGTGGAGTGGAGATCCGCGAGATTGTACTTGGGAAACAGAGGAAAGCATTAAGAAAGCCTATCCTAAGTGCAGGGTGGATATCTCTGATTGACTCTGGTGCAAGGTACATTTACCATATTTTGCATTTCCATTATATTCTCCACTTTGCCGTGTTCTCTTTGCATGGATGTAAGCTTTTTCATTATATAGTCTGAATGATTTAAAAGAGTATATGAATTAATTAGTAGGATTTTGAAAAGTTAAAAATAAATTGATTGATGTTTGTGTTGTGTGATAGTAGATTTAATTAATTAAATTATTAAGAACGATAGTTAATTTAATCAATAAGAGAATAATGGTAGAATTTATTCAATTAAATCACACATTGAACTGATTTAAAATGGATAGAAATATATACGTGTGCATTATATATGTTTGAATAGGTAAATGTATTAGCTGTTGAGTAAAGATTTTATTTGCGTGCCCGACAAATAGGTAAACCTTAATGAGTTGGATGCATAATTTTATTATTATATCAACTCCTGTGAATGCCATTGGGTGCGGAGTGCTGGTTATTCTGTGTGTAATTAATAAATGTCGCCATAGGATAGTAACAATTAATTTTGAACTACACTACATGGCATACTTCTTGAAGATAGGCATACTTCATCATATACCACATAAGCGTTTGGAGCTTGTGTGACGAGGTTGAAGATTTACCATACGAGCGAGAGGCTTGTATGGCGATGACTATATTTTACAGGTTGAACTGATGACTGATATGGACCATATAAGAATATAACGATAAATTGCCAGATTAATAATAAAAACCCCACACGGGTCTGGAGTTGACATTAATCACGTCTCTTTAGTCATTAGATACGGCACATGGATTATTTATTTCCCACACGGGACGAGGTGACGAGGATTTATCCTCTGGAGTAATTAAAAATACACACTCCCTCAGGCTTGACAGGGTGACGAGAATTTATTCTCTGGAGTTATTATCTATACACGCTCCCCTGTAAACACCAGAATATACCACTATAAATATGTGTATGCTTTGTAGGATTTATTGGGTACCTAATACGGCCCAATAAATTTCCAAACCCCTCCCTGTACAAAGGAGGTTATGGCGAAATTTTTTGAAAATTCCGGGTGTTAGCCAAATTTTTGAAGAATTTGAAAATTCTCAGAAACTGAAAAGTTGGAGAATGGAAGCCAGGTTGAACGTAGAGTTGATTAATCAAACCACTTTCGACTTTGTTCCTTTTCGGGGACGAAAAGTTTTAAGTGGGGGAGATTGTAACAACCCGTAAAATCTGAACCAGTTTAAAAATTTTAAATTGACTATTTTAGTGAATTTTAAGTATTTAAAATAAATATTTTAAATAATAGCGATGAAAAGTGTGGTTGAATCGATGTTGGAAATGAATATAATTAATTTGAATTATAAACAAGGCCTGAAATGGCGCGACAGTTTCAAAATTTCAACTCAAACTTTGACTGACTGTATCGGGTGCAAAATAAAACGGATTTTAGTGAAACCAAAAATATTTAAATCTGTTAGTGAATATCTTTCCAACGAATCTGAAAAATTAAAGTTTCGTAGCGGGAGTCAAAAGTTATGGCCAAATGAATTTTCAGAAAGGTCGCTATAAAATTTATATAGCCCGTGAAAATAGACATTTTGCAAACGACCTCGGAATTCGACAAAACCACTTTTGTTGGATCCGGGATGTGAAGTTATTGCTAGGTTTCAAATCTCATAATTTTTGAAGCTAGTATGTGAGCGTGGCGAGGGAAATTGTGTTTTGGTCAATTACAGTTAAATTGGATCGACCAGAAAATGGCCATTTTACAAACGGTCTCAGAATTCGACGAAACCAGTTTTGTTGGGCCCGTATCGTCAAAACATAGCTAGATTTATTTTTCTGGAATTTTTCGAATCAGTATGTGGCCCCGACAAATTGAAATGTACGTTTAAATTAAATATTGAATGTTTTATATTTTAATTTGAATGAAAACTGACAGAAACATTCGAATGGGCCTTCGAAACATATCCCATTGTGTTCGGAATGGGGGTAAAACGCTAGGGACGACAGTCGTAGGGTTTGGATTGGAGTTCGTGGCTATAACCAAGCATTTTTAGAATTAAATAAAATAAATAATATAAAATTTTAATATAAATATCCTGCCCCCCTCGTTCTAAACCCTAGCCGCCTCTAACAGAACCGACGCGTGATATTGCTCCAGTAAAGAAACCCTCTGATCTCCTTCGATTCTCAATTAAATTCGAAACCACCAAAACGAAATTGAAGGGCTATGTGAGATCTTTCCATCCGTACCCACGTGATCGATTCTGGTGAAGTGTAGCGCCACCAATCGTGTCGAGAAAGTGCCGCCGTCGATCGGATTTTGGGGCCCAGGGGGGTTCGAGTTCATCAACTCGGGGCGGCACAGGTAGCTGCTGCGGTGGCGCAGCTCGTGGTGGCCTCCGATCAACGTGAAACAGACGGTTGCGATGGCAAATCGGAACCCTAGATTTGAACAACGGTTTCCAGGGGGGTTTTCAATTTGGAAAAGGTAACGTTTCTAAACGCTATAGATTTAATTAATTATGTTTCTAAATAGTTTGATGTTCAAAATTACATATCTTTTTCATTTGTTAACGAAATCCAGTTAAACAAGAGACAGTGGACTCGTGTGGACGTCTTCTACATTCTAGAAGAGACCGCATATTTTTCTGAGCCTTCTGCTATTTTTGGTGGAGTGGAACCCAATGTGAGATTTCTAATATTATAAACGATATGGAAAACAACGATGTATAAATTATATAGTCGATGTATGAATTATATCAGCGTTGTACACCTCATGTATAAGCGTTGTATATGTTGTATGTTCGATATATAAGTTTGATCGTCACTTTCCTATGAATTAGAAAAGCGCGAATTTTAAATTAAATACTGCAAGCGTACAGGTGTGTAGCATACAGGTCGAACACGGGGAGGTGTAAAAAATTATTATTTATTTCTTTTTGGGCGTGTTAGACGAAGCCTGGAGATTTTGTTGAAATAAAAACAAATTGAAATTGTGAACGCAGGATTATCGTTGAATCTAATCAACGACTAATCACTAAAGAAAGTAAATTGCAAAACAAGAACAAAAATGCAGAAAATAAAAGTGCAGGAAAAGAAGAACAACAAAAGTAAATTAGGATTGTCGTTGAAACTAATCAAACGACTAATCACTAATGAAACAAATGTAAAATACAATTGGTGCTCTACCGAATCTAATCGTGTAGACAACACTAATCGCTAAGAAAATAGAAAAATGCTAGAAAATAAAAGAACAGAACTATTATTAATGTAAGAGAAGATAGAAAATGGGATACTTGTTACAATGGATATACATGTGCTTTTATAGGTGAATTGGAAACCTTAATCCTCTAATGGGTATATGGTCCTCTTTTCCAAGAATTGTTTTCATATCACATGCCTTTCTTGACTAAGCTTGTTTGGAAATAATCTCTAAGAATATATGTGCATATCATTCTGAATACCTTCCATATCTTCCAAATTATCCATGTGGCTAATTGATTGACAAAAGATGTGCATGCGATTAATTCTTCCAAACATGGACTCATGTTAGACTCCAAAAGTATATAACAAAATTCTTCAAATCTTCCATATCTTCCATGTGGCTAATGTGAACACAAACATCCTCCAATGACATCTTATGCAGTTCTTCAAGTAAATGACATCTATTCTTTACTTTTAAGGCTGAATGAAGTCTGGTTAACATATCTATAAAAACAACAAGAAAATACCCAGCGTAATATTTATTTATATACAAAAAGATAAAATATAGGTGCATAAATTAACATATTTCTATGCTGATCAAATACCCCCACACTTATCTTTTACTCGTCCTCGAGTAAAACAAAAATTAAAAATTAAACTAGATAGGTCACATTTTCGTAGGAAACACAATTGCATTGAGCGTATGCAACAAGCCGTTAAACCTCTAGGTGTCCCTAGTAGGAGAGTGGTGTCTCGTGAGGGTTTTCAGCGGATACTACCCACAAAATCCAAATGCAGTATGCTATGATTCTAATGAAACTACATGAATGCAATGGACATATGCAAAAATAAAAACGAAAAATGAAAACACGACTTATTTTAGGAAAGTGGTACAACAAATTAAGTTAATAATTTCTAATCAGTTGATTTTATTTTAGATACCTCGACTTGTCACAAATTTTCAATACAAATCAAGTTTTCAAATGTTAAATTCCAGTTTGGCCAGTTAGTTCGGTCGATAACATAGTGCAGCCATGAAATAAATTCTTAGTTTGCTTGGCACAGTTTACAAAGTGGTATTATTATTTTCTCATGTATGGCTAGTCAAATCAATAAGGTCAAGAAGTGTTTGGGCATCATCGCTTATTATTATTATTATTATTATTATTATTATTATTATTTATTCTATAAAATTTTAAAATTTATGATTAAGTACATACACCTAACTTAAAAGACCAAGGTTTACCACCCATGCACTGCCTCGCGGACTAACGGAGAGTGGGTAAAGAGCTTGGCGGATTGTGCTGGTCGACTTTGACTTTGTCAACAACGTGTCGGTAATCCTTAGGTGTCCAATCTCATAAAATGAGACCAAGATATTCCAACGCTGACTTTGTCAACAACGTGTCGGATAGAGCTTGGCGGGTTTGCACACCAACGCTAGATATACAAGCAATGTTGGATACCCTTGGATTACTATTATTATTATTGAAATTATAAGCACAAAAGAGAGTTACGCGAACTCAACTTAACACAACTTAATTTTAAAGGTTTGACAAGCCATTATAAGTATTTTAAGTCCTCCACTTATTTAAACAAAGTCTACAATATAGAATAGATTTCATGGCCATCACCTAAGAATCTCCCTATGTACCGGTTAAACTATTATCCCTCAAAATTAAACTTTTCATTATATTTCTTATTCGATCTAAGTTGAGAGAAAAAAATACTATCAACTGACTAATAATTGTTAACTTATCTTGTTGCATCAAACTAAAATGAGTCATGTTTCAAACAAAAAATGGCATGTTAGTACAGTCTAAAATGCATGATGGTCCTATTAAAATGGCTGAAACTGAAAAGAAAGAAAAATGAATGAAATGCAGACTCCCCCCGCACTTGAACTAAACAGTGTCCACACTGTAGACGTTTCCTAAATTTGAAAGATCGTACATAAAGGTGAATGAGATGCAAAATTATTTGTATAATGAAATGCAATCTAACTATATGTAAGAATGGATCATATGTACAATGATATATGTGTTTGCGATGCATGCGACGCAAAGAATTCCACCAACTTTTTCCCCCATACTTGGTTCTAGCCCGATGAGTCCCATTCCTACTATGTCTAGGCATGTTTTCTAAAAAGCAAGAGTTTTTGAAAACCATCTCATCTTTAAACCTAGATTTATAGTCCAGGAGATAAATATCCAGGGTCGTCCTAACATGAAGTTTTTCAACCAAGCCAGCATTCCAAAGATAATTCATGTGCTCAACAAATTTATCAGTGTAATTGTTCAAAAATTTGTGATTGTATATAAATTCAGTAAAATTTGAAATCTGAGTGTTGTTCAAGACTATGTGATCACATTTCTCATCATTAACTGACAACGTATTCTCGACACTGACAATTTCAAGTTCGTTTGAAATTTTCTCAAAGTTAAAATTTTCGAACTCGTGACGTGAATCCACTTCTTCCTCATTTGGCAACTCATCCTCGTACAATCCAAAGAATTCATGTTCATTAAAATCCTTTTCCAAATTTGAATTGAAAATTTCAATATTTTTATTCTGTTCAATTCTTAGAATTTCAATTTTCTCACAGCCTGAAAGAGGTAGATCAAAATCTGAGCTTAAATCTTTTTTCTAAAAAGAATTGAAGTCTAAATCATTTGCTGAATTGTGAACAACTTCATTTAGATCGCCATTTTCAATTTCCAAAGTTGTAATCTAAAAATTTTCAATGTCAGCAAAGAATGGATTATTTCCTGATTCATCGCATAGAATTTGATTTTGTTGCTCGAGTTGTTCTTTATAAGACGCCATTAAACAAAGAAGTT
Organism: Allium sativum; assembly: GCA_030737875.1. Lineage (NCBI taxonomy): Eukaryota > Viridiplantae > Streptophyta > Magnoliopsida > Asparagales > Amaryllidaceae > Allium > Allium sativum. Next base: position 389,368,324 of record CM060922.1, read on the forward strand.
CATCCATCTTTTTATTTAGCCTTTCCGCCCTCTCATCAAAATTACATTCTTCAGAGTCGTTGATTTGAGAGCTCTCGCTTTGGATTTCTTGATTATCAAAAGTATAATCCTCATCAATTTCACCATCAATATTATTTTCAATGTGATAGTTGTTTGAATTTTCATAAAAATGACAATTGTATTGGAAATCATTTTGATTTTGAAAATCGGGTTCGTAACCAAAATTGTTAAAATTGGTGGGAAAATTCCAATTTTGGTCATTCTCAAGATGTGGGTATGGGTTGTAGTTTCGAAAATTTTGATCGATTTGAAAATCATTTTCAAAATTATTTTCGAATTGGTTTCCAACCCCATATTGATGTTGATCAAAGGTACATTGTGATTCAAAGCCGTTTTGATGTGGACGTGGCCCATAATCGAAGTTATTGAAATTTAAATTGAAATCGTCGTTTCGATTATATCTATGATTTTGAAAATGTTGGTCAGTTGGAAGATTTTGAAAATTGTTGACATTGGGCTCACGAAATTTTGGAAAATCTTGTTTCATGAGTTGCAATTCATACTCATACTCTTCAAGAGGACGTATACTCCGATTATTATCCCACATCTCTCTCAAAGACTTTTTTGAATCAGACATTTGAATGAAGTCGACGGAAGACAGAAATTAATCTCACTTCAAAATAATATAAAATGTCGAGTAGTGCTCTATTAATTAACTGACTCAATTAGAAGGGGGAAGAGGGTCTTATGGTTGTTCACGTATAGTATAAACTAAGGGATACGACCAATGTTTTACGGGTAGTATGCTACCTCTTTTGCTAATAGTTCAATAAATTGAACTAATATATATCCGCGATCCAATTATATGAGACAGCCAACTTCACAAAACACCACTTTTCAATTATATTATCTTGGAATGTCTATTTTTATTGTTGAAAACAATGAGAATGAAGATTTCAGTTATGGAAATGTCAGTCCGCACCAAATTAATTCAGAAATTTCAGTCACAGAACAGTCATAGAAATATAAATTCCAGAATTAAAAATTTTACATTCAAGCCGCTGCCCCTGTAGAAGATTTTTACAACAATTTCTATATATTTTTCTTTGTAGCAGAGCACCTGTAGAGTTCAGAAAATTTTACAGTGGGGTATAGCTGTCCGTCCAGAAAAATTGAATAGCTTGAATGAATACAATCTCGCTGTTTGCAAATCGCTTGACTGTTGAATTCCCTGTTTGATGCTTGACTTCTGCTCCTCACTTTGGCCCTTGATTTATTTTTGAGATTTCACTTTTTTTTTGGTGAAAAAAAATAAAAATAAAAATAAATAAACAAGCGAAAAGGAAGAAAACAATGACTAGACTAAAAAAAATCACTAAACTCAACTTAAAATAACTAAACTAGGCTCAAACAAAAATAAAGAAAACTAAGTCAAACAAAAATAAAAACAACAATAGGACCCAAGAATTAAATGCACTAGATAAAAGGAATACTTCTGGAAGCCAAATACTCAATGGAATCAAAATTTACACATCCAATTCGCTAATCACACGCACCAGTACACCATACATTTGTGCAATAGCCAAATAAAAAAAGAATCAGTCATTAAACTCTCTAACAACTCACCCCCTTTTTATTTCAGTATCCCTTTTCTTGTTCCCCAAACCAAAACAAAATAAAACAAACGCAGCCCTTCAATTAAAGGAACCGCAAGTCCCTACTTATCACACCCAAACCAAAAATAATCGCCCCCTTTTCTTTTGAAAAAAAAATCACGAAGTTTTTTTTTTTGGGGAAAAACAAACACAGCTCTTTGATTTCGACTTTGAATTGCGATGTTGATTTGCGGTATTTTGATTTTTTTGATTGCTATTTTGGGTTTCGGATTCAATTTTCAATTGGGTTCGGTGTTTTCTGACCGATTTAATCTGAAATCGGTTTGGCGTTCGGATCTGTGGCCAGTTGTATGTTATATGGCTTTGAGTTGAAGCTATGGGAGGTGTGAATTTCAGTACATATATTGATGGCGGATTCTAGTGAACTGGTGGATGGGTGATCTGTGCGATGGTCTGTTGATGTTGCGGTGGTTGGTGAAGGGGTTGTGGGTGAACGGACTTGGCGAGGGGTTTGTGTAAAGTGGGTTTTGATGATGGATGTTTGGGAGGATTGAAGAAGAAGATTAGCTAAGTTGGTACTGATGTATGGGGTATTCGGGGAAGTGGCAAAGGTTGTGAGAGGATGTTGAAGTCTGTTGTCTGGAAGGAGAGCAGCTACTGTTTTCGGTGGAGATGGGGTTTCGGGGAAAGGATGGAATTTGTGACAGAGGGCAGTCGGTTTGTTGTTGATGGCAGATGGGAAGATGTGGATGATGAAGATGGAACTGTAGTTTTGGTAATTGGCAGAGGAGAATATAGAAGAGGAGAATATAGAAGGGAGAAACAAAAACAAAAAGAAAGATTTTTTTTTTTAGGTAAGACCTGTAAAAGGAGAAAGAAATTTGTACAGAACTGATTGAGTAAAAAGGGAAAGAAATAAAAGAAAGAGAATAAAATGACAAAGGCAGAAAATCAGTGAAAATGAAAGTTTTTTTTTGTTTGTTTTTTTTGGTAATGAAAGCAAATGTAAGAAGATGGAAAGAAAATAAAGAATCGGAAAAACAAGAAAGTTTTTTTTTGGTCTAAAGCAGGAAAGAATTTGTAAGAGAGAAACAAATAAATGAAGAAAGAAGAAATTGGAAAGAGGTTAAAAACAGGAAAGAAATAAAAGAAAAGTAGAAATAATTTTTTTTTCCTCTTGATTAGATGACTACAGTATTAGCGATCAATACCAAATCAACTAACTGAGAATTTTTTTTTTATAAATATACACGAGAAAACAAATGGAAACAAAAATAAAATAAAGCTAACACGAATCAGAAACTAAATAAATAATAAAATTTAATCTTTACCTCCCCGGCAACGGCGCCAAAAACTTGATCGTCGCTTTCCTATGAATTAGAAAAGCGTGAATTTTAAATTAAATAATGCAAGCGTACAGGTGTGTAGCATACAAGTCGAACACAGGGAGGTGTAAAAAATTATTATTTATTTCTTCTTGGGCGTGTTAGACGAAGCCTGGAGATTTTGTTGAAATAAAAACAAATTGAAATTGTGAACGCAGGATTATCGTTGAATCTAATCAACGATTAATCACTAAAGAAAGTAAATTGCAAAACAAGAACAAAAATGCAGAAAATAAAAGTGCAGGAAAAGAAGAACAACAAAAGTAAATTAGGATTGTCGTTGAAACTAATCAAACGACTAATCACTAATGAAACAAATGTAAAATACAATTGGTGCTCTACCGAATCTAATCGTGTTGACAACACTAATCGCTAAGAAAATAGAAAAATGCTAGAAAATAAAATAACAGAACTTTTATTAATGTAAGAGAAGATAGAAAATGGGATACTTGTTACAATGGATATACATGTGCTTTTATAGGTGAATTGGAAACCTTAATCCTCTAATGGGTATATGGGCCTCTTTTCCAAGAATTGTTTTCATATCACATGCCTTTCTTGACTAAGCTTGTTTGGAAATAATCTCTAAGAATATCTGTGCATATCATGCGGAATACCTTCCATATCTTCCAAATTAACAATGTGGCTAATTAATTGACAAAAGATGTGCATGCGATTAATTCTTCCAAACATGGACTCATGTTAGACTCCAAAAGTATATAACAAAATTCTTCAAATCATCCATATCTTCCATTTGGCTAATGTGAACACAAACATCCTCCAATGACATCTTATGCAATTCTTCAAGTAAATGACATCTATTCTTTACTTTTAAGGCTGAATGAAGTCTGGTTAACATATCTATAAAAACAACAAGAAAATACCCCGCGTAATATTTATTTATATACAAAAAGATAAAATATAAGTGCATAAATTAACATATTTCTATGCTGATCAAAGTTATATATGCGTTGTAAAAATTATATGTGTGTTGAAATGAATTGAAGTGAACCGAAATATATTTATATACGAATAGATATATATATATATACTCCCCTCGTCCACAGACCATGGACGATATTTATTGTTTGTTTTTGATTGGTGTGAAAATTGGTTGATAGTGAATGATTGATTATAATTGTTTGTGTTTGAAATTGATTGGTTGTGGTTGAAAAATACCCATTGGTGATTGAAACAAAATTAGAATAGATTGTAGAAATGAAAATAAAACATGCCGCCTGCGTGCGAGCTAGATGCATGAATCCCCATTGTCAAAAGCTGCGAGGCTTTAAGGTAGAGCGAGGAGCCGTACTAGGATCGACCCCGGTTTTAACTACCCTGCCCTTATGCTGCCGAAATTTTCAATATTCATGTGTTAGAATTATTTTCATTTGTTGAAACTATATTCATTTGTTGAATATAAATTCATGTATATAAAAGAATCGTGTTTTGAAATAAATTGTTTTAAAGTAAAAATCACATTTTTATCACCTGTTTGAACTATATAAAATAATCGTGTTTTGAAATAAATTGTTTTACAATAAAAATCACATTTTTCCTATATACATGAATTGTTGAAAATGGTGATGTGTTGAAATAAATATCTGTTGGATAAAAATATCATTTTTTATCGAAAGTATGAAATGAGTATGGTTCTGAAATTGAAGAATGAACTATATAAAAATATACAGAATTATAATATATTGAATAACGAAGCCGCAGTTCATATTTTGAAACCGTGATTTCAAACGATTATTGCGGGAGATCCGACCATCGGATTTTCCTGAAACTGCAACCGTTGGGTTCGCCTTGGAAATATCTTTCCAATGGCACCAATTTTGTGAAGATCCAACGGTTGGATTGTCTGGAATGTTTAATTCAAATCTGAAGAAAAACAGCGCCAGAATCGATTATAATTATATATATAATTATAATTAAAATAAATCGAATAACGATGCTGCAGTTCGAAATTTGAAATCGAAACTTCAAACGATTAGTGCGGGAGATCCGACCGTCGGATTTTCCCAAAATTGAAACCGTTGGATTCGTTTTGGAAAGATCTTTCTAATGATATAAATTTTGTGAAGATCCAACGGTTAAATTTTCAAGTATGTGTAAATCAAATCTGAAGAAAAACAGCGCCACGGCCGTGTTATGGCCTGAAGCGTCGTTTGAATGAATTGGCTATTTTTAAATAAATAAAAATAGCGATAAATCGTGATAAAAGATTATAAATGATATGGAATGGAATTAAACTGAATTTGCTCGATTTATGTGATATTTGATGGTTGAATGTGTTTGGTGCGAAAATTACATTAAAAAACAGAACTAGTGATATCGAATAATTTAACCATCGAAATGGATTGATTTGAAATTCTAAATATACGTGAATTAATTGAAAAGGCCGAGTTAATTCTCATTTCAAATAATTGATCGACGAGTGAAAGTCGATATGAAGACGGTGCAAGACCGATGATCTTCACGTCGAATGGAGGGGTGCTACTGATGCTCATGATAGGAGTAGCTACCTTGACAGGGTTGAAGTAGTAGCCACCCTGACGTACTTGTTGATTGTTCGGATATGCGAGGTATTGAGTGCCTCAGGTTTCGTTCAGACCCAGGACGAATGTGTAAATGGACTGTGAGTCTGACATTGGATTTTGTTCTGTGCTGATTGATCTCTATTAAATATATTCTGTTTGGCGGCGGAGAATTTATTCTCTTGCTTAACGCCCTTCTATGAGACGTACGAGCCCATAGGTTATATATCAATAGAAATCAGTCGCACGGACTGAATTGCCTGTGTGGCACGCCAAAGTGATAGATGATCAAGGCTTCTGTTGAAAAGCAAAGTCTTGTGGTTGATGATCAAAGCATGGCCTGTGTGGCGTAGCTTTGTGTACAGCGTTGTTTCGCGAGCCTCACACCCCGGTATGAGCCAGAAACGGGAGACGGACTTCAGGGAGGACATGCGTTTTCTTCTAGATAGGAGTGGTGCTTTGGGTTTTACACGCCCGGGTATTTTACTTATGTGGATGATGGAAAGCGAGGCCTCGGTTGCTTCGGTCTCTTCGGAGCCGATGGTGTGGTCAGATATGACCAGTGACGCCCCATAGGGCGGGGAAACGCAGTGTTCAGGAATTTTAATCCACATCGGTGGACCGGCCCTGACGATCCAAGGCTTTCCTGCGTGTTTGCCTGAGGGGCGGGCTAGAGCGTCTCGAATTCGGTAAGGACTATCTTTTGTCTTGGTTCGTGACGAAATCCAATTTCCAAATACGACATCGTGCGGTTTTGGTTGTATATATATATGGCTACATGATATATGGTACCCATGCCGTCTATGATTGATAGTTATGATTGAAATCGTTTTTGAAACATATATACACTAGCAATAATATCAAATGATTTGTTTTGCTCGTATCAAGCATATTTTGGCCATTATAAGGTAAAACTCTATCCTCTGGTTTGTGTTGCATTATGTGATGGGAACTGAGTCTTATAATGGCTTCATTTTTATAAACAGCATTGCGATGTTTAAAAGAACTATTTGTTTTAAAGCACCGGCAATCCAATGGAGTAAACCCGTTCCGCGAAAGTGGCTTGGTCCTGTGATTAGCTATATTTGAAAATGTGTTAAGTAGATTTCTCATACCAGTCCCATGACTGACTCGTAGTTTGTTTCACTTGCAAACTCGGGTGCCCCTTTTTCTACACGGGCAGCCTTGTATTCAGGTTTTAGCAGGCTCTTTCTGGATAGCTGGAGCTGAAGATGGATTCTATCATTTATCTCTTTTTATGCTGTTCAGCTCCTGTTGTACATATTATGTTTTTTTTCCGCAGTAGACATTTATGTATAGCTGAACTGTATTTTGTACTAAGTATGATCCTATATACTGTGTAACTCTAATGATTATATTTATCCAGTGTATTCTATTGTACATTATCTGGTGTATTTATTTATTTCTGTTCTGCTGTTATCTGTTTATGTGTTATATTCCAAAGATTACCCTTGCCACCATCTTATCGGGGATGGGGTCGTCACACCATGGATGGCTTGTATGCTTGTTTGTTTGATTTTGATGTGTAGTTGATTGTGTGATGTGGAATGATATAAAATATTTTATAGTTAAAAATATATTTTTTAACATGTATATAAAATACATATTTATAAACAAATCAGACGATTTGTTTATATACACTGGTTTGACTGATATTGATTGGGACGATAAATTTTACACATCGCCCAACTGCACAAATAAAATATGTGTTTGATTGTTTGAAACCCCACACGGGTATTGGGATGATATTTGGCGTATACTAATCCCAATTATTTAGTTGTATGTCGATCGATTGGTCGACAAACTGTGTGAGCGTTAATTATTTATATTTGATGCTTATGCAGTTGTGTGGTGCACTTTGGATGATGGTTGATTATTTATCGTTGTTATTTTATACATGTGTTGTATGGAATCCATATAATTAACATTATATGGTAATTGATTGGGCCTCATTCCAATTGGGAAAATAAAGAATATTATAAAATATCGATTCATGTGTTGACGGTACTCATTCGTTGAGATTAGTCATGTGTTGAACGAAATATTTTAACAATAAAATTTACATCTTTATCATATATAAAATTAGAAACTAACTGGAAAATAGATAAGATGAGTGGTCTCCTGGGTATTGATCTGATGTTGGTTTCGGCCTTCGGGGTTAATGCTTAGGGAATCGTTCTCTTACTAATTTGCGGTTAGAGTTTGATTAAAAATTTAACGATAGAAATCAAAATTTTATAAAATATATTAAATAACAAAAATAGTCACGTGTTGACAGTACTCATTTGTTGAGATTAGTCATGTGTTGAAAAAAAATATAGATTCATTTGTTGAATAGAATAAATATTCATTTGTAGAATAGAATAACGAAGCTATTGAAAAATATAGAGCTGTGTTGATTAGAGATGCGCTATTTTGACGCGAACTATATTTATATCGATTATATTCGTTTTTGAAATGAATTGAAAAGAGATTTAAGAATTTAATATAAAACGAATTCGAATTGAATTGAATATAAAACGAATTCGAATTGAATTGAATATAAAACGAATTCGAATTGAATATAAAATGAATTCGAATTGAATTGAATATAAAACGAATTCGAATTGAATTGAATATAAAATGATTTCGAATTGAATTGAATATAAAACGAATTCGAATTGAATTGAATAGGAAACGAATTCGAATTGAATTGAATAGAAAACGAATTCGAATTGAATATAAAATGAATTCGAATTGAATATAAAACGAATTCGAATTGAAATTGAATAGAAATGAATTCAAATTGGAATGAATTCAAATTGAAATGAAAATGAATTGAAAATCGAACTGAAATTGAATTGAAATCGATTTGAATGGAGATCAATTTGAAATGAATGTAAAACGAATTTATAAAGGAAAATTCAGTTTTGATTTAAAATTGAATATGAAGTTGAAACTGCTTTGAAAACGAATTTAAAACGATTTATAAAATTCGTTTTAAATGAAAATCGACGAAATATATATTATATATATATATTATATATAATATAATGGCCTGAATAGAACACGCCGCGCTGCGACAGTTCGTGAATTTCGACCATTGACTTCAAATTGACGCTGCGGGAGATCCGACCGTCGGATCCTCCTGAAACCGGAACCGTTGGGTTCGTATCGAAAATAGCTTTCCAATGAATATTAGAAATTTGAAATCTAACGGTTGGATTTGGAGATACGTCCAAATCAAATTTGGAAAAGGTCGTTGTAAGTGCAGTTCGATGGCCGTTGATGGAAATCGACTGTACGGGCCTTGATAAAATTATTAAAAATATCAATAAATTGTGTAAAATCATAATGAATGATTTGGGAAGAACTGGGATGAAAAATCCCACCTTTGTAAAGATAAAAATAGATTTTTATCGAAATGAACTAGTTTTGAACTAAATTTAAAACCCAATTATTTTTAAATAAATAAATTGGATTTGAAAGGGGTTTTAAATAATCAGAATTTCTAATATATTTGATTGGAATTGAATTAGAATTGATTTGTGGGTTTATCGTGAACGGTGTTTTAAATAACACTTGTTCTTTAACCCGACAATAAGTAGAATGTGATTTGGGTTTATCGTGAACTGTGTTTTAAATGACATTAGTTCTTTAACCCAGTAAAAGGAGTTTTAATGAATCTGCAGTTAGATTGAAATGTGAATTGATAATTTAAATTATCAAATTTGGAAAATGAGCGAGAATGGAGTATCACCAGTTTTGCTCCAAAGCGGTAGTTAAATCTTTAATTAGATTTGAACGTGAAATGGTAATTAGTTTTACCGATAAAACCGTGGTGTTATATATGGAGTATTACCAGTTTTGCTCCGTGGGATAAATAGGTTGGGATTGGGAAATAAAATAAATAATTACTTCGGTGCAGTTTGCTAATCCCGACTAGTTTGGAAAACCTTAACATGGTTTGAAATGATATCCAAAGGAAGATCAAAGAATAAATTTCAAGGAATTTATCTTTGATAAAATTAATGGGAACCTTTCCCTAAGAATGTGAAATTTAGAAACTCACTGTGGGTTAGCTAAGAAGAATGGTTTCCTGGGTATTGATCTGATGTTGGTTTCGGCCTTCCGGGTCAATATTTGGGGAATTGTTCTCTTGCTAATTTACGGTTAGTGACTGATGAATTGGAATGAGGCGTATGTTGTGTTTGTGTAACATTTGTTTATTATATACGTGGGTCATTCAGAAAGGCCGGGTTTATACCCATTCTGAATAACCGATTCGACGATATGTCGAAGATGAAGACGGTTGTTGAAGACCGGAAGTCTTCACACCGTTTGGGTGATTACTGATGATCTTGATTGGGCTGTACACCCAAGATGAGGGAATCAGTTGGTGATCGTCCAGACGTACTTGGAGATCGATGGATATGCGAGGAAAGTGCCTCCGGTTTCGTTCAGACCCAGAATGAACTTGTAAATGGACTGTGTGTCTGACATTGGATTTTATTCTGTGCTGATTGATCTCTATTAAATATACATCTGTTTGGCGGCGGAGAATTTATTCTCTTGCTTAACGCCCTTCTCTGAGACGTACGAGCTCAGAGGTTGTATATCAATGGACATCAGTCGCATGTCATGAATTGCCCGTGTGGCACGCCTAAGTGGCAATTGATCAAGGCTTCTGTTGAAAAGAAAAGTCTTGTAGTTGATGATCAAAGCACGGCCTGCGTGGCGTAGCTTTGTGTATAACGTGAATTCGTGAGCCTTACACCTCGGTATGAGTCAAAAACAGGATAGTGACTGCAGGGAGAGCACGACGTTTCTTTCTAGCTAGTGGTGGTGTTAGTGCTTAAACTGGCTGACATTTATATACTTTTCACCTATGTGGTTGTTGGATGCGAGGTGCCTCGATTTTAGGTCTGTAAGGACCGGGAAACGTGTTTTCAAGAATTGCCAATCCTTAAACGTAAGAGAGGACCGGCCCTGAAGATCCAGGGGTTACCCAGAGTGTGTAGTCCCGAGGCATTTGCTAGAGTGTCTCGAAGCGGAGAAGAGCTTGCCCCTTGCCTCGACTCATGACAGAAATCCAATTTCCAATACGAGATATTTTGGTTTTATTTGTAAAGCCTAGTATAGCGACATGATATATGGTACCCATGCCGTCTATGATTGATATTTATGATTGAAATTGTTTTGACACTATACACTTATAATAGTATCAAATGATTTGTTTTAAACGTACCAAGCATGTTTGGCTATTATAAGGGAAAACCCTATCTTCCGGCTGGCGTTGCATTGTGTGATGGGACCTGGGTCTTATAATAGCTTCATTTTTCGAAAAAGCATTGCGTTGTTTATTTATATGCACCGGTATTGTTGGGTGGAAACCCGTTCTGTGTTATACGGCGTGGTCCCTTGATTTACCTAACTTTAAAAATAAAGATTTATAACTGTTTTAGTTCTCACACCAGTCACATGACTGACCTGGAGTTTATTGTTTTAACCTAAACTATGGGTGCCCTTATTTTCGACACGCGCAGCTAGTAGTTTTGGTTTTGCAGATTTATATTCACAGGATCCTGATTTACAGCTGGAATGATGCTCGGAAAGCTCTGTATCCGTGTATTACTTTCAGTTGTGTTTTATATTGTTTTCCGCTGCTATGTAATTTAGTGTAATCTCTGATATTTATCGAATGTATTTTATTCATTCATACTCTGTATATTCTTGTATTCTGATGGAATTGTTGTAATAGACAATGAAATGTTCTTCTGTTTGCGTTCTATTTTGTCGTGTTCTCAAGATAATCCGGGCTTTCCTTACCGGGGAAGTTACGGGCAATCACAGTTGGTATCAGAGCTTTGGTTTACAGAGCTCGAGAACAAGACACATTAGAACCATACGAAAGAATTCATCAGATATTGGATTAGTAATATCCAATGAGAGTAACTCGTTAGAGATAGGATCAGTAGTATCCTAGAACGAGTGTGAAGAGAATATTTTTCAAATGAAAACAATATTGTTTTGAAAATTTAAACCATTTTATTCGTATTTGAATATTTATTTATTTTGAATTTGGACAATCAAGTATATAAAGATTTCGCATATACGCGTCATGAACGTATATTCGAAGTTTTAATATACTAGATAGATATAGAGTCACACTCTAGTCGCTTGGAGATGATTTTAATGATGGAGCTCCATCACCAATATTTATGTTCGTGTTTCGAAGGTGTGATATCTATATATTTCCATTAGACTGGTGTGAGAACCAAAATTTACTTAGGATTATTTGTTGTGATTTTGCATCAGAAACATGATTTTCTGTATATATATCAAATTATGAATTTGAAACGATAATCCACTAATTGATTGATGGTTGTGTTGTTGTTTATTTGTTAGATAATTTTGAACCGTTATGCCAAATTGAACCGAATATTGAACTGTATTGAAAAATGATCACAAATGCATGCATATACATGTACTTACATTGAACAGGTCATAGCAAGGAGGCTAAAGCAGAGGAATAAAATTGTTTGCCCGACAAATAGGTACATGTTAACCATAATTTACTATTTTGTTTGGTGATGATGATTTTATGAGCCGATTGGCTAGCCGCTTGGCTTTTTCTTTTTCTTTTGGATTGAAGAAGGCCATGGGAGGTTATATGAAATATCCCGAAGTCCCCGGTGCAGGGGAGGTTATGGCGAAATTTTTCGAAAATTTAGGGTGTTAGCCAAAGTTTTGAAAAATTTGAAAGGTTTTTAGAAACTGAAAAGTTGAAGAACTTAAGCCGTAAAGAAAACAATGAAAGTTGAGTTGATTTGTTAAACAACTTTCAGCTTCGTTCCTTTTCGGGGACGAAAAGTTTTAAGTGGGGGAGATTGTAATAACCTGGAAAATCCGAGCCAATTTAATTTTTTTTTACTTTGGCAATTTTGATGAATTTTGAATATTTAAAATAGATTATTTTAAATAATAACGACGAGAAATTTAATTTGAATAGAATTAGAACGTATATATTTATTTGAATCGTCGTTAGAATATAAATAATTATTTATAATTATAAAAGGAATTGAAAATGGCGCGGTAGTTCGATAATTCGATTTCAAATTTCAACTGAACATACCGGGTGCAAAATAAACCGGATTTTAACGAAACCAAAAATATTAGAATCTATTCGAGAATATCTTTCCAACGAATCCGAGAAATCGAAATTTCATAGCGGGAACCAAAAGATATATCCAGTTGAAATTTCAGAATAGTCGCTATGGAATTTCGGCCCTTAAAAATAGCCATTTTGCAAACGACCTCGGATTTCGACGAAACCACTTTTGTTGGATCCGTAATGTCAAATTATTGCTATTTTCCAAAATTCATAATTTTTCGAATCAATATGTGAGCGTGGCAAAGGAAAACGCGTTTGACCAGTTTTAGTTGATTTTAATCGACTGGAGAATGACCATTTTTCAAACGGTCTCAGAATTTGACGAAATTAGTTTTGTTAGGATCGTATCGTCAAGACGAAGCTAGGAAATATTTTTCAGGAATTTTTCGAGTTAGTATGTGGCCCCGGTAAATTGAAATGCGCGTTCAAATTCAATATATAGATTTATATTTTGATTTTGACGAAAACTGATCGAAATGGTCGAATCAGCATACGATACATATCCCATTGTGTTCGGAATGGGGGTGAAACGCTAGGGACGACAGGCGTTGGGTCCCGTTTCGAGGTCGAAATTAAAAGTACCTTTTTGAAATTAAATTAATTAAATAAAATAAAATAAAAACCTCTCCCCTCTCTCTCTATACTCTCAGACCCCCCCCCCCCCCCGTATCATTTCAATCGAGAGAAAAAAAACGAAGAAGGGGGAGGAGCCATCGCTCCTCCGCCAGTGAGCCGCCGCGCCTGGCGCGTGAGACCCCCCCTCCTCCGCTTCCTCCTCTTCTTCTTCTTCCCAGACCGAGCCTCCCTATTTCCCCCGAACCCCCACAGCCCGCCGCACCCAAACCCGACGCCTCCCAGACCGCCGCCCGCCACTCCGACCACCCCTTCGCCTGCTTCCCCTCCTCTGCTTCAGGTGGAAGCAGCAGCCCCCACCCCCTTTTTGGCGAACGCAGTAAGTTTATTTACTTTTTTTATTTATTTAAATTATAATACGTTGTTTTATTTTCTGATTTCCATATAAATTAAACAATATAAAAGTTTGGTTTTTTTTATTAATAAAGATTCGATTTTTTTTATATATTCATATAGCGGAGAAAAGATTAGTTTTTTATAGTGAAGCTAGCAAGGTAAAGATTTGATTTTTATAAATGTGGTTTTAGAATAAAGATACGATTTTTATCATCTTGAAAGGAGAGTAAAAATAGGATTTTTCTTTGTTTGAAAAGAGAATAAAAATATAATTTTCATATGATGTAAATAATAAAAATATGATTTTTATATAGTGGCAATAATAAAAATATGATTTTTATATAGTGGCAATAATAAAAATATGATTTTTATATATAGTGTGACGTTGTAGGAGGGTAAACATATAATTTTTAATCTTGTAGGAAGGTAAAAATATATAATTTTTATATTATAAAAGAAATAAAAATATGAATTTTATTATGTAGAAGAAGCAAAGACGTGATTTTTATATGAGTGGCGATATAAAAATATAATCTTTATTATATGAACACCATTATAAAAATAGAATTTTTGTCTATATAGGAGCGGTATAAAAATAGGATTTATATATACATAGCAACAATATAAAAATATGATTTTTATATATGTAGTGGCTACGGACGATGAAAGTGACAAAAGGCGGGCACGATGAAGATTTCTACCTATGAAGAGTCGTGGCGTTTGGATTAGCTAGTCGGTGAGAACTTTTCACTTTAAATTTTATTTTCTAGTTATAAAAATATATACTAGGATGCAGACGGTGCTTAGCAGCACCCGACACCCGTCGTCCACAGACCATGGACGGCTTGTATGCTTGTTTGTTTGATTTTGATGTGTAGTTGATTGTGTGATGTGGAATGATATAAAATATTTTATAGTTAAAAATATAATTTTTAACGTGTATATAAAATAAATATTTATAAACAAATCAGACGATTTGTTTATATACACTGGTTTGACTGATATTGGTTGGGACGATAAATTTTACACATCGCCCAACTGCACAAATAAAATCTATGTTTGATTGTTTGAAACCTCACACGGGTATTGGGATGATATTTGGCGTACACTAATCCCAATTATTTAGTTGTATGTCGATCGATTGGTCGACAGACTGTGTGAGCGTTAATTATTTATATTTGATGCTTATGTAGTTGTGTGGTGCACTTTGGATGATGGTTGATTATTTATCGTTGTTATTTTATACATGTGTTGTATGGAATCCATATAATTAACATTATATGGTTATTGATTGGGCCTCATTCCAATTGAGAAAATAAAGAATATTATAAAATATCGATTCATGTGTTGACGGTACTCATTCGTTGAGATTAGTCATGTGTTGAACGAAATATTTTAACAATAAAATTTACATCTTTATCATATATAAAATTAGAAACCAACTGGAAAATAGATAAGATGAGTGGTCTCTTAGGTATTGATCTGATGTTGGTTTCGGCCTTCGGGGTTAATGCTTAGGGAATCGTTCTCTTACTAATTTGCGGTTAGAGTTTGATTAAAAATTTAACGATAGAAATCAAAATTTTATAAAATATATTAAATAACAAAAATAGTCATGTGTTGACAGTACTCATTTGTTGAGATTAGTCATGTGTTGAAAAAATATAGATTCATTTGTTGAATAGAATAAATATTCATTTGTAGAATAGAATAACGAAGCTATTGAAAATATAGAGCCGTGTTGATTAGAGATGCGCTATTTATATCGATTATATTCCTTTTTGAAATGAATTGAAAAGAGATTTAAGAATTGAATATAAACGAATTCGAATTGAATATAAAACGAATTCGAATTGAATTGAATATAAAACGAATTCGAATTGAATTGAATATAAAACGAATTCGAATTGAATTGAATATAAAACGAATTCGAATTGAATTGAATATAAAACGAACTCGAATTGAATATAAAACGAATTCGAATTGAATTGAATATAAAACGAATTCGAATTGAAGTGAATATAAAACGAATTCGAATTGAATTGAATATAAAACGAATTCGAATTGAATTGAATAGAAAACGAATTCGAATTGAATTGAATATAAAACGAATTCGAATTGAATTGAATATAAAACGAATTTGAATTGAAATTGAATAGAAATGAATTCAAATTGGAATGAATTCAAATTGAAATGAATTCAAATTGAAATGAAAATGAATTGAAAATCGAACTGAAATTGAATTGAAATCGATTTGAATGGAGATCAATTTGAAATGAATGTAAAACGAATTTATAAAGGAAAATTCAATTTTGATTTAAAATTGAATATGAAGTTGAAACTGTTTTGAAAACGAATTTAAAACGATTTATAAAATTCGTTTTAAATGAAAATCGACGAAATATTATATATATATATATATATATATTATATATAATATAATTGCCTGAATAGAACGCGTCGCGCCGCGGCAGTTCGTGAATTTCGACCATTGACTTCAAATTGACGGTGCGGGAGATCCGACCGTCGGATCCTCCTGAAACCGAAACCGTTGGGTTCGTATCGAAAAGAGCTTTCCAATGAATATTAGAAATTTGAAATCTAACAGTTGGATTTGGAGATACGTCCAAATCAAATTTGGAAAAGGTCGCTGTAAGTGCAGTTCGATGGCCGTTGATGGTAATCGACTGTACGGGCCTTGATAAAATTATTAAAAATATCAATAAATTATGTAAAATCATAATGAATGATTTGGGAAGAACTGGGATGAAAAATCCCACCTTTGTAAAGATAAAAATAGATTTTTATCGAAATGAACTTGTTTCGAACAAAATTTAAAACCCAATTATTTTTAAATAAATAAATTGGATTTGAAAGGGGTTTTAAATAATCAGAATTTCTAATATATTTGATTGGAATTGAATTAGAATTGATTTGTGGGTTTATCGTGAACGGTGTTTTAAATAACACTTGTTCTTTAACCCGACAATAAGTAGAATGTGATTTGGGTTTATCGTGAACTGTGTTTTAAATGACATTAGTTCTTTAACCCAGTAAAAGGAGTTTTAATGAATCTGCAGTTAGATTGAAATGTGAATTGATAATTTAAATTATCAAATTTGGAAAATGAGCGAGAATGGAGTATCACCAGTTTTGCTCCAAAGCGGTAGTTAAATCTTTAATTAGATTTGAACGTGAAATGGTAATTAGTTTTACCGATAACACCGTGGTGTTATATATGGTGTATTACCAGTTTTGCTCCATGGGATAAATAGGTTGGGATTGGGAAATAAAATAAATAATTACTTCGGTGCAGTTCGCTAATACCGACTAGTTTGGAAAACCTTAACATGGTTTGAAATGATATCCAAAGGAAGATCAAAGAATAAATTTCAAGGAATTTATCTTTGATAAAATTAATGTGAACCTTTCCCTAAGAATGTGAAATTTAGAAACTCACTTTGGTTAGCTAAGAAGAATGGTTTCCTGGGTATTGATCTGATGTTGGTTTCGGCCTTCGGGGTCAATATTTGGGGAATTGTTCTCTTGCTAATTTACGGTTAGTGACTGATGAATTGGAATGAGGCGTATGTTGTGTTTGTGTAACATTTGTTTATTATATACGTGGGTCATTCAGAAAGGCCGGATTTATACCCATTCTGAATAACCGATTCGACGATATGTCGAAGATGAAGACGGTGGTTGAAGACCGGAAGTTTTCACATCGTTTGGGTGATTACTAATGATCTTGATTGGGCTATACACCCAAGATGAAGGAATCAGTTGGTGATCATCCAGACGTACTTGGAGATCGATGGATATGCGAGGAAAGTGCCTCTGGTTTCGTTCAGACCCAGAACGAACTTGTAAATGGACTGTGTGTCTGACATTGGATTTTATTCTATGCTGATTGATCTCTATTAAATATACATCTGTTTGGCGGCGGAGAATTTATTCTCTTGCTTAACGCCCTTCTCTGAGACGTAGGTTTTATATCGATGGACATCAGTCGCATGGCATGAATTGCCCGTGTGGCACGCCTAAGTGGCAATTAATCAAGGCTTCTGTTGAAAAGCAAAGTCTTGTGGTTGATGATCAAAGCACGACCTGCGTGGCGCAGCTTTGTGTATAACGTGAATTCGCAAGCCTCAAACCTCGATATGAGTCAGAAACGGGATAGTGACTGCAGGGAGAGCACGACGTTTCTTTCTAGCTAGTGGTGGTGTCAGTGCTTAAACTGGCTGATATTTATATACTTTTCACCTATGTGGTTGTTGGATGCGAGGCACCTCGATTTTAGGTCTGTAAGGACCGGGAAACGTGTGTTCAGGAATTGCCAATCCTCAAACGTAAGAGAGGACCAACCCTGAAGATCCAGGGGTTACCCAGAGTGTGTAGTCCCGAGGCATTTTCTAGAGTGTCTCGAAGCGGAGAGGAGCTTGCCCCTTGCCTCGACTCATGATGGAAATCCTATTTCCAATACGAGATATTTCGGTTTTATTTGTAAAGCCTAGTATGGCGACATGATATATGGTACCCATGCCGTCTATGATTGATATTTATGATTGAAAATGTTTTGACACTATACACTTATAATAGTATCAAATGATTTGTTTTAAACGTACCAAGCATGTTTGGCTATTATAAGGGAAAACCCTATCCTCCGGCTTGCGTTGCATCGTGTGATGGGACCTAGGTCTTATAATAGCTTCATTTTTCGAAAAAGCATTGCGCTGTTTATTTATATGCACCGGTATTCTTGGGAGGAAACCCGTTCTGTGTTATACAGCGTGGTCCCTTGATTTACCTAACTTTAAAAATAAAGATTTATAACTGTTTTAGTTCTCACACTAGTCACATGACTGACCTGGAGTTTATTGTTTTAACCTAAACTCTGGGTGCCCTTATTTTCGACACGGGCAACTAGTAGTTTTGGTTTTGCAGATTTATATTCACAGGATCCTGATTTACAGCTGGAATGATGCTCGGAAAGCTCTGTATCCGTGTATTACTTTCAGTTGTGTTTTATATTGTTTTCCGCTGCTATGTAATTTATTGTAATCTCTGATATTTATCGAATGTATTTTATTCATTCATACTCTGTATATTCTTGTATTCTGATGGAATTGTTGTAATAGACAATGAAATGTTCTTCTGTTTGCGTTCTATTTTGTCGTGTTCTCAAGATAATCCGGGCCTTCCTTACCGGGGAAGTTACGGGCTATCATAAAAAGTGATACCATAAAAATGAAAAATCATATTATTATTATGAATTGATATACTAGATCAATTCAAATCAAACAAAAGTGATACCATAAAAATGACAAATCATATTATTATTATGAATTGATAAACTTGATCAATTCAAATCAAACAAAAGTGATACCATAAAAATGACAAATCATATTATTATTATGAATTGATAAACTAGATCAATTCAAATAAAATAAAAAGAATGAATCATGATATCTGACTAACAACTATGGATCTATAATTATCCATCATAACAACATATCAAACATCATCCAATTTTCAGCACAAACAGATCTAAATTTTATATATACAGTCATTATATGGCGGATGAAATAACTGGATTGATTAATTAATTTAAAACAAAGGAAATCTCACCGTTGGTTTATTCTGATTCGCAAATTTGTCAAAATTCCAACTGCTCGAAATTGTCTCTTTCCAGTCTAGGAGCGTAGATCTTTGCCGTACAATCACAACGCTTCTGAAATCACGTTATTCTGAGTTCATATGAATTTGTTATGGCTAAATTTAGATTGATAATAATTTTGAAATTAAATTAGAAAAGTAATTAAGGACTTTTAAACCTTCTTCCTCCTTCAACATTGCGTGGAGCACCATCCTATTCGCATGTCAACGTCAACGAACGGCGGATCTTTGAGCGACAAAATCAAACAATCCATGAAGAGGATATTGATCATGCCCATTGAAAACAAGAGCATGTTGAGAGCTTTGATTTTTTTTTTTTGGATTTGTGATGTAATTCATAACATGATGAGAGAGATTTGGGGATTAAATTCACTGCGTGGTGGCCATCCCTTTGAATAGAAGGCGACGGCTATGAAGAATTAGATTAGGGTTTGGATTTCTAACTACCTAGGATTTTTATAATATCATAATTATTTAATTATTTAATTTACAAAAAGCCCATTTATCCATGAATTGCTGACTAAGGTTGAGGTGGTATATTTACTTCTCATTTATGTTTCCTTACATCCCCCCTGATTACATGCTATTATGACCCATTTATTTTATTTTTCTATTATTCAAATTTCAAAAGTAGATGACAATAAAAGAGAGAGAGAGAGAGAGGAAAAAAAAAGGGAAAGAACTAATGTTAGCTTAATGCTATTTGTTTATGAACATGTAATCTACATTTTTAATTTCTAAAAGTTAAACTTGAATTGACAGGGGAAATATTTAAGAAGACAGCCAAATATATGTACATATACATACATACATACATACATATATATATATATATATATATATATTAATATATACATATAGTAAAAATTTATTTCATTTATAATCTACACATTATTTTCAATCAATAAATTACTAAATGTCATTAAAGTTCCTAAGAATTTTTTTTAAATGACTAAAATTTAAGAAAAAGAGGAAAGGAGAAAAATAAAGTAATAAATTGGAAGAGATGAAGGTTTTTACCACCGCATGTATATTACTGTATGAAACGTTGTCCGTTTAGAAAAATAATGCATATGGTGAAAATATAATAGTTTAAAATTTACAGTGCATGCATGCATTAAAAAAAGGTAGGCAATGCATGGCCTCTTTGTTTTATACATAATAAAGGGCCTACAGATTAAATAACCCTTTTGACTTCAATACTAAAATAAATACACTAATACATTAAGAATACATGGAAAGGTTGGACAATAAATATATTTTATGTTTTGCTTGTTTTCTTTTATATTTTTTTTATTATAAATGTTAACATTAATTTTATTAACCGCGATAGTTAAAACATACATTATATACCTTTAACACTTAGTGTCTTACAATTCATCCTATATAAAATTAATTTGGAATCATTCATTAATAACAATTTAAAATTTATATATGTAAATATCATTTTAAATTCAATAATAAAAAATTGGAAATTTTAAATTCTTACGTATTTTCTAACAAAATTATTTAAAATTAAATTATTCATTCTAACTCCGATTTAAATCAATTTTTTAGTCATTATTATTTTAAATAAATTATTTTAAATATCAAAAACTCAATAAAATTACTTAATATAAAATTTTAAATTTACCCCAAAATTCAGGGTTGTTACAATAAGAGCAAAAGAGTTTTTGTGGTTTGCAATATAAATAGAGGACACTTATTTACTATGGCGGTTTCAGGGAAACTAGTATACTAGAAGATGATATGGAATTGTGGTGATGTGGTTGTGTGAGTAGCATTAAATAAAGGAAGATATATACACATGCGGAGTATTGTTATTGGGAGCTTGCGGGTTGTTGAGTTACCTGAGTACGGTGTGATGAGAAGGAAAACATGGATGGAAATGGGGTTCCTCTTCACTTGCAGCATGGCTTTGGGTAAGTTTCAGACAGTATGGCATTTGGAAATATAATGAGCATATGAGTACGCTGGAATTAAGGATTTAAAAGTAAAGATAATTAAGGAATAAACAAATTATAAATTAACATATGTTTTATAAATTGTGTTCAACCTGAAATAAAAAGGCTATCGGTCTAGTTAATTATAAAAGAAATTAATTAAGGTTAAATTAGTTATTCAATTAAGGGTTAACGGTTTAAATTAAAATCATATTTTTTTATAACGGTCATGTATTGTGCATGTATTATCAGAATTGGACGTAATCAATCGCGTTGGAATCGCAAAGGAGAAATCTACATTGTAGTGTTGATGTAATTGGGATAGAGCTACTGGAATTTAGTGATGAAATCAAACATCTATTTGATTTTAAATGAAAAGAAAGGAAGAACCATCAACTGTGAACCAATGTGAGTAAATTCACTAACTCTAACTCGTTTATATTTTTATAAACGAGTTTTAAATTAATTTATGGTAATTTTATACTGTGCAATGGTTGATGGGTTGAATAGTTGATAAAATTGGTTGAAATGGTTGATATGATTACATCGTTGATCGATTATTTGTTCAGATATTTCATATTGATGTGAAATAATATTATTGATGTTGATTAACATCTGTGGATGCAGGGAAATAGGTTGGAGGGATCCAACTGGATTCCTCAATATTTATGTTACTGTTTTATTTGTTGTGTTATATAATTTGTGATTGATTATATTATGTTGTGTTTGAACTTCCCTGGCCCTAGAATGTTAGTATTTAAAATGTCGAAAAATGAATTTATATGGAAAAGGGAATTTTATATTTTAAAAAGGAAATTATTTTCCAAAACAGAGATTTAATTTTCAAATAACTTGAAAATAGAAACTTGTTTAGTAAGTAAATAAAAAAAAGAAGCTAATTATAAATGAGTTAATAAAGTAAGTGAATTCTTTATCATTGGATAAATTGTAATATGAGTTCAAGTTTGAATTTATATAGAAAAGTGGAAAGTAGTTTTAAAACCGATATTTGCAATTGGGTTTGAACTTAGCAGTTTATAAAGGAAATTATGAACAAGATTAGAAATAGGTGAAATAAAATGGGAGATTACCTGAGTAATCCTTTATCAACAGAAGTTAATAAAAGAAATTTGGATTTGAGATATTATTTAATATGAAATCAAATGAAATTGATTATATAAAAAGTAGTGTTATTCACGACTGAAGTGAATAATGATTTAAAGTGAAAACATTTATAAAGGAGATTTGAATTTGGAAATATAAATTCAAATGGAAAGGGAAATTGTTTTCAAAACGGACACGATGGGTTTTATTCCAAAGTTGGAATATAAAATAAATTGAAAATGATTACAATTCGATTAGGTCGAATTTTATTATAACGGTTTATTTCAAGAAGCATATTTGAATTCTATTTAATATAAAAACTATAATTTAAATGAAATATATTAAGAAGTGAATATTTCAATATTTATCGTTATGGAAGTACAATTCCATGTTTTGAAATAATTTAAGATTTATTTTAAATTAGAATTATTAAACAAGTCTAGATTCCTATTAACAAAAGATACTGATATTTGAAAATGAATAACGATTGAAAGCAAATGTTTTTGCGAATGGAAAAAAATATAAGGAAATTTGATTTAACCTGAAATGACAGATCATCCCGAAGTTCGAAATATAAATCGAATACAGATTATTTGAGAGAGGTTTATTTATTGGAATTCGATTATATCGAATTTAGGGAAGTAGCTCTTTTTACTTTCCGTTTGAATCAAATTTCATTATTTAATTATTTATTTACTTATTAATTTTATTGAAATTTAATAAGTAAAAGTTATATTTGGAAACAGCGATTAAAACACTTTCATTATAATAAATATTTTATAAATCTAAACAGCAATTATAACGTTGTTGTTATAACAAATGCTTTTATAAATCTAAACAGCGATTTTTGCGCTGTCGTTATAATAAATGTTTAGTAAATCTAAACAGCGGTTTTAACGCTGCCATTAAAATAATTTTTTATAAATCAAATATTTGGAAACACCGATTTTAACGCTGCCGTTAAAATCAATGTTTTTTCCTTAAAAGAAGTGGATTCTTGGATTGAATCTAAGAGTCGTGTAAGCGATGTTTTGTTTGAAGTTGTGAACTTTGACTATTTCAGAGTTGAGAATGTTGTTCAATTAAGGTCTGAGACGTAATTATACCCCAACTTAATTGACTTCATGATTGATCGAGGAATGGTTAAAGATTCGATAGTGAAGATTGGGTAATAATATGGTTAGTTAATAAATGATTAATGGTTTGAGTTATAATAACGATGTTTTGTAACATCGCGTTAATTTAAAGGATTTTTGAAATGTTTTCCCTAATAAAATGAGAGATATTTTCTACACATAGAAAATGAAATAAATTGGTTAACGAGGAAATAAAAAATGGAATATGGAAATATTTTCTGATATTAATAAGGGATATTTTCTGAATATAGAAAATAAGGATTCGTGAATATATAGAAATGTTTTCTAACTGTAATATGAGATATTTCCTCGAATAAAGAAATTATGATATTAAAATGATTTTTCTAAGAATAGAGAGAGAAAATCGAGCTTTGAAAGGATATGAAAGAGAGAAAAAGGGAATTTGAAATCGATAATATAATAAAGAACTAATATAAAAAGGGTCAGTGTTGTCTGATGTTTGATCGATAGAATTTCCAATTGGGAATAGGACCGTTGATTGTATGGATATTTCTTTGATAGTAAAATCACCGACTATCAAAGTTTTGATTTACTTTATACCTCTTTTGTCAATATGGAGAGACCGGGATCAGATTTAATATCTGAAAACTATTCTGTATTGGCATAAGCGTTACAAATCAACTTATGCTGAAGATGATCAAAGATGGAGTAAAGTGCAATGGCTGTTCTGTTAATCTTAGGTAGAAACTGCCCAAGATGGATTAATAGAATGGTGCCTTTGGTTTGTCCAGTCCCAGGACAACATATGGCCTTCAAAGGTAATGGTGGCAAGATGTTCGTGAAACATAATCGTAACCTCAAGCTTCTTCACCCCAGAAATGACAAAAATCGGGCAGGCAGCTTGGCCATGTGGGTCATTCCCAGTAGGGGTATTATCACCTGATCTAGAGAAAATTCATTTGCTTCTTATCTTATTCTCTACTGCATGCTTTCGGTAACGGTTGCTTATCATAACTGTTGGTGATAATATGCTCGATACACTCAAGTTAAATGAGTAGTCAACCATGTGTGGGCCGAGTTGCAAGACTTTCTTGTTGAACCCAGTGTATTCCCCTCTAGAGATACACTATCGGAAGGTGGTTCCATACCTTGTCATGTTGGAAATCCAATCTCCAATAAGCCCCCTGCTGTTTTTGATTTTATATTATATATGGAGCGTCAGATGCAAGCGTTCCACTATATTCTATTTATTTGTTGTAGACACTATTATAATATCACCAGATTTTGATATCAAAATGTTTTGGGTTATCGTAAGTTAAAAACCATCCGTATTTATGTGCGGATCGGTCTTACGATTATCATTTCTTTCGAAAAGGTTTTTGAAAGTTAAACCAATGCTTGGAGTTTACTCATACCAGTCGCATGACTGACCCAGAGTTTATTTTGTTTGTTTTCCCTAAACTCTTGGATGCCCAAATTTGTACGGGCAGTCAAGTAGTCGGGATTTTACAGATTCACTTGGAGGAGTTTGAAGAAGGGGGCTTCACCAGTCAGCTATAGACTATCATATATTCCGCTGTGTCCCGTGTTTGTATCTGGAAATAGGTGTTTATAACTGTTCCAGAAATAGCTATTATGCTCTGATGATGGTAAGTATATAAAGTTACTGAATTGTATTTCAAAGTTTATGTTACCTACTATATTTTATTCGTTCCGCTGTGAGTTTGTGATATTCGTTTTCTTCTATTCTAATATTTCTTTCTTTCTATTTCTCATCCTATAACTTCTTTCTATTAATGATTCGTATTTCTGTACAATTTGGGTTGGACGTGTGGTGAGTGTGTATATATATGTGGAACGTGAGATGCAAGCGTTCTGCTAGATTGTTAATTACTTATGATTAGACATTATTATAATATCAGAGAAGTATTGATTTTCAAAACTGTTTTGGGTTATCGTAAGGTAAAAACCATCCGTATTTATGTGTGGATCGGTCTTACGATTACCTTTTCTTTTGAAAAGGATTTTGGAAAGTTAAACCAAATGATTTGAGTTTACTCACACCAGTCCCATGACTGACCCATAGTTTATTTTGTTTTGTTTTCCCTAAACTCTTGGGTTCCCTAATTTGTACGGGCAGTCAAGTAGTTCAGGTCTTTATAGATATACTTGGAGGAGCTTGAAGCAGGAGGCTTTAGGATTATATAGCTATTGTTATTTCCGCCGTGTGTAAGTGTTGTATTCTGATAATGTTATAATGTAGATATACTATTTTATTGCAAAGTTATGCTATATATTATATTTTACTCGTACCGCTGTGAGATTCGTATTACTCTGATTCTGTTCTGTGGTGATCTTCTTCTTATTCTATTCTAATTTTCTATCTTATCTATTCTCACCCTCTAACTTCTTTCTATTAATGATCAGGTATTTCCGATGTCTGAATAGTCAACATGGTAGTTTTGTGTTGATTTTCGGAGTCGAAAATTCCTAGTTCGTTACAGTGGTATCAGAGCTTAAGTGTAACGACCAGAAAATTAGCGACCTTGATTATCCGATATACAATACATATCGATCATCAAGAGTCAAAGATACCGGATGGTTAATGAATGAAATTTGAGGGTGAGGAAAGATAAGATAGAAACTTAGAATATAAGAAGATACAACATCAGAGTAACACGAATCTCATAGCGGAACGAACAACATATAATAGATAACATATCCCTAAAATAAAATAAGTATATGTATACAATAACATTATCAGAGTACAACACTTACAACACAGCGGAAATAACTATAGCTATATAATCCTGAAGCCTCCTGCTCCAAGCTCTTCCAGTATCTGTAAATCCTGACTACTTGACTGCCCGTACAAAATTGGGCACCCAAGAGTTTAGGGAAAAAAAAACAAAATAAACTCTGGGTCAGTCATGGGACTGGTATGAGTAAAATAGTTAAAAATAGTTTGAACAAGTAAACGATATCTCATAAGACCACGCCATATAACAGAACAGGTTTTCCCTTATGAGAATACAAAACATCTTTATATCAAAAACCTTTTGATATTATAATAATGTCTATCAACCACAATATAATAATCATCTAGTAGAAACGCTTTCATCTCACGTTCTACATATATAGTATACAATCAAAACCGCAAGCACGTATTGTGTAATGGATTTCCAACAATGACAAGGTATGGAACCACCTTGCGCTAGTGTAACTCTAGAGAGGAATACACTGGGTTCAACAAGAACATCTTGCAGCCCGACCACACATGACCGACCACTCATTTCGCTTGAGTGTATCGAATGTATATCACCAACGGTTGGGATCAGCAACCGTTTCCTGAATGGGACAGCATCGACAATAGATTTTTAGAAATAAATGAAACTCTAAATCAGGTGATTATACACCCTAATAGGTGCGACCTACATAGCCATGCTGCCTGCCCGACTTTTGTCATTTCCGGATGTGAGGCTAGAAGCTACGCTTATCTTTTACATGCCACATCTTCATTCACTTAGAATGTCACATCGTCATACCCACCAAATCACAAATTGATTTATCCAAAAATAACACGGGTATACAGCTAAGAGAAACGAATTCCTCCGCCACCAAACGTGAATACGTTTGAAGAGATCAACTTACGCGATTTATTAGATATACTCTATCAGACCTTCTTCCATACATGTTGTCTTGGGACTGGACAAACCGAAGGCACTATTCAGTACATCCATTTTAGGCAATTGTTATCTAAGATTTATACAACAGCCCTTGGACTTTACTCTGTCTTCAATTTTCTTTGGCATACATGATTCGCAACGCTTATGCCAATACAGAGTGGTTCTTCGGATAATAATCCAACCGGTCTCTCCATATTAACAACGTTAAAATGGTCAAAACATTGATAGTCTGTGATTTAATTATCAAATGAAAACATGTCTGTGTACACACAACGATCTTATTTCCAAATGGAATTATCGATCCAATCATCAAACATATATATATATATATTTCCTCATTTTCTATGTTCAGAAAATATACGTTATTAACACTGGAAAATATTTCCATGGCTTAATTCGTATCACAATTCTTCCACATCTATCAGACTCTAACTATAAACTAACAAGAGAACAACTTCCTAAGTATAAACCCCGATGGCCGAAACCAACATCAGATCGATACTCAGGAAACCATTCAACTTATTAATCTCTAGTCAGTTTTCAATTTCTGTTTAACTCCATTTTTGATTAACTATGTTCGATTAACTCCTTTCGATTAACTCGATTCGAATAACTCCTTTATTTATTTTCCCAATAAATAATCCTTTATTCTATTTATTTTCTAAATAAATAATCCTTTATTCTATTTATTTTCTAAATAAATAATCCTTTATTCTATTTATTTAACAAATAAATGTTTCCTTTATCTTTCCTATTTATTTAACAAATAAATATTTCCTTTATAACTCTTTTTATTTTATAATTAATTTCTTTTATAAAATCCTTTTTCCTTTTATATATAAAATCCATCGATTTTATATAAATAATTTATTTTCAAAATCTACTTTGAAAATCTCCTTTCTATTTCCCAGTGTTTCTTACGGTATTTAATATACCAAACCACAAAGATCGATATCATTTAAACACACATAATCAAACATATTATATATCACATCATATATTACAATATATGAACATAACATTATTACAAATATTGAGGAGTCCAGTTGGACCCCTCCAACCTGTTTCCCTGCATCACAGATTTTAATCAACATAATAACATCGATTTCATTTCGATATGAAATATTCTGATAAACAGAATCAATATTCGATTAACGATTTATATAAATATCGTTATCCATAATTTCAACCAACACATAAGCAATTCAACCAAATAGTTAACACACATCAATCAACAAATAATTATTAGTTCTAAATATACATTATAAAAATATAACTGTTCAGAGTTGGTGAGTTTTACTCACATTGGACGATCATCGTTATTAACCATAACCATTGCTTGATTCAGATGGACAATTTATTTTACTATAAATTGTAACGAGCTTCGATTCACTCCCTGTTAGTTCCATGGTGTAGCCACCGTCCATATGATCCCAACGGATCTTGTTTCGCGGAATTCTGGTTACGTATGACAAAGTTATACAATTTAGAAGTTAATACATTATTAATTTAAATAAATCATTAATTAATTCATCATTTGGGCTCACCAATTACTACCTCAGCCAACCCAATATCCGTGTACTTCCTCTTCTTCTTCTTCAGACCAACTCAAACCGTATCCTCCTTATGCTTATCGTTTACACGCAACCCCCAAAGGTCAAAACTTAATTCAAATGCCACCAACACCCCTCTTATCAACTCCTTCATCACTTCATTACTTAACTCAACAACGCTCCATCCTTACACCTTGGATCCCCTCCACGTTATAAATATTCTTCCTGAAGCCATACTTCACGCCTCCTTCTCACTACAGTGCCCCGCGTTTCAGACAAGCCACGGTTTGAAGCAACACACTCCAATATCTCCTATTTTCACTGCACCGTACTTGCGCCACCCACTAATATCACCGTATCTCTTCGCCTTCATGTTCACACCACTTCACAGCCGCTGCTGGCGTCCCCCACACTCCCTACAGTTAAACTCAAACATCCCTCTTCATCCCATTAATAAGCTC
This sequence comes from Allium sativum, assembly GCA_030737875.1. Classification (NCBI taxonomy): domain Eukaryota; kingdom Viridiplantae; phylum Streptophyta; class Magnoliopsida; order Asparagales; family Amaryllidaceae; genus Allium; species Allium sativum. The sequence continues at coordinate 389,397,528 of CM060922.1, forward strand.
ATTCACTTCAAAATACATTAACTCTCAGGCTTTCCTTTTATTCTTTACCGTTTTTTTTCTTTCCATTGTGTTTTGGTTCGGGAAGTAAAAGGAACGTGAGCTGCTTGGGATGCATATATATATTTGATTTTGAGGACAAATGGACGACCACATTTTCCATTTTGTTTGTGATTTAGAGGATGCCACCCTTTCACTTGTTTGTGGCTGAGAGAAACATTTCGTGGTCCTTTATTTGATCAAAGAAATGAGTGGCTAGATTTTTAGGGATAGGATATTTTAAGTTATAACATTTTGGTGACCCTTCTATATGAAGTTCTGTTCTCATCCGGACGGCCAATGACAGAAATAAAAATACTGTTGTGACCAGTAAGGTACCACGATTTCAAAAATATAAAAATACCGGTAGATTAACTCATATTGTGAAACCACAAAATCGCTGATTAAGGGTGAAAAATACTCCAAATAAAAAGTTTCTTATTTAATTAAATAAAAATTACAGTAAAATTATAAAAATTAAATTATCACTACATCTCAAAGGAACCTTTTCTAAATTCAAACCCGATATTAAAATATTTTTAAATAACCGTTATGGCCACGAACGAATATACCGCTGTTTTCTGAATATTTGATTTGGACATAAATCAAAATTTACACGACGAAATCCCGATTTTTCTCTTCCACTAGCAAGATATACTCCACCAACTCCACACATTTCTTGTTTCACAGAAATCCGATTTCAAACGAACCCTGTACATTTAGTTGAAGTTCAAATCGCCAAATAGCGAACTGCCGCGCTATTTCGAGCTCGATTATAATTATATTATAATTCTATGTTCAAACTTCGTTCAAATAATATATTCGTTATTATAATTCAACTTTAAACTGAATTAAATATCACAAATGATCCAATTTACACCATATTGTGAATTCCACTATTTCAGAAATTAAATATATTATTATATTATTTATTTTAATTAAATATTCGATATTATTTAATTCTGTTCATTTTAAATAACCAAACCATTATTTAAATAATTAAATAAATTATTTATATACCGTAAAAATACGGGTCGTTACATTCTTCCCCACTTAAAATAATTTCGTCCTCTATATTGCTAAGGTAGAAAACAAACCCAATCGACTGGGTAGAACTTATTTGTTCACTTCTTAATCCCAGTTTTCAACTGAACCAATTTAAATTCAATTAAATATTGATTAATTCTTATCAACGAAAATTTTCAAAAATCCTGAAAATTTTCTAACACCTTAACTTTTTGAAAAATTTCGCTAGCACCTCCTTTGTACGGCTCAATCGGTACAACCACAACTCGCCTCTCTGGGCCATCTACAACCCAAAAGAAAATCAAACAGCCAAGCGGCTTGCCAATTCGGCTCATAAATCTCATATCCATATAAAATATAAACTAGTACCTTTTTGTTGGGCATATCGTTATATCCTTTACACCTGCTACCAATTCTGCATATGCCAATGTCATCCCAACCAAATTCTGATCAATTTATCCTTACCACAGTTATTGATTTTATATCCAAACCAATCTCATTTTAAACTCAAGTCTCATTCTCGATTTTCAAATTCTTAACTCATCAACCCAATATAATTTCAAATTCCTATGTCACCAATCCAATTTTCTCGATATCATTCTAATCCAATTCAATTTCAACTTAACTGATTTCAATTCAATTCCATCTTACTTTCACAAAATTTCTATTTAAATTTGTTTTAATTCGAACAATCTTTTCTTGGGAGTTTTAAATAACTATGTTTTTCACAAATCAAATATTTCCTTTCGGAATCAACAACTTGTTTTTCTCAAAATAATTCGAAAACAAAATCTTTGGTAGTAATCCGTCACTTAGAACTCGAAAATGAACACTGATTATGTTGTAGTCATTATCAGAATTATTTTCCAGTTATCAAAGTGAGTTCAATACTATATCACTTTCAAAAATCATTCTTAAACACTTTTATTTTGAAATCAGTCCAAAATATCATTCACAAATGCTTGGAATACAATTTAAAATGTCCTAGGATCTTAAAATTTACATATTTTTTAAACCTAGTCTATTTACAAACTCTGTTCCAAATTTCCAGGGTTTTAATTTCAATTCTGATTCAAATTCAGATTTAATTCATTTCGTAACGCTTATACAAATTTTGGTTGGTTATTTACATAACCATTTCACTTTTTATAATCTTACTCGATTATAATAACAAATACACTTTGGGTAAAATTATTTCATTTACCCTCTTTTCAAAACATGTCGTGTCGACCCATTGTATTCGAGTGTTTAGAAACCCTTATCGATATTGTGGTGCCCCACCATCGACCAGAATCCATAAACAATTCAACCAATAAATCTACTCAATATAAAACCATTTTTATATCAATTAACAAATACGCGCTCATATATATACACTCAAACTCAATCTAGGGTATTACTAACCCTATCTCTACTGAGTCACGCCACAGAGCCAAGGTAAATCGCTTAACCTTATGCACTGATACCAACTGTAACGACCCGAAAATTAGCGACCTTGATTATCTGATATACAACACAAATCGAACATCAAGAGTCGAAAATACCGGATGGTTAATGAAAGAAATTTGAGGGTGAGGAAAGATAAGATAGAAACTTAGAATAGAAGAAGAAGAAGATACAACATCAGAGTAACACCAATCTCATAGCGGAACGAACAACATATAATAGATAACATATCCCTGAAATAAAATCAGTATATGTATACAATAACATTATCAGAGTACAACCCTTACAACACAGCGGAAATAACTATAGCTATATAATCCTGAAGCCTCCTGCTCCAAGCTCTTCCAGTATCTGTAAATCCCGACTACTTGACTGCCCGTACAAAATTGGGCACCCAAGAGTTTAGGGAAAACAAAACAAAATAAACTCTGGGTCAGTCATGGGACTGGTATGAGTAAAAAAGTTAAAAACAGTTTGAACAAGTAAAGGATATCTCATAAGACCACACCATATAATGGAACGGGTTTTCCCTTATGAGAATCCAAAACATATTTATATCAAAAACCTTTTGATATTATAATAATGTCTATCAACCACAATATAATAATCATCTAGCAGAAACGCTTTCATCTCACGTTCTACATATATAGAATACAATCAAAACCGTAAGCACGTATTGGGTAATGGATTTCCAACTATGATAAGGTATGGAACCACCTTTTGCTAGTGTACCTCTAGAGAGGAATTCACTGGGTTCAACAAGAACATCTTGCAACCCGGCCACAAATGACCGACCACTCATTTCGCTTGAGGGTATCGAATGTATATCACCAACGGTTGGGATCAGCAACCGTTTCCCGAATGGGACAGCATCGACAATAGATTTTTAAAATAAATGAAACTCTAGATCAGGTGATTATACACCCTAATAGGTGCGACCTACATAGCCATGCTGCCTGCCCGACTTTTGTCATTTCCGGATGTGTGGCTAGAAGCTACGCTTATCTTTTACAAGCCACATCTTCATTCACTTAGAATGTCACATCGTCATACCCGCCAAATTACAAAATGATTTATCGAAAAATAACACGGGTATATAGCTAAGAGAAACGAATTCCTCCGCCTACAAACGTGAATACGTTTGAAGAGATCAACTTACGCGATTTATTAGATATACTCTGTCAGACCTTCTTCCATACAAGTTGTCCTGGGACTGGACAAACCGAAGGCACTATTCAGTACATCCATCTTAGGAAATTGTTATCTAAGATTTATACAACAGCCCTTGCACTTTATTCCGTCTTCAATTTTCTTTAGCATACATGATTCGCAACGCTTATGCCAATACAGAGTGGTTCTTCGGATAATAATCCAACCGGTCTCTCCATATTAACAACGTTAAAATGGTTAAAACATTGATAGTCTGTGATTTAACTATCAAATGAAAACATGTCTGTGTACACACAACAATCTTATTTCCAAATGGAATTATCGATCCAATCATCAAATATATATATATATATATCCTCATTTTCTATGTTTAGAAAATATACGTTATTAACACTGGAAAACATTTCCATGGCTTAATTCGTATCAGTATTCTTCCACATCTATTAGACTCTGACTATAAACTAACAAGAGAACAACTTCCTATGTATAAACCCCGAAGGCCGAAACCAACATCAGATCGATGCTCAGGAAACCATTCAACTTATTAATCTCTAGTCAGTTTCCAATTTCTATTTAACTCCATTTTGATTAACTATGTTCGATTAACTCCTTTCGATTAACTCGATTCGAATAACTCCTTTATTTATTTTCCCAATAAATAATCCTTTATTCTATTTATTTTCTAAATAAATAATCCTTTATTCTATTTATTTTCTAAATAAATAATCCTTTATTCTATTTATTTAACAAATAAATATTTCCTTTATCTTTCCTATTTATTTAACAAATAAATATTTCCTTTATAACTCTTTTTATTTTATAATTAATTTCTTTTATAAAATTCTTTTTCCTTTTATATATAAAATCCATCGATTTTATATAAATAATTTATTTTCAAAATCTACTTTGAAAATCTCCTTTCTATTTCCCAATATTTCTTACAGTATTTAATATACCAAACCATAAAGATCGATATCATTTAAACACACATAATCAAACAGATTATATATCACATAATATATTACAATATATGAACAGAACAGTATTATAAATAATGAGGAGTCCAGTTGGACCCCTCCAACCTGTTTCCCTGCATCACAGATGTTAATCAACATAATAACATCGATTTCATTTCGATATGAAATATTCTGATAAACAAAATCAATATTCGATTAACGATTTATATAAATACGTTATCCATAATTTCAACCAACACATAAGCAATTCAACCAAACAGTTAACACACATCAATCAACAAATAATTATCAGTTCTAAATATACGTTAGAAAAATATAACTGTTCAGAGTTGGTGAGTTTTACTCACATTGGACGATCATCGTTAATAACGATAACCATCGCTTGATTAAGACGGACAATTTATTTTGCTATAAATTGTAACGAGCTTCGATTCACTCCCCGTTAGATCCATGGTGTAGCCACTGTCCATATGATCCCAACGGATCTTGTTTCGCGGAATTCTGGTTATGTAACGACCCGGATTTTGAGCGACTTTGGTTATCGACATAAGCATGATGTCGATAACCAAAACATCGAAAAATCCTGGTAATTAATGAAAGAAATTAGAGGGTGAGGATAGATAAGATAGAAACTTAGAATAGAAGAAGAAGAAGAACACAACATCAGAGTAACACGAACCTCACAGCGGAACGAATAACATATAATATATAACATAACTTTGAAATATAACAGTTATGTATACAATAACACTTATCAGAGTACAACACTTACAACACAGCGGAAATAAACTATAGCTATATGATCCAGAAGCCTCCTGCTCCAGCTCCTCAAGTATATCTGTAAATCCCGACTACTTGACTGCCCGTACAAATTTAGGCACCCAAGAGTTTAGGGGAAAAAACAAAGTAAACTCCGGGTCAGTCATGGGACTGGTATGAGTAAAATAGTTTAACACAGTTTAACATATATATGATATCTCATAAGACCACGCCGTGAATACGGAACGGGTTTTTCCCTTATGAGAATCCAACATCTTTGACAAGCAATATCATTCTGATATTATAATAATGTCTAAGTACAAATATATATCAATCTAGCAGAAACGCTTTCATCTCACGTTCTACATATATAGTATACAATCAAAATCGCAAGCACGTATTGTATAATGGATTTCCAACTATGACAAGGTATGGAACCACCTTCTGCTAGTGTACCTCTAGAGAGGAATACACTGGGTTCAACAAGAACATCTTGCAACCCGGCCACACATAACCGACCACTCATTTCGCTTGAGTGTATCGAATGTATATCACCAGTGGTTGGGATCAGCAACCGTTTACCGAATGGGACAGCATCAACGATAGATTTTTAGAAATAAATGAAACTCTAGATCAGGTGATTATACACCCTAATAGGTGCGACCTACATAGCCATGCTGCCTGCCCGATTTCTGTCATTTACCGGTTGATGAGGCTAGAAGCTACGCTTTATCATCACATCAAATTCACTTCGAATGCCACATTGTCAGATCCATCGAAAATCACTAATTGACGTCTACAACAGTACATTACGTGTTAGCTAAAGAAGTTTCCTTCTCCGCTTCCACTCTTGGTACGGTTGAAGAAATCAAAGTACGTGACCTTTCGGGAAATACTCTGTCAGACATTCATCCACACAAGTCATCCTCATTCACTTAGAATGTCACATCGTTATACCCGCCAAATCACAAATTGATTTATCCAAAAATAACACGGGTATACATCTTAGAGAAACGAATTCCTCCGCCACCAAACGTGAATACGTTTGAACAGATCAACTTACGCGATCCATTGGATATACTCTGTCAGACCTTCGTCCATACAAGTTGTCCTGGGCCTGGACAAACCGAAGGCACTATTCAGTATATCCATCTTAGTCACTGTTATCTAAGACTTATACAACAGCCCTTGCACTTTACTCCGTCTTCAATTATCTTTGGCATAAATGATTCGCAATGCTTATGCCAATACAGAGTGGTTCTTTGGATAATAATCCAACCGGTCTCTCCATATTAACAACGTTAAAAATGGTCAAAACTTCGATAGTCTGTGATTTAACCATCAAAGAAAAACAAGTGTGCAAACAACGATATTATTTCCAGATGGAAATTATATCGGTAAATCATCAACATATATCTATATATATATTCACATTGCCTTATTTTCTATGTTTAGAAAATATATGTTATTAACACTGGAAAACGTTTTCCATTTGCTTATTTACAAATCACTACTCTTCCCCAACTATCAAACCCTGACTGTGAACTAGTATGAGAACAATTCCCTAAGTATAAATCCCGAAGGCCGAAACCAACATCAGATAGACACTTAGAAAACCATTCAATTTACTAATCTCTAGTCAGTTCTAATTTTACTTAACTCTATTTGATTAACTCTGATTGATTAACTCTAACTGGTCAACCTTAATTAATTAACTCTAACTGGTTTTACTTGGTTTGACTAACTCCATTTATTAACTCGACTTACAAATTCAACTCGATTAACTGAACTAATCACTTTGATTAACTCGACAAATTCACTTTGGTTAACTTAACCAATTCACTTAACTAATTCACTTAGTTTAACTTAACTAATTCACTTTGATTAATCGAACTATTCACTTAACTCCTGTCGAATAAACTATATTCGATAACTCCTCTAACTCTACTCGAATAAACTATATTCGATTAACTTCTTTAATCTATTCGATTTGATAACTCCCCTTTTCGAATAACTAATATTCGATTAACTCACTTCGAATAACCAATATTCGACTACTCACTTTGAATAACTAATAATTGATAACTCCTTCGAATAAACTATATTCGATAATCTCCTCTCGAATAACTAGATTCGATTAACTTAACTTATTTAACTTAACTTGATTAACTCCTATCGAATAATTAGATTCGATTAACTTAACTTATTTAACTCATCTTGATTAACTCCTATCGAATAACTAGATTCGATTTAACTCCATTTGCTTGACTCTAGATCGCAACGATCACAATGGTTACGCCTGATTCCCTTAGGCAACATCCTACCGCCTTAGGCTATTTACAGCCCTGCGAATTACGCTAGCAGTCGTACGAGATGACAACTTACCCTGAATACTATGTTTGACTAACTCTATCTCAAATAACTATATTTGATTAACTCTAGTTCGTTTTAACTCTAATCGATTAACTCTAACTGAGTAACTCTAACTCGATCAACTCGACTTGATTAACTCGACATACTTAACTCAACTGGTTAACTTGACTTACTTAACTCACTGGTTAACTTGACTTACTTAACTCACTGGTTAACTTGACTTACTTAACCCAACTGGTTAACTCTATTGAACTGGTTAACTCTACTGAACTGGTTAACTCTACTGAACTAGTTAACTCTATTCAACTAACTCGACTCGACTAACCCCTTTCAAATAGCATATTCGTTTTACTAACTTTCAAATACCATATTCGATTTACTCCCTTCGAATACCATATTCGATTTAACTCCTTTCGAATAACTAGATTCGATTTAACTCCTTTCGAATACCATATTCGATTTACTTTATTCACTTTATAAAGATTTCCTTTTTAACAACGTTTTATTCATTTGAAAAGATTTACTTTTAAATAACGGTTCTACACTTAAAAAATGATTTCCTTTTTATAACGTTTTCCTTTTCAATTCTATTTGTAAATGGTTTACAAATATTTCCTTTTCAAATTTATTCTTGAAATATTCTAACTCCTTAAATTCTCTGAAAAATTCGCCATAACCTCCTTTGTAACGGGAGCATCGGGAAAATCCCCAAACCCGCCACACAGGCCTTTCCATTCAAAAAGAAAATGGTTTGTAATTATTTCCTTTTTGAATATCTCCTATTTATAAATATTCCAATTTATAAACATTTCTTATTTAAAAATATTCTACTTTATAAATATCTCTTATTTATAAATATCCCATTTTATAAATATTCTATTTTCAATATCACTTTGAAAATCCCCTTATCAACATTTCGGTATGTTATGGTATTCAATCATATCAAATCACGATGTTCAATATCGTCCAAGTACATATAATCGCCCACAGATTTTATATCACATCATATAACAATATATGAAAAACAATAAAATAACTGTTGAGGAATCCAGTCGGATTCCTCCAACCTGTCTCCCTGCATCCACAGATGTTACACAATATGATTATCATCACTTTCAGTTCAATATAAATTATTCTGATAGCAGAATCAATATATAAATATTTAACGGTTTATATATATATATATATAATTACATATATATATATATATATATAATTTTCACTAACTGACTAGCAGTTCAATCAATCAACTAACACACAACAATCAACGGATGATTAACAGTTCTAAAAATACATTATAAAAATATAACTGTTCAGAGTTGGTGAGTTTTACTCACATTGGCGCGTTAACTGTTAAATAATCGGTTTGCGTTATTTGATTGAGTCGGACAATTTATTTCACCATAAATTGTAACGAGCTCCGATGGACTTCCAGTCAGCTCCATCGTGTAACACCCCGTGTATTCTATAACAGTGAAATTCACAAATTAAAGTATAACTAACTTCAAATCAAAGAATTACGGGTAACGGGATACGACATTGCGTTCGTCTCGGAATTCTGCTTGAGATAGAGTCCGAGTTTGCGTAAAACGGACTCCGTATGAGGAAGATATGGCCTCCGGAAGTTTCAGAATTCAGTTTAAAATTCAAACAGACCAAAACAGCTCAGAAAAACCAATTTGAAATGCAAAATCGGGCCCAATTGGCCAGGGCGGGAATTTTCCCGCCCAAGGCACCCAGGTCGACTTGGCAGTCGACCTGGGGCTAACCAGGTCGACTGGGCAGTCGACCTGGGTCACCCATGTCGACTGCCAAGTCGACACGGTGTCGACTGGCATGTCGACCTGGCCATTAAGCCAGGTCGAACCCAGCCCCCCTGGCTGGCCTGGTCTATGTTTGGTCGATTTTCTGAGCCTTGCCTTGTCACTAGGGCTAGGTGTCAGCTCCTGGTTGGTCTCTCCTTTGAACGAACGGCTATTATTAAACCAAGCTCCATCGACGGTCTTAATCAACTCACAAACTCTATAAAAAGGACCTAAGACTCACCCTAATTCACACAAACAAAAATGGAGATGAGACCGTCATGCTACTGAGGAGAGACTAGAGATAGCCGTCAGAAATTGAGAGACAATTAGGAGATAAATCGAAAGCTTAAGAAACGTTAATTAAATCAAAGCAACGCCTACAACAAAGGATAGAATCTCCAAATTCAGAATTCAGATTCCTGAATTTAAGATTCGTCACACGTTGTAAGTAGAGTGCTATTCCGATGTGAATAATTAATTGCGTTTGATTTATGTAAAATGAGAAATGGAATTGTGGCGATAATAATCTATATTTGTATGTTATTTTGATTCTAAACGATTTGGGAATGTTATGGTATACGATTGGATATTTGTAAGTACGTGATTTATGTTGGAAATTAACAACCATATGTTGTGGTGTTTTATTTGGGATTCATACATGTACATGATTCATGTTAACAACCATATGTTGTGATATTTTATTTAGGTATTCACACAAGTATATGATTCATGTTAACAACCACATATTGTGGAATTTTAATTGGGATTCATGCAAGTATATGATTCACTATTATGCCAATATGATGTACATACTTTTATGATCACTTTTTGGTGTGTAATTGGACTCAACTAAGTACTATGGTTTATATGAATCTATGTCGAAAATTGGCAAATCATACTTTTGTATTAGAAACAAAAGTAAGCATTTTTATGAACATGACTAAACTATGTTTGGTATTATGCCTAGTTGAAAAACATGTTTTAGGCCTAAGTTGTTATCAAAACCCTATGGTGATATATGTGGGACAATTAAGTTAGATTTACATTCCAATTGCAAGTTTACATGAATAGAATGATTCATGTTTAAGTTTTTTTTATGCCATGATTATATGAATAGAATAATTCATGTTTAAGTATTGTTTATGCCATGATTATATGCTATTACAATGCAAGTTCACATGTGCCTAATTCATGTTAATTGAATCGTTATGTTGCAAGTTCATGCGTTCACACTCCCCTTTTATGTTACCTTATAAACACCATGTTATAAGCCTCCCCTTTTCATATGGCTAAGTTGGGTTTAAATGTTAAACCCAACATATCTTATATTGTAGCGAACATGTAAAACGGGGGTAATGACGTTTGGGTTAAAATATAGAACATATGTGTTGGCATGTTTGACGCATGCCAACAACCTTGAAAAAAACAATTAAGTGGCATAAATAAATTTTAACCAATAAAGATGAATTTGAATAATGGGCCGCAAATATTTACATATAAAAAGAAAGGAGACAAAATATGTAAATGTAGGAAATACGATGTGTTTAACCCGAGGTTGGATTGAGTTGTGATGTAAACCTGCCCGGAACCGCCCGGCTGTCCAGTAGTCACAACAATATCTATCCAATGTGGGTGGTTAAACACGGAGCCCAATAAGGACCCGAGGTTAGACTGAGTTGTGGCGTAAGACTGCCCGGACCCAAACGGCAACAGGCAACCACAACAATACATGTCTAATGTGAGAGGTCGAGGCTTTAATAAGACAATTAAGGATGAGTCAGGATTGATAGGATTAAGGAAAATTGAATTAATACTTAATCAAAATGGAACATGCTAAACTATACAGACTGATTTGGGTTTAGGTTTACAAAACACTTAACCAACTTAGCATGTTGGCTAGAAATAGAAAACCTAGTAGAGGGGGACCCTTTTCAGCAGTAACCCTACAAGGTGTATCAGGATACCCTGAACTAGGCAGGGTGGGGCACGATTACTGGGCTGACTGTAAGAGGTCAAAATCGACGGCGGTGGTGCAGCAGTGTAGGTTCTAACGGAGTGCGGGCGTGCACACACTCCGACGCAGAAAAATAAGGCACTGGGCACCAGTAGCATACCTGTGCATTCTAGGATTGTGTCGGGCCGCCACCATGGGACTTGATACACCCCATGGTGGGACCAGCATAGGTAACTACAAGAACGGGGGCCGTAAGACACATGTAAGTATGCGAGTAGGAGCCGATCATCATAAATGGATCACTTCACCCTGATTATGGGGTGCCTATTGGGAACTAGTTTATATGGGTACAGAGATTGATATGGGGTACGATAGTATATTCGACTCCAGACAACTTAACTTAGTTTGTGATGCTTTCCCATTTCCAGTTTATACTTATCATACCCAGTTCTTTATTCATAGACTGAATAGTCCTAGACTTACTCAGGCTTTATGTCTGACTCTACTTTTCTTTCGTCTTATTTTCTTTCGTTCCCCCCAGGTCCACAGGGAGGGAATACCGCAGCTTGACCAGCTTTCACATCCAGCTTGAAGAGAAAGAATGTATTGCTTGGATCTTTTTCGTTTTGGACTATGGCTTTGGGCAGCATTCATGGGACTTATGCAGTTTATTTATGTTTTCTTTATGCTTCTTTAAATAATGTACTCAAGACAGTTATGAAGGTGTTATGTTTTTGGAAGTATTGTAAGACAAGTTATGACATGGTTTGTGTAACACGTATTTTAACGAAATAAAAATTGCTGTTGTTTTCCGCTGTTCAAAAATATGTGTATTCATATCTGTCTTGTATATCTGTGACATATACTTACAAATCTTCACCAAAGTTAGGGCATTCCCTTTGAGAGTGACCCTAACGGAGGTGGGGTGTTTCACTTGGTATCAGAGCATAGGTTTACCAGATAAGATAAAAGTTTTGAAAATTTATTTTCAAAAGAAAATTTAAAGAAGCATTTTTAAAGATAAAATGTTATTTTAAAAAGGCATAGTCCCCCCCCAAAGCCATAGGTACTATCTTTTATCCTTCGTTTTGAATCTATCCTTTTTGTTTCAGCATGTCCGAAGAACTTAACTTGCCAGAGGGTATACCAATACCTGGTTGGTTTAGACGATTCTTAGAAGCAAGGGCCACTCAGCCAGGCCCTACCGTTCCTCCTCCTCCAGCTGCAGGAAATCATCCAGTTGTAGCAGCACCTCTTCCTCTACCTCCTCCGTGGGGAAATACTTTTGCTAAGATATGTAAAGATTTTAAAGCTATGGGAGGAAAGGACTTTCATGGAACTGAGTCCTTCGTGGCAGATAGGAATTGGCTAAAGGAAACCGAGGACTTATTCGTCATCTTTGAGGTAGAAAATAGGCAGAAGGTACAACTGGCAGTGTGGCTACTAAAAGGTGAGGCTTCCTACTGGTGGGAAGTCACTAATGCAGAAAGACCAGTGGAAACATGGGAGGACTTTAGGGCAAGGTTTGAGGCTAAATTTCTCTCAGACGCTGAAAGGAGTTTGCAGTTGGAAAAATTCTTATTTCTTAAGCAAGGGAATATAACAGTCAAAGAGTATGTTAATCAGTTAAATGAGCTGGCTAGGTTCGGACTGGACCTAGTCAACACCCCGCACAAGAAGGCTCTCCGTTTTGTCAAAGGGTTGAATGAGCCATTACACAGTTTGGCCATGACCCATATACCCATGGGAGCTACGTATGAAAGATTGGTACAGATGGCATTGCTGAACGAAGAGGATAAGGGCAAGAAGGAGACAAAGGCAGAAAACTCTCAAGGGAAGAAAGAGGGTTTGCAGCCTAAGAAGACAGACTTTAAGAAGGGCGGAAAGACAACAAAGAGAAGAGGAAGTGCAATTTATGTGGCAAAGTGGGGCACTTAGTGAAAGATTGCCGGAAAAAGAAGGCCAAGATGAATGGCAGGTGCTTTTCTTGCGGTGAGACAGGCAACCTGGCTAAGGATTGCCCGAAGAAAAGAGGACAGGGGCAGAGGGCTGGATCCACCTCAGGGGCACAAGTTCATGTGCTAGAGGTGCCACCTCTGCAACAGCGAGGTATAAATACTTCTGTAGAAAGTGTAGTTTATCTTTATAATCACCCAGTTCGCACTTTATTTGATTCTGGCGCATCACACTCCTTTATCTCGTCTGCTTTAGTAGAATCTCTGCACCTAGAAACTAGTATGGTAGAGGACCCCTTAATTGTTTCAAACCCAATTGGGGGCCCAGCTCATTTGTCTATGATCTGTGTGGGATTGAAAATTTCTATTCTAAGCGTAGAATTTAGGTGTAGTGCCTTTGTTTTGGTCTTCTCGGGATATGGTTTGATTTTGGGCATGGATTTGCTATCCAGTAATGGGGCCATCCTTGATTGTGAGAAAAAGGTGGTTAGGCTCCTGACCTAACTTGGTAATACTTTGGAAATTACTTGTAATCCCTCGTATGCGGTTATGCTTAGTTATATTGAATCGCTAGATGCCTCTGTTGAAAGTTTGCAATTGGTTAGAGTGGTCCGGGAATATCCGGATGTCTTCGAAGAGGTGAAAGGCTTGCCTCCGAAGCGGGAGATAGACTTCCGCATATATCTTGTAGATAATGCAAAGCCCGTTGCGTTGCCCGTTAGACACATGGCTCCTCGGGAAAGAAAGGAGCTCAGTAAACAGATTAAAGAGCTTCTAGAGAAGGGGTTCATTAGAAGGAGCATTTCAGAATGGGGCGCTCCAGTGGTGTTCGCTACAAAGGCGGATGGTTCACTTCGTCTATGTGTTGACTATAGGGAGCTCAACAAGATAACGAAAAAGAATAGGCACCCTCTCCCCATAATTGACGATCTGTTTGATCAGCTTGTAGGAGCGTCTGTTTTCTCCCAACTTGATTTAGTGACCGGTTTTCATCAACTAAGGGTGGCTGAAGATAGCGTCGATAAAACGGAATTCAGAACCCCAGACGGCTTCTTTGAATGGCTTGTCATGCCTTTCGGCTTGACAAACGCACCTGCTTATTTCGTGGACTTGATGAGTAGGGTGTTCAGAGAATTCCTCAACAAGTTCGTAGTGGTCTTCGTAGACGATATCCTTATCTTCTCAAACAGTGAAGAGGAACATGCTCAGCACTTAATGGCATTCATGGAAACTCTGCGAGTCCATCAGCTAAAAGCCAAATTCTCCAAATGCCACTTTTGGAGAGAGGAAGTAAGATTTCTTGGGCACATAGTATCCAAGGAAGGATTAGCAGTAGACCCGGCTAAGGTAGTAGCGGTGTAGGATTGGAAGACACCAAAGAACGCAACAGAGGTCCGAAGCTTTCTCGGGCTAGCAGGCTTCTATCGGAAATTCATCAGAGACTTTGCAACGATATCAGCCCCGCTCACAAAGTTGACCAAGAAGAATCTAGTGTTCAATTGGGACTTGGATTGCGAGTTTGCTTTCCAACGACTGAAAAGGGCTCTTACAACAACCCCAGTTTTAACGTTGCCAGATGGAAGCAAGATGTTCACAGTTTATACAGATGCATGTGGGACAGGGCTAGGCGCCATCTTAATGCAAGAAGGGAGGGTAGTAGCTTATGGCGGAAGACAGTTGAAAGTGCATGAAAAGAACTACCCGACCCACGATCTTGAGTTAGCCGCCATCGTCTTTGCACTCAAGTCTTGGCGACACTATCTCCTAGGTGAGAAGTTCGAACTTTACACTGACCATAAATCGTTGAAATGTCTTTTCTCGCAGAAAGATCTTAACTTGAGGCAACAGAGATGGATGGAGTTTCTTGCATCGTACGATTTCGAGATCTCCTACACTCTGGGCAAAGGCAACGTAGTGGCAGACGCGTTGAGCCGAAAGAAACTAACCCTAAGCCCGTTGTTTGTTGAAAGACAAAGCCTAGAGTTTATAGCCAGTTTTGACTTTAGGCCCTCCTCCGATTTTGTACCAGGCTTGCTAGCATCTCTCGAAGTACGCCCGACTTTAGTGGACTCAATAGGGACAACACAACGCGAAGTCCCTCAGCTTGTGGAGACGATTGATAGGCTAATTAGGGGTGAGACTTCAAGTCACCTCAACAGATACTCCATCGACGATAAGGGTCGGCTAAGGCGAGACGGAAGACTATGCGTCCCACAGACAAGGGATTTAGTAAAGAAGGTTCTCGAGGAAGCACATCACTCCAAGATAACGATACACCCAAGCGGGGATAAAATGTACAAGGACATAAAGAGAACTTTCTTTTGGAACGGCATGAAGAAGGACGTGGCAGATTTCGTTTCTAAGCGTGTGGTGTGCCAACAGGTGAAGGCGGAACAGAAAAAGCCTGGCGGTCTGCTCCATCCTCTAGAGGTCCCGCAGTGGAAGTGGGATAGCATCTCAATGGACTTCATTGATGGGCTGCCTAGGTCTAGGAGAGGCAACACTAGTATTTGGGTAATAGTGGATAGGCTTACTAAAAGCGCCCACTTTTTACCTGTCAAAAGCAAAAGAACTGCCTCATCCCTAACATCTCTTTACCTCAAGGAAATTGTTCGACTCCATGGAATACCATCCAGCATTGTTAGTGACCGAGACCCTATCTTCACAAGCGAGTTTTGGCGGAGTCTGCAAGAAGCGGTAGGCACACAGTTATGCTTGAGCACAGCCTACCATTCCCAAACCGACGGCCTAACAGAAAGAGTGAACAGAGTTCTAGAGGACCTTTTAAGACTGTGTGTCCTTGACTTCGGAGGGACGTGGGAAGACCATCTTCCTTTGGTTGAATTTGCCTACAACAACAGCTACCAAGAAACCATCGGAATGGCGCCCTTCGAAGCCTTATACGGAAGACCGTGCCGATCGTCCACTGGTTGGTGGGAGTCTACTGATAAGCTCATACTTGGACCAGATATGATCCGAGAGACTTCAGAAAAAGTAGACTTAATACGAAGAAGGATGAGGATGGCCCAAGACAGACAAAAGTCCTACGCCGACAAGAGGAGGACCGACCTTGAATTTGAGGTTGGGGACAGAGTTTTTCTTAAGGTATCTCCACTAAGGAACGTTGTTCGTTTTGGAACCATAGGAAAGCTAGCACCAAGGTTCGTAGGGCCATTTCCTATCACTGAGAAAATTAGGAAAATGGCCTATAGGTTAGAGCTACCCGAAAAATTGGCCAGAGTTCACAACGTCTTTCATGTTTCACATCTCCGAAAATGTCTACATGAATCTGCTGAATTGGTGGAGCCAAACATCCTAGAAGAAGCTGAAGTGGAACGCGAAGCAACCGTGAGGAAAGTTCCAACCTGCATATTAGGAACGGAAGTGAAGAAGCTAGGCAACCGCGAAGTCAAGCTCGTCAAAGTTCAGTGGAGCGACGCCGAGGGAGACGCAACTTGGGAAACTGAAGCTAGAATACGCGCAGCCTACCCTTTTCTTTTCGAGGGTACATCTTTGATCTTTCTTTTTCCTTAAGTTGCGCTTTTATCTATCTTTTTTAGGTATATCTCCTCGACCTTATCTTTTAGGAAGAAACCCTTTGGATGAAAACATGTAATTGAAACATGTTATGGATGATGGTTGCAAGTGATTTCTAGTGGTTGCTCGTGGTTGCATATACAAACACAACCTTGGTTTTAGATCGGCTCAGTCACTTCATATTGCATATGCATAAATGTATTTATATTCGTATATGGTTGAGGTTTAATGTGTTGTCATATGGATGTTGCATTTGTATGAATGATTGTGCACTCATGTAGAATCATGAATAAGAGAATTTGCATACATAATGGATTCATGGCACTTACATAATTCGCATTAAGGAGGTCAACTGAATCAGTAGACCGCCTGATTTTGCATTAGATAAGTACATGTACACACACACTTCACATATGATCATGAAGCGTTAGAAGTCTTTTAAGGACAATGGATGCTCGTGTTTGATGGATGAGTAGATGGATGTTTGGATGTTAGGACGTACATTCTTCCTGAACTTGAAGATTTCGGGGACGAAATCCTTTTAAGTGGGGGAGAATGTAACACCCCGTGTATTCTATAACAGTGAAATTCACAAATTAAAGTATAAATAACTTCAAATCAAAGAATTAAGGGAAACGGGATATGCCATTACGTTCGTCTCGGAATTCTGCTTGAGATAGAGTCCGAATTTGCGTAAAACGGACTCCGTATGAGGAAGATATGGCCTCCGGAAGTTTCAGAATTCAGTTTAAAATTCAAACAGACCAAAACAGCTCAGAAAAACCAATTTGAAATTCAAAATCGGGCCCAATTGGCCAGGGCGGGAATTTTCCCGCCCAAGGCACCCAGGTCGACTTGGCAGTCGACCTGGGGCTAACCAGGTCGACTGGGCAGTCGACCTGGGTCACCCGTGTCGACTGCCAAGTCGACACGGTGTCGACTGGCATGTCGACCTGGCCACTGAGCCAGGTTGAACCCAGCCCCCCTGGCTGGCCTGGTCTGTGTTTGGTCGATTTTCTGAGCCTTGCCTTGTCACTAGGGCTAGGTGTCAGCTCCTGGTTGGTCTCTCCTTTGAACGAACGGCTATTATTAAACCAAGCTCCATCGACGGTCTTAATCAACTCACAAACTCTATAAAAAGGACCTAAGACTCACCCTAATTCACACAAACAAAAATGGAGATGAGACCGTCATGCTGCTGAGGAGAGACTAGAGATAGCCATCAGAAATTGAGAGACAATTAGGAGATAAATCGAAAGCTTAAGCAACGTTAATTAAATCAAAGCAACGCCTACAACAAAGGGTAGCATCTCCAAATTCCGAATTCAGATTCCTGAATTGAAGATTCGTCACACGTTGTAAGTAGAGTGTTATTCCGATGTGAATAATTAATTGCGTTTGATTTGTGTAAAATGGGAAATGGAATTGTGGCGATAATAATCTATATTTGTATGTTATTTTGATTCTAAACGATTTGGAAATGTTACGGTATACGATTGGATATTTGTATGTACGTGATTTATGTTGGAAATTAACAACCATATGTTGTGGTGTTTTATTTGGGATTCATACATGTACATGATTCATGTTAACAACCATATGTTGTGATATTTTATTTAGGTATTCATACAAGTATATGATTCATGTTAACAACCACATGTTGTGGAATTTTAATTGAGATTCATGCAAGTATATGATTCACTATTATGCCAATATGATGTACATACTTTTATGATCACTTTTTGGTGTGTAATTGGACTCGACTAAGTACTATGGTTTTTATGAATCTATGTCGAAAATTGGCAAATCATACTTTTGTATTAGAAAAAAAAGTAAGCATTTTTATGAACATGACTAAACTATGTTTGGTATTAAGCCTAGTTGAAAAACATGTTTTAGGCCTAAGTTGTTATCAAAACCCTATGATGATATATGTGAGACAATTAAGTTAGATTTACATTCCAATTGCAAGTTTACATGAATAGAATGATTCATGTTTAAGTATTGTTTATGCCATGATTATATGAATAGAATAATTCATGTTTAAGTATTGTTTATGCCATGATTATATGCTATTACAATGCAAGTTCACATGTGCCTAATTCATGTTAATTGAATCGTTATGTTGCAAGTTCATGCGTTCACACTCCCCTTTTATGTTACCTTATAAACACCATGTTATAAGCCTCCCCTTTTCATATGGCTAAGTTGGGTTTAAATGTTAAACCCAACATATCTTATATTGTAGCGAACATGTAAAACGGGGGTAATGATGTTTGGGTCATAATATAGAACATATGTGTTGGCATGTTTGACGCATGCCAACAACCTTGAAAAAAACAATTAAGTGGCATAAATAAATTTTAACCAATAAAGATGAATTTGAATAATGGGCCGCAAATATTTACATATAAAAAGAAAAGAGACAAAATATGTAAATGTAGAAAATACGATGTGTTTAACCCGAGGTTGGATTGAGTTGTGATGTAAACCTGCCCGGAACCGCCCGGCTGTCCAGTAGTCACAACAATATCTATCCAATGTGGGTGGTTAAACACGGAGCCCAATAAGGACCCGAGGTTAGACTGAGTTGTGGCGTAAGACTGCCCGGACCCAACCGGCAACAGCCAGCCACAACAATACCTGTCTAATGTGAGAGGTCGATGCTTTAATAAGACAATTAAGGCTGAGTCAGGATTGATAGGATTAAGTAAATTGAATTAATACTTAATCAAAATGGAACATGCTAAACTATACAGACTGATTTGGGGTTAGGTTTACAAAACACTTAACCAACTTAGCATGTTGGCTAGAAATAGAAAACCTAGTAGCGGGGGACCCTTTTCAGCAGTAACCCTACAAGGTGTATCAGGATACCCTGAACTAGGCAGGGTGGGGCACGATTACTGGGCTGACTGTAAGAGGTCAAAATCGATGGCGGTGGTGCAGCAGTGTAGGTTCTAACGGAGTGCGGGCGTGCACACACTCCGACGCAGAAAAATAAGGCACTGGGCACCAGTAGCATACCTGTGCATTCTAGGATTGTGTCGGGCCGCCACCATGGGACTTGATACACCCCATAGTGGGACCAGCATAGGTAACTACAACAAAGGGGGCCGTAAGACACATGTAACTATGCGAGTAGGAGCCGATCATCATAAATGGATCACTTCACCCTGATTATGGGGTGCCTGTTGGGAACTAGTTTATATGGGTACAGAGATTGATATGGGGTACGATAGTATATTCGACTCCAGACAACTTAACTTAGTTTGTGGTGCTTTCCCATTTCCAGTTTATACTTATCATACCCAGTTCTTTATTCATAGACTGAATAGTCCTAGACTTACTCAGGCTTTATGTCTGACTCTACTTTTCTTTCGTTTCCCCCCCCAGGTCCACAGGGAGGGAATACCGCAGCTTGACCAGCTTTCACATCCAGCTTGAAGAGAAAGAAG
The DNA here is from genome assembly GCA_030737875.1 of Allium sativum. Classification (NCBI taxonomy): domain Eukaryota; kingdom Viridiplantae; phylum Streptophyta; class Magnoliopsida; order Asparagales; family Amaryllidaceae; genus Allium; species Allium sativum. Next base: position 389,418,024 of record CM060922.1, read on the forward strand.
GTATTGCTTGGATCTTTTTCGTTTTGGACTATGGCTTTGGGCAGCAATTATGGGACTTATGCAGTTTATTTATGTTTTCTTTATGCTTCTTTAAATAATGTACTCAAGACAGTTATGAAGGTGTTATGGTTTTGGAAGTACTGTAAGACAAGTTATGACATGGTTTGTGTAACACGTATTTTAATGAAATAAAAATTGCTGTTGTTTTCCGCTGTTCAAAAATATGCGTATTCATATCTATCTTGTATATCTGTGACTTATACTTACAAACCTCCACCAAAATTAGGGCATTCCCTTTGAGAGTGACCCTAACGGAGGTGGGGTGTTTCACATCGTGTAGTGTCCGTCCATACGATTTCAACGTGACTGACGGTTCATGATTCTGATTCCATATGAATGAGATATCACATTTATAAGTTAATACAAATTCAATTTAGTTAAACACTTAAAATAAGAATAAAAATAGTTTGGGCCTCACCCCAAAATCTTGGCCCATTTAAATTTCCGCACAAAACCCGTATGAGGACCTTCTTCCTCAATCCGATAATTTCTCCAGTAATATCGAACAGAAACATGGCCAACGCCGTCCCTTGTTCATCCAATCCCGCTCTTCCATCCTTCACCAAAACAACGAACAAACCCCACCGCTCTCTCTGTCTTCGACTCCTCTTCATCTTCATCAGAGAATGGCGACGCTCGATCCACTACCCTCAGTCGCGTTTCCTCCACTTCCGCACGATATACAGTGTACAAGATCGACACTTATATGCCTCAAATTCACCCAAAATCTGCCTACAACCATTATACGCCTTCACGATCATGAATTTGACCTTCATTTCCGCTATCGACGCCAACAACTCACCAATACCCAAACCCTAACCTACTGCTGTCAAAACCGACAGCGAACCCACTTGCTTCGCACCCAACGAAATACACACCGATGTGAAGAGGATGCTATGAGGATTTGAAATGTATAAGCATTAGGATTTTAGGGATTTTATATGATTTGTTATTGATTTCCTTTGATTGCGTTTTGCTGTGAGAAGGAGGAATAACTGGCGGCTCAAAAATTTGCTGCATTGACTACAGATGAAATGGGAAATTAGGTTTTAAGGGTAAGGGTTAGTTGCTATTTATAAGGTAGGATATTTTATTATTATACTCCATTTTAATGGTTCGCTATTTTCATTATAGAATAAAAATTCCTACGATCACATACAATACCCAAAAATCATGAATATTGACATGCAGCTAGAGTTCGACATTACGGTCCCAACGAAACTGGTTTCGTCGAATTCCGACTCCGTTTGCTCACACATCGTATTTTTTATCTGTCAAAATACTGACTGTTTTTCACTCTAAAAATCCGTACGGCCACATAGTGACTCTAAAAATCACGAAACTGGAAATCTAACAACTATTTGACATTGCGGATCCAACAAAATTAGTTTCGTTGAATTCTGACTTCGTTTGCAAAAGTGGCTATTTTTAAAGCTCTAAATAGCCCATTTAAATATATAAATATATTTAAATATATAAATATATTTAAGTTAAATTAAATTAAATATAAATAAATTTATATTATCGTATATATTCACAATGGAATATCATACAACTCCAGATTAATTATATACTCGCCATTCCAAGTCCAGATTGAATCGATATTCAATTTATATTGAAAAATCCATTTATAACGTAAATAAAGCGTTATGAATTATAAAGGAATTCCACAGCGACTTTTCTGAAATTTGATTTGGACGTAAATCAAAATCTACACGACGAAATCTCGATTTTTCTCTTCCACTAGAAAAATATACTTCACTAGCTCCTGACGTTTCTTGTTTCACAGAAATCTGGCTTAAAACGAATCCTGTACATTCAGTTGAAGTTCAAATCGCGAACTGCAACGCCATTTCAAGCTCGATTTTAATTATAATATAATTATACGTTTCAAACTGATGTCGATTGAATATATTCGTCAATATGATTCAACTCTAAGCTGAATTAAATCTTGGGGATGACCCTGTTCACCTTATATTGTGATTTCCAATATTTTTGATTATTTCTGAATTAAATATATTATTTAATTTAATTAAATATTCCATATTATTTAATTAACGACGATTAAATTCCCTATATCACTATTTTAAACAATTAAATAAATTAATTATACCCCTGGAAAATGCGGGTCATTACATTCTTCCCCACTTAAAATAATTTCGTCCTCGAAATTGCTAAGTTAGAGGACGACCCTACCTATTGGAATTCCTAAGATTTGTTTACCCCTTATTTCTGATTTTAACTGAACCAATTAATATCGACTAAAATATTTATTCATTCCGACTAACTAAAATTTTCAAAAATTCTGAAAATTTTCTAAAACTTTAAACTTTCGAAAAATTTCGCCAGCACCTGCTTTGTACTGGTCAATAGCTCAAATTTCAACTCGCCTCTCTAGGCCTTCTTCAACCCAAAATAAAATCAAAACGCCAAACGGCTTGCCAATTCGGCTCATAAATTCCAAACTCATATAAAATATAAACTTGTACCTTTTTGTCGGGCATATCATTATATCCCTTCCATCTGTTACCATTCCACATATACCAATGTCCTCCCAATCAAACTCAATCACTTTTATATCGTCAAACCAAATCATTCGCTTATACTCAAGTCGAATCCCATTTTCAATCACAAGTTTCCTTCTTGATTTTCAAATTCTAAGTCCAGCTAAATTTCAAATTCTTGACTTATCCATCCAATTCTATTTAACTTAGTTCAAGTTAAATTTCAATTTATTTTTACCATCTCATTTTATTTAACTTCATAAGTTAATTTTAAATTCCAGAACTTAAATTCCTAGGTAAATTTCAAATCAATTTGAAATCATAATACCTATTCAAAACATTTGAATTTCTAAACAACTTGTTTTCTCAAAACAATTCAAATCAAAATCTTTGGTAGTAATCCACCACTTAGAAACTCGAAAATCAAACCGATGATACTGCGCAGTCATCATCGGAATTATTTTCCAGCGACCCAAGTGATTTCAATACTATATCATTTTCAAAACCATTACTAAACACTTCCATTTTGAAAACATTTCAAAATCTCCCAGGAACTTAAAATTTCCTTATTTTAATCCCAAATCTGATTTAAATTCATATATAATTCATCTTATTTCATATACTTTACTTATATGAATTCTGATTGGTTATATATAACCATTTCACATGTTATAATCTTATCTGATTAAAATCACTACCAACACATCCTATATATGATAATATATCACATATCCATACTGTGTCGGTCCATCGTATTCAAGTGTTTATTTACTCCTACCGATACAGTGGATCAAACTGATCGACCAGAACTCATAAACAACTCAGCCAATGAATCTCCACAATATAAAACCATTTTTATACCAAATACAAATACGCACTCGTATATATACACTCAAACTCAATCTAGGGTATTACTAACCCTATCTCTACCGAGTCACGCCACAGAGCCAAGGTAATTCTTAACTTAAGCTCTGATACCAACTATAACGACCCGGATTTTGAGCGACTTTGGTTATCGACATAAGCACGATGTCGATAACCAAAACATCAAAAAATCCTGGTAATTAATGAAAGAAACTAGAGGGTGAGGATAGATAAGATAGAAACTTAGAATAGAAGAAGAAGAAGAACACAACATCAGAGTAACACGAAACTCACAGCGGAACGAATAACATATAATATATAACATAACTTTGAAATATAACAGTTATGTATACAATAGCACTTATCAGAGTACAACACTTACAACACAGCGGAAATAAACTATAGCTATATGATCCAGAAGCCTCCTGCTCCAACTCCTCAAGTATATCTGTAAATCCCGACTACTTGACTGCCCGTACAAATTTAGGCACCCAAGAGTTTAGGGAAAACAACAAAGTAAACTCCGGGTCAGTCATGGGACTGGTATGAGTAAAATAGTTTAACACAGTTTAACATATATATGATATCTCATAAGACCACGCCGTGAATACGGAACGGGTTTTTCCCTTATGAGAATCCAACATCTTTGACAAGCAATATCATTCTGATATTATAATAATGTCTAAGTACAAATATATATCAATCTAGCAGAAACGCTTTCATCTCACGTTCTACATATATAGTATACTATCAAAATCACAAGCACGTATTGGATAATGGATTTCCAACTATGACAAGGTATGGAACCACCTTCTGCTAGTGTACCTCTAGAGAGGAATACACTGGGTTCAACAAGAACTTCTTGCAACCCGACCACACATGACCGACCACTCATTTCGCTTGAGTGTATCGAATGTATATCACCAACGGTTGGGATCAGCAACCGTTTCCCGAATGGGAAAGCATCAATGATAGATTTTTAGAAATAAATGAAACTCTAGATCAGGTGATTATACACCCTAATAGGTGCGACCTACATAGCCATGCTGCCTGCCCGATTTCTGTCATTTACCGGTTGATGAGGCTAGAAGCTACGCTTTATCATCACATCAGATTCACTTCGAATGCCACATTGTCAGATCCATCGAAAATCACTAATTGACGTCTACAACAGTACATTACGTGTTAGCTAAAGAAGTTTCCTTCTCCGCTTCCACTCTTGGTACGGTTGAAGAAATCAAAGTACGTGACCTTTCTAGAAATACTCTGTCAGACATTCATCCACACAAGTCATCCTCATTCACTTAGAATGTCACATCGTCATACCCACCAAATCACAAATTGATTTATCCAAAAATAACACGGGTATACAACTTAGAGAAACGAATTCCTCCGCCACCAAACGTGAATACGTTTGAACAGATCAACTTACGCGGTCCATTGGATATACTCTGTCAGACCTTCGTCCATACAAGTTGTCCTGGGCCTGGACAAACCGAAGGCACTATTCAGTATATCCATCTTAGTCACTGTTATCTAAGACTTATACAACAACCCTTGCACTTTACTCCGTCTTCAATTATCTTTGGCATAAATGATTCGCAATGCTTATGCCAATACAGAGTGGTTCTTTGGATAATAATCCAACCGGTCTCTCCATATTAACAACGTTAAAAATGGTCAAAACTTCGATAGTCTGTGATTTAACCATCAAAGAAAAACAAGTGTGCAAACAATGATATTATTTCCAAATGGAAATTATATCGGTAAATCATCAACATATATCTATATATATATATATTCACATTGCCTTATTTTCTATGTTTAGAAAATATATGTTATTAACACTGGAAAACGTTTTCCATTTGCTTATTTACAAATCACTACTCTTCCCCAACTATCAGTCCCTGACTGTGAACTAGTATGAGAACAATTCCCTAAGTATAAATCCCGAAGACCGAAACCAACATCAGATAGACACTTAGAAAACCATTCAATTTACTAATCTCTAGTCAGTTCTAATTTTACTTAACTCTATTTGATTAACTCTGATTGATTAACTCTAACTGGTCAACCTTAACTAATTAACTCTAACTGGTTTTACTTGGTTTGACTAACTCCATTTATTAACTCGACTGACAAATTCAACTCGATTAACTGAACTAATCACTTTGATTAACTCGACAAATTCACTTTGGTTAACTTAACCAATTCACTTAACTAATTCACTTAGTTTAACTTAACTAATTCACTTTGATTAATCTAACTATTCACTTAACTCCTGTCGAATAAACTATATTCGATAACTCCTCTAACTCTACTCGAATAAACTATATTCGATTAACTCCTTTAATCTATTCGATTTGATAACTCCCCTTTTCGAATAACCAATATTCGATTAACTCACTTCGAATAACCAATATTCGACTAATCACTTCGAATAACTAATAATTGATAACTCCTTCGAATAAACTATATTCGATAATCTCCTCTCGAATAACTAGATTCGATTAACTTAACTTATTTAACTTAACTTGATTAACTCCTATCGAATAATTAGATTCGATTAACTTAACTTATTTAACTCATCTTGATTAACTCCTATCGAATAACTAGATTCGATTTAACTCCATTTGCTTGACTCTAGATCGCAACGATCACAATGGTTACGCCTGATTCCCTTAGGCAACATCCGACCGCCTTAGGCTATTTACAGCCCTGCGAATTACGCTAGCAGTCGTACGAGATGACAACTTACCCTGAATACTATGTTTGACTAACTCTGTCTCAAATAACTATATTTGATTAACTCTAGTTCGTTTTAACTCTAATCGATTAACTCTAACTGAGTAACTCTAACTCGATCAACTCGACTTGATTAACTCGACTTACTTAACTCAACTGGTTAACTTGACTTACTTAACTCACTGGTTAACTTGACTTACTTAACTCACTGGTTAACTTGACTTACTTAACTCACTGGTTAACTTGACTTACTTAACCCAACTGGTTAACTCTATTGAACTGGTTAACTCTACTAAACTGGTTAACTCTACTGAACTAGTTAACTCTATTCAACTAACTCGACTCGACTAACCCCTTTCGAATAGCATATTCGTTTTACTAACTTTCGAATACCATATTTGATTTACTCCCTTCGAATACCATATTCAATTTAACTCCTTTCGAATAACTAGATTCGATTTAACTCCTTTCGAATACCATATTTGATTTACTTTATTCACTTTATAAAGATTTCCTTTTTAACAACGCTTTATTCATTTGAAAAGATTTACTTTTAAATAACGTTTCTACACTTAAGAAATGATTTCCTTTTTATAACGTTTTCCTTTTCAATTCTATTTGTAAATGGTTTACAAATATTTCCTTTTCAAATTTATTCTTGAAATATTCTAACTCCTTAAGTTCTCTGAAAAATTCGCCATAACCTCCTTTGTAACGGAAGCATCGGGAAAATCCCCAAACCTGCCACACAGGCCTTTCCATTCAAAAAGAAAATGGTTTGTAATTATTTCCTTTTTGAATATCTCCTATTTATAAATATTCCAATTTATAAACATTTCTTATTTATAAATATTCCACTTTATAAATATCTCTTATTTATAAATATCCCATTTTATAAATATTCTATTTTCAATATCACTTTGAAAATCCCCTTATCAACATTTCGGTATGTTATGGTATTCAATCATATCAAATCACGATGTTCAATATCTTCCAAGTACATATAATCGCCCACAGATTTTATATCACATCATATAACAATATATGAAAAACAATAAAATAACTGTTAAGGAATCCAGTCGAATTCCTCCAACCTGTCTCCCTGCATCCACAGATGTTACACAATATGATTATCATCACTTTCAGTTCAATATAAATTATTCTGATAGCAGAATCAATATATAAATATTTAACGGTTTATATATATATATATAATTACATATATATATATATAATTTTCACAAACTGACTAGCAGTTCAATCAATCAACCTACACACAACAATCAACAGATGATTAACAGTTCTAAAAATACATTATAAAAATATAACTGTTCAGAGTTGGTGAGTTTTACTCACATTGGCGCGTTAACCGTTAAATAATCGGTTTGCGTTATTTGATTGAGTCAGACAATTTATTTCACCATAAATTTTAACGAGCTCCGATGGACTTCCAGTCAGCTCCATCGTGTAGTGTCCGTCCATACGATTTCAACGTGACTGACGGTTCGTGATTCTGATTCCATATGAATGAGATATCACATTTCTAAGTTAATACAAATTCAATTTAGTTAAACACTTAAAATAAGAATAAAAATAGTTTGGGCCTCACCCCAAAATCTTGGCCCATTTAAATTTCCGCACAAAACCCGTATGAGGACCTTCTTCCTCAATCCGATAATTTCTCCAGTAATATCGAACAGAAACATGGCCAACGCCGGCCCTTGTTCATCCAATCCCGCTCTTCCATCCTTCACCAAAACAACGAACAAACCCCACTGCTCTCTCTGTCTTCGACTCCTCTTCATCTTCATCAAAGAATGGCGACGCACGATCCACTACCCTTAGTCGCGTTTCCTCCACTTCCGCACGATATACAGTGTACAAGATCGACACTTATGTGCCTCAAATTCACCCAAAATCTGCCTACAACCATTATACGCCTTCACGATCATGAATTTGACCTTCATTTCCGCTATCGACGCCAACAACTCACCAATACCCAAACCCTAACCTACTGCTGTCAAAACCGACAGCGAACCCACTTGCTTCGCACCCAACGAAATACACACCGATGTGAAGAGGATGCTATGAGGATTTGAAATGTATAAGCATTAGGATTTTAGGGATTTTATATGATTTGTTATTGATTTTCTTTGATTGCGTTTTGCTGTGAGAAGGAGAAATAACTGGCGACTCAAAAATTTGCTGCATTGGCTACAGATGAAATGGGAAATTAGGTTTTAAGGGTAAGGGTTAGTTGCTATTTATAAGGTTGGATATTTTATTATTATACTCCATTTTAATGGTTCGCTATTTGCATTATAGAATAAAAATTCCTACGATCACATACAATACCCAAAAATCATGAAAATTGACATGCAGCTAGAGTTTGACATTACGATCCCAACGAAACTGGTTTCGTCGAATTCTGACTCCGTTTGCCCACACAACGTATTTTTTAACTGTCAAAATACTGACTGTTTTTCACTCTAAAAATCCGTACGGCCACACAGTGACTCTAAAAATCACGAAACTGGAAATCTAACATCTATTTGACATTGCGGATCCAACAAAATTAGTTTCGTTGAATTCTGACATCGTTTGCAAAAGTGGCTATTTTTAAAGCTCTAAATAGCCCATTTAAATATATAAATATATTTAAATTAAATTAAATTAAATATAAATAAATTTATATTATCGTATATATTCATAATGGAATATCATACAACTCCAGATTAATTATATACTCGCCATTCCACGTCCAGATTGAATCGATATTCAATTTATATTGAAAAATCCATTTATAACGTAAATAAAGCGTTATGAATTATAAAGGAATTCCACAGCGACTTTTCTGAAATTTGATTTGGACGTAAATCAAAATCTACACGACGAAATCTCGATTTTTCTCTTCCACTAGAAAAATATACTTCACTAGCTCATGACGTTTCTTGTTTCACAGAAATCTGGCTTAAAACGAATCCTGTACATTCAGTTGAAGTTCAAATCGCCAAATCGCGAACTACAGCGCCATTTCAAGCTCGATTTTAATTATGATATAATTATACGTTTCAAACTGACGTCGATTGAATATATTCGTCAATATGATTCAACTCTAAGCTGAATTAAATCTTGGGGATGACCCTGTTCACCTTATATTGTGATTTCCAATATTTTTGATTATTTCTGAATTAAATATATTATTTAATTTAATTAAATATTCCATATTATTTAATTAACGACGATTAAATTCCCTATATCACTATTTTAAACAATTAAATAAATTAATTATACCCTTGGAAAATGCGGTTCATTACAGGTTACGTATGACGAAGTTGTACAATTTAGAAGTTAATACATTATTAATTTAAATAAATCATTAATTAATTCATCATTTGTTCTCACCAATTACTACCTCAGCCGGCCCAATATCCGTGTACTTCCTCTTCTTCAGACCAACTCAAACTGCATCCTCCTTATGCCTATCATTTACACGCAACCCCCAAAGGTCAAAACTTAATTCAAATGCCACCAACACCCCTCTTATCAACTCCTTCATCACTTCATTATTTTACTCAACAACGCTCCATCCTTACACCTTGGATCCCCTCCACGTTATAAATACTCTTCCTGAAACCATACTTCACGCCTCCTTCTCACTACCGTGCCCCGCGTTTCAGACAAGCCACGGTTTGAAGTAACACACTCCACTATCTCCTATTTTCACTGCACCGTACTTGCGCCACAAACTAATATCACTGTATCTCTTCGTCTTCATGTTCACACCACTTCACAGCCGCTGCTGACGTCCCCCACACTTCCTACAGTTAAACTCAAACGTCCCTCTTCATCCCATTAATAATCTCATTCACTTCAAAATACATTAACTCTCAGGCTTTTCTTTGTTTCTTTACCCTTTTTTTTCTTTCCATTGCGTTTTGGTTCGGGAAGTAAAAGGAACATAAGCTGCTTGGGATGCATATATATATTTGATTTTGAGGACAAATGGACGACCATGTTTTCCATTTTGTTTGTGATTTAGAGGATGCCACCCTTTCACTTGTTTGTGGCTAAGAGAAACATTTCGTGGTCCTTTATTTGATCATAGAAATGAGTGGCTATATTTTTAGGGATAGGATATTTTAAGTTATAACATTTTGGTGACCCTTCTATATGAATTTCTGTTCTCATCCGGACGGCCAACGACAGAAATAAAAATACTGTTGTGACTAGTAAGGTACCACGATTTCAAAATTTAAAAATACCGGTAGATTAACTCATATTGTGAAACCCCAAAATTGTTGATTAAGGGTGCAAAATACTCCAAATAAAAAGTTGCTTATTTAATTAATTAAAAATTATAGTAAAATTCTAAAAATTAAATTATCACTACGTCCTAAAGGAACCTTGTCTAAATTCAAACCCAATATTCAAATATTTTTAAATAACCGTTACGGCCACGAACGAATATACCACTGTTTTTTTGAATATTTGATTTGGACATAAATCAAAATCTACATGATGAAATCCCGATTTTTCTCTTCAACTAGAAAGATATACTCCACCAGCTCCACACATTTCTTGTTTCACAGAAATCCGATTTAAAACGAACCCTGTACATTTAGTTGAAATTCAAATCGCCAAATAGCGAACTGCCAGGCCATTTCGAGCTCGATTATAATTATATTATAATTATATTATAATTCTACGTTCAAACTTCGTTTAAATAATATATTCGTTATTATAATTCAACTTTAAACTGAATTAAATATCACAGATGATCCAATTCTCCCCATATTGTGAATTCCACTATTTCAGAAATAAATATATTATTATATTATTTATTTTAATTAAATATTCGATATTATTTAATTCTGGTCATTTTAAATAACGAAAATATTATTTAAATAATTAAATAAATTATTTATATACCGTAAAAATACGGGTCGTTACATTAAGGTTAAGTAATTACCTTGGCTCTGTGGCGTGACTCAGTTGAGATGGGGTTAGTAATACCCTAGATTGAGTTTGAGTGTATATATACGAGTGAACGTATTTGTTATTCAATATAAAAATTGTTTTATATTGCGGAGAATTATTGGTTGAGTTGTTTATGGGTTCTAGTCGATCAGTTGATCAACTGTATCGATAGGATTTTATAAACACTTGAATACGATGAACCGTCATGGTATGTTTTGAAAGGAGGGTAAATAAAATAATTTTACCCAAAGTATATTTTGATATAGAGAAAATATATATATCGGAATTTTTATATATTGGATATACTTGTGTTTATTATAATTGAGTAAGATTATAAATTAAATGGTTATGTAAATAACCAATCAGAATTCATATAAGTGAAATACTTGAAATCAGATGGAGTAAATCTGAATTTAAATCAGAATTTGAATTAAAACCGAGCAGAATTGGAAAGGTGTTTGTAAATGGACTTGAATTGAATATAAGAGAATTTTAAAATCCTGGGAGATTTTAAATTATTTTACAAGCATCGTGAATGATATTTTGAAAAAGATTCCAAAATGGAAATGTTTAAATATGTGTTTTGAAAAATGGTATAGTATTGAACTCACTTCGATCGCTGGGAAATAACTCTGATGATGCTGGCTACATCATCAATGATTATTTTCGAGTTTGTAAGTGACGGATTACTACCAAAGATATTGTTTTTGAATTGATTGAGAAAAGGAAGTTGTTTTGAATCCCGAAAGGGAATAATTTATTTAAGAAAAACTAAATTGTTTAAAATCCCTAGGAAGATAGTATGAATTAAAAACAAATTAAAGAAATTTTTGAAAGCAAATATGAATTGAATTGAAACCAATTAACTGGAAATTGAATTGGAATATAATATATCAAGTGGAATCAGATTTTGAATTATGAGATAAGAAATCTGAAATGGTATTGGATTAGTGAGTTAGGAGTTTGGAATCAAGGATGGAACTCGAGTTTGAAATGGAATTTGGTTTTGGATAAGCGAATAATTGTGTTGAGATTTTATTGATTGAAATTGATTGGAAATCGATTAGTATAGATGGATATATAATCAGCAGGTATTGGGTAGAAGTAAGTGCAAGGATGTAATGATATGTCCGACAAAAAGGTACATGTTTAAATTTCCATATGAGGTTTTATGCGCTGAATTGGCGAGCCGCTTGGCTGTTTGATTTTCTTTTTGAAAGGAAAGGGCCTAGAGATGCGAGTTGGGGTTTGAACTATTGACCGGTACAAAGGAGGTGCTGGCGAATTTTTTTGAAAATTTCGGGTGTTAGAAAATTTCCAGGATTTTAGAAAATTTTCATTGATAAGAATTAATTAAAATTAAATTGGTTCAGTTGAAATTGAAGTTGATAAGTAAACAAATAAATTTGTACTAGTCCATAGGGTTTTTCTCTACCTTAGCAATTTCGAGGACGAAATTATTTTAAGCGGGGAAGAATGTAACGACCCATATTTTTACGGTATATAAAAAATTTATTTAATTATTTAAATAATGGTTTGGTTATTTAAAATGACCAGAATTAAATAATATTGAATATTTAATTAAAATAAATAATATAATAATATATTTAATTTCTGAAATAGTCAGAAATAGTGGAATTCACAAAATAGTGTGAATTGGATCATCTGTGATATTTAATTCAATTTAGAATTGAATTAAAATAACGAATATATTATTTGAACTGCAGTTTGAACGTATAATTATAATATAATTATAATCGAGCTCGAAATGGCGCGGCAGTTTGCTATTTGGTGAATTGAACTTCAACTGAATATACAGGGTCCGTTTTAAATCGGATTTCTGTGGGATAAGAAATGTTCAGAGCTGGTGAAGTATATCTTTCTAATGGAAGAGAAAAATCGGGATTTCATTGTGTAGATTTTGATTTATGTCCAAATCAAATTTTCGAAAAGTCGCTATGGAATTCCTTTATAATTTATATCGATTTATTTATATTTTAAATGGATTATTTAGAGCTTTAAAAATAGCCAGTTTTTCAAATGACCTCCAAATTCGATGAAACCAATTTTTGTTGGATTCGTAATGTCAAATTATTGTTAGATTTCAATTTTCGTGATTTTTGAAGTTAGTATGTGGCCGTCGACGATTTTAATGTGAAAAACAGTCGATAATTCGACTTTAAAAATACGCTGTGTGAGCAAAAGGACGCAGAATTCGGCGAAACAAGTCTTGTTGGGTCCGAAATGTCAAACGATAGCTAGGTGTCCATTTTCGTGACCAATGGACTTCATATGTATTTATACGAAATTATAATCTGTAAACAGAATGACGGTAGGCATCGATTCATAAAAAATCAATAAAATATTTAAATAAAATAATAATAGAATTTTATAAAATTAAACATCCAAATCCCTAAGTGGTTCATTCCCAAATTTCTTTTCCTATCTTCCATTTGCCATTCTCAGATCGATCAAAGTAGAGGAAAAAAAATAAAGTCCTAAGCTTCAAAATCTACCAATATCTGGCTCCCTTTCTTCCTCTTTCAAGATCCACGTCAAAATCAAAACCCAAAAATCGATTATCCCCAATTGTTAACGCATCCAACTCCCATTTTTACTTGATGGTATCTCTCTAACTATGGGTTATCGGCAACTATCATCAACACGAAACTTGGAGTGGGATGTCGGGGCTTCGAAGTGGTGGTTGTCGGAGGTCGTGCAGTGGCCTGCGGCGGCGTGGAAATCGAGGCAAAGGTGGCTGTGTAGGATTTTGGTTTAGGTTAAGTACTGGAGATTTCAGGTGTCGTGGGTCCTCAGGTGGTCATGGGAACAGAGGGCGAAGTGTCAGGGAGGATGTGGCGAGTTGATTGGAGGAGGTGTGGTGGTCCAGCGAGGTCGGTGGTGAGAGAAAGTAGCGAAGTTAGGGTTTTCGGTTGAGGACTGTTTCTGGCGATATCGTGGGTGCTGGAGGGTCGAGCCTCCAGCCGGTGGGGCGGGTTTGAGTGGTGCAGCCAGCGGTGGCGAGGATTGGTGGCCTGGTGGGGGTTGAGGAGAAGCGACGGTGATCTTTGTTGGGGATGTTTCGTTCATATTTGACATGGGTGTTTTTAACGGAGAGAATGATTTATTAAATCATAGATTAGGCTTAAGTATGGTATTTAATTTAGTTAATTTGATTATGAATTTAATTATTTTAATTTAAGCAATAAATCATAATAAGCATAACTTTTTCATCTGTGATCAGAATTGCATGAAACAAGTGCCGATGGAATCATATTGAAAAATACTATGGATACAGACTGGGTTAGAAGGATTCAAAGCCAATTGGAATTTTATATTTATATAATTTCAAACGTCTGTATGGTTGTTTTGATTTTATAATTTTATAAATCAACTAGAACCATCAAATCAAATCAAAAGGTGAGTAAATATCACTAATTCTACTCAATTTATATTTTTATAAAATATTTTTAGAATTTATAAATAATGGTTGTTTGCTGTGTGTTGGCTGTTTGGTTGAACTGCTAGTCAGTTGATTGAAAATATAGATTACGATATAGATATAAATCGTAAATCAAATATTGATTATGTTTAGCAGAATATTTCATAGTAAAATGAAATTGATGTTAATTTTATTGTTTAACATCCGTGGATGCAAGGAAACAGGTCGGAGGGACCCAACTGGGTTCCTCAACATTTATTTTACTGTTTTTCATATATTGTGTTATATGATGTGATATGAAATCTGTTGTTGATTTTGTATGGTTGAATGATACCGATCATCGTTATATGGTATGTTAAATACTATAAGGAATACTGGAATGTTAAAAAGAAAATTTTCAATGTTATATTGAAAAAGAAATATTTACAAAATCAAAAGATTTATAAAAAGAAAATATTTATTTATAAAATAATAGATTAAAAAGGAATATTTATTTGTTAATCAAATATATAGAATTGAAGGGAAATACTTGTAAAACATTTACAAATAGAATTAAAAAAGAAATATTTGTAAACCATTTACAAATAGAATTGAAAAGGAATATTTATTTGAAAAATAAATAGAATAGAAAGAGGAAATATTTGTAAAATAAAAAGAAAAGGGAATAGATAGATTATAAAAGGAATTACTTATAAAATCAATAGATTTTATAAAAAGAAAATATTTTATAAAATAAATAGAATTATCAAAAAGGGATTTATTTTGTAAATAAGTAGATTATAAAAGGAAATACTTGAAAAGTGAATAGAACTGTATAAAAGGAGAATTTTACATTTGAAAGGTTTAGACCCGTGCTTCGCACACGGGTATAACGTGATATGGATTTAAAGCAAAGATTTTAAATAGAATCTATTCGGACCGATAAATTGAGAAGATAAATTTTTAAATAATATTTTATAAATTAAATGAAATGTTTATCATTGGATAATTAGAATATATAAGTCGGGACTTATATAGAGAAGTAAGAATCGATTTTAACATCGATAATTGAAACTGAATATGAACGTAAAGTTAGTCAAAGGAGTTAATCAAAACGTGTTAATCAAAATGTGTTAATCAAATTGTAAGAAAGTTAATCGAATATTAGTTATTCGAATAGAATAAATTGATAGGAGTAAATCGAGTGGAGTTAATTGTATTAGAGTTAATCGATTAGAGTTAATCGAATTAGAGAAATCAGTTAGAGTTAACCAGTTAGAGTTAACCAGTTAGAGTTAATCAGATAGAGTTAACCAGTACGAGTTATCCAGATAGAGTTAATTGAACATAGTTAATCGAATTAGGATAAATTGAATATTAGTTATTCGATTAGAGTTGATCGAATATAGTTATTTGAGATAGAGTTAGTCAAACATAGTTATTTAGGATGTGTTGCCATTTCGTAGGACTGCTAGCTTAATTCGCAGGGCTGCAGATAGCCTACGGCGGTCGGATGTTTCCTGAGGGAATTAGGCGTAACCATTGTGATCGCTGCGATCTAGTTTCAAGTGAATGGAGTCAAATCGAATAATAGCCATTCGAAATAAAGTTAAAACAGACATAGTTATTCGAATATAAGTTAATCGAATATTAGTTATTTGATAGGAGTTAAATAAGTTAAGTTAAATAAGTTGAGTTAGTCAAGTTGAGTTAACCGAGTTGAGTTAGTCAAGATGAGTTAATCTAACCGAGTTAATCCAAATGAGTTAATCCAAAGGAGTTATTCGAAATATTTTATTCGAATAGAATTTAAAGGAGTTATTCGAAATAGTTTATTCGAATAGAATTAAAGGAGTTATTCGAAATAGTTTATTCAAATAGAATTTAAAGGAGTTATTCGAAATAGCATTCGAATAGAATTAAGGGAGTTAATCGAATATAGTTTATCCGAAGAGAGTTAATCGAATGTAAATCATTCGAAGAGAATTAATCGAATGTAAATCATTCGAAGAAAGAGTTATCGAATATAGTTATTCGAAGAGAGTTATCGAATATAGTTTATTCGAAAGGAGTTACCGAATAGAGATTTTTCGAAAGAGAATTATACGTTGAATTCGATTATATCGAATTAGGGAAAGTACTATTTACTTTCCGTCTTTAAATCAAGATTTATTTATTATTCAATTAGTTATTTTTTATTTATTTAAAATAAGAAATAAGAATTATATTTAAGTTATTTTATTTCGAAAGTATGGATTATAACACCATCGTTATAATCAAATGATTTGGTAAAAGAAGTGGATTCGTAAATAGAATCCGAGTTACGTAAGGAAGTTGGTTAAAAGATTTAAAAGGTTGAACTTTGTCTATTTCGAGGTTAGAAATGTCGTTCAGTTAAGGTCTGAGAGGTAATTATACCCTAACTTGATTGACTTCGTTTTTAACTAAGGGATGTGTAAGGTTCGATAGTGAAGGTTGGTTGAGTGAATTTAGTTAATGAGTATAATGGTTTGAATTGGCTTAGAGTTGTTTTATTTAAACATCAGTTTAGAACCAATAAAGGAGTTTTGGAAAAAAATTCCAAATAAAAGAAATCAGAAATGTTTTCTAATTTAGAAAACAAGAAATGGAAGTAAATATGGAGATGTTTTCAAATGATTAATAAAGTACATTTACTAAATTTAGAAAATAGGAATTTACAAATATATAGAAATGGGAAATGAATAGATTAATGATAAATTTAATTAAAGGAGATTAATGTTGATTGATGATTGTTCGATCGAATTTCTATTTGGAAATAAGATCGTTTGATTGTACACCTATTTTTCTTTGATAGTTAAATCACCGACTATCGAAGTTTTTAACCATTTTTCCGTCATCGATATGGAGAGACTGGGATCAGATTTATAATCTGAAACCCACTCTGTATGGACGTTAGCATTGCGATCAAATATGATGAAGATAATTGAAGACGGAGTTATGCAAGGGCTACCCTGTTTACAGAATAGTGCCTTCGGTTTGTCCAGTCCCAAGACAAACATGAATGGACGAATGTCTGACAGAGTATATCTAATGGATCGCGTAAGTTGATCTCTTCAAACGTACTTACGTTTGGTGGCGGAGGAATTCGTTTCTCTAAGCTTTATACCCGTGGTATTTTTGGGGAAATCAATTTGTGATTTGGCGGGTATGACGATGTGGCATTCAAAGTGAAGGGTGGTCAGGTGTATTAAAGATACGTTACGACCTCAAGCCTCATCAACCGGGAAATGACAGAAATCGGGCAGGCAGCATGGCTAGGTGGGTCGCTCCCATTAGGTTGTATATCACCTATCTAGAGAAAATCCATTTCATTCTTTTATCTATTATCGATGTTGTCCCTTTTCGGGAAATGGTGGGTAGCTCCCAACCGTTGGTGGTATACATTCGATACACTCAAGCGAAATGAGTGGTCGGTCATGTGTGGGCTGGGTTGCAAGACGTTCTTGTTGAACCCCTTGTATTCGCCTCTAGAGATACAATATCGGCAAGTGGTCCCATACCTTGTCATAGTCGGAATTCAATCTCCAATAAGCGCCTGCAGTTTTGTTTGTATACTATATATGTGGAACGTGAGATGCAAGCGTTCTGCTAGATTGTTAATTACCTGTGATTAGACATTATTATAATATCATAGAAGTATAGATTTTCAAAACTGTTTTGGGTTATTGTAATGTAAAAACCATCCGTATTTATGTGTGGATCGGTCTTACGATTACCTTTTCTTTTGAAAAGGATTTTGGAAAGTTAAACCAAATGATTTGAGTTTACTCATACCAGTTCCATGACTGGCCCAGAGTTTATTTTTTTCCCTAAACTCTTGGGTGCCCAAATTTGTATGGGCAGTCAAGTAGTTCAGGTCTTTACAGATATACTTGGAGGAGCTTGAAGCAGGAGGCTTCAGGATTATATAGCTATTGTTATTTCCGCTGGGTGTAAGTGTTGTATTCTGATAATGTTATAGTGTAGATATACTGTTTTACTGCAAAGTTATGTTATATATTATATTTTACTCGTTCCGCTGTGAGATTCGTATTACTATGATTCTGTTCTGTGGTGATCTTCTTCTTCTTCTATTCTAATTTTCTATCTTATCTATTCTCACCCTCTAACTTCTTTCTATTAATGATCAGGTATTTCCGATGTCTGAATAGTCAACATGGTAGTTTTGTGTTGATTTTCGGAGTTGAAAATTCCCAGTTCGTTACATACGATAAAAAGAATAGAAATTAATGTCATTTTAGATGTAATCAAAAGGGTAGGATTTAATGTTATATCTTTATTGTCAAAATAAAGACAATTAAAAGATTAGATTTTAAATGGTACATTTTAATGTTATTTTAGATGTTACAAATATGATAGAAAGAAAGGTTACATTTTTATCGTTATTTTAGATGCGATAAAAAGGATAGATTTTAAAGCTACATTTTAGATGTGATCGATGGGAAGTAGTTGGAATCGCCAAACGATATATATATATATATATATATATAAATTAAAATTAATCGTAACACACACGGTAGTTCACGTTTTGAAATCGTAACTTTAAACGGTTATACCAAAAGATCCGACCATCAGATTTTCCCAAAACTAGAACCGTTAGGACCGCTTTGGGAAGATCTTTCCAACGATATAAATTTCATTAAAATCCAACAGTAATATTTCGAGTAATGTGTAAATCAAATTTTGGTAAAAACAACGCCAGGGCGCGCCTTTGACCCGAAGCGTCGTTTAATTATAATTAAGCTATTTTAAATAAATAAAAATAGTGATAGTTCGTTATAAATAGATTTGAGCGATATGAAATGATTAAAATGATAATTATTCGAAGATTATTTGAAAAGACCGAGTTCAACTCATTTCAAATAATTACTACGACGATTTAAGTCGATGATTTGAAGACGGTGATTGAAGACCGACGATCTTCACATCGAATGGATGAGGACTATTGACGCCCGTAATTGGAGTAGCTACCTTGAAGGGGCTGCAGTGGTAGTTGTCCGGACGTACTTGTTGATTGTTCGGATATGCGAGGAATAAGGTTCCTCCGGTTTCACTCAGACCCAGAACGGACTTGTAAATGGATGGTATGTCTAACGTTGTATTCCTCTATGCTGTATTCGTTGATCTCTGCTAAATATATATCTGTTTGGTGTTTAACACCCTTCTCTGAGACGTATGAGCTTAGAGGTTATATATTAGTAGGAATCAATGGTATGGTATGGATTGACAATGTGGCATGCTAAGATGCATGGATCAAGGCTTTTGTTGAAAAGCAGAGCCTTGTGGTTGATGATCAAAGCATAGCCTGGTTAGGCATAGATTTGTGTATAGCGTGACTTCGCGAGCCTCACACCCCGGTATGAGTCAAAAAGGGGATATGGACTGTAGGGAGTGGACACGTTTCTTTGAGTGGTGTCAGTGACCTACCAGCCCTGACATTTTTGCTTATGTGGATGATGGATTATGAGGTACCTTGGATTTTTAAGCCGTAAGTGGTCATACTGGAGGTCCAAAAGGACCGGGAAGCGTGTGCTCAGGCATAACTAATCCACTAATATAGGTGTGGACCGGCCCTACCGCTCCAAGGGTTCACTGCGGGGAATCCTGAGGCATTTTCTAGAGTGTCTCGAATCGGAGAGGACGATCCCTACCTTCGTTTCATGATGGAAACCCAATTTCCAATACGACACCATTGGCTTTGATTGTAGAACTAGTATGGCGACATAGTAGGATAGGGTACTATGCCGTCTATGATTGATACATTATGATTGAAATGTTTTTGAAACATATATACACTAGTAATAATATCAAATCCGTTTTTATCGTATCAATTTTTGACCATTATAAGGTAAAACTCTATCCTCCGGTTTGCGTTGCATTATGTGATGGGACTTGAGTCTTATAATGGTTTCATTTTTCTAAAAAGCATTGCGTTGTTTAACGATTTACTTTATGCACTGGCAATCCAATGGAGTAAACCCGTTCTGCGTTAGCAGCGTGGTCCTGTGATTAGCCTTATTATTAGACTAGTTAAGTTAGATTTCTCATACCAGTCCCATGACTGACTTGTAGTTTGTTTCACTGGCAAACTCGGGTGCCCATATTTTCCACATGGGCAATCGAGTAGCTTTTGCAGATATCTATTCTCTTGAGTAGGACTCTGGATCGAAGCCTAAAGCTGTGTCCAGAACATATAAAGTCTTCCACTGTGTATTGTATTAATTTATTGTAATAAGTCTTTCACTGTATTTTATGTATCGATGTACTTTGATATTCTATACTCTGATGTAACATTATTTTAATGTTTATAAAAGTCTATTGTTATTGTTCTAATGTATTGTATTCCCAAAGTTAACGTATGCGGGTTTTGAACGATTTTAATCGATCTAGCGAACGATTAACGTCGGGCAAAATGCGTGTCGTTACAGTTGGTATCAGAGCTTTGGTTAGGTCAAATCTTTGGGGTACAACTCGTTAGAACTGAACAAAAGACTCATCAGAGATTGGATTAGTAATACCCAATAAGAATACTCATTAGAGATATGATCTGTAGTATCCTAGAATGAGAAAAAATCATTAGAGACAGGGTTAGCAATGCCCTAGGATGTGTTGAGAGTAACAAGTTTATAATTAACGTATTTGTATAATCCGATATTAGAAAATATGATTTTGATATATAAAAGTATATATATTTGAAAAGTTAATCAACTAATAAATTTATTGAAAACAATAATAGAATGAAAGTTGATTTGGTTAACTAGACAACTTTTAGCTTCGTTTCTTTTCGGGGACGAAAAGATTTTAAGTGGGGGAGATTGTAACAACCCGGAATTTTGGGGCCAGTTTAAATTTTTTATTTTAGAAATTTTAAATGATTTTGAATATTTAAAATAATTTATTTTATATAATAAAGATGAAAAATTTATTTTAATCGAAGATAGAACGAATATATTTATTTTAATTCCAAAAGGAATTAGAAATAGCACGGTAGTTTGAAAAGTCAAAGCTGAATTTTGACTGAATATACCAGATTCAAAATTTAACAGATTTCAGCAAAACCAAAAATATTAGAATCTATTTAAAAATATCTTTCCAACGAATCCGAAAAATTGAAATTTCATAGTGGGAATCAAAAGTTATGCCCAATTTGATTTTCATCGCTATAGAATTTATATAAATAGCCATTTTACAAACGATCTTCGTTTTCGACGAAACCACTTTTGTTGGATTCAGAATGTCAAATTACTGCTAGGCTTCAATTTTCATAATTTTTAGAATTAATATGTGAGCGTGGCAAAGGAAAACGTGTTTTGTTAGTTTTAGTCAAATCTGATTGACCAGAAAATGGCCATTTTTCAAACAGTCTCAGAATTCGACGAAATTAGTTTTGTTAGGACCGTATCGTCAAAACATAACTAGATATATTTTTTCTGTAATTTTCTGGGTCAGTATGTGGCCCGAGTGAATTTAAATGTAAGATTGAACTAATTAAATAAATGATTTAAATTTTCAATTAAATAAAAGAGGCTTAAGACAGCTGTTTGGGCTGAAAGGACATAGCCCATTGCATCCGGAACGGGGGCAATTGGCTAGGAACAACTTCTGCTAGACTGGAAACGGAGTTGTTGAGAGATTAAGGATTCATTTGCAAATTTACCATTTTATATTATAAATAATAGAAATTAAAAGAAACCCTAATTCTAAACATATGAGCAGACGCCACTTCTATCATCAATGGCCTGAAGGCTCTCGACTTCCCCTCCTTCATTCTCTCAATCTACTCTACGAAATTTGAAACTTCAAAAAGAAAATTGGAGAGACTAGTGAGCTCTTGAAGATGGACGGTGGAGATCATCGCTGGTCAACCGATGTGGACGGATTCCCCCTTGAAAGTTGCGCCGTTCATTGGTGATTTGCAGTCCAGAGGGGGGGCAGTGCACCAAGGAAGGGGGCGCAGAGAGAGGTGATGAAGGACTTCAACGTGGTCATGTCTGATCGGGTTCTGGTGGCTTGGCAAAGGCACACGGTGGAGCTTTTGAAATGGAGATGATGGGTTTTGCTGTTCGTTATTTCAGACGATGAGTATCAGAAGGAAGAGGCCGCGTTTTTCCTAGGGGTAATTAGTTTAGATTATAAATTAATTCTTAATTAATTAATCGTTAATGTTATCCAATCTATAAAATGTCATATCTAGGCCATACGATGTCGGAATTTAGCAAACTCAGATCCGTTGGAATCATGGAGCTGAACTCTACGACATGGAACAAACCAGATCTAAAACTGAGCACGTTGAAAATTCAGAAAGAAAACAATGTGAGATTTCTCTTTTAATAATTAATTAAAATTTAATTATTTTCATGCCATTTGAAATCGATATATGTATGTGATGAAATCAGATCTGTGATTTGTAGATTCAAGTTTATTTGTTGTTGTGATTGATTTGCGATACTCATATTTTGTTAGATCAGTAATGTTAGCATTGAAATATTATATTTCATTAGATCAGCAATGTTAACATACAAATATAGTTTTAGTCTTTTATCGAAATAGAATTGTCGACAAAACAAGATTATCATTTTGATCGGTTATATTAACAATAAAATATGATTTGTCATTTATTTGAATTAGATCAACATAATATAATTTGTCATTTTTATGTTGAATTAGATCGACAAAATATGATTGGTCATTTATTCGAATTAGATCAACAAAATATGATTCGTCATTTTATTGAATTAAAATTGTGAAATAAAAGGTCATTAGAATAAAAATGTCATTATATTGGAAATGTTATCAGAAGTCATAAGAAAATGCAAACATATAAAATATCCTTTTTATGATATTAGAATACATAGAAAGATGTTAACATATAGAATATTCTTTTATATGATATTAGAAAATATCACTTTTATTAGGGAATGACACGGTAATTAAAAACATCAATTTTATGAAGAAATGTCTTGTAAAAAAAAACATTTTAGTTATAAAATGTTAAGATAGACAAAAATAACATTTTAGTTATAAAATGTTAAGATTGATAAAAAATAACATATTATTTATAAAATGTTAAGACAGACAAAAATAACATTTTAGTTATAAAATGTTAAGATTGATAAAAATAACAATTTAGTTATAAAATGTTAAGATTTATAAAAATAACATTTTATTTATAAAATGTTGAGTTGATAGAAAATATCACCTTTTATTTGTTTTGTTGAGTTAGAATTGACGACAAAACAAAATATCACCTTTTATATGTTTTGTTGAATTAGAGTGGTTGACAAAACCAATATATCACTTTTCTATGTTTTTGTTGAAATAGAATTGTCGACAAAAACAAAGTTATCTTCTTAATTTGTTTTTATTGAAATGTTAAAATTGGTTTAACATAAAAATATTCTTTTTATGTTAATATTAGGAAAGATGTAATAAAAATATTCTTTTTATGATATTAGAATACATAGGAAAAAGTTATGGAAATAAAGGTGTTATATTAGTTGAAAGCAAAATGTACAATTTGTCAAAATAAAAGAGTTTAAAATAAAAACTGCATTTTGGTTAAGCAAAAGAGTTCAAAACAATTATGTCAAATGTAATAGTTGAAAACTAAATTGGCCTTTTTGTCAAATTGGAATTGTTGAAACCAAAGTGAACATTTTTGACAAGTTAGAATAGTTGAATTTTAAAAATATTCACTTTTGTCAAATGAGAAAGGATGATAAAAGCATCCATTTTTGTCAAATGTAAAAGAATGAAATAAAAACATTCATTTCTGTAAAATGAAAAAGAATGACAAAAATATTCATTTTTTCAAATGTAAAAGGATTAAATAAAGACATAAAAAAAGACATTTCTTTTTATTTACAATTTAGTTGTAAATAAAAATATGAAATTAGAAACATGATTATAAAAAGGACATTTTTATTTACATGTTAGGTGCAAATCAAAATATGATTATTAAAGGACATTTTTACCTTCATGTTAGGTATAAATAAAAATATGATTATAAAAAGTCATGAATAAAAGAAAGTTTATACATCCCCCATGTAAATAAAAAGTCATGAATAAAAGAAAGTTTACCTTATTTGCATTTATATGTAAATAAAGGACATGAATAAAATGTGTTTATTTTATTTACATTTTCGTTGTAAATAAAAAGTTAGAATTGAAAAGTACCATTTTAGTTACATTCTACATGTAAATAAAAGATATGAAAAAGAAGTTTATTTTAGTTACATTGTCCATGTAAATAAAGACATGAATAAAAACTTAAAATTAGAAAGCACATTTTATTTACGTTCTTGTTGTAAATAAAATCATGATTTAAGAAAGTACATTTTATTTACCTTCTTGTCGTAAATAAGAATATGAATTAGAAGAGTACACTTTTATTTGCAAATTGCAAATAAAAATATGAATGAGAAAGGTACACTTTTATTTGTAAATTAGTTGCAAATAAAAACATGAATTGGAAAAGTAATTTTTATTCACATTTTAGATGTGAATAAAAACATGGAAATAAAAAAGGTCATTTTTATTCACACTTTTGATTTGAATAAAAACATAGAAATAAAAAGTACATTTTTATTCACATTTTAGATGTGAATAAAAACATGAATTTATAAAGTGCATCTTTATTTACATTTTAGATGTGAATAAAATGGTTAGATTTAAAGTGACATCTTTATTTACATTTTTAGATGTAGATAAAAGGAATAAATTTGAAGTTACATCTTTTACATTTTAGATGTAAATAAAAGAATAGATTAAAAAGTTATATTCTTATTTACATAATAGATGTAAATAAAGGCATAGAATTGAAAATGACATTTTATTTACATTTAACCGTAATAAAAAGAATAGAAATTAATGTTATATTTTCATCGTCATTTTAGATACGATAAAAAGAAGAGAAATTAATGTCATTTTAGATGTAATCAAAAGGATCGGATTTAATGTTATATCTTTATTGTCAAAATAAAGACAATAAAAAGATTAGATTTTAAATGGTACATTTTAATGTTATTTTAGATGTTACAAATATGATAGAAAGAAAGGTTACATTTTTATCGTCATTTTAGATGCGATAAAAAGGATAGATTTTAAAGCTACATTTTAGATGTGATCGATGGGAAGTAGTTGGAATCGCCAAACAATATATATATATATATATATATATATATATATATATATTAAAATTAAACGTAACACATGCAGTAGTTCGCATTTTGAAATCGTAACTTTAAACGGTTATACCAAAAGATCCGACCGTCAGATTTTCCCAAAACTGGAATCGTTAGGACCGGTTTGGGAAGATCTTTCCAACGATATAAATTTCGTGAAAATCCAACGGTTAGATTTCGAGTAATGTGTAAATCAAATTTTGGTAAAAACAGCACCAGGGTGCGCCTTTGACCCGAAGCATCGTTTAAATATAATTAAGCTATTTTAAATAAATAAAAATAGCGATAGTTCGTTATAAATAGATTTGAGCGATATGAAATGATTAAAATGATAATTATTCGAAGATTATTTGAAAAGACCGAGTTCAACTCATTTCAAATAATTACTACGACGATTTAAGTCGAAGATTTGAAGACGGTGATTGAAGACCGATGATCTTCACATTGAATGGATGAGGATTACTGACGCCCGTAATTGGAGTAGCTACCTTGAAGGGGTGCAGTGG
Organism: Allium sativum; assembly: GCA_030737875.1. NCBI lineage: Eukaryota > Viridiplantae > Streptophyta > Magnoliopsida > Asparagales > Amaryllidaceae > Allium > Allium sativum. The sequence continues at coordinate 389,444,329 of CM060922.1, forward strand.
TAGTTGTCTGGACGTACTTGTTGATTGTTCGGATATGCGAGGAATAAGGTTCCTCCGGTTTCGTTCAAACCCAGAACGGACTTGTAAATGGATGGTATGTCTAACGTTGTATTCCTTTATGCTGTATTCGTTGATCTCTGCTAAATATATATATGTTTGGTGTTTAACACCCTTCTCTGAGACGTACGAGCTTAGAGGTTATATATTAGTAGGAATCAATGGTATGGTATGGATTGACAATGTGGCATGCTAAGATGCATGGATCAAGGGTTTTGTTGAAAAGCAGAGCCTTGTGGTTGATGATCAAAGCATAGCATGTTTAGGCATAGCTTTGTGTATAACATGACTTTGCATGCCTCACACCCCGGTATGAGTCAAAAACGGGATATGGACCGTAGGGAGTGCACACGTTTCTTTCTAGCTAGTGTGGTGTCAGTGACCTACCAGCCCTGACATTTTTACTTATGTGGATGATGGATTATGAGGTACCTCGGATTTATAGGCCGGAAGTGGTCATACTGGAGGTCCAAAAGGACCGGGAAGCGTGTGTTTACGCATAACTAATCCACTAATGTAGGTGTGGACCGGCCCTACCGCTCCAAGGGTTCACTGCGGGGAATCCTGAGGCATTTTCTAGAGTGTCTCGAATCGGAGAGAGGACGATCCCTAGCCTCGATTCATGATGGAAACCCAATTTCCAATACGAGACCATCGGTTTTGATTGTAGAACTAGTATGGCGACATAGTAGGATGGGGTACTATGCCATCTATGATTGGTACATTATGATTGAAATGTTTTTTGAAACATATATACACTAGTAATAATATCAAATCCGTTTTTATCGTATCAAGCATTTTTGACCATTATAAGGTAAAACTCTATCCTCCGGTTTGCGTTGCATTGTGTGATGGGACTTGAGTCTTATAATGGTTTCATTTTTCTAAAAAGAATTGCTTTGTTTAACGATTTACTTTATGCACTGGCAATCCAATGGAGTAAACCCGTTCCGCATTAGCGGCATGGTCCTGTGATTAGCCTTATTATTAGATTAGTTAAGTTAGATTTCTCATACCAGTCCCATGACTGACTTGTAGTTTGTTTCACTGGCAAACTCGGGTGCCCATATTTTCCACACGGGCAGTCGAGTAGCTTTTGCAGATATCTATTCTCTTGAGCTGGACTCTGGATCGAAGCCTAAAGCTGTGTCCAGAACATAGATAGTCTTCTGTTGTGTATTGTATTAATTTATTGTAATAAGTCTTCCGCTGTATTTTATGTATCGATGTACTCTGATATTTTGTACTCTGATGTAACATTATTGTAATATTTATAAAAGTCTGCTGTTATTGTTCTAATGTATTGTATTCCCAAAGTTAACGTGTGTGGGTTTTGAATGATTTTAATCGATCTAGCGACCGATTAAGGTCGGGCAAAATTCGTTACACTTACCCAACTGATGGACTTCATCATTATCTTTGTAGTTTTCCTCTATAAAATGATGGCCTCGTTTATATTTATCGGCAGAAAACAATTTCCACAAATAAAAATCATTCATTTCTTTCCATTTTAATGGCAACCAATGTCGATTTGCTTCCTTCCCCAAAATTAAATCATTCTATCCCAACCTCGATCATCGAACCCCATCAAATCACTTCAGGTTGTTCGCGTTAGAGCCACTGTAGTTCGTCAATCAACTGCCTCTGCAATCCAAAGCCGACATCTTGACCGAGGCTCCAAAATCGTCGTTGACCAACCCATATCCGCACCCATCGCATCGCTCTCTAAGTTAAAGTCCAGTTCGCCTCTATCCATTAGCGGAGTTTTCACCATGCTTGCCTTTTCACCTGAAACCAAATCGCTTGTAGCTGCTCACCTTCAAATTCTCCACAGTCTCGACTTGTCAACATCTGAAGTACATGCTGCCTATGTGTCACCTTTAGGAACCAGTCAAGGTGAGTGTTAAACTCACTCACGGTTTTCTTTAATTCAAGTATTTTAACTATATTTCAAGTTGGTTTACAACTGATTTTGATTTGTTCCATCTAATTCGGTAGTAAATTGTTTTTTTTGTGGTATAATCTAGCCTCGGTTAATACAATTTAATTTAGAAATATACCTTTGCCATATTGTGATGATGGTGCATGCGAATCCTGTTGTGCGTTAGACCTATTGGGCTTTGTTCTAAGTTGAATGTTTAATCCACTATTGTTTAGTGCGTTAGCATATGAATAGGTTTCCCCTTGAAATTTCAAATTAAGTATACTGTTATGATTACAAGTGGCTATTTCCCATTTGTTATTTTTGGGTTCTTTAAAGTCCATTAACATTGATAACCTGAATTTGTCTCTCGAATGTTTAATAAAAATGATATTGCTTAAATTATTTTCATGATACTTGCCTCCTACATGTTTGGGCTGCTGAGTCAGGTTAGCAGATTATGTGTTGTGAGTTTGCTTGTTTGTTAGGAAGGAACACCCTACTACTATATACTTTATTTTTGGGAATGCATGCACTTGTATTAAGTTATATATGAATTAAAGTCAGCATATTGTGAACCTTTGCATTTAAATGTATTCATGTGTGTGTGAGTTGTGTGTTATATGTGCGTGAGCGTATATATCTCGTGAGTGTGTGGTTATAGCATATGCTTCCATTGACTAAATATGACGTAACCAGAAGTAACTGGCTTCATTTTAACTATACTAAACCATTCCCTATACGCTTTATAAAACTGGCAACTTTGTGAATGGTGCATGCTTTATCACTTTAGTGATGTGGTACAATAGCATAAAACAAATATTAAAGTGTGTTCGACTGACAGTTCAATTTATTTCAAATTCATTGACTTCGGTTTACACTTGTGTAGTGGTAGTAGTTGAATGAGTTATTTCACATTGGGGTTGAGTTCATAACTTTCAATCCAGTCATGGCGCAAGGGTATAACACACCTATGTTAATTAAGGTTTTGAGCTTAAAATAAACTTAATGACATCCCTTATACTAATTAAGCATCATATTAAAAGTCAGTTGATTTGATTTATTTACCCATATGGATTGGTTTGATTCTAACATTCCGATATAAGAATTGAAGCATAAGGAAGTAGTTTGAATCAAACAAGCCCTGAAAGGTTAATCTAGTATGTTAATTAGAATAGACCGTTATGCCAGTGAACCGTTACATCTGATAAATGAAACACCCCATCTCCATTAAGGTCACTCACAAAGGGAATGCCTTAACTTTGGTGGAGGTTTATAAGTAAAAGCCACAGATAAACTCAAGACAGATATAAATACACATATTTTAAACAACGGAAACCAAACAAACTTCTATTTCATCAATACGTGTATCAAACAAAAGATTTCCATAATTGTCTCAAAATACTTCCAACATTTCAACCTCATAACTGCCTTGATTATTAAAGAATCATGAAAACATAAATAAAGTGACAAAAATCCCCATAGTGATATCCAAAGCCATTATCCGAGCAAGAAAGATCCAAATCATACATTTACGTTCTTGGTGCTTGTAAAGAGTCTGACTGAGTTGAGTTGTTTCCTCCCTGTGGACCTGGGGGGGACGAAAGAAAAGAAGACGAAAAGAAAATAGGGTCAGACATAAAGCCTGAGTAAATCTAGTAACTCTTCAGTATGTGAATAAGAAAAGGGTATGATAGACATAAACTAAAAATAGGAAAGTGTCACCAACTAAGGAAGTGTCGAATGTACTATCACACCCATACTATATCTCTAGCACCCTATGGTGAGGGTGAAGTGATCCCCATTCTTGTTAAAAGATCGGCTCCTACTCGCGTTAACATGTGTCATACGGCCCCCAAGAATTGTAGATACCTATGCTGGTCCCACCATGGGGTGTATCAAGACCCATGGTGGCGGCCCGACACAAATCCTAGAAGGCATAGGTTATACTACTAGTGTACCCAGTGCCCTGGTTGTCTGCTCCGGAGTGTGTGCACGCCCGCACCCTGTTAGACCTGCACTGTGCACCCACCGCCGTCGTTTGACCGCTTACAGTCAGCCCAGTAATCGTGCCCCACCCTACCTAGTTTCAGGGTACCGTTGATACCTAACTTTGGGTTACTGCTGAAACGGGTCCCTCGTTACCAGGATTTTCTAGTCAAACATGTTAAGTGGTTAAGTGTCTGTATTTACCTAACCCCACCCATCAATTCTTGTTAACATGTTGAATTTGGTTAAGTGTTATAATTGACTTAACCCTACCATCTGTCCTTAGCCTCTTAGGAGCACCAGACCACTCACATTAGACAGGTATTGCTACGGTTACTGGATGTGTCGGTCGGTTCCGGGCAGGTTTACACCGTAGCTCAGTCTAACCTCGGGTCCTTATTGGGCTCAATGCTTAACCACCCACATTGGATAGGTATTGTTGTGACTACTGGACAGTCGGGCGGGTCCGGGCAGGTTTACATCACAACTCAATCCAATCTCGGGTTAAGCATATCGTGTTTTCTAAATTTACATATTTTATTACTTCTCAACTATATGTAAATGTCATATCTTTTTATTTTTGGGTATTTCAGTTCATACCGCTTATGTGTCATAATCATTGGCATGTGCCAATCATGCCAACATATATTTTCACATTTTACACCCAACGTTATTACCCCCGTTTGTTCGCAACGTTATAACATGTGTTGGGCTTGTCACAGCCCAACTTTATAAACGTGAGGAAAAGGGGAAATCAAGAACATGTAATACATAAAGGTGTGTGGCGCATGAACTTGCAATTTGGCGATTCAACTAACATATAACATGGGTCATGTGAACTTGCATTCAAATCAAAGTATGACTAAGTAGGTGACATATGAAATGGCATAGTTTAGGCTAATACAAACTTGTGTTTAAACATGTTTAACTTGGCAAAATATCGACCACAAAACTAGCATGTTATATATTCATCAAAATGTACAATTTTTACATCTAATCATATAGCCTATTTCAACATGAACTTGCATAGTTTATGAAACCCAAACGATGTCTGACATAGAACCAATTATATTTTGCAAATAAACATGAACATGCATAGTTTATGAAACATAGATCCAATTATACTTGCAAAAAAACATGAGAATGATATCATAGGTTTTAGGTCATGTAGGCATAAAAGGTCTATAACATGTTTACATAAATTCTAATTTAGACTAAGGGAATATACATAGTCCATGCCATCGACATATACAAAAAGGGATCAATTTCTAGTTTTTACCACAAACTTGCAAGTGCCATTGTTATCATATACAATTGTTCAATAGGCTTGCATCAATCAATTTATGCCACAAACATCAATACACAAGTCAAGATAGAACCATTACAATACACAAAATTTATACGATATAAAAACACGATTCTATTTTCATTTACATCGAATCACATCACAGTTTTTATTCATATTCTGAAAGGTCACTATACTTACAACGAATGCAGAATCTTGAATTCTGGATTCTGAATTCTGAAACTGAGATGCGCTCCTTTGGGTAGACTAACGTTACGTTGATTGATTTGATTAAACTTTAATCCTCTTCTTAATTTGATTTGTTTCTTAGGCTTTAGTGTTGGCTTGTCTCTAGGATTTCTAATTGACGGCCATTCCTAATCCCTTTCCAGCAGCTTGACGGCTTTTGTATTCTATTATTTGTGTGAATTTAGGGTTAGACTTGAGTTGTATTTATAGAATTTTAAATTGTTTTGAGCCGTCAGATGAAGATAGGAGGAATATAGACCATACAAAGTTCAAAGAGCCAATCAAGAGGTGACACGTAAGCCCTAGTGACTCAGCCAAGCATCAGAATTCGACCAGACCCTGACCAGGCCAGCCAGGACCTGACCAGCAGGTCATTCTGACCTGGGCGCACTTGGCAGGTGCGCCAGGCTAAAAATGTACTGGCGTACTTCCCAAGTGCGCCAGTTCAACTTTGTTCTGGCGCACTTCCCAAGTGCGCCAGTGCATTCTGACCCGTTTTCTGGTTTTTCTGCCCAACTTCGTTCGTCCATATCTTCTTCATACGATATCCGTTTTACGCAAACTTGGACTCTATCTCAAGAAGAATTTCGAGACGAACACAATGGCGTAACCCATTTCCCTTGATTCCATCATTTATAATTAATTATACTTTAATTAGTGAAGCTTAACGTTATAGAATTCACGGGGTGTTACATTCTCCCCCGTTAAATGGATTTCGTCCCCGAAATCTTCAAGTTAGGAAGAATGTATATCCTACCATCCAACAATCCATCTACTCAACCAACAAACACAGGCATCCACTGTCCTTAAAAGACTTCTAATGCTTCATGATCATATGCATAGTGTGTGTACATGTCCTTATCTAATGCAGAAATCAGGCGGCCTACTGATTCAGTTGACCTCCTTAATGCGACAACCATATGACAGCATATCAAGTTTTCAACCATATACAAATAAGAATACATATATGCATATGCAGTATGAAGTGATTGAGCCGATCTAAGACCTAGGTTGTGTGTGTATATGCATCCACGAGCAACCATTAGCAACCACTTACAACCACTTGCAGCCATCAACCATAACATGTTTCAAATGCATGTTTACATCCAAAGGGGTTTCTACTTAAGGATAAAGGATAATATCGAGGAGATATACCTAAAAAGATAGATACAAGCACAACTTAAGAAGAAGAAAAAAAGAGGTCAAAGATGTACCCTCAAAATGAAGAGGGTAGGCAGCGCGTATTCTGTCCTCAGTTTCCCAAGTCGCGTCTTCCTCGGCGTCGCTCCACTGAACCTTAACGAGCTTCACTTCACGGTTGTGTAGCTTTTTGATTTCAGTTCCTACGATTCGAGTTGGAACTCTCCTCACAGTTGCTTCACGTTCCACTTCGGGTTCTTCTAGAATGCTTGGCTCCACCACTTCCGTTGATTCATGTAGACATTTCCGGTGATGAGAAACGTGAAAGACGTTGTGAATTCCGGCCAATCGTTCAGGCAGATCTACTCTATAAGCCATTTTCCCAATCTTCTTGATGATAGGGAACGGTCCTACAAATCTTGGTGCTAGCTTTCCTGCAGATCTAAAGCGAACGACGTTCCTTAAAGGGGATACCTTAAAGAAAACCCTGTCCCCAACCTCAAACTCAAGGCCGGTCCTTCTTTTGTCGGCGTAGGATTTCTGTCTGTCTTGGGCTGTCTTCATTCTACTATGTATCAAGTCCACTTTCTCTGAAGTTTCTCGAATCATGTCTGGCCCATGTATAAGCTTATCTGTAGACTCCCACCAACAAGTTGGTGATTTGCACGGTCTTCCATACAAGGCTTCGAAGGGTGCCATGCCGATGGTAGCTTGGTAGCTGTTGTTGTAGGCAAATTCCACTAAAGGAAGGTGATCCTCCCACGTCCCTCCAAAGTCAAGAACGCAAAGTCTTAAAAGATCCTCTAAAACTCTATTCACCCTTTCCGTCTGGCCATCTGTTTGGGGGTGATAGGCCGTGCTCAAACATAGCTGTGTGAGTACAGCTTCTTGCAGACTCCGCCAAAATTCACTTGTGAAAATAGGGTCTCGGTCACTAACAATGCTGGAGGGTATCCCATGGAGTCGAACTATTTCCTTGAGATAAAGAGATGCTAGAGATGAGGCAGTCCTTCTACTTTTGATAGGTATAAAGTGGGCGCTCTTAGTAAGCCTATCCACTATTACCCAAATGCTGGTGTTGCCTCTTCTCGACCTAAGCAGTCCATCAATGAAGTCCATTGAAATGTTATCCCACTTCCACTGTGGACCTCTAGAGGGTGAAGTAGTCCTCCAGGCTTCTTTTGTTCCGCCTTGACCCGTTGGCAGGTCATGCACTTGGAAACGAAATCTTCCACGTCTTGCTTCATGCCGCTCCAAAAGAAAGTCCTTTTTATATCCTTGTACATCTTATCACCGCCAGGGTGTATAGTCATCTTGGAATGATGCGCTTCCTCGAGAACCTTCTTTGTCAACTCCCTTGCTTGTGGGACGCATAATCTTCCATCTCGTCTCAGCCAACCCTTATCATCGATGGCGTATCTACTGAGGTGACTAGAAGTCTCACCCCTAATAAGTTTATCAATCACATCAACAAGCTGAGGGTCTTCACGTTGTGCAGCCCCTATTGAGTCTAAGAGAGTAGGGCGTACTTCGAGAGATGCTAACAAACCCGGTACAAAATCCGAGGAGGGCCTAAAGTTGAAACTGGCTATATACTCCAAGTTTTGCCTTTCCACAAAGAGAGGGCTTAGGGTCAGTTTCTTTCGGCTCAACACGTCTGCTACCACGTTGCCTTTTCCGGGAGTATAGGAAATTTCAAAATCATACGAGGCAAGAAACTCCATCCATCTTTGCTGCCTTAAGTTAAGATCCTTTTGGGAGAAGAGATATTTCAACGATTTATGGTCAGTGTATAATTCAAACTTCTCACCTAGGAGATAATGGCGCCAAGACTTAAGTGCAAAGACGATGGCGGCCAACTCAAGATCGTGGGTTGGGTAGTTCTTTTCATGAACCTTCAATTGTCTTCCGCCATAAGCTACTACCCTTCCTTCTTGCATTAGAACAGCGCCTAGTCCCGTTCCACATGCATCCGTGTATACTGTGAACATTTTGCTTTCGTCAGGCAGAGTTAGAACTGGGGCTGTTGTAAGAGCCTTTTTTAATCGTTGGAAAGCAAACTCGCAGTCCAAATCCCAAGCGAACGCCAGATTCTTCTTTGTTAGCCTTGTGAGTGGGGCTGAGATTATTGCAAAATCCCTAATAAACTTTCGGTAAAAACCGGCTAGCCCAAGAAAGCTTCGAACTTCGGTTGCATTTTTTGGTGTCTTCTAATCTTGCACTGCCACCACTTTCGCGGGGTCCACAGCCAACCCTTCTTTGGACACTATATGCTCAAGAAACCTTACTTCTTTTCTACAGAAGTGACACTTGGAGAATATAGCTTTTAGTTGATGTGCACGGAGAGTATCCATGATTTCTTTCAGATGCTGAGCATGTTCTTCCTCACTCTTTGAGAAGATTAAGATATCATCTACGAAGACAACCACAAATTTGTTGAGGAATTCTCTGAAAACCCTGCTCATTAGGTCTACAAAATAAGCGGGTGCGTTTGTCAAGCCGAAAGGCATGACAAGCCACTCGAAGAAATCGTCTGGGGTTCTGAACGTTGTCTTATCAATGCTGTCTTCAGTTACTCTTAGCTGATGGAACCCAGTTGCCAGATCAAGTTGGGAGAAGACCGTCGCACCTACAAGTTGATCAAACAAATCGTCGATTCGGGGAAGAGGGTGCCTATTTTTCTTGGTCAATTTGTTTAACTCCCTATAGTCGACGCAAAGGCGAAGCGAACCGTCCGCTTTGGTTGCGAACACCACTGGAGCACCCCATTTTGAAATGCTCCGTCTAATGAACCCCTTTTCGAGAAGTTCTTTAACCTGCTTACTGAGCTCCTTTCTCTCCCTTGGAGCCATGTGTCTGACAGGTAAAGCTACAGGCTTTGCGTTATCCACAAGATATATGCGGAAGTCTATTTCCCGCCTCGGAGGTAAGCCTTTCACTTCCTCATAGATATCCGGATATTCCCGGACTACTCTAACTGATTGCAAATTCTCATCAGAAGCATCAAGCGACTCTAGACAACTAAGCATAACAGCATTCAAGGGATTACAAGAAATTTCTAGAGTATTACTAAGTCGAGTCAAGAGTCTAACTACTCTTTTCTCACAGTCAAGAATGGCACTATTACTGGATAACCAGTCCATGCCTAAGATCAAACCATATCCCGAGAAGCCCAAAACAAAGGCACTACAACTAAACTCAACGCTGAGAATAGAGATTTTCAAACCCAAACAAACCATTTACAAGTAAGCGGAGCCTCCAATTGGATTTGAAACTACTAAGGGATCTTCTACCATACTAGTGTCTAGATGCAGAGATTCTACTAAGGCAGATGAAATAAAAGAGTGTGATGCGCCAGAGTCAAAAAGTGTACGAACTGGATGATCATAAAGATAGACTACACTTTCTACAGAAATATTACTACCTCGTTCCTGCTGAGGTGCCACTAGCGCATGAACCTGACCCCCTGAAGTGGATCCGGCTTTCTGTCCCTGCCCTTTCTTCTTTGGGCAGTCCTTAGCCTGGTGCCCAGTTTCTCCATAATGGAAGCAACCACCCATCTTCGCCTTCCTTTTCTGGCAGTCTTTTGATATATGGCCCACAATGCCACAGAAATTGCACCTTCTCTTCTCACGGGGCTTATTGTTCTTCCCTCCTTTCTTGAAGTCTGTTTTCTTTTCTTGTAGCCCTTCTTTCTTCTCTTCCCCCTTAGTTTCTTTCTTGTCGTGGTCTTCCTCGTGTAGCAACGCCATGTCCACCAGGCTTTCACAAGTCGCACCCGTGGATGCATGGGTCATGGCAAGGCTGTGTAGAGGCTCATTCAAACCCTTGACGAAGCGAAGTGCCTTCTTGTGTTGGGTGTTTACTATGTCAAGCCCAAATCTGGCCAGCTGATTAAACTGATTAACATATTCCCTGATCGTCATGCTTCCCTATTTCAGAGTTAGAAACTTTTCCATTTGCAGGCTTCTTTCGGCTTGGGAGAGGAATTTCATCTCAAACCTTGTCCTGAAGTCTTCCCATGATTCCACCGCCCTCTGAGCATTGGTAACTTCCCACCAATAGGAAGCTTCATCCTGAACTAACCACACCGCAAGTTGTATCATTTGCCTGTCATCCACTCCAAAGATGACAAATAAATCCTCAGTCTCCTTTAACCAGTTTCTTGCTTCAACAAAAGATTATGTCCCATAAAAGTCTTTTCCACCCATAGCCTTGAAGTCTCTACATGTTTTTGCGAAGGCATTTCCACGAGGAGGAGGAGGAACCGCGGCCACTGGAGGAGGGATGTCTGCTGGGCCCGCGCCATTGGCCCTTGCTTCTAAGTACCTCCTAAACCAGCCGGGAATCGGCACTCCTTCTGGAAGGTTAAGGTCTCCAGACATGCTAAAACAGAAAGGAAAAATTCAAAACGAAGGATAGAGAGGGATAGATAGGGCACATGGCTTTGGGGGATTTTGTCTTTTTATAAATATAACACTTTTTTTTCTAAAGAAAATGCTTCTTTAAACTTTCTTTTTGAAAACAATTTTCAAAAACTTTTATCGTGTCTGGTAAACCTATGCTCTGATACCAAGTGAAACAACCCACCTCCATTAAGGTCACTCACAAAGGGAATGCCTTAACTTTGGTGGAGGTTTATAAGTAAAAGCCACAGATAAACTCAAGACAGATATAAATACACATATTTTAAACAGCGGAAACCAAACAAACTTCTATTTCATCAATACGTGTATCAAACAAAAGATTTCCATAATTGTCTCAAAATACTTCCAACATTACAACCTCATAACTGCCTTGATTATTAAAGAAGCATGAAAACATAAATAAAGTGACAAAAATCCCCATAGTGATATCCAAAGCCATTATCCGAGCAAGAAAGATCCAAGTCATAAATCTACGTTATTGGTGCTTGTAAAGAGTCTGACTGAGTTGAGCTGTTTCCTCCTTGTGGACCTGGGGGGGGAACGAAAGAAAAGAAGATGAAAAGAAAATAGGGTCAGACATAAAGCCTGAGTAAATCTAGTGACTCTTCAGTATGTGAATAAGGAAAGGGTATGATAGACATAAACTAAAAATAGGAAAGTGTCACCAGCTAAGGAAGTGTCGAATGTACTATCACACCCATACTATATCTCTGCACCTATTTGAATTTATCCTAACTGGCACCTTATGGTGAGGGTGAAGTGATCCCCATTCTTGTTAAAAGATCGGCTCCTACTCGCGTTAACATGTGTCATACGACCCCCAAGAATTGTAGATACCTATGCTGGTCCCACCATGGGGTGTATCAAGACCATTGGTGGCGGCCCGACACAAATCCTAGAAGGCATAGGTTATACTACTAGTGTCCCCAGTGCCCTGGTTGTCTGCTCCGGAGTGTGTGCACGCCCGCACCCCGTTAGACCTGCACTGTGCACCCACCGTCGTCGTTTGACCACTTACAATCAGCCCAGTAATCGTGCCCCACCCTGCCTAGTTTCAGGGTACCGTTGATACCTAACTTTGGGTTACTGCTGAAACGGGTCCCTCGTTACCAGGATTTTCTAGTCAAACATGTTAAGTGGTTAAGTGTCTGTATTTACCTAACCCCACCCATTACTTCTTGTTAACATGTTGAATTTGGTTAAGTGTTATAATTGACTTAACCCTACCATCTGTCCTTAGCCTCTTAGGAGCACCAGACCACTCGCATTAGACATGTATTGCTACGGTTACTGGATGTGCCGGTCGGTTCTGGGCAGGTTTACACCGTAGCTCAGTCTAACCTCGGGTCCTTATTGGGCTCAATGCTTAACCACCCACATTGGATAGGTATTGTTGTGACTACTGGACAGCCGGGCGGGTCCGGGCAGGTTTACATCACAACTCAATCCAACCTCGGGTTAATCATATCGTGTTTTCTAAATTTACATATTTTATTACTTCTCAACTATATGTAAATGTCATATCTTTTTATTTTTGGGTATTTCAGTTCATACCGCTTATGTGTCATAATCATTGGCATGTGCCAAACATGCCAACATATATTTTCACATTTTACACCCAACGTTATTACTCCCGTTTGTTCGCAACGTTATAACATGTGTTGGGCTTGTCACAATTCAGCCCAACTGTATAAACGTGAGGAAAAGGGGAAATCAAGAACATGTAATACATAAAGGTGTGTGGCGCATGAACTAGCAATTTGGCGATTCAACTAACATATAACATGGGTCATGTGAACTTGCATTCAAATCAAAGTATGACTAAGTAGGTGACATATGAAATGGCATAGTTTAGGCTAATACAAACTTGTGTTTAAACATGTTTAACTTGGCATAATATCGACCACAAAACTAGCATGTTATATATTCATCAAAATGTACAATTTTTACATCTAATCATATAGCCTATTTCAACATGAACTTGCATAGTTTATGAAACCCAAACGATGTCTGACATAGAACCAATTATCTTTTGCAAATAAACATGAACTTGCATAGTTTATGAAACATAGATCCAATTATACTTGCAAATAAACATGAGAATGATATCATAGGTTTTGGGTCATGTAGGCATACAAGGTCTATAACATGTTTACATAAATTCTAATTTAGACTAAGGGAATATACATAGTCCATGCTATCGACATATACAAAAAGGGATCAATTTCTAGTTTTTGCCACAAACTTGCAAGTGCCATTGTTATCATATACAATTGTTCAATAGGCTTGCATCAATCAATTTATGCCACAAACATCAATACACAAGTCATGATAGAACCATTACAATACACAAAATTTATACGATATAACAACACGATTCTATTTTCATTTACATCGAATCACATCACAGTTTTTATTCATATTCTGAAAGGTCACTATACTTACAACAAATGCAGAATCTTGAATTCTGGATTCTGAATTCTGAAACTGAGATGCGCTCCTTTGGGTAGACTAACGTTGCGTTGATTTATTTGATTAAACTTTAATCCTCTTCTTAATTTGATTCATCTATTAGGCTTTAGTGTTGGTTTGTCTCTAGGCTTTCTAATTGATGGCCATTCCTAATCCCTTTCCAGCAGCATGACGGCTTTTGTATTCTATTATTTGTGTGAATTTAGGGTTAGACCTGAGTTGTATTTATAGAATTTTAAATTGTTTTGAGCCATCATATGAAGATAGGAGGAATCTAGACCATACAAAGTTCAAAGAGCCAATCAAGAGGTGACAGGTAAGCCCTAGTGACTCAGCCAAGCATCAGAATTCGACCAGACCCTGACCAGGCCAGCCAGGACCTGACCAGCAGGTCATTCTGACCTGGGCGCACTTGGCAGGTGCGCCAGGCTAAAAATGTACTGGCGCACTTCCAAAGTGCGCCAGTTCAACTTTGTTCTGTCGCACTTCCCAAGTGCACCAGTGCATTATGACCCGTTTTCTGGTTTTTCTGCCCAACTTCGTTCGTCCATATCTTCTTCATACGATATCTGTTTTACGCAAACTTGGACTCTATCTCAAGCAGAATTTCGAGACGAACGCACTGGCGTAACCCATTTCCCTTGATTCCATCATTTATAATTTATTATACTTTAATTTGTGAAGCTTAACGTTATAGAATTCATGGGGTGTTACAATAACCATCTCTCTGAATCTGTAAATGCCATAAATAAGTTGCATTCCACAATTGGTAACTTGCAACATGACCACTGTATCCTATTCATTGCATATACCTATGTTAGTACCATGCCTTGTTCATATTCGTACCCTTTTTAGAAGAGCAAGCCCTATTTACCCATTTTAGTTGCAAAATTATGTCACTGCATAATCAATCTGGCACACTAGTGTGTTGAACCTTAGATATATGAATGGACCATACTCTTTTGAATTAAAGATGCTACGATTTACATAGGTATACATGAATGATACACTGTGCATTCACCCTTTTATACCCTCTTGTAAACATGGGAACTGCATGCTTCTTTGAATTCTATACTGAATATCTTAAAAGACATGGATGGTTTCAAAAAGCCATAGTAGTTGGATTTTTGCCTGTTAGATGCATTGCAGTTAAATCGGCCAAGCAGAGACTAGTCAGTATTTAAAAATAAAAGATTTTTGGAAATAGAACATGTAACACCCCACCTCCGCTAGGGTCACTCACAAAGGGAAGGCACTAGTTTTGGTGGAGTATTATCTAGGTAAACATACACAGAGATATCACAAGGCAGAACATAAATAAAGCAGCGGTAGAAATTAAAAACCAAATTTTTATTACTTTCGAGAAAAGAGTCAAAACCTCATATATCCAAGGTACAAATTATTCCATTACATCAAGTTCTAAATAAAGAAGCATAAACTTAAGATAACAAAAGTAAATTATTCCCCAAACATAGCAGAAGTGCAGTAATAGCATAGCTCAAGACCAAACCATACATGAGCTGACAGAAAGCAAGCTAAATCCAAGCTAAGAGCTAGTGTTTCCTCCCTGAGAACCTGGGGGGGAAACGAAAGAAAAAAGGCGAAAGAAAAAGGGTCAGTCATAAAGACTGGTAAGTCCTAGTGACTTTCAGTATAAAAACTAGTAAAGTTAACAAGACATGAGTAAACGGAAAGTAAACATATGGATGATAATAAGTATGGTAAGATAACTAAGATAACAAGCTAAATCAAGTCTAGCATCGCATATTCAAGATTCGCTGCACCAATTGTACTAGTATTCTAACCCATGTCAAGTATTAACCATGAAATGATCCCTTGGCCCGATATCATGAAGTGACCCATTACGGGGTCCACGGTACGATCTACTAATCGATCGGCTCCCTACAAGTTCTAGCTCGTCATGTGTCTGTGTCATACGGCCTAATCATGAAATGTAGTCACCTGTGCTAGGTCCACCATAGGGTGTATCAAGCCCTAGGGTGCCAACCACCAACACGAATCAAGCACACACAGTGTAAACCTACCGGTGCCCAATGCCTGCTTTTTCAACTCCGGACTACGTGCACGCCCATAGTCCGCCTGAACCTACAATGGCGCACTTACTCAGCCGTCGTTCTGGTCGCTTACAATCATCCCAGTAATCGTGCCCCACCCTGCCTAGTCCCAGGGTATCGTGATACATCTAAGTGGGTTACTGCTAAAAAGGACCGCGTAACTAGGGTTTCTAATGGGTTAAGTGTTGTCATTCAAATTCGTGACTTAACCCTATCCAAATCATGTATCAAGTTGGTTAAGTGTGTTCAAGCGGTTCATGACTTAACCATATCAAATCATCATGTCAAATTGGTTAAGTATATTCAAGTGGTTCATGACTTAACCCTACCCTGTGGCATTAAATAAATTAATGCACCCCAACCTCTCACATTAGACTTTGTTGTGGTTATTGGATGTGCCGGGCGGGTCCGGGCAGATTTACACCACAACCTAGTCTAACCTCGGGTTTCAAGCGCGATATGACCAACTACTCACATTGGATCCTATTGTTTGCAGTTACTGGATTCGCCGGGCGGTTCCGGGCAGATTTATACTGCAAACTCAACCCAACCTCGAGTTGGCCATGTTCAAGTTTATTCTAAGTGTCATGTCCAGGTTCAAGTTTCGAGTCTAAATTCATGTCAAGTTTTCATGTCAAATCGTGTCAAGTTCATGTCCATATCCTGGTTCAAGTTATAACAATGTTCACGATTCAAGTTTATAGTAAATTCAAGTTTGCCTAAACTACCCAAATCGTATTCCCATCGCACGTGAATTCGAATCGATACAAACAAATCTAATTAGGGAATAACATAGAAAGAACGGGCATAAGGTGGAAAAAGTGATTATAAGTCAAGTATGGTATAGCTTGATATAAATGACTACAACAATACTGGCATATGGAATAGAGGTCTCAAATATCTAACCTAGCAAAATAGGGTGATAGTCATAGTAACAGTTGACATATAATAACCCCAAACTTGTGAATAACAACTAATTCAACATCACAAGCATGTTAACATCAGGGACATGAGGGGTTTAGGTTTACAACATGATTAGGCCCCAAATCAATTTCGTATAAATATTACCAAAAGTTAAGATTCAAGATGAATAGATCCAAGGTGAACAAATAGTAGATCCAAAATACTAGATTCCAAATGAACAATGATAGGTCAAAGATGATTGTCATACTTATGTTCAATTTCAATTTACAACATGTCCATATTAAGTTTAAAGTTTACATCTAAAAGTAACTGGGGCTTACAGATCGTGGTTTGAGAATTAGAAAACAAAGAGGCGATGTTGAATCTCGAGTCTAACAGAAATCCCCCAAACAACAATACTCTACACGTAGCCTTGTTGGAGAAGAAGCAATTCCTTTTTCTCTAACCTTTCAACCAGAGTTTTAGCAGCATAAGACCAAAGAGAATTTGTGTAGAGAGACTAGATTTAGGGGTTGTTTATATAGGGTCAGGCCAATGAATCTAGACAGAAATCGGACTAGAAACATCAGAGTGAACTCTGACTCAAAAATGGGCTCGGCAACCAGGTCGACACCCAGGTCGACTCTATGGTCGACCTGGTCCTGGGCAGGTCGACCCCCAGGTCGACCTGGTCCTGGGCGGGAAATTTCCCGCCCAGTCCGTTCTGGGGTTTGAATTCGAAATTTGAATTCGAATTCTGAGCTTTTTTGAACTTGAAAATTTCTGAAAACTTCGAAGGGTCATAACTTGGTCATACGGACTCCGATTTTCGAAAACTCGGACTCGTTTCCAAGCAGAATTTCGAGACGAACGTAATGGCGTAACCCGTTGCCCTTGATTCTTATTTTAAAAATTAATTCTGCTTTGATTTATAGTTATAACACGTTATCAAAATGCGGGTTGTTACATTCTCCCCTCCTTAAAGGATTTCGTCCCCGAAATCTCCAAGTTAGGGAGGATGTGTCCTACCATCCATCATCCATCTACCCAAAACATCATCCACAAGCAACCACTGTCCTTAAAAGATTTCTAGTGTTGTATGAACATATGCAGAAAGTGTGCGTATATGTACTTATCTAATGCAAAAGATTAGGCGGTTACTGATTCAGTAGACCTCCTTAATGCAAAATATGTTAGTGTAATGAATCCAACATGTATGCAAAATTCCTAACATACTTTATAGTCTCTACATGAGTGCACAAACATTCATTCATATGCAACATCCAAGTGATAGCATAACAAGTTCCATCCATGTACAAGTATAAGCACTCATGCATATGCAACATGAAAATGTGACTGAGCCGATCTAGTGCCTAATGTGTGTCATACATCCACTAGCAATCACTTGCAAACACTTGCAACCATTTGCAAACATCAACCATAACATGTTTCAATCACATGTTTACATCCATATGGTTCTATCTAAGGTTCTCAAGCTAAGATCGAGAAGATAACAAGACAAACATAGGTAGTAAAAGCATGATACGAAAGGTTTTCAAGTTTATAGGAAAAAGAGATCAAGAATGTACCCTAAAAAAGAAATGGGTAAAGTGCGCGTATCTTCTCTTTGGTTTCCCAAGTTGCGTCTTCTTGGGCTTCACTCCACTGAACTTTAACTAGCTTGACTTCTCGATTCCTTAGCTTCTTGATCTCCGTTCCTAAGATACGAATCGGAACTCGCCTCAATGTTGCTTCTTGTTCCACTTATACGCCTTCAAGGATGCTTGGCTAAACCACTTCGGATGATTCATGTAAGCACTTTTGGAGATGCGAGATAGAAAGACATTGTGTACTCCGGCCAGCCTCTCGGGTAATTCTACCTTATAGGCCATCCGCCCAACCCTCTCAGTGATAGGGAACGGTCCTACGAACCTTGGTGCTAGCTTTCCAACCGCTCCAAAACGAACTACATTGCGTAAAGGAGAAACTTTTATAAAGACCATGTCTCCGACTTCGAACTCTAGGTCTGTCCTTCTCTTGTCCGCATAAGCTTTTTGTCTATCTTGGGCCGTTTTCATCCGTCTTCGTATCAACTCAACCTTCTCAGAAGTGTCCCTTATCATGTCGGGCCCAAGTATAAGCCTGTCTGTCGTCTCCCACCAACAAGTTGGCGACTTGCACGGTCTTCCATACAGGGCTTCGAATGGTGCCATTCCGATGCTAGCTTGGTAACTATTATTATATGCAAACTCCACGAGAGGAAGATGGTCTTCCCAAGTACCACCAAAGTCAAGAATGCATAGTCTCAAAAGATCCTCTAGTACCCTATTTACCCTTTCGGTTTGTCCATCCGTCTACGGGTGATAGGCCGTGCTTAAGCTCAGTTGTGTAACCATTGCTTCTTGCAGACTATTCCAAAACTGGCTAGTGAAAATCGGGTCACGATCACTAACTATACTAGAAAGGACCCCGTGCAACCGTACTACCTCTCGAAGGTAAATGGACGCTAGCCATGATGCGGTCCTCTTGCTTTTCACCGGAATGAAGTGAGCACTCTTCGTGAGTCTATCAACTATGACCCATATGCTAGTATTTCTCTTCCTTGACCTAGGCAGTCCATCCACGAAATCTATCGAGATACTCTCCCATTTCCATTGCGGAACCTACAAAGGATGTAATAGCCCACCGGGCTTCTTCGACTCGGCCTTTACTTGTTGGCACACCATGCACTTCGAAACGAACTCTGCCACATCCTTTTTCATCCCAGCCTAAAAGAATATGAGTTTCATATATCTGTACATCTTATCCCCTCCGAGATGTATAGTCATCTTCGAGTGGTGCGCCTCTTCGAGAACTTTCCTTACTAAGTCTCCCACTTGTGGGACACATAGCCTTCCATCATGCCTTAGCCATCCCTTGTCATCTATGGCATACCTACCGAGGTGACTTGACGTCTCACCACTAATCAGCTTCTCCATGATTTCAACTATCTACGGATCTTCCTTCTGTGAAGTCCCTACTTGATCTAGAAGTGTAGGTCTTAACTCAAGAGATGCTAACGTAACAGTCAATGACTCAACAGCAGGTGTAAAATCAATGGTTGCTATAAACTCTAGACTTTTCCTTTCAACAAACAAGGGGCTCAAAGTCAACCTTTTCCTACTTAGCACATCTGCCACTACGTTCCCCTTGCCAGGGGTATAAGCTATATCGAAGTCATATGATGCCAAGAATTCCATCCACCGTCGTTGTCTCAGATTCAAATCTTTCTGTGAGAAGAGGTACTTCAGCGATTTGTGGTCGGTATACAGCTTGAACCTCTCCCCTAGAAGATAATGGCACCAAGATTTAAGTGCAAAAAGATCACTGCCAACTCCAAGTCATGTGTGGGATAGTTCTTCTCATGAACTTTAAGTTGTCTACCCCTGTAGCAAATCACTTTCCCTTCTTGCATTAGGACTGCGCCTAATCCCGTGCCACACGCATCTGTGTACACCGTAAACATCTTACCTCCATAGGGTAATGCCAAAACTGGAGCTGTGGTGAGGGCTCTCTTAAGTCTCTGAAAAGCAATCTCACATTCTATGTCCCATGCAAACGCTAGGTTTTTCTTCGTTAACCTAGTAAGAGGGGCTGAAATCTTAGCGAAGTCCTTAATGAACTTACTATAGTAGCCTGCCAAACCGAGAAAGCTTCTCACCTCCGTTGCGTTCTTAGGAATTTTCCAGTCTTGTACCGCAACTACCTTTGCGGGGTCCACGGCTATGCCTTGCTTAGAAACTACATGTCCAAGAAACCGAACTTTCTTCCTCCAAAATTGGCATTTGGAGAACTTAGCCCTTAATTGGTGTGCTCTAAGTGTATCCATGACTTCCTTGAGATGTCTAGCATGCTCTTATTCATCCTTTGAGAAGATCAAAATATCGTCTATGAAAACCACTACAAACTTGTTAAGGAACTCCCGAAACACCCTACTCATCAAATCTACAAAATAAGCGGGTGCATTCGTTAACCCAAACGGCATGACGAGCCATTCGAAGAACCCATCTGGAGTCCTAAACGCAGTTTTGTCAATGCTATCCTCAGCCACTCTAAGCTGATGGAATCCTGTGGCTAGATCGAGTTGAGAGAAAACAGATGCTCCCACAAGCTGGTCAAACAAATCGTCGATTCTTGGTAGTGGGTGCCTATTTTTCTTAGTTAGCTTGTTTAACTCACGATAATCTACGCATAGACGAAGCGAACCATCCGCCTTAGTAGCGAATACCACCGGAGCACCCCATTCAGAAATGGTTCGTCTTATGAAATTTTTCTCCAGCAACTCCTTAACTTGTTTACTGAGCTCTCTCCTTTCCCGCGGGGCCATGTGCCTAACGGGCAATGAAACTGGCTTGGCATTATCAACAAGATAAATACGGAAATCTATCTCGCGTTTAGGGGGTAACCCCTTCACCTCATCAAAGTCATCTGGATATTATCGGACCACTCTTACAAATTGCAAATTGTCGATGGACGAGTCAAGAGATTCAAGATAACACAACATGACCGGACCCTTAGGGTTACAAGAAATTTCAAGGGTATTACCAAGGCAAGTCATGAGCCTCACTACCCTTCGTTCACAATCAAGAATGGCTCCATAATTGGACAGCCAATCCATACCTAGGATCAAACCGTATCCTATAAATTCGAGAACATAAGCATTACACGTGAATTCTACGCTTAAGATAGAAATCCTCAAATCCACACATATCATAGATAAATGAGCAGAGCCCCCAATTGGATTTGAAACACTAACGGGATCCTCAACTAGACTAGTACTTAGGTGCAGATTTTCAATAATATCAGAAGAAATAAAAGTATGCGATGCGCCAGAGTCAAATAAGGTTCGAACAGGAAAGTCAGAAATGTAAACAAGGCTTTCTACGGAAATATTACTACCTCGGTCAAGAGCTGGAGTGGTGTTGAGAGCATGCAACTGCCCTCTAGAAGGTCCTTCTCGCTGGGTCTGCCCTTGCCCCTGTCCTTGCTTCTTAGTGCAATCCTTGCTGATGTGTCCAGTATCTCCATAATGAAAGCATTCACCCAACTTTCTCTTCTTCTTTCTACAGTCTTTAGCTGGATGTCCTGTAATACCACAAAAGTTACACTTCCTTGTCTCACGTGCCTTGTTATTATTGTTGTTGTTGCCCTTGTTATTCTTGTTGCCTCCCTTCTTGAAGTCAACTTTCTTATTCTGAGTCTCATTAGGCTTAACCTCCTTCTTGCTATTCTTGTCTTCCTCATGAAGTAGGGCCACGTCCACCAAGCTTTCAAAGGTCGCCCCCATGGGTATATTAGTTATGGCCAAACTGTGTAGTGGCTCATTCAATCCTCGAGCAAAGCGTACAGCATTTTTGTGGGCCGTGTTAACCAAGTCCAAACCGAACCGAGCAAGCTGATTAAACCTATTCACGTACTCCCTAACAAACATGTCCCCTTGCTTGAGTGCTAGGAACCTCTCCATCTGAAGGTTCTCTTTTAAGCCCAAACCTCTCTCTAAAGTCTGCCCAAGTCTCAATTGGCCTGGTAGCGTTGGTGACTTTCCACCAAAACGCAGCTTCCTCTTTCAACAACCATGCTACCAACTGAAATTTCCTATGGTCCTCCACATCAAAGATAATAAACAAGTCTTCAGTCTCCTTTAGCCAGTTTCGTGCCTCAACAAAGGTTTCAGTTCCAACGAAGTTCTTGCCGCCTATTGCTTTAAAGTCTTTGCATATTTTGGCAAAGGCGGTACCAGGAGGAGGAGGAACCGCGACCACTGGGGAAGGAGGAGGAGGGATGTCTGCCGGGCCCGCACCGTTGGCCCTAGCTTCTAAGTACCTTCGGAACCATCCAGGTACGGGTACTCCCTCAGGAAGGTTAAGATCAGACATGCTGAAAAACGAAAAGAAAAAGATTCAAACGAGAAAACAAAGGAAAGTGCTAATGGCTTTTGGGGAATGGCCTTTTTAAACATAAAACTTCTATTGAAAAATGTTTCTTTATAAACGGTTTTTGAAAATAGTTTTAGGAGGTTTTTAAAACTTATGCCCCATCTGGTAACCTTCTGCTCTGATACCAAATGTAACACCCCACCTCCGCTAGGGTCACTCACAAAGGGAATGCACTAGTTTTGGTGGAGTATTATCTAGGTAAACGTACACAGAGATATCACAAGGCAGAACATAAATAAAGCAGCGGTAGAAATTAAAAACCAAATTTTTATTACTTTCGAGTAAAGAGTCAAAACCTCATATATCCAAGGTACAAATTATTCCATTACATCAAGTTCTGAATAAAGAAGCATAAACATAAGATAACAAAAGTAAATTATTCCCCAAACATAGCAGAAGTGCAGCCATAGCATAGCTCAAGACCAAACCGTACATGAGCTGACAGAAAGCAAGCTAAATCCAAGCTAAGCTAGTGTTTCCTCCCTGAGAACCTTGGGGGAAACGAAAGAAAAAGAGCCTAAAGAAAAAGGGTCAGTCATAAAGACTGGTAAGTCCTAGTGAGTTTCAGTATAAAAACTAGTAAAATTAACAAGAAATGAGTAAACGGAAAGTAAACAAAGGGATGATAATAAGTCTGGCAAGATAACTAAGATAAAAAGCTAAATCAAGTCTAGCATCGCATATTCAAGATTCGCTGCACCAATTGTACTAGTATTCTAACCCATGTCAAGTATTAACCAGGAAATGATCCCATGGCCCAATATCATGAAGTGACCCATTACTGGGTCCATGGTACGATCTACTAATCGATCGGCTCCCTACAAGTTCTAGCTCGTCATGTGTCTGTGTCATACGGCCCAATCATGAAATGTAGTCACCTGTGCTAGGTCCACCATAGGGTGTATCAAGCCCTAGGGTGCCAACCACCGACACAAATCAAGCACGCACAGTGTAAACCTACCGGTGCCCAATGCCTGCTTTTTCAACTCCGGAATACGTACACGCCCATAGTCCGCCTGAACCTATAATGGCGCACCTACTCAGCCGTCGTTCTGGTCGCTTACAACCAGCCCAGTAATCTTGCCCCACCCTGCCTAGTCCCAGGGTATCGTGATACATCTAAGTGGGTTACTGCTGAAAAGGACCGCGTAACTAGGGTTTCTAATGGGTTAAGTGTTGTCATTCAAATTCGTGACTTAACCCTATCCAAATCATGTATCAAGTTGGTTAAGTGTGTTCAAGCGGTTCATGACTTAACCCTATCACATCATCATGTCAAATTGGTTAAGTATATTCAAGTGGTTCATAACTTAACCCTATCCTGTGGCATTAAATAAACTAATGCACCCCAACCTCTCACATTAGACTTTGTTGTGGTTACTGGATGTGCCGGGCGGGTCCGGGCAGAATTACACCACAACCTAGTCTAACCTCGGGTTTCAAGCGCGATATAACCAACTACCCACATTGGATCCCATTGTTTGCAGTTACTGGATTCGCCGGGCGGTTCCGGGCAGATTTATACTGCAAACTCAACCCAACCTCGAGTTGGCCATGTTCAAGTTTATTCTAAGTGTCATGTCCAGGTTCAAGTTTCTAGTCTAAATTCATGTCAAGTTTTCATATCAAATCATGTCAAGTTCATGTCCATATCTAGGTTCAAGTTATAACAATGTTCACGTTTCAAGTTTATAGTAAATTCAGGTTTGCCTAAACTACCCAAATCGTATTCCCATCGCACGTGAATTCGAGTCGATACAAACAAATCTAATTAGGGAATAACATAGAAAGAACGGGCATAAGGTGACAAAAGTGATTACAAGTTAAGTATGGTATAGCTTGAGATAAATGACTACAACAATACTGCATATGGAATAGAGGTCTCAAATATCTAACCTAGCAAAATAGGGTGATAGTCATAGTAACAGTTGACATATAATAACCCCAAACTTGTGAATAACAACTAATTCAACATCACAAGCATGTTAACATCATGGACATGAGGGGTTTAGGTTTACAACATGATTAGGCCCCAAATCAATTTCATATAAATATTACCACAAGTCAAGATTCAAGATGAATAGATCCAAGGTGAACAAATAGTAGATCCAAAATACTAGATTCCAAATGAACAATGATAGGTCCAAGATGATTGTCATACTTTTGTTCAATTTCAATTTACAACATGTCCATATTAAGTTTAAAGTTTAGATCTAAAAGTAACTGGGGCTTACAGATCGTGGTTTGAGAATTAGAAAACAAAGAGGCGATGTTGAATCTCGAGTCTAACAGAAATCCCCCAAACAGCAATACTCTACACGTAGCCTTGTTGGAGAAGAAGCAATTCCTTTTTCTCTAACTTTTCAACCAGAGTTTTAGCAGCATAAGACCAGAGAGAATTTGTGTAGAGAGACTAGAGTTAGGGGCTGTTTATATAGGGTCAGGCTAACGAATCTAGACAGAAATCGGACTAGAAACATCAGAGTGAACTCTGAATCAAAAATGGGCTCGGCAACCAGGTCGACACCCAGGTCGACTCTATGGTCGACCTGGTCCTGGGCAGGTTGACTCTATGGTCGACCTCCAGGTCGACCTGGTCCTGGGAGGGAAATTTCCCGCCCAGTCCGTTCTGGGGTTTGAATTCGAAATTTGAATTCGAATTCTGAGCTGTTTTGAACTTAAAATTTCTGAAAACTTCGAAGGGTCATAACTTGGTCATACGGACTCCTATTTTCGAAAACTCGGACTCGTTTCCAAGCAGAATTTCGAGACGAACGTAATGGCGTAACCTGTTGCCCTTGATTATTAAATTAAAAATTAATTATGCCTTGATTTATAGTTATAACACGTTATCAAAATGCGGGTTGTTACAGAACAATTATGTATGTGGAGTCTATGTGCCATTTGTACGCATACAGTAAGGAAATGGAACATTTATTCAACTATTTTGTTGCCATCTTCATTCCCACTTTGAAAATGATACTTGCTGCTAAGCTTGACTTTGTAGAAATATATGTTGAACCTTCCCACTTTAAAAATGATACCTGGTGTTTGATTTGGTTGTTGCCAGACTTGGGCTCTAATGCATGAATTGAGACATTTGTCTCTACCAGTATAAAGCATGTAGTCCCTCATTCTTTTCTTGTCTATTGTAAGCATGATTTTAGTATGTACGTGGTGGCCGATGCACACATGTATATATATATACTATTGTATGTGTATATACATGTCATTGGCCTATGTACATACGTAAATACATATGTGGTTCTGATTTGATATGTAATACCTTGGCAGTTTCTCCTGGTTTAACACTCGAATATGTGATGGTGGTTGAAATTAACTATTTTATATTTAGTTTCCGTTGAAGTTAATTTACTTGAACAAAGTTAAATCCTGACTCGAGTGTTTTGTGTTTTTGCATGAAATGCTCAGGTCAGACCCGAGCAGTACAGATTTTAAATACCACAGCTTATGATTCGAAGATTGGAAAAAACAAGGATTTCAAAGACGGCGCACTCTGATGTTTTAAACCAGTAAACATTTTTATTGTGTTCAAACTGTTTTTTTTTTAAATTTCGCTGTATATTGAAAAGTTTGTATTCAAAATTTTGGTTATATATAAAAGTGATATTTTTATATTTAAAAACTGTGTCTTCTAGTTATTGTGTACTTTTCTGTGCTGATTCTATATTTTTTAACTCAACAAGCTAAATAACGATTCGTCGGTTTGAACATTTTAGATTGGTTTAATTACCAGTTTGAAGCAGTCAAAAAGGTGGTTCGTTACTCGTGCGATGGGCGGAAAGACGTTTTATGGGACTGAGACGTTTGTGGAGGCTCGGAATTGGCTCAAGGAAGTGGAGGACTTGTTTGGTATCTTTGAGATAGACGATGGAAGGAAGATTCTGCTAGCTGCTTGGTTGATGAAGGATGAAGCTGCATTTTGGTGGGAAGTAACTAATGGAGGACATGCAGTGGAGACGTGAAGGGATTTTAAACAAAGGTTCGAGTTGAAATTTCTTTCACAAGCGGAGGAGAGTTTATACATAGAGAGGTTCTTGGCTTTGAAACAAGGGAGTTTGTCTGTGAAAGAGTACGTTAACAAGTTTAACCAGTTAGCAAGATTTGGTATGGAATTAGTTAATACGCCGCACAAGAAGGCCTTGATATTTTCCAAGGGTCTGAACGAACCATTACACGGGTTGGCTATGTCCCACATTCCTATGGGGGCTACTTTCGAGAATCTTGTTGACATGGGGTTGATGCATGAAGAGGAGAAAGGTGCTAATGTAGATAAGGCACAGGATAAGAAAGGGGATTCAAAGAAGGCACAACAACAACAAAAGAAGGGCAGCAAGGATAACAAGGGTTCAGAGAAAAGGAAGTGTCACAATTGTGGAATACCTGGACATTTGAAGAAGGAGTGTAGGAAGAAGAAGAAGACGAGTTGCTTCCAATGTGGTGAGGCAGGACATATGATTAAAGACTGCCCAAGGAGGCAAGGACAATGGCAAGGACAGAGGACGGGATCTACTTCTAGAGGGCAGGTTCATGCTCTCATGGCGCCTAGACAAGAGAGAGGTAGAAACATTACTGTTGAAAGTTTGATTTTCCTTTTCGATCATCCTGTACGTACTTTGTTTGATTCTGGCGCTTCACATTCGTTTATATCTTCTTCTGTTGTTGAGTCTCTGCACCTAGATACTAATATAGTAGTGGATCCCGTGGTTGTCTCAAATCCTATTGGGGGTACGTCTCATCTTTCTATGTTATGTCGGGATTTGAGAATATATGTGTATGGTGTTGAGTTCAAATGCAACGCTTATGTGCTTGGCTTCACGGGCTATGGGTTGATTCTAGGAATGGATTGGCTAGCTAGGTATGGTGCCATTCTTGTAACACCCCGTATTTTCTGAGAATATTAAAATAACAAATTAAAGAATAATTAATTTGAAAAAGAAGTAATAGGTGAAACGGGTTGCGCCATTGCGTTCATCTCGGAATTCTGCTTGAGATAGAGTCCGAGTTTGCGTAAATTGGACTCCGTATGAAGAAGATATCTTTAAATTAAATATTGCAGCAAAACATGAAAAAAGGAGAATGAGAAAATAATAATGTTTAGCATTGTTCTAAGGTTTGTAAGAAAAAGACTTAGTAGCTCATTTGGTTAGAACATGTGACTTGCATACAGGAGGTACAGAGTTCGATCCCCGCCAGTGCCATATTTTTGTTTTAGGGGAATGGCTAAAAAGTGGCTTAGTGTGAACGCAGTTCAAAAAGTGGTTTAGTGTGAAAATGGTTAATTGGGAAGATAGATAAAAGGAAATATATATATATATATATACATATATATATAGAAAATATATATACATATATATATGACGTGTACACATCATGCGGCGCACATGGCGCATTTTTTGTTGGTCAAGGGTTGTCTTTTTTTGCGTGGCCTTCTCTGATTCGCTTTGTGACACATTCTGAGGTGTTAAGGCTTATGTGTCATGCTATGATTGGCTGAGTGACACATTTCTTTAGTTGGATAGCTCTGATTGCTCTTAGAACGATCTAATGGCTCACATAAGATTAAACTTCTATAAAAGCAACCCTAATCCTCAAACCCTAAATCACACTAATTCATTCTAAGGAGCCATCATGCTGTCAATGAACGTTCTAGCCTAGCCACCATTTCTTCTCCAATTAGAAAACAAGTTAAAGATTCGAATCAAAACTAAGTTAGAGAATTGATAGTCTTCTTCAAGGGATTGCTTTTCAAATTCAGAAAGCAGATCCCAGAAAACATGACTTTCTTTTCTTTGTAAGTCCTATTATTATTTAGATGTGAACGATTAAAAGTTGTGATTTGTAATAAAATGAAAACTAGAGTAATTCCTAGTTGTAAGATAATGACGATGCTGATTTATGCCTATTCTTGTAACGATTCTATCGTATATGCTTGTGATATTATTGTGGTTATTATGTTGATGTTAAACCAATCGTATATTATGTAAATTTGGTGACTTTTTCATGTTATGTAACATGCAAGTTGTTTAGATCTACATTTAGATCTATGTTTATTGAATCATGCAAGTCGTTAGGCTAAGGCATGTATTATGTTTAGATCTACATTTAGATATATGTTTATTGAATCATGCAAGTTGTTTAGATCTACATTTAGATCTATGTTTATTGAATCATGCAAGTTGTTTAGATCTACGTTTAGATCTATGTTTATTGAATCATGCAAGTTGTTAGGCTAAGACATGTATTATGTTTAGATCTACATTTAGATCTATGTTTATTGAATCATGCAAGTTGTTAACTTAAGACATGTATTATGTTTAGATTCACATTTAGATCTATGAAAATTGGATCCAAGATTAAATTTCACACTCACATGCCTTGTTAAACTTGTGTAAAACCATATGCTTAAGATTCATGTTTGTTGGATCCAAAATAAAAGTTCGTATTTACATGCCTTGTTAAACTTGTGTAAATCCATATGTTTAAGATTCATGATTATTGGATCCAAATTAAAAGTTCACATTCACATGTCTAGTTGAACTTGTGTAATTCTATATGCTTAAGGTTTATGTTTAGTTGGACCCAAATTGCAAATTTACATTCACATGCCTAGTTGAACTTGTGAAATTCTATGTGCTTAAGATTTATATTTATATGGATCCAAATTGCAATATTACATTTACAAGCCTAGTTGGATTTGGGTAATTTCATATGCTTAGACCCATGTTAATTGGATCCAAAAATGCAAATTCATTATTTTATGCCACATTTTCATGACATATGTTTAGTTAGATCCTTACTATTTTATGTTGTGTGAATGGTGCATGCTCCCGTCTTTTACCCCTTTTGTATATAATTTAGGCTAAGTTACGAGCCTAACATCCTATGTGAATTTTGCGAACGTATGACGGGGGGTAATGTGGGGAAAACCTTAGAAATTATTATTATTAGCATAATTTGGCCCATAAATAAGTGAATGGTTAGTGCCATAAAATTGGTATAATTTATATACCAAAAATTGAAAATATGATTTAGAGGGTAAATGGGGCATGACTTGAATGGCAATAATTGTGGATAATTTACATATAAATTTGAAAGATAAATATGTAAATTAAGAAAAAGGCGAATATGCCTAACCCAAGGTTAGATTGAGTTGTGGTGTAAAACTGCCCGGAACCGCCCGGCACATCCAGTAACCACAACAACACCTATCTAATGTGAGAGGTTAGTGCATCATGCCCAAGGAAAACCCGAGGTTAGATTGAGTTGTAGTATAAAACTGCCCGGAACCGCCCGGCACATCCAGTAACCACAACAACACATATCTAATGTGAGAGGTTGGTGCATTAATAAATCAATTAATGCTAATGAACAAGATGAATGACTAGGGTTAAGTTAATGAGAAACACTTAACCAATATAACTTGATTTGTGGTAAGGTTAAGTTAAAACAAGAGGACAACACTTAACCAATATAACTTGATTTGTGGTAGCGTAAAGTTAACACAAGAAGGCAACACTTAACCAAAGTAGCATGACAAGTAGGTGGGTTAAGTAACTTGAATTGATTGATAACACTTACCCAATACAACATGATGAACACGTGGGGTTAAGTTAATAAGAAACACTTGACCAATACAACTTGAGGGACGAACGGGGTTAAGTTAATAGGAAACACTTAACCAATCCAACATGATAAGTTAGGAGGGTTAAGTTAATAAGAAACACTTAACCAACATGACATGATGAATGGGTGGGTTAAGTTAACTTGAATGGACCACACTTAACCAATACGACATAATGTACGGGAGGGTTAAGTACATATCGGGCTGGTGGGTAATATTAGTAAAAACAGGCCCACAAACTTAACCGTTAAATAAACATGCTTGAATCGATGGGAGGGTTAAGTATATCTCGTGTAGGTGGGTAATATATTAGTACATATAGGCCCAAAAACTTAACCATTGAGTAAACATGCTAGAATCGGTGGGAGGGTTAAGTACATCTCGTGTAGGTGGGTAATATTTCTATATATAGGCCCACAAACTTAACCAATAGGAAATCCTAGTAACGGAGACCCATTTTAGTAGTAACTCACATAGATGTATCATGGTACCCTGAAATTAGGCAGGGTGGGGCACGATTACTGGGCTGATTATAAGCGGTCAAAACAGCGGCAAGGGGTACATCAGTGTAGGTTCCGACGATTTACGGGCGTGCACGTACTCCGGAGTGGGAAAAAGCAGGCAATGGGTACCAATAGTTATACACTGTGCATCTTGAATCGTGTCGGGTCGCTGTCATAAGGATTGATACACCTTATGGTGGGACCAGCACAGGGTATCTACACGCAAGAGAAGGACGACAGACACAGACACATGGAACGTTAATGCAAGTAAGGAGCCGATTGATAGGGTAGTAAGGGTACATCTAACACATTCATGGCAATTAGGCAGATTGAGGTGGAATCCTCATAATATATGTACACCTGAAGGCTACCACAATTGTGGGGATTGGGATCACGTTATCATATGATCATTTTATATAGATTACTAGTTGGGACACTAGTTAGGTGGTGTAGAGAAGTAAAATGGGTGCGATAGCATATTCAGCCTTATTATCTTATTTCTAGGGTGATGTCCTAGATTCAGTTTATTCATGTCATAACCCTTTTCTTGTTTACATGCTAAATAGTCATTGGACTTACCAGACTCATGTCTGACCCATTTTCTTTCATCTTCTTTTCTTCCGTTCCCCCCTCCCCCCTGGTCTGCAGGGAGCAAATACTTCAGCTTAGATCAGATCATTTCCAGCTTGAAGAAAGTAGATGTATTACTTGGAATCTTTTTCCTTGGGCTATGGCTTTGGATACTCTCTTATTGGGGATTTATGCTACCCTTTTAATGCTTCTTTATGATTTAATTCAAGACAGAGATTTTGTTGTAATAATTTGGAAGTTGGTTTGAGATAGTTGTTGTAATGTTTTAACTGAACCATGTATTTGTGAAATAAATTTAGTTTTCTGCTGTTTATATGTCTGTCTTGTTAATTATCTATATCTTTTACCTATAATGCTCTACCGGAGTTAAGGCATTCCCTTTGTGAGTGACCTTAACGAAGGCGGGGTGTTTCAATTCTCGACTATGAAAAGAGGGTAGTTAGACTGTTGACTAGTTTGGGTAATACTCTTGATATCTCATGCGATTCCAAGGGTTCTGTTATTCTTAGCTACCTAGAATCTCTTGACACATCTATTGATGATTTACAATCTGTTCGAGTAGTCCGTGAGTACGCAGATGTCTTTGAGGAGGTTAGGGGCTTACCTCCAAAATGCGAGATAGATTTCCGTATATACTTGGTGGACAATCCAAAGCCAATTGCATTGCCTGTGCTCCACATGGCTCCAAGAGAAAGGAGGGAGCTTAGTAAACAAGTGAAAGAGTTGCTTGAGAAAGGGTTCATAAGAAGAAGTATCTCAGACTGGGGTGCTCCTGTTGTTTTTGCTACGAAGGCTGATGGTTCGCTTAGATTGTGTATGGACCATTGGGAGCTGAATAAGCTCACGAAGAAGAACAAACACCCAATGCCGAGGATAGATGATTTGTTCGACCATTTGGTTGGTGCTTCGGTTTTCTCGCAGTTGGACTTAGCTTAAGGATTTCATCAGTTGAGGGTAACTGAGTATAGTATAGATAAGACTACTTTTAGGACTCCCGACGGTTTTTTCGAATGGCTCGTCATGCCTTTTGGTTTGACGAATGCACCCTCATACTTCGTAGACTCGATGAGTTGGGTGTTCTGGGAGTTTCTAAACAAGTTCATAGTGGTTTTTGTGGATGATATCTTGATATTCCCTAGAAGCGAGGAAAAACATGCCCTACATCTTAGGGAAGTCTTAGAGACTCTTCGAGCACATCAACTCAAAGCTAAGTTCTCCAAATGTCATTTTTGGAGAAAGGAAGTGAGGTTCTTAAGGCACGTGGTCTCCAAGGAAGGGATAGTAGTGGATCCCGCAAAGGTGGTAACAATCCAAAATTGGAAGGTTCCTAGAAATGCAACTGAAGTAAGAAGTTTTCTAGGGTTGGTGGGCTATTATAGAAAGTTCATCAAGGACTTTGCCAAGATATTAGCCCCACTTACACGGTTGACGAAAAAGAATTTGACCTTTTCTTGGGATGTTGACTCTGACGATGCTTTCCAACGTTTGAAGAGGGCATTGACGACAGCTTCAGTTTTAGTTTTGCCGGATGGGAGTAAACCGTTCACAGTGTATACCGATGCTTGCGGGAAAGGGCTTGATGCAGTTTTGATGCAAGAAGGAAGGGTGATATGCTATGGTGGAAGGCGGTTAAAGGTCCATGAGAAGAATTACCCTACCCACGATTTAGAGTTAGCTGCCATAGTTTTTGCGCTTAAGTCTTGGCGCCGTTACCTGCTTGGTGAGAGGTTTGAGTTGTATACAGACCATAAGTCACTAAAATACCTATTCTCTCAAAAAGATCTAAACTTAAGGCAACAGAAGTGGATGGAGTTCTTAGCATCCTACGATTTTGAGATTGCATATACCCTTGGCAAGGGTAACGTTGTAGCTGACGCCTTGAGTAGAAGGAAGTTGACTTTGAGTCCTTTGTTTGTCGAGCGGTAGAGTTTAGAGTATATCTCTACCTTTGACTTTAGACTCTCTATCGATATGTACCCGGTTTGTTGGCATCGTTAGAGGTATGACCTACGCTTTTGGGACAGATAGGTGTGGCACAGCGAGATGATCCACAGTTGACCGAGATAGTAGACAAGCTCATAAGAGGGGAGTCTTCGAGCCATCTTAGTATGTATATTATCGATGACAAAGGTTGGTTGCGTAGGGATGGGAGACTTTGCGTATCTCGAGACGAGAGTTTGAGAGAGACAACCCTCGAAGAAGCACATCGTTCTAAGATGACCATACATCTCGGTGGTGACAAGATGTATAGGGACACGAAGCGAGTTTTCTTTTGGGTCAGAATGAAGAAAGATGTGGCTGAGTTCATTTCTAAATGCTTGGTGTGCCAACAAGTCAAGGCTAAGCAAAAGAAGCCTGGTGGTATGCTTCACCCTTTAGAGGTTCCATAGTGGAAATGGGAAAGTGTTTCCATGGATTTCATCGACGGTTTGCCGAGGTCAAGGAAGGGTAATACATGGATTTGGGTAGTAATATATAGACTTACCAAGAGCGCCCATTTCATTCCCGTTAAGAGTAAAAGAATGGCGGCATGGTTAGCATCTGTTTATCTCCGAGAGATAGTTCGTCTACACGGTATACCTTCTAGTATCGTAAGTGATCGAGATCCCATTTTCACTAGTGAGTTTTGGAAAAGCATGCAAGAGGCGGTAGGAACACAATTGTGTTTGAGCACCGCTTATCACCCTCAGACGGACGGCTAAACAGAAAGAGTAAATCGGATTTTAGAAGATCTTTTGAGGTTATGCATCTTGGACTTTGGAGGGACATGGGAGGAACATCTTCCATTGGTAGAGTTCGCATACAGCAACAGCTATCAGGCTAGTATTGGCATGGCACCTTTGGAAGCTCTATATGGACGACCTTGCCGATCACCGACTTGTTGGTGGGAATCTACGGATAAGATTTTGCTTGGACCCGAGATGGTTAGAGAAACTTCGAAGAAGATAGACTTGATTCGAAGACGCATGAAGACGACACAAGACCAACAAAAGTCATACGCTGATAAGAGATGAACCGATCTTGAGTTTGATGTTGGAGACATGGTTTTTATTAAAGTGTCACCATTGAGGAATGTAGTTCGTTTTGGATCTGTCGGGAAATTGGCACCAAGGTTCGTAGGGCCATTCCCCATTATAGAAAAAATTGGACAGATGGCCTACAGAGTTAAGTTGCCTGAGAATCTCAGTGGTGTTCATGATGTATTTCATGTATCGCATTTGAGGAAGTGTTTACACGATACAGCGGAAGTAGTAGAGTCGAGCATGCTTTGAGAAGTGGAAGTAGAGTGATATGTCACGGTTAGACGAGATCCTATATGCATCCTTGGATCAGAGGTCAAGAAATTACGCAACCGAGAGGTCAAGTTGGTTAAAGTCCAATGGGGAGATGGTCAAGGAGATGTGACATGGGAGACTGAAGACAAGATACATGCGTCGTACCATTTCCTTTTTGAGGGTATGTTCTTAACTTCTCCTTTTTCTACCACTTTGTTTATACTTGTTCTATCATTTAGTGTATCCTCTCGATTATATCTTCGATCTTTAGGTAGAGAATCCTATGGTTGTAGACATGTGTTTGAGACATGTTATGTTTGGTGGATGCAAGTGGATGTAAGTATTTGCTAGTGGTTGCTCGTGGATGCATTTACACACACATTAGGCACTAGATCGGCTAAATCACTTTCATATTGCATATGAATGAGTATGCATATTTAAATAAATGGATGTATATTGAACGTGTTATCATATGGATGGTGCATTTGAATGAATGGTTGTGCACTCATATAGAAATGATATGTATCATTAAGATTCTTTTGCATACATAATGGACGCATGGCACTATCATGTTTCGCATTGAGGAGGTCAACTGAATCAGTAGACCGCCTGATCTTTGCATTAGATATGGGACATATACACACACATTTGCATATGTTCATATAACATTAGAAATCTTTTAAGGACAATGAATGCTTGTGGATGATGGATGAGTAGATGGGTGATGGATGGTAGGATACATTCTTCTTAACTTGAAGATTTCGGGGACGAAATACTTTAAGGAGGGGAGAATGTAACACCCCGTAATTTTCAAACATGACATAAGGGATAATTAAAGAATACTTAATTTTCATAAGAAGAATTAAGGGAAATGGGCTACGCCATTGCGTTCGTCTCGGAATTCTGCTTGGAATAGAGTCTGAGTTTGCGTAAATCGGATATCGTATGAAGAAGTTAAGAAGCTTAGAAAATTTTAGTTTAAGCAGAATTTAAATTAAAATAATAATTAAAAATCGAAAACGAATTCGAAATTCGAAATCAACAAAAAAGGGGAAAGCGGGAAAATTCCTGCTCATGGGTGTCAACCCCCGTAGGGGGTGTCGACATGGGTGTCGACCCCTCGTAGGGGGTGTCGACAGGGGTGTCGACCCCCCTATAGGGGTGTCGATCCCCCTATAGGGGTGTCGACCCCCATCTGCCCAGATCTAGCCGACGTGTTTTGGTGGTCTAGGGCTGATGTGTCCTTCTAGGATTGGATGGATGACGTGTTTTTCTGGTTTGGATGGTTCAGATGGTTCCTAGTCTAATCTAAAGGTCCTAATACACCAAGTACTCCTATAAATAGACACCTAAACCTAATCCTAATTTCATTACACTAATCCATGGCGCCTCCATGCTGCTCAAATCTAAATTAACCTAGCCTTTCTTCTCCGCCAAAACAAATTAGAATAAGAGTATTCAAATTTCAAGATAAGAATCAAATTCTACAACAATGGTTTAGCTAATTAAATTCAGAAATCAGAATACAGATCTATTCTCTCTCCTAAATACTGTCGATGTGAGTCTATGTTACTTTCACATATAATTAAAATGTAATTGCGATAGGATTGTAAATTGGATTTAATGATCATGCCTGTAAGTAAGACGAATCATATCAAGTTTTGTAGATTTCTTATCTTTCAGATTCATACCCAAATTACTGTTATCATATTCCTATTGGATCTATTTTGTTGTTCTAAGCTAGTTCATGTTTCATATGCCTATTTTATGCCAATTTTGATGTAATGATTCTCTTCCCTTCTTCTTTTCCTTTTTCTTTATGAGATTAGGCTAACTTCAAGCCTAACATATTGCTTTGAGGTTTGCGTACGAATAACGTTGGAACGATTGGGAAAATATTGAATAATATGTAATTGGGTATAAATTGATTTGTAATCATGTAATTGATTTGGGGCATAAATTGGTACAATTTATATACATGGAATTATAGGCATGACTTGGATTGGAATTATAAACGTAACATGAATTGGAAATTATGGGAAATTGGAATATATGTAATAAATCAGAACTTGAATTTGTAGAAAAGAAGAGATAATGAATGCCTAAGACACGAGGTTAGACTTGGTTTCTGGTAGAAGTCTGCCCAGAACCGCCCAGCATATCCAGCAACCGCAAACGACAATCTAATGTGAGAGGTCAAAGGCAGAAATTAGATGCGTAATAATGCAAAGACACGAGGTTAGATTTGGTTTGCGTTATAAGCCTGCCCGGAATCGCCCGGCATATCCAGCAATCGCAAAACGACAATCTAATGTGAGGGGTCTTGCAAGATTACGGTTATAATAAATTAATGAACACTTAACCAAGATAAGACATGTGATTAGACATGGGGATGATAAAGGGTTAAGTGGGTAACATGGGTAGCATGTGAAACATAATAAAAGCACTTAACCAAGATGAGACATGTGATTAGACATAGGGATAAAGAGAGGTTAAGTGGGAATTCCTAGTGGGGCCAAGCTTAGGAGGGAAGCTTGTGTCAAGTGAGTGGACCATTTTCAACCAGTAACCCATTTTAGTATCTATATGAGCTTGAACTAGGTCGAGGATAGGTACACGCTTAATGGGGTTGATTGTAAGAGGTCAATAAAGAGTTAGCGATGACAGTGCAAGTCCAACGGAGTCATGTGCGTTCGTGGGTCTGGGCTGGTGGTGAGATGTTGTTGCATCGTGTAGGTATAAGCTGTGCATTTCTATAGTATTGGGGTTGCCACCTTAGGGAGTGATACACCCTATTGTGGGACCAGCACAGGTATCTACGAGGTTAGGGAGACGATTGAATGGGGAGGGTAGTGGGTACAACTAGTGGTGGTAGGAGCAAGTGGGCACCTACGAGAGTAGCTAGGGGTATACGAAGCTACCATTATTATGATTAGTATGGAGGGATCATCTTTTAGTATGTAACTAGTATGTGGTATGGTGCGGAGCATATCTTATAGTGGTTAGAAGTGCAGTCGATGTCCTATCTTACCTACCTTGTTTACCATGTCATATCTGCTTATGTTACAGTCATCCCTTATATCCAGTTTATGTTCTTATCATGTTACTTTACTGATTATATTGTTAAAGTCACTAGACTCGCCAGACTTATGTCTGACCCCTTTTTGTTTTGCCTCTTTTCTTTCTTCCCCCCCCCCCCAAGGTCCTCAGGGTGGGATTAGTGAAGCTTGACTTCGATACCTTTCTTCTTGAAGTGCTTGGAAGTGTTGAAAGTAATACTTAAGCTTTATCTCTTTTCCATTATGGCTATTTGGAGTGGGATTATGGTTTTACTTTTATGTACTATAATATAATTTTGTTCAACATGGATATTTGTGTACTTGGCTCTAGTATGTGGCTTTGATGTTGTAACCAAACATGTTTTGCTTTTCCGCTACAATGAATAAATTTTGAATTTTCTTAAGTACCATTTTATATATATGTGTTGTGATATTCTATTCTATACTCTCATAATACTCCATGAAAGTAAATGCATTCCTTTTGTGAGTGACATTAATGGACGTGGGGTGTTACAGGAGCTATATTCGGAAAGCTCTATATCCGAGTATTTTTTTTCAGTTGTGTTATGTATTATTTTTCCACTGCTACGTAATGTATTTTAATCTATGATATTTTCCAATGTGTAATATTTATTCATACTCTGTATATTCTTGTACTCTGATGTAAATTGTTGTAATAAGCAACGAAATGTTCTTCTGTTTGTGTTCTGATTTGTCATGTTCTCAACTCAATCCGGGCTTTCCCGAAAGGGCGAGTTCGGGTCTTCTCATTTTGGTGTCAGAGCTTTGGTTTTACAGAGCTCGAGAACAGGGCGTATTAGAATCAAACAAAAGAATTCATCAAAGGTTGGATTGGTAATACAATAAGAATAACTCGTTAGAGATAGGATCAGCAGTAATCTACAACGAGTATAAAGAGTGTTGTTTTAAAATAAAAATTAAAATCAAGTATTGTTTTGAAAATTTAAACCATATTCAACGTAATTGAATATTTATTTTATTTTGAATTTGGACGATCAAGTGTATAAAGATTTTGCATATACGCCTTGCAAACGTGTATACAAAGCCTTAAATATACTGGATGGATATAGAATCACACTCTAGTCACCCGAAGACTCTGATGATACTGATGATTGACATGCCAGCGTCTGTAGTTTATGTTCGGGTTTCGAAAGTGGGATATATATATATATATTTCCAATTGACTGGTGTGAGAACCAAAACTAGCTAGAATTTATTGTTTGTGATTTGACACACAAAATTGGACTTTTGTATATATATATATATAAGGTTATGTGTTTGAAACGATAATCAACTAATTGATTGTTGGTTGTGTTGTTTGACAATTAGTTCACTAATTAAATTATTCAAACCCATATGATAATATAAGGTAAATTTAGTCAAATTTGAACTAAGTTGCAAATTGTTTGGAAAAATTGCATGCATGTACATATATATATGTGTGAACAGGTCATAGCAAGGAGGCTAGAGAAGAGGAATAAAATTGTATGCCCGACAAATAGGTACATGTTTACTAATTTATTAGGTTTAGATGATTTTATGAGTCGATTGGCTAGCCTCTTGGCTTTTTCTTTTTCTTTTTGGATGATGAGGGCCCTGCGTGGCTAGTTGCGGTTTTAAATATCTCCCCATACAAAGGAGGTTATGGCGAAATTTTTCAAAAATTTAGGGTGTTAGCCAAATTTTTGAAGAATTGGAAAATTCTTAAAAACTGAAAAGTTAAAGAATGAAAGCCAAACTGAAAGTTGAGTTGGTTAGTTAAATAACTTTCAGCTCCATTCCTTTTCGAGGACGAAAAGATTTTAAGTGGGGGAGATTGTAACAACCCGGAAAATCAGAACAAATTTAAAATTTTTATTTTGGCTATTTTAATGAATTTTGAATATTTAAAATGATTTATTTTAAATAATAATGACTAGAAATTTATTTTGAATAGAAGTAGAACGTATAAATTTATTTAAATTGAAGTTAGAATATAAATATTTATTTTGATTATAAAAGGAATTGGAAATGGTGCGGTAGTTTGAAAATCGATTTCAAATTTCAAATGAATGTACATGATTCAAAATAAACCGGATTTTAGTAAAACCAGAAATATTTGAATCTGTTTGAAAATATCTTTCCAAAGAATGTGAAAAATCCATATTTCATAACGGGAATAAAAAGTTATGTCCAGTTGAAAATTCAGAACAGTCGCTATGGAATTTATATAATATATAGCCCTTAAAAATAGCAACTTTGCAAACGACCTCTGTTTTCGACGAGACCACTTTTGTTGGATTCGGAATGTCAAATTATTGCTGGACTCCAATTTTCATAATTTTTGGAATCAATATGTGAGCATGGTGAATTTACACGTGTTTGGTCAATTCATTTTGAATTTAATCGACCGGAAAATGACCATTTTTCAAACGGTCTCCAAATTCGACGATATTAGTTTTGTAAGGACCGTATCGTCTAAACATATCTAGATTTATTTTTCTGGAATTTTTGAAGTCTGTACGTTGCCTTGGTAAAATAAGATGTGCGTTTGAATTTAAAATATAATGATTTATATTTTAAATTTAGCGGAAACTGATTGAAACAGTCGAGTGGGCTTTTGAAACATATCCCATTGTGTTCGGAATTGGGGTAATTAGCTAGGGGCGACAATTGTTGGGTCTCGTTTGGGGTTCAAATAAAAAGTCAACATTTTTGGAGAATAAAACGATAAAAAATAATATTAAATATATATACCCCCACCTTTTTCCCTCTTCTCTCTCCTCTTTCATCAGATTGAATTAATAAAAGAAAAATGAAAAAACCAAATCGTGATCTCCTCCCCAGGCCCTCGCCGCCGCTTCAAGCGGAGCCACCGCCGACCTCCCCAACTCGGCGCCACTTCTCTCCGACCCCCTTCTCCTTCCTCCGACCTCCTCCTTCTTCACCAATAAAAAACCGCAACCCCCCCAAAATAAAACTCGTTCAACCCTAGCTTCCAGCCGCCACCTCAGGCGAACCACCACCGCACCGACCACCACCTACAACCCGCGCCTCCATCCACGACCCCCCTGCGCTCCTCTCTCTCCTCCGAAAGCAACTGTGAGTTTTTAAAAACTTGTTATTTTATATAAAATTTATTATTTATTTATTTATATTAAATTAGATTTTTATTAGTAAAAATTTACATTTTTAATATATAAAGAATAGATTTTTAATAATAGAAAGTTCGGATTTTTAAAATAGAAAGTTCGGATTTTTATTTATATATATATAACGATGAAAAGATTTGATTTTTATATTAGAAAAGATTTTATTTTTATATTAGAAAAGATTTGATTTTTGTATAAGAAAAGATTTGATTTTTATATTAGAAAAGATAAGATTTTTAAAAACAGAAAAGATTAGATTTTTATAATTTGAATAGCGATATAAAAATATACTTTTTATTATGAAGTAGCTGTTTAAAAATATGATTTTTATAAATTAATAGCGATATAAAAATAATATTTTTAGTAAGATAAAAATATAATTTTTATCGTATGTATGAAATAATATTTTGAGTAGGATAAAAATAGAATTTTTTATATATGTAGCATAATAAAAATCTGATTTTTATTATATATGTAGCGAGATAAAAATGTGATTTTCAAAATGTAAATATCGTTGTTTAAAAATATGATTTTAACTATAAATAGCGTGAAAAAGGATTGCGTTGACATTACGGGAAAATCCAAACTGTTCAGGAATTCAGAAATGAAACTGGAGGAGTCGATCCCAAAGGTGAGAACTTCTCACTTTAAATTATTTTCTAGTTAAATATATATACTAGGATGTAAACGATGCTTAGTAGCACCCGACACCTTTGTTTGAAACCATGTTTGTTTGATTGTTTGGTTGATTGGATTATTTGGTTGAATTTGGTTGAGAAATGAAATGAATTGATTAGAATTGGTATGTATATGGTGCGAGCCATTATTAGGCGAGGGATAAGGCTAGACCTTATTCCGGTTCTAGTACTGCGCCGTTATGCTGTCGAAATTTTCTAAAAATATTAGAACAATAAAAATATCATTTTATTGTATAAATGAACTATATAAAATATTCATGTGTTGAAATAAATATTTAATAGTTAAAAATATAATTTTTAACATGTGTATGAATAAAAATAAATATTCATTTACAAATTGGATGATTTGTTTATGTACACACATTTGACTGATATTGATTGGGACGATATATTTTACACATCGCCCAACTTGTAACAACCCATTAATTTTTTTTACGATTTAAATCAATATTTTTATTTTGAAAATATTTTATAATTTCTCATAACGGGAATTTGATATTTGAAATACGTACAGTGAGATATAGCAGTAGTGAAAATTTCATCGAAAAATTTGAATGTTTTTCGATCGTGCAATTTTCAGTGCAATGCTTTGCATAACTGTTCAAATTTTATCGATTTTAAAATCTTTCCGAATCTAGTTCGGACAAACTTGAAAAATATTCTATTCGTTGTCAGCAATCCAATGGTGAAATTCATTTCGCGAAAATCAGACGTTTTGACCTCCGTTTTCCGTCCGTATTTTTACGGTAAAAGGGGTCCGTAACGCATTTTTGAACGGAGCATCCTGGCACTGCAAATTTTATACCGTTGTGTCCGTTTCGTCACGCTGATTTGCGCAATATATTCATTTGTCAGTTTCGGTGTTCGGTTCGCGCTGAAATTATGAAAATGCTTGCACAGTTCATTTTTGAAACAGAGCCATTTGAGTTCGATGTGTCCCTTTTCTGATCTTACATACTTTTCTAGATATTTTGGGTCTGCAAAACCCTTACTTTTATTTTACTAAACCACCGGTTTAATTTTTTGTTTTTTTAAAGGCTTAGTTTGGACATATTTTAAGTGACACCTTATTACAAAAGGCATGCACACACTTTTTTCTTCCTTGCATTCAACGTTACACTTCCACTTTTCCATTTAGCATGCGTCATTTTTTTTTTCAAAGTGGACACATTCTTTTCACAAAGGTTCTCCTTATTCATGCATGAATGTCCATTACTTTTATTTGTCTTTGTGTATCCAAAACTAATGTGCATGCGTTCCATTTACATTTACATTTTTATTTAGCCATGCATGTTCATTCCATTTGGAAGCACTTGTTGGAATAATAAAAATATCTGTTCATTTCCCCAACCCCAACCTTCTGTTCATTATGTATTTGGAGTACCAGTCGTTTACTTTTCGTTTGTGCTTTTTAACTGTTCATTTCTTGTGTGTTCCCAAGGGCGTTTTCCTTCAATTCAAAAGCTGCTTCGTTACCTTTGATTTAAAACCGTTCCTTTGTATATATAAAATTTAAAACAAAAAGAAGAAAATAAACATCTCTTTAAATCCTCAACGGTAGCTTGGTGAATTGAAACTTTCAAAACTCCTTTTATTTCGTGATTAGAGCGTGTGCACGACCAGTTCAGCAAACCGTTCCATTATTTATTTTCCGCTCAGGAGAAAATGAAGTCCGCTCGCCCACTTTCTTTCCCATCACCATGTATTTTCTCCTTTCCATTTTCAAGAAGCAACTCCTTTATTATTTAACTTCGTGAATGGTCATAGCTGAAATAAAGAGATAAGCTCATCTCTTCCTTTTATTTTTCATTGGCAATTCCATTCATTTTTCCCATGCTATGTGTGCAAGTGTGAGTACAGTTCAATGTTGTGTCATTTTTATTTTTGTGTGTATTATGTATATATTTGTTGAGGATTATATATGTATAAATAATATTTTGTGTATGATTATTTTGTTGTGTGAAATTTTTATGGGGAAGTTTAAGTCATGTTTGTGTATGACCATGTATGGTGCTGTGTAGTGTGCAGATGTGTGAGTTTGCGTGAATGGGTCTGTTCGTTGTGGCGTGAGTGATTTGTTGGGTTCGTGTGTGAATGGGAAGTTGCCTGTGTATAAGTATTGAACAGCATGTTTTATAATTTGTGTGTATTGGAAAGTGTGTGTGCGTGTGAGTAATGGGTTTTGTGTGACTGTGTGTGTTAGTTTATATGTATATAACATATACTGTGTGTGTGTTTATTTCTGGTGTTGGGATATTTTGCAAAAGTTCTTATTTTATTTTTAATTTATTTTTATATATATATAAATAGTTTTGTGTGTTGTTTTAAATATATATGTTATATTTTACGGTGTATATCTATATATGACTATAAATTTGTTTTGAAAATTTGTCGTGTTTATTTTGATTTGGGTTTGGTGTTGAGTTCGAAACCGTTCCAAAACCTAATAACCATACCGTTTCATAGCCCAAATAACCATGTTGATCCATTTAAGTTTCCCGACCTCCTCTTTCAAAAATAATTAAATATTTGGTGATCATCGAGCTGAAACCATTCTGATTTGTGCTTGGATATCGTCGTTTTAATTCTGTGTCAATCCATCTGCCGTTTTCAATCTGTGCCATAAAAGGTGAGTTTATCTCACACCTGACTCACATTTATTTCATGGAGGTTAGATCAACTATTTGAACTGTTATGAAATGTATAGGGCTGCTAGTAAAAATTATTTGTTTATTATGTACACTTTCATATGTGACATGATATTAATATGACACGTAGGTGCACTGATTTTTTTTTTACTGTGACTGTTGCTATGCGATTGTTATTTGTGATTGTTGATACCCTAGTTTAGGAAAAATCACTAAGGGTTGAAATGATACATACCCGAACGGACATTAGAATAGGGAAAAATCGTTATGGATTGAAATGATAGA
The DNA here is from genome assembly GCA_030737875.1 of Allium sativum. Taxonomy (NCBI): domain Eukaryota; kingdom Viridiplantae; phylum Streptophyta; class Magnoliopsida; order Asparagales; family Amaryllidaceae; genus Allium; species Allium sativum. The sequence goes on from CM060922.1 coordinate 389,488,678, forward strand.
ACTGAACGATTTTTCTGAATTTGGGATCGTGGGTTGAAATGATAGACCCGTTGAAATTTTATAAATTGCGGGTTGAAATGATAAATATCCGTATCACTTGACCATAGGGCAGAAAATTATATACGGACACCGTTGGTCATGTTTTCGAAGTAAAATGATTTGGAAGTGGATTTTTAACTTATAATTTTATAATTTAATTATATAAATATTAAAAAAAACTTTTACATATTATATTATAGTAAATATTTCTTTTGAATCTATTTTATACTATTTTGAACTTATATATGTTTATAATCTATTTCTAATTTATTTTAGAATTTTATAAACTTATATATATATTTTCAAAATTATATTTTTCTTTATATATATTTTACAAACTTTAATAATACACTAAAGGTTGAATAGGTTAAGGTTTCGCGTTTCGAAATTCGGGATTTAAGATATGAAATTTATATAATGATACTTGGCTTAATATATGAACGGATATAAGAAATGAATTTGTTTTCGAATCGAAATAGACTTACGAGAGATGGACTTGAATTGTGAATTTGTTTTGAAATTGAATTTCCAAATCTAAGGAATGAAATTGATTATAAATCAATTGAATGTGATTTTGAATTCAGTTTTGAATTCTTATGAGAAATGTTCTTAAATTGCGATTAATTTGAATTACAGCTGACATGAAATGAATTCAATTTTATAGTGATTGAATATGAATTGGAATATATATATAAAAATATATATATATATAATTGGTTTTATAATTTTTTTGGTTTGAATTAAGAATTTGTGAAAGCGAATTTATAAGAATGGTTTTAAAACCGTATGATTTGAATCTATAAGCGACGACATTAAAATATACAACTTGAATTGTAAGAGATGGTATGTTTTGTTGATTTGAAATATAAGTTTTGATTTGAATCGAATACATATTGAATTGGAGCCGAAAATGTTGAATTTCTTGAATCGACTTAAATGAACTCTTAATAAGGTGGAATTGAATTATTTGAATAATTTGAATGAGTTTCGCCGAGTATAAATCAAACTACATATCTTCGAAGTTAAAACAATTTTGTCTTGATTTTTTTACGATATTCTGGATCTTTTAATATATGACTATAAGTTGACTTCGGAAAGATGATCGTTATATAAATCTGAAACTAAGATATTATCGAAGTTAAATATTATAGTATTAGTTTATACTATATTTCGAGACCTTTATGATATGATTTTCTAAATCGATTCGATTTACGTGGATGTGTTTCAAAAGTTAATATATTCGAAGTAAATATTTAATTTTGATTTTTTATACGAATATGATAATTCGTATAAACTATTTTATAAAGTGATTAAAAAAATATGACCACGGTGTGAAAAATGTAAACAATTGGTTGTTAAAGAGACCGGGATCGGATATTGTCATACTCTCTGCCAATACCGATAACCACTTTAACAACTGTGTACGCGGTGGAGTTCCAGAATGAAGGGGATGATTTGGCGAACGACTCTATTTTGTATTTTCATATTAATTACGAGACCCTGACTACCTTGAGTCAGCTTGATGTGGCTAAAACAGGAGCTACGCACGGACCAATTGAGGTCATACCTCTTATCGAGCACACTTCTTCGATATTATTCTATTACTGTTGAGATTCGATTTGGGCCCTTTTGATATGGGAGTGTGTCTCGAGGTGGGCGGTAGTTGCGGCTATGCGTTACCACCAGTCCGGCTCTGCAAATGGTGAATCCATCCTGGCATTCCTTGCGTGCCTTGTCACATGCCTTATACGAGCCCACTACGATTTTGTTTTGTACTGTTTTATATGGAGTGCCCTCTGATCAACCTCCAGTTTACGGAGGAATTACGGTACTATATATACTATGGGAATATATGAACGGTGTAAGGGTAATCATGGTAATCCCGCTTACGCTATTTTGATATTTTACTTTACTGATAGACACTATTGTATATAGCGTATTATACTATAGTATTAGTTTGACGGATCCTTAGAGGATGGTGATCCCAAACATCCTTTAAGTTACTGATTGCATTTCATCGAACATTTCATTTGAGTTGATTTACTTCCATGAGAATGTTAGTCTTGATCCGAGTTGTTTTGTTTTGCATTATTGCTCGGGTCAAATCGAGTATTCCAGTTCGAGATTTATCTTTGGAGTTTGGAGCTTATATTGGATTTTGCTCACCTATATTCACCTGTTCAGATGATCCAGTTCTAGCTATTCTTGTCGTTTCTGTTTATGTAGTTATATTTCATTTACTGTATTAGACTTCCGCTGTACTATTTATGTAAACTCTGATGTAAAATTTATTTAGTAGCTTCATGAACTACTATTGTATTTTAAAATTTCCGCTGTGAGATATTATATTACTCTGTATCTGTGACTATGATATGTGATTATGTGATTTATTCTACTTACCTCAGAAGCTAATAATAATCTGTTGTTTTGAACGTTTCGAGTTGACATGTTTTGTCGATTCGGCACGGTCAAAATGGCAGGCCGTTACATTTGGTATCAGAGCTTTGGTTTTATCAAAGCTTTAGCCTATGGGGTAAAAACTCATTAGAGATAGGGAAACAATACCCTAGAATGAGTAGAATCAGTCACATAATCCTTCTTGAGAGAGCGTATTTGGAACATATAAATGATTTTAAAATGTTTTAAACAAATATTTTTGGATATATATATATATATATTTGTTTAAATATTTTCTGAAAGTCCCTTTCCAATTGAATCCAACTTCCTTCGTAGATCCTCTTTGATTAGGTTCTTTCGTTTGTTCAGCTTTTAACTCGAAGTCTATTTCTTACCCTTGTCCATTACAAGGTAAGAAGTAGAAAGAGAGTATAAATCTTCTAGCGAATTCATCCTTATTAAATATCGGTTTGAAATAAATATTATAATATAAGATTTTCTTGATTAAATATTGAAATTTTGATATATTTGTGCAAGATGTATATTTGTAAATAATATTATGTTTTGGTAATACCAATATTCTGAAGATTTGATGTTTATACTTTAAGGTTTTATATTTTATAAGTTATATACTTTGAATAAGATTTAAAGACATAGGTTTTGCAAGAAATGATTTTATCTTGGTTGAATAATATTATTGTTTATAAATGTTTGTATATATATTAGAACTTATAAATTTAAATTTGTTTATAAAGATTTTTATTTGTGATATATGTATATATGTTAAATATAAATAACATTGATTTGAAAATCTTTATGATAGTATAGAATAATATTGTTATGTATTTGATTTAATAATAATATTGTTAGTATATTTATTTTGTTTAAGTTGAATTTTAATAAATAAATGAGTGGGGGAGAGATATAATTTTCCCTACTTTAAATTTTAATGATTTGATACCTATTATTTATAACATATAATTTGGAAATTTTGTATATATTCTGTTTAAATATAGAAAGTTGTTTTGAGTACTTACCTAACGTTAAAATTGGCCTATCGAATACCTAGTGATTTGGGTATACGTCTGATCAACGTATATGTTAAATCCTATGTGTATTAGATAGATATAATGTCACACTCTAGTCGCTTGAAAATGATTCTGGTGATGACCGCGGCATCATCGATATCTGTTTTTAGGTTTCGACGGTGGGATAGATATATATCGCCAATCGAGACCTCAAGTGAATACTTGAAACTATTTTGAAATGTTTGAGAATATATTAACTTTTGATTTGTATGTATATTTAAAAATCATATATATGTATGAGGAAAAATATATGAGCCATTTGGTTTAAATATATTATTTAATTTCTATTGTTTTCTACCTCGTTCCTTTTCGGGGACGAAAATTTTTGAGTAGGGGAGATTGTAACAACCCGTTATTTTTTTTTTACGATTTAAATTCCGATTTAAATCAATATTTTTATTTTGAAAATATTTTATAATTTCTCATAACGGGAATTTGATATTTGAAATACGTACAGTGAGATATAGTAGTAGTGAAATTTCATCGAAAAATTTGAATGTTTTTCGATCGTGCAATTTTCAGTGCAATGCTGCGCATAACCGTTCAAATTTTATCGATTTTAAAATCTTTCCGAATCCAGTTCGGACAAACTTGAAAAATATTCTATTCGTTGTCAGCAATCCATTGGTGAAATTCATTTCGCGAAAATCAGACGTTTTGACCTCCGTTTTCCATCCGTATTTTTACGATAAAAGGGGTCCATAACGCATTTTTGAACGGAGCATCCTGGCACTGAAAATTTTATACCGTTGTGTCCGTCTCGTCACGCTGATTTCCGCAATATATTCATTTGTCTGTTTCGGTTTTCAGTTCGCGCTGAAATTGTGAAAATGCTTGCACAGTTCATTTTTGAAACAGAGCCATTTGAGCTCGATGTGTCCCCTTTCCGATCTTACATACTTTTCTAGATATTTTGGGTCTGCAAAACCCTTACTTTTATTTTACTAAACCACCGGTTTAATTTTTTGTTTTTTTAAAGGCTTAGTTTGGACATATTTTAAGTGACACCTTATTACAAAAGGCATGCACGCACTTTTTTCTTCCTTGCATTCAACGTTACACTTCCACTTTTCCATTTAGCATGCGTCATTTTATTTTTTTATTTTCAAAGTGGACACATTCTTTTCACAAAGGTTCTCCTTATACATGCATGCATGTCCATTACTTTTATTTGTCTTTGTGTATCCAAAACTAATGTGCATGCGTTCCATTTACATTTACATTTTTATTTAGCCATGCATGTTCATTCCATTTGGAAGCACTTGTTGGAATAATAAAAATATCTGTTCATTTCCCCAACCCCAACCTTCTGTTCATTATGTATTTGTAGAACCAGTCGTTTACTTTTCGTTTGTGCTTTTTAACTGTTCATTTCTTGTGTGTTCCCAAGGGCGTTTTCCTTCAATTCAAAAGCTGCTTCGTTACCTTTGATTTAAAACCGTTCCTTTGTATATATAAAATATAAAACAAAAAGAAGAAAATAAACATCTCTTTAAATCCTCAACGGTAGCTTGGTGAATTGAAACTTTCAAAACTCCTTTTATTTCGTGATTAGAGCGTGTGCACGACCAGTTCAGCAAACCGTTCCATTATTTATTTTCCACTCAGGAGAAAATGAAGTCCGCTCGCCCACTTTCTTTCCCATCACCATGTATTTTCTCCATTCCATTTTCAAGAAGCAACTCCTTTATTATTTAACTTCGTGAATGGTCACAGCTGAAATAAAGAGATAAGCTCATCTCTTCCTTTTATTTTTCATTGGCGATTCCATTCAGTTTTCCCATGTTGTGTGTGCAAGTGTGAGTACAGTTCAATGTTGTGTCATTTTTATTTTTGTGTGTATTATGTATATATTTGTTGAGGATTATATATGTATAAATAATATTTTGTGTATGATTATTTTGTTGTGTGAAATTTTTATGGGGAAGTTTAAGTCATGTTTGTGTGTGACCATGTATGGTGCTGTGTAGTGTGCAGATGTGTGAATTTGCGTGAATGGGTCTGTTCGTTGTGGCGTGAGTGATTTGTTGGGTTCGTGTGTGAATGGGAAGTTGCCTGTGTATAAGTATTGAACAGCATGTTTTATAATTTGTGTGTATTGGAAAGTGTGTGTGCGTGTGAGTAAGGGGTTTTGTGTGACTGTGTGTGTTAGTTTGTATGTATATAACATATACTGTGTGTGTGTTTATTTCTGGTGTTAGGATATTTTGCAAAAGTTCTTATTTTATTTTTAATTTATTTATATATATATATAAAAATAGTTTTGTGTGTTGTTTTAAATATATATGTTATATTTTACGGTGTATATCTATATATGACTATAAATTTGTTTTGAAAATTTATCGTGTTTATTTTGATTTGGGTTTGGTGTTGAGTTCGAAACCGTTCCAAAACCTAATAACCATACCGTTTCAAAGCCCAAATAACCATGTTGATCCATTTGAGTTTCCCGACCTCCTCTTTCAAAAATAATTAAATATTTGGTGATCATCGAGCTTAAACCATTCTGATTTGTGCCTGGATATCGTCGTTTTAATTCTGTGTCAATCCATCTGCCGTCTTCAATCTGTGCCATAAAAGGTGAGTTTATCTCATACCTGACTCACATTTCATTCATGGAGGTTTGATCAACTATTTGAACTGTTATGAAATGTATAGGGCTGCTAGTAAAAATTATTTGTTTATTATGTACACTTTCATATGTGACATGATATTTATATGACACGTAGGTGCACTGGGTTTTTTTTACTGTGACTGTTGCTATGCGATTGTTATTTGTGATTGTTGATACCCTAGTTTAGGTAAAATCACTAAGGGTTGAAATGATACATACCCGAACGGACATTAGAATAGGGAAAAATCGTTATGGGTTGAAATGATAGAACTGAACGATTTTTCTGAATTTGGGATCGCGGGTTGAAATGATAGACCCGTTGAAATTTTATAAATTGCGGGTTGAAATGATAAATATCCGTATCACTTGACCATAGGGCAGAAAATTATATACGGACACCGTTGGTCGTGTTTTCGAAGTAAAATGATTTGGAAGGGGATTTTTAACTTATAATTTTATAATTTAATTATATAAATATTAAAAAAAACTTTTATATATTATATTATAGTAAATATTTCTTTTGAATCTATTTTATACTATTTTGAACTTATATATGTTTATAATCTATTTCTAATTTATTTTAGAATTTTATAAACTTATATATATATATATATTTTCAAAATTATATTTTTCTTTATATATATTTTACAAACTTTAATAATACACTAAAGGTTGAATAGGTTAAGGTTTCGCGATTCGAAATTCGGGATTTAAGATATGAAATTTATATAATGATACTTGGCTTAATATATGAACGGATATAAGAAATGAATTTGTTTTCGAATCGAAATAGACTTACGAGAGATGGACTTGAATTATGAATTTGTTTTGAAATTGAATTTCCAAATCTAAGGAATGAAATTGATTATAATCAATTGAATGTGAGTTTGAATTCGGTTTTGAATTCTTATGAGAAATGTTCTTAAATTGCGATTAATTTGAATTACAGCTGACATGAAATGAATTCGATTTTATAGTGATTGAATATGAATTGGAATATATATAAAAAAAATTATATATAGAATTGGTTTTATAATTTTTTTGGTTTGAATTAAGAATTTGTGAAAGCGAATTTATAAGAATGGTTTTAAAACCGTATGATTTGAATCTATAAGCGACGACATTAAAATATACAACTTGAATTGTAAGAGATGGTATGTTTTGTTGATTTGAAATATAAGTTTTGATTTGAATCGAATACATATTGAATTGGAGCCGAAAATGTTGAATTTCTTGAATCGACTTAAATGAACTCTTAATAAGGTGGAATTGAATTATTTGAATAATTTGAATGAGTTTCGCCGAGTATAAATCAAACTACATATCTTCGAAGTTAAAACAATTTTGTCTTGATTTTTTTACGATATTCTGGATCTTTTAATATATGACTATAAGTTGACTTCGGAAAGATGATCGTTATATAAATCTGAAACTAAGATATTATCGAAGTTAAATATTATAGTATTAGTTTATATTATATTTCGAGACCTTTATGATATGATTTTCTAAATCGATTCGATTTACGTGGATGTGTTTCAAAAGTTAATATATTCGAAGTAAATATTTAATTTTGATTTTTTATATGAATATGATAATTCGTATAAACTATTTTATAAAGTGATTAAAAAAAATATGACCACTGTGTGAAAAAAGTAAACGATTGGTTGTTAAAGAGACCGGGATCGGATAATGTCATACTCTCTGCCAATACCGAAAACCACTTTAACAACTGTGTACGCGGTGGAGTTCCAGAATGAAGGGGATGATTTGGCGAACGACTCTATTTTGTATTTTTATATTAATTACGAGACCCTGACTACCTTGAGTCAGCTTGATGTGGCTAAAACAGGAGCTACGCACGGACCAATTGAGGTCATACCTCTTATCGAGCACACTTCTTCGATATTATTCTATTACTGTTGAGATTCGATTTAGGCCCTTTTGATATGGGAGTGTGTCTCGAGGTGGGCGGTAGTTGCGGCTATGCGTTACCACCAGTCTGGCTCTGCAAATGGTGAATCCATCCTGGCATTCCTTGCGTGCCTTGTCACATGCCTTATACGAGCCCACTACGATTTTGTTTTGTACTGTTTTATATGGAGTGCCCTCTGATCAACCTCCAGTTTACGGAGGAATTACAGTACTGTATATACTATGGGAATATATGAACGGTGTAAGGGTAATCATGGTAATCTCGCTTACGCTATTTTGATATTTTACTTCACTGATAGACACTATTGTATATAGCGTATTATACTATAGTATTAGTTTGACGGATCCTTAGAGGATGGTGATCCCAAACATCCTTTAAGTTACTGATTGCATTTCATCAAACATTTCATTTGAGTTGATTTACTTCCATGAGAATGTTAGTCCTGATCCGAGTTGTTTTGTTTTGCATTATTGCTCGGGTCAGATCGAGTATTCCAGTTCGAGATTTATCTTTGGAGTTTGGAGCTTATATTGGATTTTGCTCACCTATATTCACCTGTTCAGATGATCCAGTTCTAGCTATTCTTGTCGTTTCTATTTATGTAGTTATCTTTCATTTACTGTATTAGACTTCCGCTGTACTATTTATGTAAACTCTGATGTAAAATTTATTTAGTAGCTTCATGAACTACTATTGTATTTTAAAATTTCCGCTGTGAGATATTATATTACTCTGTATCTGTGACGGCCCGCCCCGCACCAACCGACATTTACTCCAAAAGTGCGCTGTACACATGTCCAGTTAGCGCGGAACGGTCGCCAAAGAAAGAAAAGAAGGGAATGAACAAATCAAGGAACCTGTAGAATGTCTCACAGCGCATGGAATAAATATAATAATCACATAACTTTGACATAAAACAGGCGAGACAGTGCATAAGCTGAAAAACTAAATCATGTCTAACATGGCAGCGGAAATCCAAAATACAGCTTATTACAATTTTCCAAATTTACTGTCTCTAAACAAAAGAAAACTGAAGTAGAAGATACACCAACAATGCCCAAGCAGTGATCTTCAACAACACAGGGAGAATACTAAATATAGATATATCACGTGGAAGCCTCCTGCTCGTCTTCGGATCATCTACCCGTGCATCACCAGCTAACCTGTCTCTAGTCTGCTCGTGTGAGCACCCAGAGTAATAAGAAGAGACATAAAACTCTGGGTCAGACATAAAGCCTGGTGTGAGCGATAAGCAGCTAAACAAAACAGAACAATAACAGGTATAATCCAATCATACCTGAACCTGGACCTGCAACCAAAGAGTTAGCACTACATACCGTACAATACTCTAAGGTGCCGCTAACATATGGTGTAAAGAATACGGGGGTGGGGGTGTGTATGTCATAGTGATGTCAAACAATCAAGCATAACAACCATCCTCACTTCTCTCACTCAGTGCGTAAAGCATACGATATCCACTACTTTGGTCACCTAATACTTTGGGCCATGGCGGAATCCAATCCCGTGTAACTATCACTACAAGCCCACTATCCATCTCTCAGTGGTGAACCAAAGTTATGAATACTGACAACCCCTTAGCACACGTCCCGCAGCAAAGCCCAACCATGAAGTGAACTCGTTGATTCCCATCTGAATCTTAAGCTCTAACTTCTCATTCGGACTTCCTTTGCATCTCGGGTTTGGTCGAATTGGAGTGGGTCTTCAGAAAAGTTGTCGCGCAGTAACAGTCCTAGAACTCGGTTCGGTTCGGTAGCGTCGGTTCGGGTCGGTCCTCCATCCTTGCCATCTTCCATTCGATTCGGGTCGGGTGCTTCACTCCGGGTCGGGTCGGGGTCCTCCTCCTCCGGGTCGGGTCGGGGTGCTGTCCTCCTTCGAGTTCACGCTCCTCCTTCGATCAGCTTCCTCGTTTTCCATCTACTCCGATCCGATCCGATCCCTTCGTCTTGCTCCAGTCGTAGCCTCCCATTCGTGAGTCGATCCGGTCTGGCCTCTATTATGCTTCCGATCCGATCCGCTCTCTCCTACTCCGATCCGATCCTGCTCCATAGTTCCGATCCGATCCTGTTCCATAGTTCCGATCCGATCCCCCTGTCCACTCCAACTCTAAGTAAACGGCCTTCCTTTTTGCCAAGTCTCTTATGTGCCAAACTCCAGTTCGGTTCGGATTACCTTGCCCAGTTCACATGTCCGATCCGAGCCCCCCCATCCGATCCGATCCGAGCTCTGCACAGCTTTCTGCAACTTTTTTCCAGCGAGTGTTTACGCCATTCGACGACGTTTTCGACCATTCTAACTATTGAAATCAATCACAAAGCATTTCATACAGTCATAGCAACATGCATAATCAACCACAAACACCAAAACAACAATATGATAGGTTAAAACGGATCAAACATACCCAAAAATCCATATTTTCCCCTTAAGCATGTTTAAGAACAACTATTGATAGGATTAGTAAAACTTAACCAAATTAGCCAAATTTTCTAACAGAGGTCTAAAACAATGTTTATGAATTTCTGAATATTTTTCCAGAATTTTGTCACGCTTAATTTCGCTAATTAACACTAATCACCCCTTAATCCCCTAAAGCATGGTCTAACCATACTATTAGCAAAACATGTCCAAATTAACCCAAATTTTTATCAGAGCCGTAAATTATTATTTTAGAATTTTAGGAATTTTTCTAGATTTTTCTGAGCCATAATTTCGCTAATCTTCGCTAATTACCCTAATTAGCCGTAATTAGTGAAAAACAATGCAAATCACTCACCTTGGCCACAAATGAAATTCTCAGAACTGAAACTCCTCTGATTTGGGGCGAATACTGATGTCTAACAGCAGCTCTAACCTTGCTTTGGTGCTTTTTCTCCTTAATTTGGTGTTGCTAAGCCTAATCTTCAATTAGAGAGTGATTTGGGGTGTTTTAGATGTAGGAAGCCATTACTAAGGTCTCAAGGAGGTTTGTGGCGGCTCAAAACTGAAATGAAAGTGATAACCTAACCCTATTCAGTCCTCCTATACCTCTAAACCCGAAATTCCCCTTGGGCCTAGCTGCTAATCACCCGCTTAAGCCCAATTAAGCTGTCTTTCACCATCTGAAACTTGTTTCAGCCATATCTCCCAAACGGTGAGTCCGTTTGGCTAATGTGACCACTCTACGGAAAGAGAAACTATCATTCAAAGCCAATGGAAGTGGTTTCAGGTCAGAATTCATTTCCAATCAAAAGTTATGGCCAAAACAGTGCCAACTAGGGGTAAAATGGTCATTTAAAAATCGGGAAAAATCATGAACATGGGAAATGACCCCAATAGTCGTCTCCCAAAGTTACATGACCATACGACTTCGTATGTGAAAGAAATAAATATTCTACGATCCTATGATGCGCAGAATGCGGGTCGTTACACTCTCCCCCCCTTAAGAAATTTCGTCCCCGAAATTCCTTAACCCCAAAACATACACAGGATCCCGCATGCCTAACTCCCACATACAAAAATCAAACATGCAAAGCAAGCAAACCAGTCTATCCTAGCATGCGGAAAACTAACAAGGGAAGAACCATCGCCCCTTGGACTTTCACTAATTTCGCCGTCTCTCTTCGTAATTTCTTCGTATCGTCCTCGACAATGCGAATCGGTCTCGCGGTTCCCAACCGCCTTGGGTTCTATTTCGATATCGTCCAACCGGTATGGCGAACTAGCTAAATCAAAATCGTGCATAAACTTCCTTAACTGAGAAACATGAAATATGTCATATTCTCTTGGCATCTTTTTAGGTAACCCAACCCTATCCATCAAATTACCAATTACATTCCAAATGTCCTTTCAAGTCTAACCCGAATCTTGCCTATATCCATACTGCACGTCCAACGTATATTCACCTCCTAGAGGCAAACTGGATCTATCCAATGACCCTAGGCACTACATCCACATCTGTACTGTACGTCCAACGTACATTCACCTTCCAAAGGTGAACTAGACCCATCCAATGAATCCAGGTACTCCACCTATATCTGTACTGTACGTCCAACGTACATTCACCTTCCAAAGGTGAACTAGACTCATCCAATGAATTTAGGTACCCTACCTATGAGTCCAAGTCCCACTTGAAACTCCTATATCCACTGAATCTCCAAGACCAACGGACGCTCCACAATTCCCAAACATACTTCAAGTCTAACGTAAAGTATCTTCGTATCCGTTATATCACCATGACTAACGAACTCGTCCCATTTCCATTCAACAGAATCCTACAGGTGATAGTCTACTCAAGAGAAGAAAGGTAGGAACAAACATAACAACCATAGCATCCATCAAACAAGTCCTATCTATCACCTGCTAAAAGCCATGAATACATCAACACCTATATGTCTGGTCCAACCAACATCAATAACTAATGGAAGCCCAGCCTCCAAACGGACTACCGTACGTCCAACGCACGTTTATCCTCCAAGGATAACTAGATCACGTCCAACGGATCCAAGGTAACGGGCGTCCCCAGATACCCCTGCTTTTAGTCCGCCTGAAACACTCGAGTCCCACCCAAGTCTATCCATTATCTTGCTGCCCTCTCGAGTCCAACTCGAGCCAATCCAATTCCTCGCAGCCTCCTCGAGTCTAACTCGAGTCAATCTATTACACATCCATACTAAGACCCAGTCTTGAGTATCCATTACCTACAAACTCTAGTCCAACGCGAGTCGTCTCCCTATTCGTTGCATCTCTAAGATCAATTGAACATCTATTTTCTTTTACGAGTTCAAGTCCAACTTGAATCGTCCTAACCTTCGTTGCATATTCCTTGACCAATGAACACATCCTATTCTTTCAAAAAGAACATCAACATAGGGTCCTAAACAATCCATTACTTTGCATCTTTCTCGAGTCCCACTCGAGTCATCACATACCCTTATTGAGTCTAACTCGGGAAATCTATACCATCGAACATTCCTACCATGTTATGAGCTGCACATCACTCCCCGAGTGCACCAAGATATCATCCAATGAGAATCACAACAACCACTTATCTCTCACGCAAACCATCCTAGTCGACCTCGACATTCCCCAAGCACAAGCCCCAAAGGCCTAAACCAATATCAGACAAGCACCCAAGGAACATCTCCTCCGAGTTCAGACAATCTACGTGAGATGATATGAGCAAAACATCCGAACACTCAAGCATCCATAACTGACTTTGGCTATCCTCGCCAATCTTGCTTGAAACTATCGTCGATCGCATGACCAAGTCCTGAACAAACTACTGTACATCCAATGTACATTTGCTTCTCTAACTCCCGTTATCATCTTCATCATAAAGTAGGCGATCCAATACCACCTTTCGTCCATCATCCACTCTAACGGTCGCCAAAGACTCTTCGCAACCTACTATCGCTCTATACCTTTGGAGTCAATCGGCTCCTAAAAATCAAGCCAAACCTAGTAAAGCTCGAAATAATGCAATCACAACAAACATACATCCATGACTCGATAAGACCAAATTACGACAAATCCAACAAAGGCTAGTCAAACCACCTATCGGGTTTGTCACTACTAAAGGTCTATCGACTATCTTGGGTTCCAATTCCAACCTATCTACCAGGTCACTAGGTACGAAGGAATGGGAAACCTTGTTATTAAACAAAACTCGAACAGAAACATCTTAAATAGAAAGCATACCTCGAATAACGACACCTTTTTCCTTCTGCGCCGCAGTTGGGGCATTCGACGAAGAAGGAATAGCGTTGATAGCATATGCTTTCACGATTTGCTTCTCCCTAGGAGATTGTGGACATTCATTCTTGTGATGTCCTGCTTGGCCGCAATTAAAGCATTTCCTTTCCCCAGGCTTTTCTCGACAATCTCTGGCATAGTGGCCCTTCTTGCCACAGCTAAAGCACTCGCCATCTTTCTTATTCTTCTTACTTTGGCCATCCATGGTTTGGTCTTGTTTCCTCTTAGTTTGGGAATTATTCTTGCCTCCGCCGCCTGCTTGCGGCTTTGGCTCCATTGTAGATGCAGTAGCAACCTCAGTCTTAGGCTTAGGGTAAAGACTTTCTGACCTTAATGCCTTTCCTACAATCGATTCAAACGTCTCATCGATGTGGTTTATAAGCCTTTCCCCCAAGTACCCATCTAAACCAGTTATGAACTTCTCGTTCTTCTTCTCGGCAGTGTCGATAAGAGATAACCCATATTTCGATAAAGTATCGAACTCAGCAACATACTCTGAAACTGCCCTTCCGTTCTGCTTAAGCTCCAGAAACTTTCTAAACAATTCTGACTTCTGAGCAGCTGGTATAAACTTATCGCAAAAACGAGCCTTAAACTGATCCCATGTAATCTGATCCTCTGGAGTTGCTGCCTTAATAGCATTCCACCAATTCATTGCTCGTCCTTGAAGCTGACGGGATGCTAGCTTCCTCTTCATGGCATCTTCGATACCCAAATCCTCGAAGATACGTTCGCAACTATCCACCCAATCCTGAACATCCGTAGCCGACTCCGTTCCGTGGAACGGCTTCCCACCAAGGCTAGTATAATCCTTATTCAGCTTGGCGAAGTCGACTCTTGGCGCCTGCACCATTGGACCACCACCATTTCCACCATTGGGAGCTGCCCTCTGAACATCTCTAAGCATCTCTCTCATGAGGTCAGTAAACATCGCCCTCATGTCGGTAGCATTCCCATTATTGGCCCCTCTACCGGTACCTCTAACATATCGGCTCATCGTCAATCTGAAAAAGGAAATGATTAACGACTCCATAGTGGTGCTAGTGCAGTACGACTTCATCCCTATACTACTAATAGTATATATATATATCTTTTGAAAACCAAAATAATCACAAATACGCTCTCTCGTGTACGTATACTATCTCTCCCTGATAACTTCCCTAGGTTAACTACGCAACCTAGAGCTCTGATACCAAATGTGACGGCCCGCCCCGCACCAACCGACATTTACTCCAAAAGTGCGCTGTACACATGTCCAGTTAGCGCGGAACGGTCGCCAAAGAAAGAAAAGAAGGGAATGAACAAATCAAGGAACCTGTAGAATGTCTCACAGCGCATGGAATAAATATAATAATCACATAACTTTGACATAAAACAGGCGAGACAGTGCATAAGCTGAAAAACTAAATCATGTCTAACATGGCAGCGGAAATCCAAAATACAGCTTATTACAATTTTCCAAATTTACTGTCTCTAAACAAAAGAAAACTGAAGTAGAAGATACACCAACAATGCCCAAGCAGTGATCTTCAACAACACAGGGAGAATACTAAATATAGATATATCACGTGGAAGCCTCCTGCTCGTCTTCGGATCATCTACCCGTGCATCACCAGCTAACCTGTCTCTAGTCTGCTCGTGTGAGCACCCAGAGTAATAAGAAGAGACATAAAACTCTGGGTCAGACATAAAGCCTGGTGTGAGCGATAAGCAGCTAAACAAAACAGAACAATAACAGGTATAATCCAATCATACCTGAACCTGGACTTGCAACCAAAGAGTTAGCACTACATACCGTACAATACTCTAAGGTGCCGCTAACATATGGTGTAAAGAATACGGGGGTGGGGGTGTGTATGTCATAGTGATGTCAAACAATCAAGCATAACAACCATCCTCACTTCTCTCACTCAGTGCGTAAAGCATACGATATCCACTACTTTGGTCACCTAATACTTTGGGCCATGGCGGAATCCAATCCCGTGTAACTATCACTACAAGCCCACTATCCATCTCTCAGTGGTGAACCAAAGTTATGAATACTGACAACCCCTTAGCACACGTCCCGCAGCAAAGCCCAACCATGAAGTGAACTCGTTGATTCCCATCTGAATCTTAAGCTCTAACTTCTCATTCGGACTTCCTTTGCATCTCGGGTTTGGTCGAATTGGAGTGGGTCTTCAGAAAAGTTGTCGCGCAGTAACAGTCCTAGAACTCGGTTCGGTTCGGTAGCGTCGGTTCGGGTCGGTCCTCCATCCTTGCCATCTTCCATTCGATTCGGGTCGGGTGCTTCACTCCGGGTCGGGTCGGGGTCCTCCTCCTCCGGGTCGGGTCGGGGTGCTGTCCTCCTTCGAGTTCACGCTCCTCCTTCGATCAGCTTCCTCGTTTTCCATCTACTCCGATCCGATCCGATCCCTTCGTCTTGCTCCAGTCGTAGCCTCCCATTCGTGAGTCGATCCGGTCTGGCCTCTATTATGCTTCCGATCCGATCCGCTCTCTCCTACTCCGATCCGATCCTGCTCCATAGTTCCGATCCGATCCTGTTCCATAGTTCCGATCCGATCCCCCTGTCCACTCCAACTCTAAGTAAACGGCCTTCCTTTTTGCCAAGTCTCTTATGTGCCAAACTCCAGTTCGGTTCGGATTACCTTGCCCAGTTCACATGTCCGATCCGAGCCCCCCCATCCGATCCGATCCGAAGCTCTGCACAGCTTTCTGCAACTTTTTTCCAGCGAGTGTTTACGCCATTCGACGACGTTTTCGACCATTCTAACTATTGAAATCAATCACAAAGCATTTCATACAGTCATAGCAACATGCATAATCAACCACAAACACCAAAACAACAATATGATAGGTTAAAACGGATCAAACATACCCAAAAATCCATATTTTCCCCTTAAGCATGTTTAAGAACAACTATTGATAGGATTAGTAAAACTTAACCAAATTAGCCAAATTTTCTAACAGAGGTCTAAAACAATGTTTATGAATTTCTGAATATTTTTCCAGAATTTTGTCACGCTTAATTTCGCTAATTAACACTAATCACCCCTTAATCCCCTAAAGCATGGTCTAACCATACTATTAGCAAAACATGTCCAAATTAACCCAAATTTTTATCAGAGCCGTAAATTATTATTTTAGAATTTTAGGAATTTTTCTAGATTTTTCTGAGCCATAATTTCGCTAATCTTCGCTAATTACCCTAATTAGCCGTAATTAGTGAAAAACAATGCAAATCACTCACCTTGGCCACAAATGAAATTCTCAGAACTGAAACTCCTCTGATTTGGGGCGAATACTGATGTCTAACAGCAGCTCTAACCTTGCTTTGGTGCTTTTTCTCCTTAATTTGGTGTTGCTAAGCCTAATCTTCAATTAGAGAGTGATTTGGGGTGTTTTAGATGTAGGAAGCCATTACTAAGGTCTCAAGGAGGTTTGTGGCGGCTCAAAACTGAAATGAAAGTGATAACCTAACCCTATTCAGTCCTCCTATACCTCTAAACCCGAAATTCCCCTTGGGCCTAGCTGCTAATCACCCGCTTAAGCCCAATTAAGCTGTCTTTCACCATCTGAAACTTGTTTCAGCCATATCTCCCAAACGGTGAGTCCGTTTGGCTAATGTGACCACTCTACGGAAAGAGAAACTATCATTCAAAGCCAATGGAAGTGGTTTCAGGTCAGAATTCATTTCCAGTCAAAAGTTATGGCCAAAACAGTGCCAACTAGGGGTAAAATGGTCATTTAAAAATCGGGAAAAATCATGAACATGGGAAATGACCCCAATAGTCGTCTCCCAAAGTTACATGACCATACGACTTCGTATGTGAAAGAAATAAATATTCTACGATCCTATGATGCGCAGAATGCGGGTCGTTACAGTATCTGTAAGAATCCGTAACTTCCCCGTGAAGGCAAGCACGAATACTTTGAGAACAACACACAAATGAGCGCATACGGAAGAACATTTCATTGTTATTACAACAATTCCATCAGATACAAGAATATACAGAGTATAAATGAATAAATTACATTAGATAAATATCAGAGATTACAATAAATTACATAGCAGCGGAAAATAATACAAAAGCACAACTAGAAGTGATACACGGATACAGAGCTTTCCGAGCATCGTTCCTGCTGTAAATCAGGACCCTGTGAATATAAATCTGCAAAACCAAAACTACTAGCTGCCCGTGTGGAAAATAGGGGCACCCAGAGTTTAGGTTAAAACAATAAACTCCAGGTCAGTCATGTGACTGGTGTGAGAACTAAAACAGTTATTCAAAAACTTTACTTAAAGATAGTAATTCAAGGGACCACGCCGTATAACACGGAACGGGTTTCCTCCCAAGAATACTAGTGCATAAAATAAAACAGCGCAATGCTCTTTCGAAAAATGAAGCTATTATAAGACCCAGGTCCCATCACACAATGCAACGCAAGCCGGAGGATAGGGTTTTCCCTTATAATAGCCAAACATGCTTGGTACGTTTAAAACAAATCATTTGATACTATAATAAGTGTATAGTGTCAAAACATTTTCAATCATAAATATCAATCATAGACGGCATGGGTACCATATATCATGTCGCCATACTAGTTCTACAATTAAAACCGCAATATCATGTATTGGAAATTGGATTTCCGTCATGAGCCGAGGCAAGGGGCAAGCTCCTCTCCGCGTTCGAGACACTCTAGCAAATGCCTCAGGACCCCACTATGATCCTTGGATCTTCAGGGCCGGTCCTCTCTTACTTTTGAGGATTAGTTATTCCTGAACACACGTTTCCCGGTCCTTACAGACCTATATCCGAGGCGCCTCATATCCAACAACCACACAGGTGAAAAGTATATAAATGTCAGGGCTGGTAGGTCACTGACACCACCCTAGCTAGAAAGAAACGTCGTGCTCTCCCTGCAGTCACTATCCCGTTTTTGACTCATACCGAGGTGTGAGGCTCGCGAATTCACGTTATACACAAAGCTATGCCACACAGGCCGTGCTTTGATCATCAACCACAAGACTTTGCTTTTCAACAGAAGCCTTGATCAATTGCCACTTACGCGTGCCACACAGGCAATTCACTCCATGCGACTGATGTCCATCGATATACAACCTCTGAGCTCGTATGTCTCAGAGAAGGGCGTTAAGCAAGAGAATAAATTCTCCGCCGCCAAACAGATGTATATTTAATAGAGATCAATCAACACAGAATAAAATCCAATGTCAGACACACAATCCATTTACAAGTTCGTTCTGGGTCTGAACAAAACCGGAGGCACTTTCCTCGCATATCCATCCATCTCCAGGTACGTCTGGACGATCACCAACTGATTCCCTCATCCTGGGTGTACAGCCCAATCAAGATCATCAGTAATCACCCAAACGATGTGAAGACTTCCGGTCTTCAACCACCGTCTTCATCTTCGACATCTCGTCGAATCGGTTATTCAGAATGGGTATAAACCCGGCCTTTCTGAATAACCCACGTATATAATAAACGAATGTTACACAAACACAACAAACGCCTCATTCCAATTCAGAATATTCTTTTATTCACAAAATCACATTCTTAGGGAAATGTTCCCATTAATTTTATCCAAGATAAATTCTTCTAAATTTATCCTATAATCTTCCTTTGGATATCATTCCAAACCATTTTATGGTTTTCCTAACTAGTCGGGATTAGCGAACCACACCGAAGTAATTATTTATTTTATTTCCCAATCCCAACCTATATATCCCATGGAGCAAAACTGGTGATACTCCATTCCTAACACCACGGTGTTATCGGTAAAATTAATTACCATTTCACGTTCAAATCTAATTAAAGATTTAACTATCGCTTTGGAGCAAAACTGGTGATACTCCACTCTCGATCACTTTTCAGATTTGATAATTTAAATTATCAATTCACATTTTAATCTAATTAAAGATTCATTAAAACTCCACTTAGTTTTAATCTTTTCAGAAATCGATATCTTGCCTTTAACTGGGTTAAAGAACCAATGTCATCTAAAACACGACTCACGATAAACCCAAATCACATTTGATATTAAATACAAGGCTCTGAATAGAGAATATACCGGCTTATATTCAATATCAAATTCTGAAACCAACAAATATCGTATTGGAAATAACGATATAAAATATATCTTTCAAATTCCCATAACAATATCTGTATAGTCACGAAATCCAACATCGAAATATCCCGAAGATATTTTCGATTCAACTCCAGTCCAATCCACGTATTGGGAATATTGATTATTTTTAAAATCACTTTCAAATTCAATTTATTTATTTCAAAAATAAATTGATTTTAATTCTAGTTCACAACTGGTTCATTTCGATAAAAATCTATTTTTATCATTTCAAATGTGGAATTCTTCATCCCAGTTCTTTCCAATTCACATATTATGATTTTACACAAATTATCAATATTTTTAATAATTTTATCAAGGCCCGTACAGTCGATTTCCATCAACGGCTATCGAACTGCATTTACAACGACCTTTTTCAAATTTGATTTGGACATAATTCCAAATCCAACCGTTAGATTTCAAATTTCTAATATTCATTGGAAAGCTCTTTTCGATACGAACCCAACGGTTCCGGTTTTAGGAGAATCCGACGGTCGGATCTCCCGCAACGTCAATTCGAAGTCAATGGTCGAAATTCATGAACTGCCGCGGCGCGGCGCGTTCTATTCAGGCCATTATATATATAATATATATATATATATATTATATATATTTCGCCGATTTCCTTTTTAAAACGTATTTTATAAATCGTTTTAAATTCGTTTTCAAAACCATTTCAACTCTATATTCAATTTCTAATCAAAATTGAATATTTCATATCATTACTATATAAATGATAATATTTTCAAAATATTATATTTTGAAATCACTTCTTTTCTATATTCATTATAAAAACGAATATAATCGATATAAATATCGTTCACGTCAAAATAGCGCAACTCTAATCAACACGGCTTTATATATTTCAATAAATTCGTTATCCTATTCAACAAATGAATATTTATTCTATTCAACACATGAATCTATATTTCTTCCAACACCTGACTAATCTCAACCCATGAGTACTGTCAACACATCACTATTTTTGTTATGTAAAATATTTTATAAAACTATGGTATCTATCGTTTGATTTTCAATTAGACTTCAACCATAAAGTAGTTCTAATTTTAAATATGATAAAGAAGTAAATTTCATTGTATAAAATATTTCACTCAACACATGAACATCGTCAACACATGACTATTTTTATATTCAACACATGAATTTTCTTTTATAATATTCCTTATTTTCCCGATTGGAATGAGGCCCAATCAATCACCATATAACGTTAATTATATGGATTCCATACAACACATGTATATAATAGCATTGATAAACAATCAACCATCATCCAAAGTGCACCACACAACTGCATAAGCATCAAATATAAATAATCGACGCTTACACAGTCTGTCGACCAATCGATCGACAATAATTAAATAATTGGGATTAGTGTACGCCAAATATCATCCCAACACCCGTGTGGGGTTTCAAATCAACAAACACATATTTTTGTTTGTGCAGTTGGGCGATGTGTAAAATTTATCGACCCAATCAATATCAGTCAAATCAGTGTATATAAACAAATCGGTCGATTTGTTTATAAATATTTATTTCTTTTCAGAAGAGTTTTATGCCGTTTCTTAACACGTTAAAAATTATATTTTCAACGTCAAAAATATTTATTTCAACACTTTACTATTTTTAACTAACACTTTTTATTTTTCAAAATTTCGGCGGCATAACGGCACGATACTAGAAACGGGACGAGGCCTAGCCTTATCCCCGGTCTAGTGAAGGCCCACGCCATTCACACATCAATCAAGTC
The DNA here is from genome assembly GCA_030737875.1 of Allium sativum. Classification (NCBI taxonomy): domain Eukaryota; kingdom Viridiplantae; phylum Streptophyta; class Magnoliopsida; order Asparagales; family Amaryllidaceae; genus Allium; species Allium sativum. The sequence goes on from CM060922.1 coordinate 389,510,412, forward strand.
CATTCAATTCACCAAACAATTCAATTCAAACCAAATAATCTAACCAACTACACAACCAAACAATTAAACAAACAAGCCATCCATGGTCTGTGGATGACGGGTGTCGGGTGCTACTAAACACCGTCTACATCCTAGTATATATATATATATCTAGAAAAAGAGATTTTGAGTGAGAAGTTCTCACCGACTAGCTAATCCAATCATCTCGACTCTTCTTATGTAGAAAATCTTGTCGTTCTCGCCTTTTGTCACTTTCGTTGCCCGTAGCCGCTACATGTATAAAAATCACATTTTTATTATCTACATTATATAAAAATCTCATCTTTATATCTTCTATAAGCTAAAAATCGGATTTTTATCCTCTCTATAATATAAAGATCATATTTTTATTTATTTCATATGTCAAAACTGTAGAAGCTTTAAAACGGAGAACTCACTTTTTTTCTCTAACGCCCGGATTCGCTGTTTGGGTCCTAGAATTTGCAAACGAGCTTCAATCTTCACACCATCTTTTTTTCTAGCACAAGCACGCCATTCTGAACAACTTTTGCCTAGTGGTCTTCTTGCCGAAAATGTGCCATTTCGCCGGAAATCGCGAAAAGACAGCATTTTGACAGTGTTTGATCAGCAGACTTCGGACGCGTTTTCCCGACAACTCCGCAATGCAAAATAGGACTTATCATATACCAAATCGAAGAGAATTTCGTGCTCTACAACTTTGGTCTTGAGGAACTTTGGCTAGAAACGTACGGTTTGGGAGTTATTCGCGAAATACGGTCAGGGACTTATTTGCAAAACGGGCGATTTTGGTGAAAATGGGTTTTTGGGTGTAGCGGGGCCCACGGCCGGAATTGAGGGGGCTGGAGGGGGGGCGCGGGCCTGATGGACGTGGGGGAGGGTGTGGGTGGCGGTGGTGGGGCCCGTGGTGGCCGCGGTGGTGGTGGTTGGTGATTTGGGGCTTAGGGTTTGCAAATGGAGAGAGGAGGAGGAAGAGGAGGAGGAGGAGGAGGAGAGGAAGAGGGGGTGCGGCGGCTCGCCGGAGGCTGGTGGTGGGTGGTGGAGGAGGGGCAGCGGCGGGAGGAGGGGTGGTCTCCATTTTTGAGTTTTTGTGAAGAAAGAGGAAGAGGAAGAAAGTGAAGAAGAAAAGGAAGTAAAAGTGTTTATATGCTAGTTTCTCGCGTATCGCCTGAACGCTAGCGATCTCCGATGGCCGCGGATTTCGGACACGAGATAGTAGACGTGAAGACGAGTCCAACGAAACAAGTTTCGTCGAATTCCGAGTTCGTTTGACCGTCCGTTAAAAATCACAAAAATGCTCAGATAAGCTCTAAAAATGCGATTTTGGCGCACCTTTTCTTCTCGCACGCTCACATGCTAACTCAAAAAATCAAGCTCTCTTGGATTTAACCATTATTAGATGATACGAATCTAGAAAAAAAAGTAGAATTGAATTTCGAGGTCGTATCAATAATGTTCCTTTGTAAAATGACTGCTCGCTTTACCCTGAACTGTTTTAGCTCGCACGGCCACATACTAACTCCGTTCGACGCGCCATTTGGAACTCAACAATGATTTGTCATTGTGAATCCATAAAAATTTATCTCGTCGAATTCTGAGCTCGTATGCAAAATTTCACTTTTTAAGGACTATGTTTTGTTAACTGAACAACTCCAGCCCATAGCCACTATTCCGGATATCAGAATATATCGAAGCTTATACTTTTCGGAGTTCTAAACGGCATTTTGAACTCAATGGAAGTGGTTTCGAGTCCAAATTCATCCGTATGCAAAATATGACTTTTTGGGCCATGTATAATTTACATAGCGACTATTCTGAATTTTCAACTGGGCATAACTTTTGATTCCCGCTATGAAATTTCGATTTTTCGGATTCGTTGGAAAGATATTCACGAATAGATTCTAATATTTTTGGTTTCGCTAAAATCCGGTTTATTTTGCACCCGGTACATTCAATTGAAGTTTGAAATCGAATTATCGAACTACCGCGCCATTTTCAATTCCTTTTATAATTATATATAATTATTATATTCTAACGACGACGTATATAATATATACGTCGAATTCCATTCAAAATAAATTTCTCTTCGATATTATTTAAAATAATCTATTTTAAATGTTCAAAATTCACTAAAATTGCCAAAATAAAAATTTTAAACTGGCTCAGAATTTCCGGGTTATTACAATCTCCCCCACTTAAAACTTTTCGTCCCCGAAAAGGAACAAAGTCGAAAGTGGTTTGATTAATCTACTCTAAGTTCGATTTGGCTTCCATTCTCCAACTTTTCAGTTTCTGAGAATTTTCAAATTTTCAAAAATTTGGCTAACACCCTAAATTTTCGAATTTTTTTGCCATAACCTCCTTTGTACGGGGAGCACGGGAAAATCCCGAAATTGCCATACAGGCCTTCTGATCTCAAAAAGAAAAAGAAAAAGCCAAGCGGCTAGCCAATAGGCTCATAAAATCATCATCACCCAAACAAAACAGTAAATTATAGTAAACATGTACCTATTTGTCGGGCAAACAAATTTTATTCTTCGGCTCTAGCCTCCTTTCTATGACCTGTTCAAAAGATATAAATGTATGCAAGCAAATGCGACCAATTTTCAATAAAATTCAATATTTGGTTCAATTAGGCATAATGGTTCAGAATTAGCAAACAAATAGGCAAACAACACAAACATCAATCAATTAGTGAATTAGAGTTTCAAATTCATAACTTTGATATATATACTGAAAATCTTGTTTTTGATGCCAATTCACAACAAAGTGTTCTAGCTATATAAGTTTTGGTTCTCACACCAGTCTAATGGAAATATATAGATATCACACCTTCGAAACACGAACATAAATATTGATAATGCGGCCGCATTACCAGAATTATCTCCGGGCGACTAGAGTGTGATTCTATATCTATCCAGTATATTAAAACTTCGAATATACGTTCATGACGCATATACGCGAAATCTTTATATACTCGATTGTCCAAATTCAAAATAAATAAATAATCAAATACGTTTAAAATGGTTTAAATTTCGAAACAAAATTGTTTTCATATGAAAAATATACTCTTCACACTCGTTCTAGGATACTACTGATCCTATCTCTAACGAGTCATTCTAATTGGATATTACTAATCCAATATCTGATGAATTCTTTCGTATGGTTCTAATGTGTCTTGTTCTCGAGCTCTGTAAACCAAAGCTCTGATACCACTGTAAGAACCCGTAACTTCCCCGTGAAGGCAAGCACGAATACTTTGAGAACAACACACAAATGAGCGCATACGGAAGAACATTTCATTGTTATTACAACAATTCCATCAGATACAAGAATATACAGAGTATAAATGAATAAATTACATTAGATAAATATCAGAGATTACAATAAATTACATAGCAGCGGAAAATAATACAAAAGCACAACTAGAAGTGATACACGGATACAGAGCTTTCCGAGCATCGTTCCAGCTGTAAATCAGGACCCTGTGAATATAAATCTGCAAAACCAAAACTACTAGCTGCCCGTGTGGAAAATAGGGGCACCCAGAGTTTAGGTTAAAACAATAAACTCCAGGTCAGTCATGTGACTGGTGTGAGAACTAAAACAGTTATTCAAAAACTTTACTTAAAGATAGTAATTCAAGGGACCACGCCGTATAACACGGAACGGGTTTCCTCCCAAGAATACTAGTGCATAAAATAAAACAGCGCAATGCTCTTTCGAAAAATGAAGCTATTATAAGACCCAGGTCCCATCACACAATGCAACGCAAGCCGGAGGATAGGGTTTTCCCTTATAATAGCCAAACATGCTTGGTACGTTTAAAACAAATCATTTGATACTATAATAAGTGTATAGTGTCAAAACATTTTCAATCATAAATATCAATCATAGACGGCATGGGTACCATATATCATGTCGCCATACTAGTTCTACAATTAAAACCGCAATATCACGTATTGGAAATTGGATTTCCGTCATGAGCCGAGGCAAGGGGCAAGCTCCTCTCCGCGTTCGAGACACTCTAGCAAATGCCTCAGGACCCCACTATGATCCTTGGATCTTCAGGGCCGGTCCTCTCTTACTTTTGAGGATTAGTTATTCCTGAACACACGTTTCCCGGTCCTTACAGACCTATATCCGAGGCGCCTCATATCCAACAACCACACAGGTGAAAAGTATATAAATGTCAGGGCTGGTAGGTCACTGACACCACCCTAGCTAGAAAGAAACGTCGTGCTCTCCCTGCAGTCACTATCCCGTTTTTGACTCATACCGAGGTGTGAGGCTCGCGAATTCACGTTATACACAAAGCTATGCCACACAGGCCGTGCTTTGATCATCAACCACAAGACTTTGCTTTTCAATAGAAGCCTTGATCAATTGCCACTTACGCGTGCCACACAGGCAATTCACTCCATGCGACTGATGTCCATCGATATACAACCTCTGAGCTCGTATGTCTCAGAGAAGGGCGTTAAGCAAGAGAATAAATTCTCCGCCGCCAAACAGATGTATATTTAATAGAGATCAATCAACACAGAATAAAATCCAATGTCAGACACACAATCCATTTACAAGTTCGTTCTGGGTCTGAACGAAACCGGAGGCACTTTCCTCGCATATCCATCCATCTCCAGGTACGTCTGGACGATCACCAACTGATTCCCTCATCCTGGGTGTACAGCCCAATCAAGATCATCAGTAATCACCCAAACGATGTGAAGACTTCCGGTCTTCAACCACCGTCTTCATCTTCGACATCTCGTCGAATCGGTTATTCAGAATGGGTATAAACCCGGCCTTTCTGAATAACCCACGTATATAATAAACGAATGTTACACAAACACAACAAACGCCTCATTCCAATTCAGAATATTCTTTTATTCACAAAATCACATTCTTAGGGAAATGTTCCCATTAATTTTATCCAAGATAAGTTCTTCTAAATTTATCCTATAATCTTCCTTTGGATATCATTCCAAACCATTTTATGGTTTTCCTAACTAGTCGGGATTAGCGAACCACACCGAAGTAATTATTTATTTTATTTCCCAATCCCAACCTATATATCCCATGGAGCAAAACTGGTGATACTCCATTCCTAACACCACGGTGTTATCGGTAAAATTAATTACCATTTCACGTTCAAATCTAATTAAAGATTTAACTATCGCTTTGGAGCAAAACTGGTGATACTCCACTCTCGATCACTTTTCAGATTTGATAATTTAAATTATCAATTCACATTTTAATCTAATTAAAGATTCATTAAAACTCCACTTAGTTTTAATCTTTTCAGAAATCGATATCTTGCCTTTAACTGGGTTAAAGAACCAATGTCATCTAAAACACGACTCACGATAAACCCAAATCACATTTGATATTAAATACAAGGCTCTGAATAGAGAATATACCGGCTTATATTCAATATCAAATTCTGAAACCAACAAATATCGTATTGGAAATAACGATATAAAATATATCTTTCAAATTCCCATAACAATATCTGTATAGTCACGAAATCCAACATCGAAATATCCCGAAGATATTTTCGATTCAACTCCAGTCCAATCCACGTATTGGGAATATTGATTATTTTTAAAATCACTTTCAAATTCAATTTATTTATTTCAAAAATAAATTGATTTTAATTCTAGTTCACAACTGGTTCATTTCGATGAAAATCTATTTTTATCATTTCAAATGTGGAATTCTTCATCCCAGTTCTTTCCAATTCACATATTATGATTTTACACAAATTATCAATATTTTTAATAATTTTATCAAGGCCCGTACAGTCGATTTCCATCAACGGCTATCGAACTGCATTTACAACGACCTTTTTCAAATTTGATTTGGACATAATTCCAAATCCAACCGTTAGATTTCAAATTTCTAATATTCATTGGAAAGCTCTTTTCGATACGAACCCAACGGTTCCGGTTTTAGGAGAATCCGACGGTCGGATCTCCCGCAACGTCAATTCGAAGTCAATGGTCGAAATTCATGAACTGCCGCGGCGCGGCGCGTTCTATTCAGGCCATTATATATATAATATATATATATATATATTATATATATTTCGCCGATTTCCTTTTTAAAACGTATTTTATAAATCGTTTTAAATTCGTTTTCAAAACCATTTCAACTCTATATTCAATTTCTAATCAAAATTGAATATTTCATATCATTACTATATAAATGATAATATTTTCAAAATGTTATATTTTGAAATCACTTCTTTTCTATATTCATTATAAAAACGAATATAATCGATATAAATATCGTTCACGTCAAAATAGCGCAACTCTAATCAACACGGCTTTATATATTTCAATAAATTCGTTATCCTATTCAACAAATGAATATTTATTCTATTCAACACATGAATCTATATTTCTTCCAACACCTGACTAATCTCAACCCATGAGTACTGTCAACACATCACTATTTTTGTTATGTAAAATATTTTATAAAACTATGGTATCTATCGTTTGATTTTCAATTAGACTTCAACCGTAAAGTAGTTCTAATTTTAAATATGATAAAGATGTAAATTTCATTGTATAAAATATTTCACTCAACACATGAACATCGTCAACACATGACTATTTTTATATTTAACACATGAATTTTCTTTTATAATATTCCTTATTTTCCCGATTGGAATGAGGCCCAATCAATCACCATATAACGTTAATTATATGGATTCCATACAACACATGTATATAATAGCATTGATAAACAATCAACCATCATCCAAAGTGCACCACACAACTGCATAAGCATCAAATATAAATAATCGACGCTTACACAGTCTGTCGACCAATCGATCGACAATAATTAAATAATTGGGATTAGTGTACGCCAAATATCATCCCAACACCCGTGTGGGGTTTCAAATCAACAAACACATATTTTTGTTTGTGCAGTTGGGCGATGTGTAAAATTTATCGACCCAATCAATATCAGTCAAATCAGTGTATATAAACAAATCGGTCGATTTGTTTATAAATATTTATTTCTTTTCAGAAGAGTTTTATGCCGTTTCTTAACACGTTAAAAATTATATTTTTAACGTCAAAAATATTTATTTCAACACTTTACTATTTTTAACTAACACTTTTTATTTTTCAAAATTTCGGCGGCATAACGGCACGATACTAGAAACGGGACGAGGCCTAGCCTTATCCCCGGTCTAGTGAAGGCCCACGCCATTCACACATCAATCAAGTCCATTCAATTCACCAAACAATTCAATTCAAACCAAATAATCTAACCAACTACACAACCAAACAATTAAACAAACAAGCCATCCATGGTCTGTGGATGACGGGTGTCGGGTGCTACTAAACACCGTCTACATCCTAGTATATATATATATATATCTAGAAAAAGAGATTTTGAGTGAGAAGTTCTCACCGACTAGCTAATCCAATCATCTCGACTCTTCTTATGTAGAAAATCTTGTCGTTCTCGCATTTTGTCACTTTCGTTGCCCGTAGCCGCTACATGTATAAAAATCACATTTTTATTATCTACATTATATAAAAATCTCATCTTTATATCTTCTATAAGCTAAAAATCGGATTTTTATCCTCTCTATAATATAAAGATCATATTTTTATTTATTTCATATGTCAAAACTGTAGAAGCTTTAAAACGGAGAACTCACTTTTTTTCTCTAACGCCCGGATTCGCTGTTTGGGTCCTAGAATTTGCAAACGAGCTTCAATCTTCACACCATCTTTTTTTCTAGCACAAGCACGCCATTCTGAACAACTTTTGCCTAGTGGTCTTCTTGCCGAAAATGTGCCATTTCGCCGGAAATCGCGAAAAGACAGCATTTTGACAGTGTTTGATCAGCAGACTTCGGACGCGTTTTCCCGACAACTCCACAATGCAAAATAGGACTTATCATATACCAAATCGAAGAGAATTTCGTGCTCTACAACTTTGGTTTTGAGGAACTTTGGCTAGAAACGTACGGTTTGGGAGTTATTCGCGAAATACGGTCAGGGACTTATTTGCAAAACGGGCGATTTTGGTGAAAATGGGTTTTTGGGTGTAGCGGGGCCCACGGCCGGAATTGAGGGGGCTGGAGGGGGGGCGCGGGCCTGATGGACGTGGGGGAGGGTGTGGGTGGCGGTGGTGGGGCCCGTGGTGGCCGCGGTGGTGGTGGTTGGTGATTTGGGGCTTAGGGTTTGCAAATGGAGAGAGGAGGAGGAAGAGGAGGAGGAGGAGGAGAGGAAGAGGGGGTGCGGCGGCTCGCCGGAGGCTGGTGGTGGGCGGTGGAGGAGGGGCAGCGGCGGGAGGAGGGGTGGTCTCCATTTTTGAGTTTTTGTGAAGAAAGAGGAAGAGGAAGAAAGTGAAGAAGAAAAGGAAGTAAAAGTGTTTATATGCTAGTTTCTCGCGTATCGCCTGAACGCTAGCGATCTCCGATGGCCGCGGATTTCGGACACGAGATAGTAGACGTGAAGACGAGTCCAACGAAACAAGTTTCGTCGAATTCCGAGTTCGTTTGACCGTCCGTTAAAAATCACAAAAATGCTCAGATAAGCTCTAAAAATGCGATTTTGGCGCACCTTTTCTTCTCGCACGCTCACATGCTAACTCAAAAAATCAAGCCCTCTTGGATTTAACCATTATTAGATGATACGAATCTAGAAAAAAAAGTAGAATTGAATTCCGAGGTCGTATCAATAATGTTCCTTTGTAAAATGACTGCTCGCTTTACCCTGAACTGTTTTAGCTCGCACGGCCACATACTAACTCCGTTCGACGCGCCATTTGGAACTCAACAATGATTTGTCATTGTGAATCCATAAAAATTTATCTCGTCGAATTCTGAGCTCGTATGCAAAATTTCACTTTTTAAGGACTATGTTTTGTTAACTGAACAACTCCAGCCCATAGCCACTATTCCGGATATCAGAATATATCGAAGCTTATACTTTTCGGAGGTGGTTTCGAGTCCAAATTCATCCGTATGCAAAATATGACTTTTTGGGCCATGTATAATTTACATAGCGACTATTCTGAATTTTCAACTGGGCATAACTTTTGATTCCCGCTATGAAATTTCGATTTTTCGGATTCGTTGGAAAGATATTCACGAATAGATTCTAATATTTTTGGTTTCGCTAAAATCCGGTTTATTTTGCACCCGGTACATTCAATTGAAGTTTGAAATCGAATTATCGAACTACCGCGCCATTTTCAATTCCTTTTATAATTATATATAATTATTATATTCTAACGACGACGTATATAATATATACGTCGAATTCCATTCAAAATAAATTTCTCTTCGATATTATTTAAAATAATCTATTTTAAATGTTCAAAATTCACTAAAATTGCCAAAATAAAAATTTTAAACTGGCTCAGAATTTCCGGGTTATTACAGTATCTGTGACTGTGATATGTGATTATGTGATTTATTCTGTTTACCCCAGAAGCTAATAATAATCTGTTGTTTTGAATGTTTCGAGTTGACATGTTTTGTCGATTCAGCACGGTCAAAATGGCAGGTCGTTACATTTGGTATCAGAGCTTTGGTTTTATCAAAGCTTTAGCCTATGGGGTAAAAACTCATTAGAGATAGGGAAACAATACCCTAGAATGAGTGGAATCAGTCACATAATCCTTCTTGAGAGAGCGTATTTGGAACATATAAATGATTTTAAAATGTTTTAAACAAATATTTTTGGATATATATATATATATATATATATATATATATATATTTGTTTAAATCTTTTCTGAAAGTCCCTTTCCAATTGAATCCAACTTCCTTCGTAGATCCTCTTTGATTAGGTTCTTTCGTTTGTTCAGCTTTTAACTCGAAGTCTATTTCTTACCCTTGTCCATTACAAGGTAAGAAGTAGAAAGAGAGTATAAATCTTCTAGCGAATTCATCCTTATTAAATATCGGTTTGAAATAAATATTATAATATAAGATTTTCTTGATTAAATATTGAAATTTTGATATATTTGTGCAAGATGTATATTTGTAAATAATATTATGTTTTGGTAATACCAATATTCTGAAGATTTGATGTTTATACTTTAAGGTTTTATATTTTATAAGTTATATACTTTGAATAAGATTTAAAGACATAGGTTTTGCAAGAAATGATTTTATCTTGGTTGAATAATATTATTGTTTATAAATGTTTGTATATATTAGAACTTATAAATTTAAATTTGTTTATAAAGATTTTTATTTGTGATATATGTATATATGTTAAATATAAACAACATTGATTTGAAAATCTTTATGATAGTATAGAATAATATTGTTATGTATTTTATTTAATAATAATATTTTTAGTATATTTATTTTGATTTAAGTTGAATTTTAATAAATAAATGAGTGGGGGAGATATATAATTTTCCCTACTTTAAATTTTAATGATTGGTATCTATTATTTATAACATATAATTTGGAAATTTTGTATATATTCTGTTTAAATATAGAAAGTTGTTTTGAGTACTTACCTAACGTTAAAATTGGCCTATCGAATACCTAGTGATTTGGGTATACGTATGATCAACGTATATGTTAAATCCTATGTGTATTAGATAGATATAATGTCACACTCTAGTCGCTTGAAAATGATTCTGGTGATGACCGCGCCATCATCGATATCTATTTTTAGGTTTCGACGGTGGGATAGATATATATCGCCAATCGAGACCTCATTTTAGTGAATCAGATTTTAGTGAAACCAAAAATATTTAAATCTGTTTAAAAATATCTTTCCAACGAATCCAAAAAATCGAAATTTCATAGTGGGATTAAAAGGTTATGGTCAGTTGACTATTCAGAATAGTCGCTATAGAATATAGTATAATATTTAGCCCGTATAAATGGCCATTATACAAACGACCTTCGATTTCGATGAAACCATTTTTGTCGGATCCGGAATGTCAAATTATTACTAAGTTTAATTTTCCAGAATTTTTGGAATTAATATGTGAGCATGGCAAATTAAACTGCGTTCGATAATTTCTGTTGAATTTAATTGACTGTTAAAAAGGCCACTTTTCAAACAGTCTCCAAATTCGACGAAATTAATTTTAGTAGGACCGTATCATCAAAACATAGCTATATTTATTTTTGGGAATTTTCGGAGTCCGTATGTGGCCCCGGTGAATTTAAATGTATGATCCAATTAAGTAAATAAATGATTTAATTTTTAAATTAAAGAAAACAGGTTGAAAACGATCGATTGGGCTGACGGGACCTAAGCCATTGTGTCTGGAATGGGGGAAATTGGCTAGGAACAACTTTTGTTGGGCTGAAATTGGAGTTGTTGAGGATTAATGGGCTAAACCAGTAATTAGAGCATTAAATATTATTATATTATAAATAATAGAAAACCAAACCCTAATTTCAAACATATAACCGCCGCCTCGTTTTCAATGGCCTTCATCGCACCTTTCTTCCTCCTCAAATAACTCTCCATCCTCTCATCGGAATCAATTGACCCTCTTGACAACTCTGTAGTACTCTTTCCCCTCTCCACGTCCATACCTGATTTGCCCCCTGCCGTGGAGTAACCACCGAGATCTACGCCTCCAAACATCACCCGCGTCGAGCCCCCTACCGCCGCCGTACCTACACCGAGCTCCACCCCATTTCCGGCGAAGGCGCGCCTCCCTTAGCCGTTCCACGTCGCGCAATCCGATCCTTCCCCCGTGCCTTGTATTGCTTGCAAAATTGAACCCTAGATTGGAACAAAAAGAGGAAACCGCGGTCGTGTTATCTGATAAGGAAGAAGAGGGTAATTTTATTTTAAATTATTTAATTATTTCATCTAAAAATATTATCGATCTAAATTAAATCATAACTAATGCATACGATCTCGGAATTGAATAATTTTAGATCCATTACGAACGTGAGTCCGAGATCTACACTTCTGGACCGATTAGAACTGATTCGGAGCAAATCAAATTTTGGACAAAATTCAATTCTGAATTATTTAGAATTAAAACATGACTGTGAGATTTCTATTATTATAATTAAAAATTTAATTAATTCTCGCTATTTGGAATCCATGTAGTTATGTTAATAAAATCAGATCTGTGATGCTTGGAATTTGAATTTGTTGAATGTTGATTGTTGATTGTAATGCTCATGTTTGTTAGATCTTGTTCTACAATAGAAATTCTTTCTTTTATTTGAATCTATTGTTTATTGTTAGATTTCGATTTGAAATAAAAAATTTATTTTTATTTCAGATCTATGTATATTGATTAGATTTACAATAAAATATTCATTTTTATTGTTAACTTGAAACATGTTTTTGCCAAATTTAAATTTACAATAAAATTTTCATTTTTATTGTTAACATGAAATATGATTTTGTCAAATTTAGATTTACAATAAATATTCATTTTTTAGTGTTAACATGAAATATTATTTTGTCAAATATAGATTTATAGTAAAATATTCATTTTTATTGTCAACATGAAATATGATTTTTTCAAATTTAGATTTACAATAAAATATCCATTTTTGTTGTTAACATGAAATACGATTTTGTCAAATTTAGATTTACAATAAAATATTCATTTTTTAGTGTTAACATGAAATATGATTTTGTCAAATTTATATTTACAATAAAATATTCATTTTTAATGTTAACATGAAATATGATTTTGTCAAATTTAGATTTACAATTAAATATTCATTTTTATTGTTAACATGAAATATGATTTTGTCAAATTTAGATTTACAATAAAATATTTTTTTTTATTGTTAACATGAAATATGATTTTGTCAAATTTAGATTTACAATAAAATATTCGTTTTTTAGTGTTAACATGAAATATGATTTTGTCAAATTTAGATTTACAATAAAATATTCATTTTTATTGTTAACATGAAATATGATTTTGTCAAATTTAGATTTACAATAAAATATTCATTTTTATTGTTAATATGAAACATAGTTTTGCCAAATTTAGATTTACAATAAAATATTCAATTTTATTGTTAACATGGTTTTTGTCAAAAAATTGTTTTCATTATAATAATAAGATTATAACAAAAAGGTTAGGGTAAAAAGATAAAAATAAAAAGATAACTAAAATTATCACTTTTGTTTCATAGTTTAGTTGAAATAAAAATTATCACTTTTGCTTCATAGTTTAGTTAAGAACAAAATCATCACCTTTGTTTAATGGTCTAGTTGAAACAAAAATGAAACAAACAAATTTTATCATTTTGTTGAATTAGACTTTTCAACAAAAATGAAAAGAACAATTTTTATCATTTTGTTGAATTAGAATTTTCAACAAAAATGAAAAGAACCATTTTTATCATTTTGTTGAACTAAAATTTTCAACAAAAATGAAAAGAAACATTTTTACTATTTTGATGAACTGAAATAAGAAACTAGGAAAATGTTCATGTTTTAAAATAAAACATGTCTACATTAAAATTTCACATTTTTAATGTAACGTAAGGAAATAGAGAAATGCTCATGTTTAAAAAAAATGTCTACATTATAAATTCACAATTTTAATGTAATCTAAGAAACTAGGAAAAAGAGGATTTTCAACCAAAATAAAGCAAATAACATTTCCATTTACGGTGCATATATTAGAATTTATATGCAAAGTTAAAATAACATTTTTATTGACGATGCATATATTAGAATTTATATGCAAAGTTAAAATAACATTTTTATTGATGATGCATATATTAGAATTTATATGCAAAATGTAAAATAACATTTTATTGACAATGCATATATTAGAATTTAGATGCAAAGTTAAAATGACATTTTATTTACAATGCATATATTAGAATTTATATGCAAAGTTAAAATAACATTTTATTGGCGATGCATATATTAGAATTTATATGCAAAGTTAAAATATCGTTTTTATTGACAATACATACATTAGAATTTGTATGAATTATTTTTATTGTAAAAACATACATTGAAAACTTTATACAAATAAAGTATTCCTTTTTATTTGTTAAAGTTAAAAATAGAAATACAAATAAAAATTAGTTTTTTATTTGTCATTGGCTCAATTGTCATGCAAATAAAATATATTTTGTTTGACATTATGAATTTGTAGATATGATATGCCAATAAAAACATTCTTTTATTTGGCGTGATAAATGTGTTAGTGGAATCGTCCAATGGTTTATATTAATATATAATTATATATATAAATTAAAATTAAAATTAAAATTAAACGAATCACGCGCGGTAGTTTGCATTTCGGAATTGTAATGTTAAACGATTATTCCGAAAGATCTGACCGTCGGATTTTCCCAAAACGGGAACCATTAGGACCGCTTTGGGAAGATCTTTCCAACGATATAAATTTTGTTAAAATCCAACGGTAAGATTTCGAGAAAAGTGTAAATAAAATTTTGATTAAAACAGCGCCAGGGCCGCCTATTGACCCAAAGCGTCGTAGAATTAAATTGGGCTATTTTTATATAAATAAAAATAACGATAAATAGTTATTGAATAATATTAACGATATGAAATGGTTTTAAATTATATATATGCGAGAATTATTTGAAAAGACTGAGTTCAATATCATTTCAAATAATTATACGACGATTTAAATTGAAGATATTGAAGACGGTAACTGAAAACCGGCGATCTTCACATCGAATGGATAACTACTAATGGCCGACATTGGTTAGCTTCCAGTAAATGGTTAAAGTGGTAGTTGTCTGGATGTACTTGTTGATTGTCCGGATAAGCGAGCACCTCTCTTCCGTATTTGACATAAGGCACGAGGAATAAGGTGTCTCCAGTTTCGTTCAGACCCAAAACGGACTTGTAAATGGATGTTTGTCTGATATTGGATTTCATTCCATGTAGATTGGTTTCTATTTAATATATATATGATTGGTGGCGGAGAATTTGTTCTCTTGCTTAACTCTCTTCTCTGCGACGCACAAGCTTAGAGGTTATATATTGGTAGTTATCGATTGCATGGCGTGGATTGTCAATGTGGCATGCCAAGATGCAGATGATCAAGGTTTTTGTTGAAAAGCAGAGCCTTGTGGTTAATGATCAAAGCATAGCCTATTTCAGCATAGCTTTATGTATAACATTACTTCGCGATCCTCACACCCCGATAAGAGTTAGAAATGAGACAAGGGACCCAAGGAGTGCATGTGTTTCTTTCTAGTTAGAAGTGGTATCTGGGTTTTGCAAGCCCTGACATTTTACTAATGTGGATGATGGAATGAGGCGTCTCGGTTATATTGGTCGATAGTGACAAAATTATAGGTTCAATAGGACTGGGAAACGTGTATTCAGGCATAACTAATCCACTAAATTATTTGTGGACCGGCCTTGGAGGATCCTAGGGTTTCCCGTAGGTGTGATCCTGAGACATTGCTAGAGTGTCTCGAATCGGTAAGGAGATCGTCCCTAGCCTTGACTTATGACGGAAACCCAATTTCCAAAACGACATTGAGGTTTTGACTGTAAACCTATATATGACGACATAGTATATGGTAGCTATGCCGTCTAGGATTGATACATTTACTTTGAAGTATTTTAAAACTGATCAGATACTAATAATAATATTAAAATATTATTTTCTACGTATCAAGCATATTTGATCATTATAAGGTAAAACTCTTTCCTCCGGTTTGCGTTGCATGGTGTGATGGGACTTGAGTCTTATAATGATTTCGTTTTTCTAAAAAGCATTGCGGTGTTTTTAAATAAAAATTTATTAAACTTATGCACTGGCAACCCAATGGAGTAAACCCGTTCCGCGTTAGGTGCGTTGTCCTGTGATTAGCCATATTGTTAGATAAGTTAGGAAAGATTTCTCAAACCAGTCCCACGACTGACTCGTACTTTGGTTCACTTTGCAAACTCGGGTGCCCTCTTTTCACACGAGCAGCCAAGTGATAGGTTCAGGTACTATGGATACATTCTGGATTGGACCATGCTGAAGGAAAGAAGATGAAGGACATTTTTATCTTTTTATTTATGCTTTGAATCATTTAGACATCCTTTATTTACGATGTACTTGATGGAGTTTTAGACTTATTTCTGTTTGCTGAGACTTCTATTTGCTAAGTTGTATCCTGTAACTGTGCACTCTGATGTCTTTAATGTTGTGATGTTGATGACATTCATATTTCCGCTGCAATGATTTATATGTTATGATGTTATCTGAGATCTGCTATTGCTGTAATTATGTTATATTCCTATGATTATCCTTGCTTTCGTACTACGGAAGTTTGGGGTCATCACAGTTGGTATCAGAGCTAAAGGTTAACCTTAGCTTCGGAGTATAACATATTTAAAACAATTCATCTAGATAGAATCAACAGTATTCTAAGACGAGTAGCTCATTAGAGATAGGATTAGTAATGTCCTAGAATGAGCATAGCAGAATAACACATATTAATCAGTCATTACATCATCATCATCTTTCCATATGTCTCTGTTTTAATCTTTCCTTTAAAATTATCATTTCCGTTAGTCTGACTCTTTCCTTGATGGTACAGAACTAACCGAAAATGAGCACTAGAGCAAGATCAAGGGCCCGAGGCAGAGGTAGGACCAGAGGACCAGTTCGAGATTAGACCCCCACTGCTCAAAAGCATCCCACTCCCGAGGCTATAACACTTCCACCTCCACCCCCACAGCCTTTTAACTTGGACAAGGTGGCCAAGAAGTTCAGGAATTTAGGAGGCGTGTCATTCACCGGGCGACAGACAGTAATAGAATCATAGGCTTGGCTCAAAAAATTGCGAGAAGATATTTGGAGGCTTGGAATTAGAAGATCACCGCAAGCGTTTTTTGGCATTGTGGCTGTTGAAAGATGAGGCTGAAAATTGGTGGGATACTGTCATAATTGGAAATAATGAGGCTGACATGTCTTAGGCCAAATTCAAGGAACTCTTCAACGAGAAGTTTATTCCTCTGCAGGAAGTAGAGCGTCTCCACGATCAATATGCCAACTTGCAGCAAGGAGATATGACTGTTTCAGAATATGTGCGGAAGTTTGAAGAGCTCTCACGCTATGCTCCAGAATTAATTCGGAACCCAGTCCAAAAAACAAAAGATTCATTAATGGCCTCTCCAGAAAATATGTAAACAGAGTCACAACACACATTAAGCTCCCATTTAATGAGTTGATCGAGATGGCTTGTCGATATGAGGACAATGACAAAAATCCGCAGCAAGATAAGGAAAAGAATCAAAACAATAACGAAAGGAAGCAAGCTAACAAGAAACCAAAGGCGAGCAATTCTTCTACCGCCAAGCCTCAAGGAAGTAAAAGAGACAAATCCAAGGTGATATGCTTTAATTGCCAGAAGATGGGGTACTTTGACTACGAATGCCAAGCTCCAAAGAAACCAAGGAGGAATGAGTCCGGACCTAGTCAGAATCGCGGTCAGAATCCTTGGAATACTCAGAAGTGCTTTAAATGCCATAAAATGGGGCACTTTATCAGAAATTGTCCTCTGTTGAAGAAATCAGAGGTGTCTCATGTATACGATGGAGCGGCTGTGCCAGCTTCTTTCGAAGGAGCCGGTAAACCCGATGTCTTGGGAGGTACTCTTACCATTAAGAATATTCCTGTTACCGTATTATTTGACACTGGTGCATCACGTAGTTTCATTTCTAGTGACACGATTAAAAAGTTAAATTTTAAAACAAGAAATCTTAAAGAATCAGTTAGTGTCCATAATTCGATAGGAAGTTCTCTTGTTCTGGGGCTGTTTTGTAAAGTGCCTATCTCCTATTCTTTTTGCGGGTTTCCTTTTAATCTGATCGTGATGAATTTTTCTGAGTTAGATATTATTCTTGGGTTGGACTGGTTAACAAAACATGAGGCCGAGGTTAAATGTGCCGAAAGAATTGTCAAAATTAAAACGAAGCTCGGAGATATTATTATACCATATCACGGCTCAGCAATTGACAGTAAAGAATTTTGGTCTTCTTTAGAAGTCTCTCCTACTTCTATTGAAAATATCCCTTTTGTCAAAGATTATGTGGATATGTTTGAAGAAGTTGATAGCTTACCTCCACGCAGAGAAATCGACTTCAGGATTGACTTGGTTCCTAATGCAAGACCCGTTGTGCATCCTATTCGGAGGATGACACAGAAAGAAAACGAGGAGCTGAGTAATCAAACTAAACAGCTTTTGTGGAAGGGTCTGATCAGGCCTAGCTTCTCAAATTGGCGTGCAGCAGTGGTGTTTGTCCCAAAGTCAGATGGTACTCTCAGGCTATGTGTGGACTACCATGACCTTAATAAGCAAACGCTGAAAAATAAATATCCATTGCCGCGTATTGATGATCTTTTGGACCGTCTGAATGGAGCGCAAGTATTCTCTAGGATGGACCTAGCTACAGGATTCCATCAACTGTGCATTGCCGAAAAATGTGTTCCTTTGACAGCTTTCAAAGGGCTAAACTTATTATATGAATGGCTAGTAATGCCGTTCGGCTTATGTAACGCTCCAACCTACTTTGTCGATCTAATGAACAGAGTATTCCGGGATGTCTTGAATAAATTCGTGCTGGTTTTCATCGATGATATCTTAATCTTTTCTAAATCCACTGCTGAGCAAGAAAAGCACCTGAAAGAAGTTATGGAGATTTTGAGAAAGAATGTGTTGAAAGCCAAATTCTCTTAGTGTATATTCTGGCAAGAAGAAGTGAAATTCCTCGGTCATGTTGTATCGAATAAAGGCATTTCAGTAGACCCAGGAAAGATCTCAGGCATCCAAGATTG
Organism: Allium sativum; assembly: GCA_030737875.1. Classification (NCBI taxonomy): domain Eukaryota; kingdom Viridiplantae; phylum Streptophyta; class Magnoliopsida; order Asparagales; family Amaryllidaceae; genus Allium; species Allium sativum. The sequence goes on from CM060922.1 coordinate 389,529,198, forward strand.
AAGTAGCTTAGCACTCCTATAGAAGTCTGAAGTTTCTTAGGATTGGCTGGCTATTATCATGAATTCATTAAATATTTTTCGAAACTATCTTGTCCATTGACGAAGCTGACTAAGAAGCATACAAAGTTTATTTGGACACCGTTTTGTGAGGCAGCTTTCAAAGAGCTGAAATTGAGGCTGACCACTGCTTCCGTGTTGACCATTATTGATGGCAATCAAGATTTGAAAGTCTGGACAGATGCTTCTATAGAAGGTATTGGTGCGGTGCTAATGCAAAGGGACAAAGTAGTTGCATATGCTAGCTGTCAGTTGAAACCGCAATGAAAAAAGATACCTTACTCATGATCTTGAGTTGATGGCCATCGTATTTGCTTTAAAGATATGGTGGCACTATCTCTTGGGTGAGAAGTTTGAATTGTATAGTGATCACAAATCCTTGAAGTATCTGTTCACCCAAAGAGACTTGAATTTGAGGCAGCAACGTTGGTTAGAATTTCTTGCGGCCTATGATCTGGACATCCTATATACTCCAGGGAAAGCCAATGTTGTAGCCGATGCGCTCAGCAGGAAGAATACGGCCAGCACCAATCTTATCATCGCCAATCTCATTATTACACCTTTTTTGATTGATAAGATCTCTGCTCTTCATAAGAACGATGAATTTATTCAGAGAATTAGCAAAAGAGTTAGGGAAGGCGAAACCACGAGTTTCTAGATTGACGACAAAGCGGTTCTAAGGCTGTTAGGCCGAATTTGTGTTCCGAACCTTCCTGAGCTCAGAAAGGAAGTAATGGATGAATGTCACAAATCTAAGCTTAGTATTCATCCAGGGGTGAGCAAGATGTATCATGACCTCAAGCGCTCATTTTGGTGGACATCTATGAAGAGAGACATTTCTATATATGTTGCTAGATGTCCCACCTGCTAACAAGTCAAAAGTGATCAACATAAGCTCGCAGGGTTGTTGCAACCGCTAGAGGTTCCAAGTTGGAAGTGGGCCAAATTTCTATGGACTTTATTGATGGCTTTCCCAGAAACAGAAAAGGAAAGGACAATATATGGGTGATTGTAGATCGTTTCACGAAGACCGCCCATTTTATCCCTGTCAGATCAAATAGAACAGCTCGAAGTCTGGCGCAACTTTATTTCAGAGAGATTGTCATACTACATGGAGTTCCCAGTAGCACTGTTAGTGATCGTGATCCGATATTTGCCAGTGAGTTCTGGGAAGCATTCCAAGAAGAGCTACGGACCAAATTGAATCTGAGCACCGCTTATCACCCTTAGACAGATGGTCAGACTGAGAGGGTGAACCGCATATTAGAAGACTTGTTATGAGCATGCATTCTTGATTTTGGCGGGTCATGGGAAGATCACTTGCACTAGGTTGAGTTCTCTTATAACAACAGTTACCAAGCAAGCTTGCAGATGTCGCCATTTTAAGCACTATATGGCAGGCCATGCAGATCTCCCGCATGTTGGGTGGAACCAGGCAATCGATTAGTATTGGGTCCCGACATGATTCGTGAAGCATCAGATAAAGTTGATTTTATTAAGAAGCGACTACTGGCTTCTTACAGCCGATAGAAGAGCTATGCAGACTCACGAAGAAGGGATTTAGAATTCTCTATTGGTGGTTATGTATACTTGAGGGTTTCCCCACTGAGAGGGGTAATTCGATTTGGGTAGACTGGGAAGTTGGCGCTGAAATTCATTGGCCCATTTCCTATTTTCGAAAGGATTAGAACTCTCGCTTATGAGGTGCAGTTGCCGGACTGGTTGCCAGGGGTGTAACACCCCACGTCCATTAATGTCACTCACGAAGGGAATGCAATAACTTCCATGGAGGTTTTAAGTGAATATAGAACAGAAAAATTACAACAAGACAGATAGTAAATAGTACATGGAAATCTAAAACTTCATTTTATTGCAGCGGAAATTAAACATGTTTGTTACATCATAAAACCATAGATCATAACCAAGTACAATATCCATCTTCATAAAAACAAAATACATAATCCCATTACATAAATAGCCATTAAAAAGATAACAAGCTGGACTTTACTTCAACGGTCCAAGCTTTCCAAAGAGAGATGAAGCAATTCAATCAAACTCCACTAGAGCTGGGCCCAACCTGAGGACCTGGAGGGGGAAAAAGGATAGAAATAGAGGGGGTCAGACATAAAGTCTGGCGAGTATGATAATTCTAACAATACTATTATCAAAATAACTAGACTAAGGCATAAGTTGGAAGACAAGTAAATGTCTATGAACTGTTAGGAAGATAAAGATAGATTTTAAGATAACGTTAAGGATAACGGTAAAGGCACACCTAATTACTAACGAATGATTACTACACTGCACCGCACATTACTACACTGCACCACACCAGTCACCCTATTGTTTGATCCCACTTGCTTTACACAGAAACTTTATAAATAGCCTTACGTACCCCTAGCTGACTACATAGGTGCCGTCTGCCCCTATCTCCACTAGGTGTACCCCACTGCCCACTTTCGATCGGCTCCCTACTCATAGATACCCGTGCTGGCCCCACAGTGGGGTGTATCACTCCCCTAAAGTGGCAACCCGATACAACTTGAGAATGCATGGCTTATACCTACACGATGCAACAACGTCTTACCTACCATCCCGGGTCCACACACGCATATGAAACCCGTTGGACTTGCGTTGCCACCGCTCCCCGTTTTGGCCTCTTACAGTCAAACCCAGCATGCGTGTCCCGTCCTCGACTTGGGTCGAGCCCACAAAGATACGTTTGGGATACTGGTCGAAATGGACCCCCACAAGCTACCCACCTAAGCTTGTCACTAGTATATCCCACTTAACCCTCTTAGTCATGTTCATTTACATGTGTGTTTGGTTAAGTCTTACGAATCGTATTTCACATGCCACTAAGGGCACCCCCTAGATTCCTCATGCCACCCAAGGCACCTACTTAACCCCCATGTCCCACCTTACATGTTTATCTGGTTAAGTATTTCTTAATTCATTCAGGCCATAACCTCATAAAGACCTCTCACATTAGACTGGCATTTATGGCAGCTGGATTTGCCGGGCGGGTCCGGGAAGTCTTACACCATAAAAGAGTCTAACCTCGTGTCTTTACAACCGCTATGCTATAGTGTAGGCCTAGGACCTTTCACATTGGGCTGACATTTGTGACCACTGGATTTGGCGGGCGGGTCCGGGCAGGTTTACGTCACAAACGAGTCCAACCTCGTGTCCTAAGCATTGATTAACACTTAAAATCTTTTACCCCAGTTTTAATAATTCCCTATTCAAATTATTAATTAAGTCAACTTTTAATGATGTCCATAATTGACTCAATTATGGCCATCCACTTATGGCATGCAAAATCATATCAATTGCACCCCAACTTTTTATTATTAAATCCTTAATATTACCCCTACCCCACGTTTATACGTTCGCTTATTCAACGCATAATATAGGCTAGACTTGTATAGTCTAACACCTAGCACAAAGATAAATTATCACAACATATAGACAATTAAAATAAATCTAATCATAATAGGGGTGAAACTTGCATAAACTACACATGTTAAGGATCAAAAGGTGTCAACTTGTTAAATGTCTCAATTTACATGATATGATCATAGCCCAAATCTATACATAAACTTACATATGGGGTTTTTAGGCAACATAATGATGGTGTGAACTAGCATAGGATATCACATAAGTCATAGCATAATTCTAGATGTCATAATAGATGTCTTGGCATATGTTCATAACTTTTCTAATCAATCTAACTTGCATATGTGACTTGTCATATAGATCAACATAACCCAAACATGATGATTTACTTAATATGAACTAACTAGCGTAGATGGTAACATCATGGCCTTTTTAACATGTATGATTCATCACAACTTAGCATAGAAACTTTCAACATACATAACATCATCATAGCATGATTTACAACATATAAGATATCATCATCACATATCATTGGATTTACAATATACATGATAGCAAAAGGGGTTTACAACAACATATATGATAATTCACATCATCTACTCATAATCCATTCATAACTCAACCTAATTAAAATGATAATAATCTTGTTAAGATCATCATACTCACAATTTAGAGAAGAAAAGAGAGAGTTTTGCTTTGCTTTATGGTTGAGAGAATTAGAATTGAATTTGCTTTTCTTCTTTCTTAGTTGGCGGCGGCTCCATTGATTTCCATGGCGACGGTAACTATTCTATTTTAATTAGGTTTAGGGTTAGCATTAGGATGTATTTATAGGTGTAGGAAGTTATTTAGGACCATTAGATTAACCCTGAACCATGAGAACCAATCAAATGCAAAATCTGCATTTGAGCGAATCGGCCCACGGGTTGATAGCCAAACACCCTGGATTAACCCCTAGTCGACCAAGCGAGGCTCGGGTCGACCTCAAAAATGGGCCGGTTCGGTTATTCCCCCTCCCAATTCGCTGTTTTGAACTTTTTCGCATATTTATTTATTTATTTTTTTAATTTATATATATATATATATATCAATATATATATATTTCTCTGCGCAACCCATTTCACTTAATTCTTTTCTAAAAATTAAGTATACTTTAATTTGTGAATTTTAATGTTATAAAATTACGGGGTGTTACATTCTCCCCTCCTTAAAGGATTTCGTCCCCGAAATCTCCAAGTCAAGAAGAATGTATATCCTACCATCTAATCGTCCATCTACTCAACCATCAAACACCAGCATCCATTGTCCTTAAAAGACTTCTAATGCTTTAACGTTTATATGCACAGTGTGTGTATATGTCCATATCTAATGCAAAATTAGGCGGTCTACTGATTCAGTCGACCTCCTTAGTGCAATTCATGATAGTGCCATGCGTCCAATATGTATGCAAAAGATTCCTAATGATACATATTAATTCTATATGCGTGCACAACCATCCACCCGAATGCAGCAACTATATGATAATACAACCATTATACATCCATTTTACTAAATACATCCATATATATGCAATATGCAATATGAAGTGACTGAGCCGATCTGGTGCCTAATAGTGTGTGTATATGCATCCACGAGCAACCACTAGCAAACACTTGCATCCACCATACATAACATGTTTCAACCATAGGATTATCCTAACTAAAGGTCAAAGATACTAGCGAGAGGATATACTAAAGATAAGATAAGTACAAGCTAAGCGATAAAGGAGAAATTAAAAGACATACCCTCAAAAAGAAAAGGCTATCGTGAACGCATCTTCTCTTCCGTCTCCCAAGTAGCGTTGCTCTCATCATCTCCCCATTGCACTTTGACTAGTCTGACCTCTCGATTCCTCAACCTCTTGATCTCCGACCTAAGAATGCGCGTAGGAGCTCGTCGAATTGTCGCATCACGCTCTATCTCCACCTCTCTAAGCAAGCTCGGCTCTACCACTTCCGCGGTCTCGTGCAAGCACTTCCTCAAATGTGACACATGGAATACGTCATGTACACCACTAAGTCTCTCGGGCAACTCCACTCTATACGCCATCCGTCCAATCCTCTCCTTAATAGGAAACGGCCCTACAAACCTTGGTGCTAATTTCCCAACGGACCCAAAGCGAACAACGTTCCGTAATGGAGACACTTTGACAAAGACCATGTCCCCAACTTCAAACTCGAGATCCGTCCTCCTCTTATCCGCATAAGATTTCTGCCTATCTTGCGCTGCTTTCATCCTCCTTCGAATCAAGTCGATCTTCTCCGAAGTCTCCCTAATCATATCGGGCCCAAGTAAGATCTTATCCGTAGATTCCCACCAACATGTAGGTGAATGACAAGGTCGTCCATAAAGAGCTTCGAATGGTGCCATACCAATGCTGGACTGAAAGCTGTTATTATATGAGAACTCCACCAATGGAAGATGCTCTTCCCACGTACCCCCAAAGTCTAGGATACATAGCCTCAACAGATCCTCTAGAATGCGATTCACCCTCTCGGTCTGGCCGTCCGTCTGAGGATGATATGCGGTGCTCAAACATAACTGAGTCCCTACCGCCTCTTGTAAGCTTCTCCAAAATTCGCTAGTGAAAATAGGATCGCGGTCGCTCACTATGCTAGAAGGAACACCGTGCAAACGAACTATTTCTCGAACGTATACAGAAGCTAACCGTGGAGCGGTCCTCTTACTCTTCACGGGAATAAAATGGGCGCTCTTAGTAAGTCTATCTACTATAACCCAAATTCCCGTATTACCCTTCCTCGATCGCGGTAATCCATCCACAAAATCCATCGAGATGCTTTCCCATTTCCATAGTGGAACCTCCAATGGATGAAGCAACCCACCGGGTTTCTTTTGCTCCGCTTTTACTTGTTGGCACACCAAGCATCTAGCGACATACTCGGCCACGTCTTTCTTCGTGCCGGCCCAAAAGTAAACTCTCTTCATGTCTTTGTACATCTTGTCCCCGCCGGGATGAATGGTCATCTTCGAACGATGTGCTTCGTTAGGAATAGTCTTCCTTAGGTCATCATCTTTTGGTACACAAAGTCTACCGTCCCTACGTAACCAACCCTTATCATCTAGGGTATACCTACGGAGATAGCTTGATGACTCCCCTCCTTTGAGATTTTCTACTAACTCAACTAACTGTGGGTCGTCTCGCTGTGCCTCGCCAATCCGTCCCAAAAGCGTAGGTCTGACCTCCAAGGATGCTAGCAAACCGGGTACGAAGTCAACGGAAGGTCTAAAGTCAAACATCGAAATGAATTCTAAACTTCTCCGCTCAACAAACAAAGGACTTAAGGATAATCTTTTTCTACTTAAGGCGTCTGCCACCACGTTACCCTTGCCAGGGGTATAGGCTATTTCGAAGTCGTAGGACGCTAAGAAATCCATCCACCTTTGCTGCCTTAAGTTCAAGTCCTTTTGAGAGAATAGGTATTTTAAAGACTTGTGGTCAGTGAATAATTCGAATTTCTCGCCAAAAAGATAATGATGCCAAGACTTAAGCGCGAAAACAATAGCGGCCAACTCTAGGTCATGCGTGGGGTAATTCTTTTCATGCGCTCTCAACTGCCTTCCACCATAGGCTATTACCCTACCCTCTTGCATTAAGACTGCACCTAGTCCTGTCCCACAAGCATCAGTATAAACGGTAAACGACTTACTCCCGTCTGGCAATACTAAGACTGGGGCTGAAGTCAAAGCTCTCTTCAAATGTTGGAACGCATCATCACAATCTACGTCCCATGTGAAAACTAGGTTCTTCTTCGTCAAGCATGTCAATGGAGCTGATATCTTTGCGAAGTCTTTGATAAACTTCCTATAGTAGCCAGCCAACCCCAAGAAACTTCTCACTTCGGTAGCATTTTTAGGGACCTTCCAATCTTGGATGGCCACCACCTTCGCGGGATCCACGGTTATCCCTTCTTTGGAAACCACGTGCCCCAAGAACCGTACTTCCTTCCTCCAGAAGTGACACTTAGAAAATTTAGCCTTAAGGCTATGCGCTCGTAGGGTCTCCAACACTTCCCTAAGATGTAGGGAATGCTCTTCTTTATCCTTAGAAAAGATCAAGATGTCATCTACAAAGACTACCACGAATTTGTTAAGGTACTCCCTAAACACCCTACTCATCAAATCAACAAAATATGCTGGGGCGTTTGTCAAACCGAAGGGCATCACTAGCCATTCATAGAAACCGTCCGGAGTCCTAAAGGCAGTCTTGTCAATGCTATCCTCAGCCACTCTCAACTGATGGAAACCAGTGGCTAAGTCCAATTGCGAAAACACTGAGGCGCCAACTAACTGATCGAAGAGATCGTCAATCCTCGGCAGTGGGCGTCTGTTCTTCTTAGTAAGCTTATTAAGTTCTCTATAGTCCACACATAGTCTAAGGGACCCATCCGCCTTCGTGGCAAATACTACTGGAGCACCCCACTCCGATATACTTCGTCTTATGAACCCCTTCTCAAGCAACTCCTTCACTTGCTTACCGAGTTCCCTCCTTTCACGTGGAGCCATGTGGCGTACTGGCAAAGATACTGGTTTCGCATTATACACAAGATATATTCGAAAATCTATCTCCCGCTTCGGAGGCAAGCCCTTCACCTCCTCAAACACATCCGAATATTCTCGGACCACTCTAACAGATAGTAGATTTTCCTCAGACGCGTCAAGCGATTCTAGATAACTTAGCATAACCGAATTTATGGGATTACAAAAGATTTCGAGAGTGTTGCCAAGGCGAGTCACGAGCCTAACTACTCTCCTTTCACAATCAAGAACGACCCCATTTCTGGATAACTAATCCATTCCTAAAATTAGCCCATAGCCCGTGAAGCCCAACACATAAGCATCACATCTAAATTCAACGCTAAGTATGGAAATTTTCAAATCCAAACACATCATAGACAAATAAGCTGAGCCCCCAATTGGATTCGAAACAACTAAGGGATCCTTTACTAAACTGGTGTTTAAGTGCAGTGATTCAACTAATGATGTAGAGATAAACGAATGTGATGCGCCCGAATCGAATAAGGTACGGACAGGATGATCAAACAGAAAAAACTAAGCTTTCAACAGAAATGGTTCTACCTCGTTCTTGCAGCGGTGGGACCGCAAGAGCCTGAACTTGTCCCCTTGCCTGCCCTGGTGCCATAAGAGCCTGCACTTGTCCTCCCGAGGTAGCTCCTGCCCTCTGCCCCTTCTTTGGGCAGTCCTTCACTAAATGTCCCGCATCGCCACAATGAAAACAACCTGTCTTCTTTTTCTTTCGGCAATCCTTGCTGAGATGGCCTGGTGTCCCACAGTTAAAACATTTCTTCTTTCCCTTGTCGTTATTGTCTTTACCACCCTTCTTGTTTTGCTGTTGTGGTTTCTTCTGATCCCCCTTCTTCTCGGGTGCCTTATCAGCTTTAGCGCTTTTCTCCTCATGCATAAGCGCCATTTCTATTAACTTCTCAAAGGTGGCCCCCATCGGGATGTGGGTCATAGCCAACCCTTGCAATGGTTCATTCAAGCCATTCACGAACCTTAGAGCCTTCTTCTCCGGCGTGTTTACTAAGTCCAAGCCAAACCTTGCTAACTGATTAAATTTATTAACATATTCTTTCACTGATGAGCTTCCTTGCTTCAATGTCAAGAACCTTTCCATATATAGATTTTCTTCTGCCCTTGAGAGAAACTTCGCCTCGAACCTACGTCTGAAATCCGCCCAAGAGTCAACAGGACGCTCCCCATTAGTGACCTCCCACCAAAACGAGGCCTCTCACTTTCATCAACCAAGCTGCTAATCGAACTCTCCTCCCTTCTTCTACTTCAAAGATTTCTAGAAATTCTTCCACCTCCTTAAGCCAATCTCTAGCTTCCACAAATGTTTCTGACCCTTGAAATGGTTTTCCACCCATAGCCTTGAATTCCTTGCACGTCTTTGCAAAAGTATCTACGCGAGGAGGAGGAGGAGGAACGGGTGCAACTGATGGTGGAGGAACATTGGCTGGACCTGCAGCGGCCCTAGCCTCCAATAGCCTCCTATACCATCCTGGTATCGTTACACCGTTGGGTAGATTAAGATCTTCAGCCATGCTGAAACGAAAAAGGAAAGATTCAAAATGGAGAATTCGAAAGATAAAGATATGTGGCTATTGGGGATTATGTTTTTCTTAAAAACTTTTCTCTTTAAATTTCCCATTAAAACATGTTTTTGAAAACACTTCTTCCAAAAATAACTATTTTTCTAAAGTATTTTTATCTGTTCTGGTAACCTTAAGCTCTGATACCATGTGTAACACCCCACGTCCATTAATGTCACTCACGAAGGGAATGCATTAACTTCCATGGAGGTTATAAGTGAATATAGAACAGAAAAATTACAACAAGACAGATAGTAAATAGTACTTGGAAATCTAAAACTTCATTTTATTGCAGCGGAAATTAAACATGTTTGTTACATCATAAAACCATAGATCATAACCAAGTACAATATCCATCTTCATAAAAACAAAATACATAATCCCATTACATAAATAGCCATTAAAAAGATAACAAGCTGGACTTTACTTCAACGGTCCAAGCTTTCCAAAGAGAGATGAAGCAATTCAATCAAACTCCACTAGAGCTGGGCCCAACCTGAGGACCTGGAGGGGGAAAAAGGATAGAAATAGAGGGGGTCAGACATAAAGTCTGGCGAGTATGATAATTCTAACAATACTATTATCAAAATAACTAGACTAAGGCATAAGCTGGAAGACAAGTAAATGTCTATGAACTCTTAGGAAGATAAAGATAACGTTTAAGATAACGTTAAGGATAACGGTAAAGGCACACCTAATTACTAACGAATGATTACTACACTGCACCGCACATTACTACACTGCACCACACCAGTCACCCTATTGTTTGATCCCACTTGCTTCACACAGAAACTTTATAAATAGCCTTACGTACCCCTAGCTGACTACATAGGTGCCGTCTGCCCCTATCTCCACTAGGTGTACCCCACTACCCACTTTCGATCGGCTCCCTACTCGTAGATACTCGTGCTGGCCCCACAGTGGGGTGTATCACTCCCCTAAAGTGGCAACCCGATACAACTTGAGAATGCACGGCTTATACCTACACGATGCAACAACGTCTTACCTACCAGCCCGGGTCCACACACGCATATGAAACCCGTTGGACTTGCGTTGCCACCGCTCCCCGTTTTGGCCTCTTACAGTCAAACCCAGCATGCGTGTCCCGTCCTCGACTTGGGTCGAGCCCACAAAGATACGTTTGGGATACTGGTCGAAATGGGCCCCCACAAGCTACCCACCTAAGCTTGTCACTAGTATATCCCACTTAACCCTCTTAGTCATGTTCATTTACATGTGTGTTTGGTTAAGTCTTACTAATCGTATTTCACATGCCACTAAGGGCACCCCCTAGATTCCTCATGCCACCCAAGGCACCTACTTAACCCCCATGTCCCACCTTACATGTTTATCTGGTTAAGTATTTCTTAATTCATTCAGGCCATAACCTCATAAAGACCTCTCACATTAGACTGGCATTTATGGCAGCTGGATTTGCCGGGCGGGTCCGGGCAGTCTTACACCATAAAAGAGTCTAACCTCGTGTCTTTACAACCGTTATGCTTTAGTTTAGGCCGGGGACCTCTCACATTGGGCTGACATTTGTGACCACTGGATTTGCCGGGCGGGTCCGGGCAGGTTTACGTCACAAACGAGTCCAACCTCGTGTCCTAAGCATTGATTAACACTTAAAATCTTTTACCCCAGTTTTAATAATTCCCTATTCAAATTATTAATTAAGTCAACTTTTAATGATGTCCATAATTGACTCAATTATGGCCATCCACTTATGGCATGCAAAATCATATCAATTGCACCCCAACGTTTTAATATTAAATCCTTAATATTACCCCTACCCCACGTTTATACGTTCGCTTATTCAACGCATAATATATGCTAGACTTGTATAGTCTAACACCTAGCACAAAGATAAATTATCACAACATATAGACAATTAAAATAAATCTAATCATAATAGGGGTGAAACTTGCATAAACTACACATGTTAAGGATCAAAAGGTGTCAACTTGTTAAATGTCTCAATTTACATGATATGATCATAGCCAAATCTATACATAAACTTGCATATGGGGTTTTTAGGCAACATAATGATGGTGTGAACTAGCATAGGATATCACATATGTCATAGCCTAATTCTAGATGTCATAATAGATGTCTTGGCATATGTTCATAACTTTTCTAATCAATCTAACTTGCATATGTGACTTGTCATATAGATCAACATAACCCAAACATGATGATTTACTTAATATGAACTAACAAGCATAGATGGTAACATCATGGCCTTTTTAACATATATGATTCATCACAACTTAGCATAGAAACTTTCAACATACATAACATCATCATAGCATGATTTACAACATATAAGATATCATCATCACATAACATTGGATTTACAATATACATGATAGAAAAAGGGGTTTACAACAACATATATGATAATTCACATCATCTACTCATAATCCATTCATAACTCAACCTAATTAAAATGATAATAATCTTGTTAAGATCATCATACTCACAATTTAGAGAAGAAAAGAGAGAGTTTTGCTTTGCTTTAGGGTTGAGAGAATTAGAATTGAATTTGCTTTTCTTCTTTCTTAGTTGGCGGCGGCTCCATTGATTTCCATGGCGACGGTAACTATTCTATTTTAATTAGGTTTAGGGTTAGCATTAGGATGTATTTATAGGTGTAGGAAGTTATTTAGGACCATTAGATTATCCCTGAACCATGAGAACCAATCAAATGTAAAATCTGCATTTGAGCGAATCGGCCCACGGGTTGACAGCCAAACACCCTGGATAAACCCCTAGTCGACCCAGCAGGGCTCGGGTCGACCTCAAAAATGAGCCGGTTCGGTTATTCCCCCTCCCAATTCGCTGTTTTGAACTTTTTCGCATATTTATTTATTTAATTTATATATATATATGTATCAATATATATATATTTCTCTGCGCAACCCATTTCACTTAATTCTTTTCTAAAAATTAAGTATACTTTAATTTGTGAATTTTAATGTTATAAAATTACGGGGTGTTACAAGGGGTGCATGATGTATTCCATGTGTCTCAACTCCGGAAGCATGTACATGATCTAGACTTGGTTATGGAGGAAGCAGCACAACAAGATTTGGAGATTACCCCGAGCTTAGCAGTAAGGAGGGAGCTAGTGAAAATTGTTGGCAAAGAGACCCGAGTTTTGAGGAACAAGAGGCTCCACTTAGTCAAAGTGTAATGGATCGGGGATCTAAAGACTGTATATGGGAGACTGAGGATAGCATCAAATAGGCTTATCCCAAGTGCAGATTGGACATCTCCGCGTAACTCTTGTGTTGAGGTACATTTACAATACTTTGCACTTTCCGTTTTGTTTCCTACTTTACTATTGTTTCCTTTTCGAGGATGAAAAGCTTTTAAGTGGGGGAGATTGTGACAACCCAGAAAATCAGAACCAATTTAAAATTTTTATTTTGGCTATTTCAATGAATTTTGAATAGTTAAAATAATTTATTTTAATAATAGCAATTTAAAATTTATTTAAATCGAAGTTAGAACGAATATATTTATTTTAATTTTAAAAGGAATTAGAAATAGCAAGGTAGTTTGAAAATTTGAATCTGAACTTTGACTGAATGTACAAGATTCAAAATGAATCGGATTTTAGTGAAACTGAAAATATTTAAATCTGTTTAAAAATATCTTTCCAACGAATCCGAAAAATCGAAATTTCATAGTGGGAATAAAAAGTTATGGTCAGTTGAATATTCAGAATAGTCGCTATGGAATATAATATAATATATAGCCCGTATAAATGCAATTATACAAACAACCTCCATTTTCGACAAAACCATTTTTGTCAGATCCGGAATGTCAAATTATTGCTAAGTTTAATTTTCTAGAATTTTTGGAATTAGTATGTGAGCGTGGCAAATTAAACTGCGTTCGATAATTTCTGTTGAATTTTATCGACCGTTAAAAAGGCCATTTTTCAAACAGTCTCCAAATTCGACGAAATTAATTTTGTTAGGACCGTATCGTCAAAACATAGCTATATTTTATTTTCGAGAATTTTCGGAGTCCGTATGTGGCCCCGGTAAATTTAAATGTACGATCAAATTAATTAAATAAATGATTTAAATTTTAAATTAAAGAAAACAGGTTGAAAACGATTGATTGGGCTAATGGGGCCTAGCCCATTGTGTCCATAACGGGGGCAATTGGGTAGGAACAACTTTTGCTGGGCTGAAACTGGAGCTATTGAGGATTAATAGGCTAAACCCGTAATTAGAGCATTAAATATTATTATATTATAAATAATAGAACACCAAACCCTAATTTCAAACAAACAGCCGCCGCCTCATTTTCAATGGCCACCATTGCTCCTTTCTTCCTCCTCAAATAACTCTCCATCCTCTCATCAAAATCAATCAACCCTCTTGATAATTCTATAGTACTCTTTCCCCTCTCCACGTCCATACCCGATTAGCCCCTACCATGGAGTAACCACCGAGATCCACGCCTCCAAAGTTCACCCGCGTCGAGCCCCTTACCGCCGCTGTACCTGCACCGAGCTCCATCCCATTTCCGGCGAACGCGCGCCTCCCCTAGCCGCTCCACGTCGCGCAACCCGATCCTTCCCCCTGCCTTTTATTGCTTGCAAAATAGAACCCTAGATTGGAACAAAAAGAGGAAACCGCGGTCGTGTTATCTGATAAGGAAGAAGAGGGTAATTTTATTTTAAATTATTTAATCTAAAAATATTATCGATCTAAATTAAATCATAACTAATGCATACGAACTCAAAATTGAATAATTTCAGATCCGTTATGATCGTGAGTCCGAGATTCTGAACTGATTCGGAGCAGATCAAATTTTGGACAAAATTCGATTCTGAATTATTCAGAATTAAAACACGACTGTGAGATATCTATTTTTATAATTACAAATTTAATTATTTCTTACTATTTGGAATCCATGTAGTTATGTTAATAAAATCAGATCTGCGATGCTTGGAGTTTGTATTTGTTGAATTTGTTGAATGTTGATTGTGATGCTCATACTTGTTAGATCTTGTTCTACAATAGAAATTCTTTCTTTTATTTGAATCTATAGTTTATTATTCGATCTCGTTTTGAAATAAAAAAATTATTTTTATTTCAAATCTATGTATATTGATTAGATTTACAATAAAATATTCATTTTTATTGTTAACTTGAAACATGTTTTTGCCAAATTTAAATTTACAATAAAATATTCATTTTTATTATTAACATGAAATATGATTTTGTCAAATTTAAATTTACAATAAATATTCATTTTTTAGTGTTAAAATGAAATATTATTTTGTCAAATTTAGATTTACAATAAAATATTCACTTTTATTGTCAACATGAAATATGATTTTTTCAAATTTAGATTTACAATAAAATATCCATTTTTATTGTTAACATGAAATATGATTTTGTCAAATTTAGATTTACAATAAAATATTCGTTTTTTAGTGTTAACATGAAATATGATTTTGTCAAATTTAGATTTACAATAAAATATTCATTTTTAATGTTAACATGAAATATGATTTTGTCAAATTTAGATTTACAATAAAATATTCATTTTTATTGTTAACATGAAATATGGTTTTGTCAAATTTAGATTTACAATAAAATATTCATTTTCATTGTTAACATGAAATATGTTTTTGTCAAATTAGATTTACAATAAAATATTCATTTTTTAGTGTTAACATGGAATATGATTTTGTCAAATTTAGATTTACAATAAAATATTCATTTTTATTGTTAACATGAAATATGATTTTGTCAAATTTAGATTTACACTAAAATATTCATTTTTATTGTTAATATGAAACATAGTTTTGCCAAATTTAGATTTACAATAAAATATTCATTTTTATTGTTAACATGGTTTTTGTCAAAAATTTGTTTTCATTATAATAATAAGATTATAATCAAAAGATTATGATAAAAAGATTTAAAAAAAAAGATAACAAAAATTATCACTTTTGTTTCATAGTTTATTGAAACAAAAATTATCACTTTTGTTTCATAGTTTAGTTGGGAACAAAAATCATCACTTTTGTTTAATGGCCTAGTTGAAACAAAAATGAAAAGAACATTTTTTATCATTTTGTTGAATTAGAATTTTCAACAAAAATGAAAAAAACAAATTTTATCATTTTGTTGAATTAGAATTTTCAACAAAAATGAAAGGAACAATTTTTATCATTTTGTTGAATTAGAATTTTCAAGAAAAATGAAAAGAACCATTTTTATTATTATGTTGAATTACAATTTTGAACAAAAATGAAAAGAAACATTTTTACCATTTTGATAAATTGAAATAAGAAACTAAGAAAATGTTCATGTTTTAAAATAAACCATGTCTACATTAAAATTTCACATTTTTAATGTAATGTAAGGAAATAGAGAAATGTTCTTGTTTTAAAATTAAAAAAAATGTCTACATAAAAATTCACATTTTTAATGTAATGTAAGAAACTAGGAAAAACGGGATTTTCAACAAAAATAAAGAAAATAACATTTTCATTTACGATGCATATATTAGAATTTATATGCAAAGTTAAAATAACATTTTTATTGACGATGCATATATTAGAATTTATATGCAAAACGTAAAATAATATTTGATTGACAATGCATATATTAGAATTTATAAGCAAAGTTAAAATGACATTTCATTTACAATGCATATATTAGAATTTATATGCAAAGTTAAAATAACATTTTATTAGCGATGCATATATTAGAATTTATATGCAAAGTTAAAATATCGTTTTTATTGATAATACATACATTAGAATTTGTATGAATTATTTTTATTGTAAAAATATACACTGAAAACTTTATACAAATAAAATGTTCCTTTTTATTTGTTAAAATTAAAAATAGAAATACAAATAAAAATTAGTTTTCTATTTGTCATTGGCTCAATTGTCATGTAAATAAAATATATTTTGTTTGACATTATGAATTTGTAGATATGATATGCCAGTAAAAACATTCTTTTGTGTGGCGTGATAAATGCGTTAATGGAATTGTTCATTGGTTTATATTTATATATAATTAAATATATAAATATAAATTAAAACTAAACAAATCGCGCACGGTAATTCGCGTTTCGAAATCGTAACTTTAAATGATTATAAAGAAAGATCCGACCGTCAGATTTTCCCAAAACTGGAACCGTTAGGACTGCTTTGGAAGATCTTTCCAACGATATAAATTTTGTTAAAATCCATTGGTTAGATTTTGAGAAAAGTGTAAATCAAATTTTGATTAAAACAGCGCTAGGGCCGCCTATTGACCCGAAGCGTCGTTGAATTAAATTGGGCTATTTTGATATAAATAAAAATAGCGATAAATCGTTATTAAATAATATTAACGATATGAAAAGGTTTTAAATTATATATATGCGAGAATTATTTGAAAAGACCGAGTTCAATCTCATTTCAAATAATTATACGATGATTTAAATCGAAGATATTGAAGACGGTGATTGAAGACTGGCGATCTTCACATCGAATGGATAACTACTGATGCCTGGCATTGGTTAGCTCCTAGTAAAGGGTTAAAGTGGTAGTTGTCCAGACGTACTTGTTGATTGTCCGGACAAGCGAGCACCTCTCTTCCGTATTGGACATACGGGATGAGGAATAAGGTGTCTTCAGTTTCGTTCAGACCCAGAACGGACTTGTAAATGGATGTGTGTCTGACATTGGATTTCATTCCATGTAGACTGGTTTCTATTTAATATATATCTGATTGGTGGCGGAGAATTTATTCTCTTGCTGAACACCCTTCTCTAAGACGCACGAGCTCAGAGGTTATATATTGGTAGTTATCGATCGCATAGCATGGATTGCCAATATGACATGCCAAGATGCAAATGATCAAGGTTTTTGTTGAAAAGCAGAGCCTTGTGGTTAATGATCAAAGCATAGCCTATATTGGCATAGCTTTGTGTATATCGTTACTTTGCTAGCCTCACACCCGGGTAAGAGTCAGAAACGGGACAAGGGACCTAAGGAGTGCATGCGTTTCTTTCTAGCTAGAAGTGGTATCAGGGTATTGCAAGCCCTGACATTTTACTTATGTAGATGATGGAATGAGGCGCCTCGGTTAGATTGGTCGATATTGACCAAATTATAGGTTCAATAGGACCGGGAAACGTGTGTTCAGGCATAACTAATCCACTAAAGTATTTGTGGACTGACCTTGGAGGATCCAAGGGTTGCCCATAGGTGTGATCCTGAGACATTGCTAGAGTGTCCTAAATCGGTAAGGAGATCGTCCCTAGCCTTGACTCATGACGGAAACCCAATTTACAATACGACATTGCGGTTTTGATTGTAAACCTATATATGGCGACATAGTATATGGTAGCCATGCCGTCTAGGATTGATACATTTACTTTGAAGTATTTTAAAACTGATTAGACACTAATAATAATATTAAAATATTATTTTCTACGTATCAAGCATATTTGATCGTTATAAGGTAAAACTCTATCCTCCGGTTTGGGTTGCATGGTGTGATGGGACTTGAGTCTTATAATGATTTGATTTTTCTAAAAAGCATTGCGTTGTATTTGAATAAAAAATTATTAAACTTACGCACTGGCAATCCAATGGAGTAAACCCGTTCCGCGTTAGCGGCGTGGTCCTGTGATTTGCCATATTGTTAGATAAGTTAGGGAAGATTTCTCATACTAGTCCCACGGCTGACTCGTAGTTTGTTTCACTTTGCAAACTTGGGTGCCCTCTTTTCACATGAGCAGCCAAGTGACAGGTTCAGGTATTATGGATACATTTTGGATTGGAACATGCTTAAGGAAAGAAGATGAAGGACATTTTTTTTATTTTTGCTTTGAGTCATTTAGACATCCTTTATTTATGATGTACTTGATGGATTTTTAGACTTATTTCTATTTGCTGAGACTTCTATTCGCGAAGTTGTAACAACCCGGAAATACGAGCCAATTTAAAAATTTTATTTTGGCGAATTTAGCGAAGTTTGAACATTTAAAATAGATTATTTTAAATAATATCGACCAGAAATTTATTTTGAATAGAATTAGAATGTATATATTTATATACGTCGTCGTTCGAATATAAATATTTATTTATAATTATAAAAGGAATTGAAAATGGCGCGGTAGTTCGATAATTCGATTTCAAACTTCAATTGAATTTACCGGGTGCAATATAAACCGGATTGTAGTGAAACCAAAAATATTAGAATCTATTTAAGAATATCTTTCCAACGAATCCAAAAAATCGAAATTTCATAGCGGGAATCAAAAGATATGTCCAGTTGAAAATTCTGAATAGTCGATATGGAATTCAGGCCCTTAAAAATGGAAATTTTGCAAACGACCTCGGATTTCGACAAAACCACTTTTGTTGGATCCGTGATGTCAAATTATTACTAGGTTTTAAATTTCATAATTTTTCGAATCAATATGTGAGCGTGGCAAAGGAAAACGCGTTTGACCAGTTTCAGTTGATTTTAATCGACTGGAAAATGGTCATTTTTCTAACAGTCTCAGAATTCGACGAAATTAGTTTTGTTTGGACCGTATCGTCAATACGAAGCTAGAAATAATTTTTCGGGAATTTTTAGAGGTTGTATGTGGCCCCTGTAAATTGAAATGTGCGTTTAAATTGAATATATATAGATTTATATTTTAAATTTAATGAAAACTAATCAAAACAGCCGAATTGGCTTGCGATACATATCCCGTTGTGTTCGAAACGGGGGGTATTTAGTTAGGGGCGACAGTCGTTGGATTTGAATTGGGGTTCGTGACATAAAACAAACTATTTCCGAACTAAAAGAATTTAAATAATAGAATAATATAAAATAATCAACCATAAAACCCCCCCTCTCATGTTACAGAAACCCTAGCCGCCTCTCATTCAACCGACGGACCCTTTCGTTCAAAATTTCAAACCAAGAAATCACCTCATCCGATAGAAATTAATCCAAATTTCCAAGGTGAAATCAACAAGCTAGGAGAGATCTTCGATTCAGTACCCCTATGATCGAGTCTCGTGTAAGATTGAGGGAGAAATCGGGCCCTAAACTCCGGCAGTTGGAGCGCAAATCGAGGCTGATAAGGGGGGTCGAACCACGAGTTGCTCGTGGCGTGGGTAGACCCCACGGCGGCGAGCAGAGTGGCGGTCCACGATCAACTTCCGGTCAAGTGTGCAGGCGGCGGTGGCGGTTCTAAAATCTGAGCAAATGGGTTCAAGCGTGAACGAGAAGAACGATGGCAACAGTTTCTAACGTTATTAAGGAAGAAGGTACCTTAACTTTTACTGATTCTTTAAATTAAATATACATGATTCTTTAATAGAAAATATACGTTGTTTTTATATAAAATTAATATAGCAGTAATGAATTTGAAATTAAGCACAGCATTGTTTTATTTTTATTTTTCTGATTTTATATAAAGATTAGCATTGTCTTGTTTTTCAGATTTCAAATAAAAGTATAAAATAATATTGTTTTGAAATTAAATATCTTTGTTTTAAAAATATACTTTTTATATGAGATGATATGAAATTACTTATAGCGAGATAAAAATGTAAATTAACATTGTTTTAAAATCAGAAGTCTTACACGTATATATGATTATAAAAATAGTAATTTTGTCATATGAAAGCGAATATAAAAAGTAATTTTGTCATATGAAAGCAAATATAAAAATATAATTTTTATATTGGTGGCATATTAAAAATATGATCTTTATTATCTGAAGAGCGAGGAGAAAATATGATTTTTAATTATATACTAGTGATTATAAAAATACGACCTTTATATGTGTGGTAGCGAATTAACAATATAAAGAAGTGATTTTGTTTAAAATATAAGTTGAGATTTTTATATAGATAAAAATTCGATTTTTATATATATGAAGCGTTATAAAAATATAATCTTTATAATGTTAAAGGCGAAATCTTTATAACGTTAAGGGCGAAATTTTTATGATGTTAAAGGCGAGATTTATATATATATATAAAGTGAAGATATAAAAATACGATTTTTATATAGCGAAATAAAAATCAGTTTTTTTGTTATATATATAGAGTAATAAAAATATAATTTTTACTTAAGTAGCAAAGTAAAAAATATGATTTTTATATTAGTAGAGTAATAAAAATATTATTTTTATATATGTAGTGGCTACGGGCAACGAAAGTGACAAAAGGCGAGAACAGTGATGATTCCCTACATTTGAAGTGTCGTGGAATTGGGATAGCTTTGGTGAGAACTTCTCACCTTTTAATTTCGTTTTCTAGTTTATAATATATACTAGGATGCAGACGGTGTTTAGTAGCACCTGACACCCGTCGTCCACAGACCATGGATGGCTTGTTTGTTTGATTGATTTTGATGTGTTGTGAAAATTGTTTGTGATGTTGATGTGAAATAGATAATGAAATATATTCATGTGTTGAAATAAATTAATTATCGTTGAGAATATAATTTTTAACGTGAATGTGAATAAATGAATATTTATAAACAAATCGGCCGATTTGTTTATATACACTGATTTGACTGATATTGATCGGGACGATAAATTTTACACATCGCCCAACTGCACAAATAAAATATGTGTTTGATTGTTTGAAACCCCATACGGGTATTGGGATAAAATATGACATACACCAATCCCAGTAATTAGTTGTATGTCGATCGATCGATTGACAGGCTGTTATAAGCGTTAGATATCTATATTTGATGCTTATACAGAGTAGTGCACTTTGGATGATGATTGATTATTTATCATTGCTATTTATATACATGTGTTGTATGGAATCCATATAGTTAACGCTATATGGTGATTGATTGAGCCTCATTCCAATTTAGAAAATAAAGAATATTATAAAATAAAGGTTCATGTGTTGACCGTACTCATCCGTTGAGATTAGTCATGTGTTGAACGAAATATTTTAACAATAAAATTTACATCTTTATCATTATAAAATAAAGGTTCATGTGTTGACCGTACTCATCCGTTAAGATTTGTCATGTGTTGAACGAAATATTTTAATAATAAAATTTACATCTTTATCATTATAAAATAAAGGTTCATGTGTTGACCGTACTCATCCATTGAGATTAGTCATGTGTTGAACGAAATATTTTAACAATAAAATTTACATCTTTATCATATATAAAATTAGAAACTAACGGGAAAATAGATAAGATGAGTGTTCTCCTGGATATTGATCTGATGTTGGTTTCGGCCTTCGGGGTTAATATTTAGGGAATCGTTCTCTTACTAATTTACGGTTGGAGTCTGATTTGAAGTCAAACGATAGATATCATAATTTTTTATAAAATATATTAAATAACAAAAATAGTCACACGTGGACAGTACTCATTCGTTGAGATTAGTCATGTGTTGACAAAAATATAGATTCACGTATTGAATAAAATAAATATTCATTTGTTGAATAGAATAACGGAATTATTGAATTGAAAAGAAAACGAATTTGAATTGAATTGAAAAGAAAACGAATTTGAATTGAAAAGAAAACGAATTTGAATTGAATTGAAAAGAAAACGAATTCAAATTCGAATTGAATAGAATTGAAATTGAATAGAAATGAATTCGAATTGAAATTGAATAGAAATGAATTCGAATTGAAATTGAATTGAAAACGAACTGAAATTGAATTAAAAATCGATTTGAATTGAAATCGATTTGAATTGAAATCAATTTAAAATGAATTTGAAACGAATTTATATTGGAAAGTTCAATTTTGATTTGAATTTGAAAAGGAAGTTGAAATCATTTTGAAAACGAATTTAAAACAATTTATAAAATACGTTTTAAAAGGAAAGCAACGAAGTATATATTATATATATTATATATATAATATAATGGTCTGAATAGAACGCGCCGCGCCGCGGCAGTTCACGAATTTCGACTATTGACTTCGAACGGATATTACGGGAGATCCGACCGTCGGATTCTTCTAAAACCGGAACCGTTAGGTTCGTATCGAAATGAACTTTTTAACGAATATTAGAAATTTGAAATCTAACGGTTGGATTTGGAGATACGTCCAAATCAAATTTGGAAAAGGTCGTTGTAAATGCAGTTCGATGGCCGTTGATGGAAATCGACTGTACGGGCCTTGATAAAATTATTAAAAATAGTAATAATTTGTGTAGAATCATAAGAAATGATTTGGGAAAAATTGGGATGAAAAACTCCATGTTTGAAAAGATAAAAATAGATTTTAATCGAAATGAACTAGTTTTGAACTAAAATTAAAACCCATTTATTTTTAAATAAATAAATTGGATTTGAAATGGATTTTAAATAGAATTGATTTGTGGGTTTATCGTGAAGGGTGTTTTAAATAACACTTGTTCTTTAACCCGATAATAAATAGAATGTGATTTGGGTTTATCGCGAACTGTGTTTTAAACGACATTAATTCTTTAACCCAGTAAAAGGAGTTTTAATGAATCTTTGATTAGATTGAAATGTGGATTGATAATATAAATTATCAAATCTAGAATAGATCGAGAATGGAGTATCGCCAGTTTTGCTCCAAGCGATAGTTAAATCTTTAATTAGATTTGAACGTGAAATGGTAATTAAATTTACCGATAACACCGTGGTGTTAGTTATGGGGTAACAACAGTTTTGCTCCATGGGATAAATAAGTTGGGATTGGGAAATAAAATAAATAATTACTTCGGTTTGGTTCGCTAATCCCGACTAGTTTGGAAAACCATAATTTGGTTTGAAATGATATCCAAAGGATGATTAAAGAATAAATTTTAAAGAATTTATCTTTGATAAAATTAATGGGAACCTTTCCCTAAGAATGTGAAATTTAGAAACTAACTGTATGTTAGCTAAGAAGAATGGTTTCCTGGGTATTGATCTGATGTTGGTTTCGGCCTTCGGGGTTAATATTTGGGGAATTGTTCTCTTGTTAATTTACGGTTAGTGACTGCTGAATTGGAATGAGACGTATGTTGTGTTTGTGTAACATTTGTTTATTATACGTGGGTCATTCAGAAAGGCCGGGTTTTATACCCATTCTGAATAACCGATTCGACGATAAGTCGAAGATGATGACGGTTGTCGAAGACCGGAAGTCTTCACATCGTTTGGGTGATTACTGATGATCCGGATTGGGCTGTACACCCAAGAGGAGGGAAATAGTTGGTGGTCGTCCAGACGTACTTGGAGATCGACGGATATGCGAGGAAAGTGCTTCCTGTTTCGTTCATACCTAGAACGGACTTGTAAATGGATGGTGTGTCTGACATTGTATTCCTTTATATTGTATTCGTTGATCTCTGCTAAATATATATATTTGTTTGGCGGCGGAGAATTTATTCTCTTGCTTAACGCCCTTCTCTGAGACATATGAGCTCAGAGGTTATATATTGGCAGAAATCAGTGGTACGATATGGATTGATAGTGTGGCATGCTGAGATGTAGTGATCCAGACTTTTGTTGAAAAGCAAAGTTTGGTGGATGATGATCAAAGCACAGCTTCAATATAGCATGGCTTTGTGTATAGCGTTGATTCGCGAGCCTCACAGCCCGGTATGGTGGTAAACTGATGGTTTGATCAGTATGCTTTTTAGTGGATGGGCACCTTAGTGGTGTCGTGGATTCGGTCGACCGAGATGAGCTTAGTGCTCAGGGATAGAGTAAGCGGTGTTTTCTCTCGCTGGGACGTAAGCCGCGGTGATACTCTGGTCCCAAAAGTGTGGATGTGCAGACGGTGTTTTCTCTTGCTGGGACGTAAGCCGTGGGGAATTGCACTACGCGATCGATCTTTGGAATCAGGAGCCACCATGATGGAAATCCAACTTTCCAATACGTGTATTTCGGTTTTATTTGTAGAGCCTAGTATGGCGACATGACATATGGTACCCATGCCGTCTATGATTGATATTTATGACTGAAATTGTTTTGACACTATACACTTATAATAGTATCAAATGATTTGTTTTAAACGTACCAAGCATGTTTGGCTATTATAAGGGAAAACCCTATCCTCCGGCTTGCGTTGCATTGTGTGATGGGACCTGGGTCTTATAATAGCTTCATTTTTAGAAAAAGCATTGAGCTGTTTATTTATATGCATTGGTATTCTTGGGAGGAAACCCGTACCGTGTTATATGGCGTGGTCCCTTGAATTACTCTCTTTTGAAGCAAAGATTAATAACTGTTTTAGTTCTCACACCAGTCACATGACTGACCTGGAGTTTATTATTTCAACCTAAACTCTAGGTGCCCTTATTTTGACACGGGCAGCTAGTAGTTTTGGTTTTGCAGATTTATATTCACAGGATCCTGGTTTACAGCTGGGATGATATCCGGAAAGCTTTGTATCCTTATATCTCTTCTAGTTGTGCATTGTATTATTTTCCGCTTCTATGTAATGTATTGTAATCTCTGATATTTATCGAATGTAATTTATTTAATTATACTCTGTATATTATTGTATCTGATGGAATTGTTGTAATAACAATGAAATGTTCTTCCGTCTGCGTTCTGTTGTGGCTTGTTCTCGAACTATCCGCGCTTTCCTCACCGGGGAAGTTACGGGTTTTAACATTTGGTATCAGAGCTTTGGTTTACAGAGCTCGAGAACAAGACACATTAGAACCATACGAAAGAATTCATCAGATATTGGATTAGTAATATCCAATTAGAATTACTCGTTAGAAATGGGATCAGTAGTATCCTAGAACGAGTGTGAAGAGTATATTTTTAAAAATAAAAATTTGAAAACAAACTTTGTTTTGAAAGTTAAATTCAAGTATACGTATTTGAATATATATTTTATTTTGAATTTGGACAATCCAATATATAAAGATTTTTTATATACGCGTCATGAACGTATATTCGAAGTTTTAATATACTGGATAGATATAGAATCGCACTCTAGTAGCCCGGGAATGATTCCACTGATGACGTACGGCACCAGTGGTTTATTTTCGTGTTTCGAAGGTGTGATATCTATATATTTCCATCAGACTAGTGTGAGAACCAAAATATAGCTAGAATACATTGTTGTGATTTGGCATCAAAAACATGATTTTCTGTATATATATCAAATTTATGAATTTGAAACATTAATTCACTAATTGATTGATGTCTGTGTTGTTTGTTTATTTGTTTGATAATTTTGAACCATTTAGCCTAATTGTATCAAATATTGAATTGTATCGAAAATTATTTGCAATTGCATGCATGTACATATATATGTGTGAACAGGTCATAACAAGGAGGCTAGAGCAGAGAATAAAATTTGTTTGCCCGACAAATAGGTACATATTTACTATAATTTACTGTTTCGTTTGGGGTGATGATGATTTTATGAGCCGATTGGCTAGCCGCTTGGCTTTTTCTTTTTCTTTTTGAGATCAGAAGGCCTGTATGGCAATTTCGGGATTTTCCCGTGCTCCCGGTGCAGGGGAGGTTATGGCGAAATTTTTCGAAAATTTAGGGTGTTAGCCAAATTTTTTGAAAATTTGAAAAGTTCTTAGAAACTGAAAAGTTGAAGAACTTAAGCCGTAACGAAAATAGTGAAAGTTGAGTTGATTGTTAAACAACTTTCGGCTTCATTCCTTTTCGGGGACGAAAAGTTTTAACTGGGGGAGATTGTAACAACCCGGAAATACGAGCCAATTTAAAAATTTTATTTTGGCGAATTTAGCGAAGTTTGAACATTTAAAATAGATTATTTTAAATAATATCGACGAGAAATTTATTTTGAATAGAATTATAATGTATATATTTATATACGTCGTCGTTAGAATATAAATATTTATTTATAATTATAAAAGGAATTGAAAATGGCGCGGTAGTTCAATAATTCGATTTCAAACTTCAATTGAATGTACCGGGTGCAATATAAACCGGATTGTAGTGAAACCAAAAATATTAGAATCTATTTAAGAATATCTTTCCAACAAATCCGAAAAATCAAAATTTCATAGCGGGAATCAAAAGATATGTCCAGTTGAAAATTCCGAATAGTCGCTATGGAATTCAGGCCCTTAGAATGGAAATTTTGCAACCGAGCTCGGATTTCGACGAAACCACTTTTGTTGGATCCGTGATGTCAAATTATTGCTAGGTTTTAAATTTCATAATTTTTCGAATCAATATGTGAGCGTGGTAAAGGAAAACGCGTTTGACCAGTTTCAGTTGATTTTAATCGACTGGAAAATGGCCATTTTTCTAACGGTCTCAGAATTCGACTAAATTAGTTTAGTTAGGACCGTATCGTCAATACGAAGCTAGAAATAATTTTTTGGGAATTTTTAGAGGCTGTATTTGGCCCCGGTAAATTTAAATGTGCGTTTAAATTGAATATATAAAGATTTATATTTTAAATTTAACGAAAACTAATCAAA
Organism: Allium sativum; assembly: GCA_030737875.1. Taxonomy (NCBI): domain Eukaryota; kingdom Viridiplantae; phylum Streptophyta; class Magnoliopsida; order Asparagales; family Amaryllidaceae; genus Allium; species Allium sativum. Next base: position 389,556,250 of record CM060922.1, read on the forward strand.
ACAGCCGAATTGGCTTGCGATACATATCCCGTTGTGTTCGGAACGGGGGTATTTAGTTAGGGTGACAGTCGTTGGATTTGAATTGGGGTTCGTGACATAAAACAAACTATTTCCGAACTAAAAGAATTTAAATAATAGAATAATATAAAATAATCAACCATAAACCCCCCCCTCTCATGTTACAGAAACCCTAGCCGCCTCTCATTCAACCGACGGACCCTTTCGTTCAAAATTTCAAACCAAGAAATCACCTCATCCGATAGAAATTAATCCAAATTTCCAAGGTGAAATCAACAAGCTTGGAGAGATCTTCGATTCAATACCCCTATGATCGAGTCTCGTGTAAGATTGAGGGAGAAATCGGGCCCTAAACTACGTCAGTTGGAGCGCAAATCGAGGCTGATAGGGGGGACGAACCACGAGCTACTCGTGGCGCTGGTAGACCCACGGCGGCGAGCAGAGTGGCGGTCCACGATCAACTTCCGGTCAACTGTGCAGGCGGCGGTGGCAGTTCTAAAATCTGAGCAAATGGGTTCAAGCATGAACGAGAAGAACGATGGCAACAGTTTCTAACGTTATTAAGGAAGAAGGTACCTTAACTTTTACTGATTCTTTAAATTAAATATACATGATTCTTTAATAGAAAATATACATTGTTTTTTTTATAAAATTAATATAGCAGTAATGATTTTGAAATTAAACACAACATTGTTTTATTTTTATTTTTCTGATTTTATATAAAGATTAGCATTGTCTTGTTTTTCAGATTTCAAATAAAAATATAAAATAATATTGTTTTGAAATTAAATATCTTTGTTTTAAAAATATACTTTTTATATGAGATGATATGAAATTACTTATAGCGAGATAAAAATGTAAATTAACATTGTTTTAAAATCAGAAGTCTTACACGTATATATGATTATAAAAATAGTAATTTTGTCATATGAAAGCGAATATAAAAATAGTAATTTTGTCATATGAAAGAAAATATAAAAATATAATTTTTATATTGGTGGCATATTAAAAATATGATCTTTATTATCTGAAGAGCGAAGAGAAAATATGATTTTTAATTATATACTATTGATTATAAAAATACGGCCTTTATATGTGTGGTAGCGAATTAACAATATAAAGAAGTGATTTTGTTTAAAATATAAGTTGAGATTTTTATATAGATAAAAATTCGATTTTTATATATATGAAGCGTTATAAAAATATAATCTTTATAATGTTAAAGGCGAAATCTTTATAACGTTAAGGGCGAAATTTTTATGATGTTAAAAGCGAGATTTTTATATATATGAAGTGAAGATATAAAAATACGATTTTTATATAGAGAAATAAAAATCAATTTTTTTGTTATATATATAGAGTAATAAAAATATAATTTTTACTTAAGTAGCGAAGTAAAAATATGATTTTTATATTAGTAGAGTAATAAAAATATTATTTTTATATATGTAGTGGCTACGGGCAACGAAAGTGACAAAAGGCGAGAACAGTGATGATTCCCTACATTTGAAGTGTCGTGGAATTGGGATAGCTTTGGTGAGAACTTCTCACCTTTTAATTTCGTTTTCTAGTTTATAATATATACTAGGATGCAGACGGTGTTTAGTAGCACCCGACACCCGTCGTCCACAGACCATGGACGGCTTGTTTGTTTGATTTTGATGTGTTGTGAAAATTGTTTGTGATGTTGATGTGAAATAGATAATGAAATATATTCATGTGTTGAAATAAATAAATTATCGTTGAAAATATAATTTTTAACGTGAATGTGAATAAATGAATATTTATAAATAAATCGGCCGATTTGTTTATATACACTGATTTGACTGATATTGATTGGGACGATAAATTTTACACATCGCCCAACTGCACAAATAAAATTTGTGTTTGATTGTTTGAAACCCCACATGGGTATTGGGATAAAATATGGCATACACCAATCCCAGTAATTAGTTGTATGTCGATCGATTGATTGACAGACTGTTATAAGCGTTAGATATCTATATTTGATGCTTATACAGAGTAGTGCACTTTGGATGATGATTGATTATTTATCGTTGCTATTTATATACATGTGTTGTATGGAATCCATATAGTTAACGCTATATGGTGATTGATTGAGCCTCATTCCAATTTAGAAAATAAAGAATATTATAAAATAAAGGTTCATGTGTTGACCGTACTCATCCGTTGAGATTAGTCATGTGTTGAACGAAATATTTTAACAATAAAATTTACATCTTTATCATTATAAAATAAAGGTTCATGTGTTGACCGTACTCATCCGTTGATATTAGTCATGTGTTGAACGAAATATTTTAACAATAAAATTTACATCTTTATCATATATAAAATTAGAAACTAACGGGAAAATAGATAAGATGAGTGTTCTCCTGGATATTGATCTGATGTTGGTTTCGGCCTTCGGGGTTAATATTTAGGGAATCGTTCTCTTACTAATTTACGGTTGGAGTCTGATTTGAAATCAAACGATAGATACCATAATTTTTATAAAATATATTAAATAACAAAAATAGTCACACGTGGACAGTACTCATTCGTTGAGATTAGTCATGTGTTGACAAAAATATAGATTCACGTATTGAATAAAATAAATATTCATTTGTTGAATAGAATAACGGAACTATTGAAATATATAAAGTCGTGTTGATTAAAGATGCGCTATTTTGACGTGAACGATATTTATATCGATTATATTCGTTTTTGTAATGAATTGAAAAGAAAACGAATTTGAATTGAATTGAAAAGAAAACGAATTTGAATTGAATTGAAAAGAAAACGAATTCAAATTCGAATTGAATAGAATTGAAATTGAATAGAAATGAATTCGAATTGAAATTGAACAGAATTTAAATTGAATAGAAATGAATTCGAATTGAAATTGAACAGAATTTAAATTGAATAGAAATGAATTCGAATTGAAATTGAATTGAATTGAAAACGAACTGAAATTGAATTAAAAATCGATTTTAATTGAAATCAAATTGAAATGAATTTGAAACGAATTTATATTGAAAAATTCAATTTTGATTTGAATTTGAAAAGGAAGTTGAAATCGTTTTGAAAACGAATTTAAAACGATTTATAAAATACGTTTTAAAAGGAAACGAACGAAGTATATATTATATATATTATATATACAATATAATGTCCAGAATAGAACGCGCCGCGCCGTGGCAGTTCGCGAATTTCGACCATTGACTTCGAACGGACATTACGGGAGATCCGACCGTCGGATTCTCCTAAAACCGGAACCGTTGGGTTCGTATCGAAATGAACTTTTTAACGAATATTAGAAATTTGAAATCTAACGGTTGGATATGGAGATACGTCCAAATAAAATTTGGAAAAGGTCGTTGTAAGTGCAGTTCGATGGCCGTTGATGGAAATCGACTGTACGGGCTTTGATAAAATTATTAAAAATAGTAATAATTTGTGTTAAATCATAAGAAATGATTTGGGAAAAATTGGGATGAAAAACTCCATGTTTGAAAAGATAAAAATAGATTTTTATCAAAATGAACTAGTTTTGAACTAAAATTAAAACCCATTTATTTTTAAATAAATAAATTGGATTTGAAATGGGTTTTAAATAGAATTGATTTGTGGGTTTATCGTGAAGGGTGTTTTAAATAACACTTGTTCTTTAACCCGATAATAAATAGAATGTGATTTGGGTTTATCGCGAACTGTGTTTTAAACGACATTAATTCTTTAACCCAGTAAAAGGAGTTTTAATGAATCTTTGATTAGATTGAAATGTGGATTGATAATATAAATTATCAAATCTACAAAAGGATCGAGAATGGATTATCGGCAGTTTTGCTCCAAGCGATAGTTAAATCTTTAATTAGATTTGAACGTGAAATGGTAATTAAATTTACCGATAACACCGTGGTGTTAGTTATGGGGTAACAACAGTTTTGCTCCATGGGATAAATAGGTTGGGATTGGGAAATAAAATAAATAATTACTTCGGTTTGGTTCGCTAATCCCGACTAGTTTGGAAAACCATAATTTGGTTTGAAATGATATCCAATGGATGATTAAAGAATAAATTTTAAAGAATTTATCTTTGATAAAATTAATGGGAACCTTTCCCTAAGAATGTGAAATTTAGAAACTAACTGTAGGTTAGCTAAGAAGAATGGTTTCCTGGGTATTGATCTGATGTTGGTTTCGGCCTTCGGGGTTAATATTTGGGGAATTGTTCTCTTGTTAATTTACGGTTAGTGACTGCTGAATTGGAATGAGGCGAATGTTGTGTTTGTGTAACATTTGTTTATTATACGCGGGTCATTCAGAAAGGCCAGGTTTTATACCCATTCTGAATAACCGATTCGACGATAAGTCGAAGATGATGATGGTGTCGAAGACCGGAAGTCTTCATATCGTTTGGGTGATTACTGATGATCTGGATTGGGCTGTACACCCAAGAGGAGGGAAATAGTTGGTGGTCGTCCAGACGTACTTGGAGATCGACCGATATGCGAGGAAAGTGCCTCCGGTTTCGTTCAGACCTAGAACGAACTTGTAAATGGATGGTGTGTCTGACATTGTATTCCTTTATATTATATTCGTTGATCTCTGCTAAATATATATCTGTTTGGCGGCGGAGAATTTATTCTCTTGCTTAATGCCCTTCTCTGAGACATACGAGCTCAGAGGTTATATATTGGCAGAAATCAGTGGTACGATATGGATTGATAGTGTGGCATGCTGAGATGTAGTGATCCAGACTTTTGTTGAAAAGCAAAGTTTGGTGGATGATGATCAAAGCGCAGCTTCAATATAGCATGGCTTTGTGTATAGCGTTGATTCGCGAGCCTCACACCCCGGTATGGTGGTAAACTGATGGTTTGATCAGTATGCTTTTTAGTGGATGGGCACCTTAGTGGTGTCGTGGATTCGGTCGACCGAGACGAGCTTAGTGCTCAGGGATAGAGTAAGCGGTGTTTTCTCTTGCTGGGACGTAAGCCGCGGTGATACTCGGTCCCAAAAGTGCGGATGTGCAGACGGTGTTTTCTCTTGTTGGGACGTATGCCGTGGGGAATTGCACTACGCGATCGATCTTTCGAATCAGGAGCCACCATGATGGAAATCCAACTTTCCTATACGTGTATTTCGGTTTTATTTGTAGAGCCTAGTATGGCGACATGATATACGGTACCCATGCCGTCTATGATTGATATTTATGATTGAAATTGTTTTGACACTATACACTTATAATAGTATCAAATGATTTGTTTTAAACGTACCAAGCATGTTTGGCTATTATAAGGGAAAACCATATCCTCCGGCTTGCGTTGCATTGTGTGATGGGACCTGGGTCTTATAATAGCTTCATTTTTAGAAAAAGCATTGCGCTGTTTATTTATATGCACTGGTATTCTTGGGAGGAAACCCGTTCCGTGTTATACGGCGTGGTCCCTTGAATTACTCTCTTTTGAAGCAAATATTAATAACTGTTTTAGTTCTCACACCAGTCACATGACTGACCTGGAGTTTATTGTTTCAACCTAAACTCTGGGTGCTCTTATTTTGACACGGGCAGCTAGTAGTTTTGGTTTTGCAGATTTATATTCATAGGATCCTGGTTTACAGCTGGGATGATATCCGGAAAGCTTTGTATCCGTATATCTCTTCTAGTTGTGCATTGTATTATTTTCCGCTGCTATGTAATGTATTGTAATCTCTGATATTTATCGAATGTAATTTATTCAATTTTACTCTGTATATTCTTATATCTGATGGAATTGTTGTAATAACAATGAAATGTTCTTCCGTCTGCGTTCTGTTGTGGCTTGTTCTCGAACTATCCGTGCTTTCCTCACCGGGGAAGTTACGGGTTTTCACAGAAGTTGTATCCTGTAACTGTGCACTCTGATTTCTTTGATGTTGTGATGTTGATGACATTCCTATTTCCATTGCAATGATTTATGTGTTGTGATGTTCTCTGAGATCTGCTATTGGTGTAATTATGTTATATTCCTATGATTATCCTTGCTTTCGTACTACGGAAATTTGGGGTCATCACACGAAATGAGCTTCTGTGGAGGAAGATTGTTAATATATATGAAATTTAAAAGGCTTTGTCGTTATTCCATTTATATTATTAGTCGGATACGGAAATTGATATCGGTTATATATATATGTACATATATATATATATATATATATTGATCAGTTTTCCATGAAGATTCCATAATTAATGGAATGTGATTTTGGTTTATTGTGAACTGTGTTTTAAATGGCATTAGTTCTTTAACCCAGTTAAAGACAGGATTACATGTCTAACATTGTATTTCGAACTGTATGGTTGATCTCTGCTAAATATATATCTGTTTGGTGGCAGAGAATTTATTCTCTTGCTTAACACCCTTCTCTAAGACGTACGAGCTTAGAGGTTATATATCAGCAGAAATCAATAGTACGGTGTAGATTGTCGATGCGACATGTTTATGTTTCCAAAGTTAAATAATCATTTAATATTGATTTTTGGGAAGATTAAAACTACTTGGAGTTTTAATGAATCTTTAATTAGATTGAAATGGGAATTGATAATTTAAAATATCAAATTTGGGAAATGATCGAGAATGGAGTATCACTAGTTTTGCTCCTAGCGATAGTTAAATCTTTAATTAGATTTGAACGTGAAATGGTAATTAAATTTACTGATAACAGCGTGGTGTTAGATATGGAGTATGACCAGTTTTGCTCCATGGGATGAATAGGTTGGGATTGGGAAATTAAACAAATGATTACTTCGGTAAGGTGCACTAATCCCGACTAGTTTGGATAAATCTTAATTTGGTTTGAATTAATATCCAAAGGAAGATTAAAGAATAAATTTAAAGAATTTATCTTTGATAAAATTAATGGGAACCTTTCCCAAAGAATACGAATATTTAAATAAAAGAATATTCTGGATTGGAATGAGGCGTATGTTGTATTTTATAGCACTTATTTATTATATACGCTAGTTATTCGGAAAGGCCAGGTTTATACCCATTCTGAATAATTGATTGGACGATAAGTCGACAATGAAGACGGTGGTTGAAGACCGGAGGTCTTCACATCGTTTGGATGATTACTGATGTCTTGATTGGGCTATACACCCAAGACAAGGTAATAAGTGGTGATCATCCAGGAGTACTGTAAAAACCCGTAACTTCCCCGTAAAGGAAAGCGCGGATAGTTCGAGAACAAGCCACAACATAACACATACAGAAGAACATTTCATTGTATATTACAACAATGCACCAGATTACAAGAATATACAGAGTATAAATGAATATTACACAGAAATATCAGAGATTTAAATTACATTTAAATACATAGCAGCGGAAAATAATACAATACACAACTAGAAGAGATATACAGATACAAAGCTTTCCGGATATCGTTCCAGCTGTAAACCAGGATCCTGTGAATATAAATCTGCAAAAACCAAAACTACTAGCTGCCCGTGTCAAAATAGGGGCACCCAGAGTTTAGGTTAAAACAATAAACTCCAGGTCAGTCATGGGACTGGTGTGAGAACTAAAACAGTTAATCTTTATTATTAAAGTTAGGTAAATCAAGGGACCACGCCGTATAACACGGAATGGGTTTCCTCCCAAGAATACCAGTGCATAAAACAAACAGCGCAATGCTAAATAAAGAAAAATGAAGCTGTTATAAGACCCAGGTCCTATCACACAATGCAACGCAAGCCGGGGGATAGGGTTTTCCCTTATAACAGCCAAAGAATGCTTGATACGTTTTAAAATAAATCATTTGATACTATTATAAGTGCATAGTGTATAAAACAACTTCAAATCATAAGTATCAATCATAGGCGGCATGAGCGTCCCATGCCACTATGTCGCCATATATAAGTTTACAATCAAAACCGCAATGTCGTATTGGAAGTTGGGTTATCATTTATGGTATGAACCGAGGCTAGGGGCAAGATCCTCACCGATTCGAGACGCTCTAGCCCGTGTCTCAGGATCAGAGCTCGAGTGACCCTTGGAGCGACAGGGCCGGTCCACCGATGTGGATTAAAATTCCTGAACACTGCGTTTCCCCGCCCTTTGGGGCGTAAGCCTGGCCCGTCAGCCGACCAGAAGCATCGGCCGAAACCGATATCACGAGGCGCCTCGCTTTTCAGCAAGTAATAATAAGCAACATCCACATGAGTCAAACTCGTCAGCCAGTTCAAGCACTGACGCCACTCCTAACTAGAAAGAAACGCATGCCCTCCCTGATGTCCGTCTCTCGTTTTTGGTTCATACCGGGTGTGAAACTCGCGAAGTAAACGTTACACAAAGCTACGCCACAAAGGCCTTGCTTCGATCATCAACCACAAGACTTTGCTTTTCAACAGAAGCCTTGATCATTTGCCACTTAGGCATGTCACACAGGCAATTCACTCCATGCGATTGATATCCATCAATATATAACCCCTGAGCTCGTACGTCTCAGAGAAGGGCGTTAAGCCAGAGAATAAATTCTCTGCCGCCAAACAGATATATATTTAATAGAGATCAATCACACGGACTAAAATCCAATGTCAGACACGCCGTCCATTTACAAGTCCGTTCTGGGTCTGAACGAAACCGGAGGCACCTAGTACCCCGCATATCCATCGATCTCCAAGTACGTCTGGACGATCACCAACTATTTCCATCTTCTTGGGTGTACAGCCCAATCAAGATCATCAGTAATCACCCAAACGACGTGAAGACTTCTGGTCTTCGACCACCGTCTTCATCTTCGACTTATCGTCGTATCAGTTATTCAGAATGGGATAAACCCGGTCTTTCCGAATAACTCGCGTATATTTTAAATAAGTGTTACACAAACACAACATATGCCTCATTCCAATTCATCAGTCACTAACCGTAAATTAATCAAGAGAATAATTCCCCAAATATTAACCCCGAAGGCCGAAACCAACATCAGATCAATATCCAGAAAACCGTTCTGCTTAGCTAACCGACAGTTAGTTTCTAAATTTCACATTCATAGGGAAAGGTTCCCATTAATTTTATCCAAGATAAATTCCTTATATTTATTCTTTAATCTATCCTTTTGAATTTCGATTCAACTAGTCGGGATTAACGAAACTTACCGAAGTAATCATTTGTTTTAATTTCCCAATCCCAACCTATTTATCCCATGAAGTAAAACTGGTAATACTTCATATCTAACACCACAGTGTTATCGGTAAATTCAATTACCATTTCACGTTCAAATCTAATTAAAGATTTAACTATCGCCTGGAGCAAAACTGGTGATACTCCATTCTCGATTATTTCAATCTAATTAAAGATTCATTAAAACTCCACTTAGTTTTAATCGTTAACTGGGTTAAAGAATCCGTGTCATTTAAAACACGGTTCACGATAAACCCAAAGTCACATTCATTAATTATTGGGTTAAAGAACGAGTGTTATTTAAAACACCGTCCACGATAAACCCAAAAATCAATATCGATTCAATTCCAATTAAATATCATTCAATTGGTACACTTCATTAAATCTAAATAAAAAGATTTAATCTTTTTTCAACTGGGTTCAAGAACAGTGTTAGTGAAGACACCATTCACGACAAACCCAAATCACATTTGATATTCAATACAAGGCTCTGAATAGAAAATATACTGGCTTATATTCAATATCAAATTCCACGACTAACAAATATCGTATTGGAAATAACGATATAAATATATCTTTCAAATTTCCGTAACAACATCCGTATAATCACGAATTCCAACATCGAAATATTCCGAAGACAATTTCGATTCAAATCCACTCCAATGCAATCGTTGGAAATTCTTGTTATTTTCAAAACCATTCCAAATTCAATTTATTTATTTAAAAATAAATAGAATTATAATTCTAGTTCAAAACTAGTTCATTTCGATAAAAATCTATTTTTATCTTTTCAAATAGGGAGTTTTTCATCCCAATTCTTTCTAAATCATTTCTTATGATTTTACACAAATTATTACTATTTTTAATAATTTTATCAAGGCCTGTACAGTCAATTTCCATCAATGGCCATCGAACTGCACTTACAACGACCTTTTTCAAATTTGATTTGGACATAATTCCAAATCCAACCATTAGATTTTTAATTTCTAATATTCTTTAGAAAGCTCTTTTCGATACGAACCCAACGGTTCCGGTTTCAGGAGAATCCGACGGTCGGATCTCCCGTGATGTCCGTTTGAAATAAATGGTCGAAATTCACGAACTGCCGCGGCGCGGCGCGTTCTATTCAGGCCATTATATTATATATATAACATATATAATATATATTTCGTCGATTTCTATTTAAAACGAATTATATAAATAGTTTTAAATTCGTTTCAAAAGCAATTTCAACTTCCTTTTCAATTCAAATCAAAATTGAATTCTTCTTTATAAATTCGTTTTAAAATTCATTTCTATTCAATTCAAATTTCAATTCAATTTGAATTCATTTTCAATTCAATTCATTTCGAAATCGTTTTCAATTCAATTCATTTCGAAATCGTTTTCAATTCAATTCATTTCGAAATCGTTTTCAATTCAATTCATTTCGAAATCGTTTTTAATTCAATTCATTTCGAAATCGTTTTTAATTCAATTCATTTCGAAATCGTTTTCAATTCAATTCATTTCGAAATCGTTTTCAATTCAATTCATTTCGAAATCGTTTTTAATTCAATTCATTTCGAAATCGTTTTTAATTCAATTCATTTCGAAATCGTTTTTAATTCAATTCATTTCGAAATCGTTTTTTTTATTTCAATTCATTTCAAAATGAATAAAATCGATATAAATATCGTTCACGTCAAAATGGCGTCAATCTAATCAACACGGCTTCATAAATTTCTATTTTCCAATATTCTATTTCAAATATTTCTTTTTCAAAATAGTTGTTATTATCAAAATATTTCGTTCAACACATGACCAATCTCAATGGATGAGTACTGTCAACACATGAACCTTTATTTTATATTGATAAAGATGTAAATTTTATTACTAAAATATTTCGTTCAACACATGACCAATCTCAATGGATGAAACTGTCAACACATGAACCTTTATTTTATATTGATAAAGATGTAAATTTTATTACTAAAATATTTCGTTCAACACATGACCAATCTCAATGGATGAAACTGTCAACACATGAACCTTTATTTTATATTGATAAAGATGTAAATTTTATTACTAAAATATTTCGTTCAACACATGACCAATCTCAATGGATGAAACTGTCAACACATGAACCTTTATTTTATATTGATAAAGATGTAAATTTTATTACTAAAATATTTCGTTCAACACATGACCAATCTCAATGGATGAAACTGTCAACACATGAACCTTTATTTTATATTGATAAAGATGTAAATTTTATTACTAAAATATTTCGTTCAACACATGACCAATCTCAATGGATGAAACTGTCAACACATGAACCTTTATTTTATATTATTCTTTATTTTCTAAATTGGAATGAGGCCCAATCAATCACCATATAATGTTAATTATATGGATTTTCATACATTACACACATATAATAGCATTGAAAAATAATCAACCATCAACCAAAGTGCACTACACTGTATAAGCATCAAATATAGATATCTAACGCTTATAACAGCCTGTCAATCAATCGATCGACATATTTAATCAATCAGGATGAGTGAACTTCAAATTTCATCCCAACACCCGTGCGGGGTTTCAAATCAACAAACACAGATTTTATTTGTGCAGTTGGGCGATGTGTAAAATTTGTCGACCCAATCCATGTCATTCAAATTAGTGTATATAAACAAATCGGCCGATTTGTTTATATATATTCATTTATTCATATTCACGTTAAAAATTATATTTTTAACGATAAAACATTTTATTCCGACACATGAATTTCTATTATTCATTTATACAATAAAATGATATTTTTATTTTTCTAACTCATTTTAGAAAATTTCGGCGGCATAACGGCACGATACTAGAAACGGGACGAGGCCTAGCCTTGTCCCCGGTCTAGTGAAGGCCCACGCCATTCACACATCAATCAAATCAATTTCATTTTACCAAACAATTCAAACCAAATAATCTAACTAATTTATGCAACCAAACAAACAAGTCCATGGTCTGTGGACGATTGTGTCGGGTGCTACTAAGCACCGTCTGCATCCTAGTATATAGAACTAGTAAAGAAATTGAAGAGTGAGAAATTCTCACTTTGGTTCTTTTATTTCTGAATTTCCGTTCTGTTCTGATTTTGAATTTTCCTGAAATTCTAATCTGCTCTATTTTGACTCTAGTCTGTTCCATGCTGAAGTGCCCGTCGAGAGGGCTCCAACGCACCCAAAATCACTGAATTCTGACATTATCTGAAGAGGTAATAACCTTTTAAAGGTTAATTACATTTATACACTAATTTAAATAATTAATTAATTAAATTACTTAACCATATTTCTTAATCCCTCTTGACAGTTTAATCCCATCATCTTCTACTTCCTGGAAAGAACGAGACCGCGTGACCCAATATCGAACGAGAAAACCCCACCGCCGCCATCACCAGGGGTCGTCGGCCTCCAATCGGGATACACCACAAGAACCGCCTCGAAGAGAGATACCCCCACCCTCCATGCCTCGCAACTCGCGCCTCTCCTCCTGTCTGAAACCGCTATCGAACGACATGACTTCTGGCCAGAAATTCGTGCGAAATACTCCATTGAATCCCTTCATACCTATATCAATACGAAGATCTCGGTTTTCTCTTTCATGTTTGTGTAGAAACCCTACTCTAATTCGAAATCAATTTGAAGATTTTTGAAATTCTTTTCCTGAACCTCACAGCCCTTTATTTTGATTAGGGTCGGCGCCCCCTTTCTGAAACGAGAATAGGTTTTTTTTATAGGAAATTATTTTGTATTTTTAATTATTATAATTCTATTATCTACTTTATTATAAATTTTAGCGTCTGAACCCCAAATTAAACCCAATAAATGTCGCTCCTAGCTAAATACCCCTATTCCGAACACAATGGGATATGTTTCGTAAGCTCATTCTATCGTTTCGACCAGTTTTGATTTAAATTAAAATATAAATCTTTATATATTCAATTTAAACGCACATTTCAAATTACCGGGGCCCTATATTGATTCTAAAAATTCCCGAAAAATATTTTCTAGCTTCGCATTGACGATACGGTCCTAACAAAACTAATTTCATCGAATTCTGAGACCGTTAGAAAAATGGTCATTTTCCAGTCGATTAAAATCAACTGAAACTGGTCAAACGCGTTATCCTTTGCCACGCTCACATATTGATTCGAAAAAATTACGAAATTTGGAATTTAGCAATAACTTTACATCACGGACCCAACAAAACTGGTTTCGTCGAAATCCGAGGTCGCTTGCAAAAAGGCTATTTTTAGGGCCTGAATTCCATAGCGACTATTCAGAATTTTCAACTGGACATATCTTTTGATTCCCGCTATGAAATTTTGATTTTTCGGATTCGTTGGAAAGATATTATCAATTAGATCCTAATGTTTTTGGTTTCACTAAAATCCGGATTGTTTTGCACCCGGTACATTCAATTGAAGTTTGAAATCGAATTATCGAACTACCGCGCCATTTTCAATTCTATTTATAATTATATATAATTATTTATATTCAAACGACGACGTATATAAATATATACGTCGAATTCTATTCAAAATAAATTTTCTCGTCGATATTATTTAAAATAATTCATTTTAAATATTCAAAATTCGCTAAAATTGCCAAAATAAAAATTTTAAACTGGCCCAGATTTTCGGGTTGTTACAAGTACTTGGAGATTGACCGGATATGCGAGGACGTCTCCCTTGTATTGGACACGGGATGAGGAATAAGGTGCCTCCGGTTTCATTTAGACCCCGAAACGAACTTGTAAATGGATGTGTGTCTGACATTGGATTTCGTTTCGTGTTGATTGATCTCTATTAAATATATATCTGTTTGGTGGTGGAGAATTTATTCTCTTGCTTAAGACCCTTCTCTGAGACGTACGATCTCAGATGTTATATACCGATAGACATCAGTCGCATGGCGTGATTGTCTGTGTGGCATGCTGAGATGCAAATGATCAAGGCTTCTGTTGAAAAGTAGAGTCTTGTGGTTGATGATCAAAGCACTTCTTTAATATAGCATAGCTTTGTGTATAACGTTAATTCACGAGCCTCACACCTCGGTATGAGTCAAAAACGGGATCGGACCGTTGGGAGAACATGACGTTTCTTTCTAGCTATGGGTGGTGTCATGGTATGGAGCTAAGACATTTATTATTTTTACATATGTGGTTATTGTATTGCGAGGCGCCTCAGATATATCGGTTACTACATAGCCAATGGATATTGAGTCATCTAGCTCAATTACACCCTATAGGGCGGGGAAACGTGTGTTCAGGAGTAACTAATCCTCAAACGTAAGGGAGGACCGGCCCAACCGATCCAGGGTCCTCTGAGGGGAGTCCTGAGGCATTTGCTAGAGTGTCTCGAAGTGGTGAGGAGCCATCCATGGCCTCGACTCTTAGATGGAATCCAATTTCCAATACGTGACATTTCGGTTTTGATTGTAGAGCCTAGTATTGGCGACATAGTAGCATGGAATACTATGCCATCTATGATTGATACATTTATATTTGAAGCTGTTTTGACACTATACACCTATTATAGTATCAAATAATTTGTTTTAAACGTACCAAGCATGTTTGGCTATTATAAGGGAAAACCCTATCCTCCTGCTTGCGTTGAATTGTGTGATGGGACCTAGGTCTTATAATAGCTTCATTTTTTTCAAAAAGCATTGCGTTGATTTGTTATATGCACTGGTATTCTTGGGAGGAAACCCGTTCCGTGTTACACGGCGTGGTCCCTTGATTTATTCCATTTTAAAGTAAAGTTTTAAATAACTGTTTTAGTTCTCAAACCAGTCACATGACTGACCTGGAGTTTATTGTTTTAACCTAAACTCTGGATGCCTCTATTTTCTACACGGGCAGCTAGTAGTTTTGGTTTTGCAAATATTATATTCACAGGATCCTAGATTTACAGCTGGAACTATATTCGGAAAGCTCTGTATCCGAGTATTACTTTCAATTTTGTTATGTATTATTTTTCTGCTGCTATGTAATGTATTTTGATCTCTGATATTTTCCAATGTGTAATATTTATTCATACTCTGTGTATTCTTGTACTCTGATGTAAATTATTGTAATAAGCAATGAAATATTCTTCTGTTTGTGTTCTGGTTTGTCGTGTTCTCAACTCAATCCGAGCTTTCCCGAAAGGGCGAGTTTGGGTCGTCTCAGCCAACAACTTCCAATCTCTAAATCCCTCATTCATTTCCGTATTTCTCCGTTTCTACTGTTCCAGTATTCAACAATGAAAATTCGCTAATTCAAATTCAATTTAAAAATCAAATATTTAGTAGAAAAATTCGATTTAAGATTTGTTAATATATCAAAGGTGAGTGCTTCATGCCGATTCCAATGATTTTGGGTGCGAGCGAATGATATGGCGATCTATTTTTATAGTAGTCAGCCTAGGGTTTGCGACAGCTGAAGATTTGAGCTTTGAGCTGAAAATCGAATGGTATATTCGAGGTTAGAGTGGTGAGTTGCAACTCCCGGGAATTCTTAATGGATTTTGGTACCAAATTATTACGCGACATCACTATTGCTATTAAGCAGTGCTGGAAAATGCATTGCAGACGGATGATATAGAGGTTCTGGGTTGAGTTGCGATTTTCTAGGTGGCCATAACGAGGTGATTAAGAGGAGGATTGATTGGTTTTAAAAAAACAGTAATTGTAATAACCCGGAAAATCTAAGCCAGTTTAATTTTTTTTATTTTGGCAATTTTAGCGAATTTTGAATATTTAAAATAGATTATTTTAAATAATATCGACGAGAAATTTATTTTGAATATAATTCGAACGTATATTTATACGCGTCGTCGTTAGAATATAAATAATTATATATAATTATAAAAAGAATTGAAAATGGCGCGGTAGTTCGATAATTCGATTTCAAACTTCAATTGAACGTACCGGGTGCAAATTAAACAGGATTTTAGTGAAACCAAAAATATTAGAATCTAATTGAGAATATCTTTCCAACGAATCCGAAAAATCAAGATTTCATAGCGGGAATCAAAAGATATGTCCAGTTGAAAATTCTGAATAGTCGCTATGGAATTCAGGCCCTTAAAAATGGAAATTTTGCAAACGACCTTGGATTTCGACGAAACCACTTTTATTGGATCCGCGATGTAAAATTATTGCTAGATTCTAAATTTCATAATTTTTCGAATCAATATGTGAGCGTGGCGAAGTAAAACGCGTTTGACCAGTTTTAGTTGATTTTAATCGACTGGAAAATGGCCATTTTTCAAACGGTCTCAGAATTCGACGAAACTAGTTTTGTTAGGACCGTATCGTCAACACGAAGCTAGAAAATATTTTTTAGGAATTTTTAGAGTTCGTATGTGACCCCGGTAAATTGAAATGCGCGTTCAAATTCAATATAGAGAGTTAAATGTTGATTTTGACGAAAACTGATCGAAACGATCGAATCAGCCTACGATACATATCCCATTGTGTACAGAATGGGGGTAATTAGCTAGGGACGACAATCGGTGGGTTTGATTTCGACTTCGAAATAAAAAGTTACTTTTTAAAGAGAAATTAAAATAAATTAATATATATATTTTTTTACAAAACCCCCTTCCTTTCTCCTTCCCGATTTCACTTTTCAGAAGAAAAAAAAGGAGAAAAGGAGGCGGAGGAGCCGTCGCTCCTTCGATGGTGGCGCCGCCGCCTCTGGTTAGGCCCCCCCAAGCCGCCGCAACCCCCCCTGCCTCACTCCACCTCATCCTCCTCCTTCCCAAATCGCAGAAGACCCGCGACCCCCTCCACCAGAAAAGCCACCGCACCCCATCCTCTCTCCCCTACTTCGCGCGACAGCCCCCCTGGACCCTCCATCGCCTGGCCGTGCTCTTCCCCGACCACCATAGGCCCGACGCCCTTCCACTTCTTCCACCTTCAGCGTGAAACAGCCCCTCCACTCCCGATTCAAACTGTAAGCCTTTTTACTTTGTTAATCCTCATTTATTTAATGTTTTTAGATCTTAAAACACTGATTTTAATTAGTATAAAAACCGAATTTTCTTTATTTAGAAGTTTAGATTTTTATATATAGGAAAGATTAGATCTTTGATTTAGAAAAGATGAGATTTTTAATTATATAAAGATGAAATTTTTATTCATATAAAAATATGATTTTTAAATATGTATGACGATAAAAATGTAATTTTTATATGATGAAGAGAATAAAAATATAATTTTTATACTATAAAAAGAATAAAAATGTAATTTTTATAAAGTAGAATTATAAAAATACGATTTTTATATTATATGGATTAAAAAGGCGAAATCTCTATTTTTGAAAAGGCGAAATCTCTATATTTGAAAAAGGCGAAATCTTTATATAGAGAATAGCGTGATAAAAATATAATTTTTATTATATGAACACCGTGGTAAAAATAGGATTTTTATATATTGACTAGCGAAGTAAAAATTCGATTTTTATATATTGAATAGCAAAGTAAAAATGTGATTTTTATATATGTAGTGACTACGGGCAGCGAAAGTGACAAAAGGCGAGAACGGCGAAGACTTCTACTTAAGAAGAGTCGTGGCGTTTGGATAGGCTATTGGTGAGAACTTCTCACTTTAATTTTTTTTTCTAGTTATATAAATATATACTAGGATGCAGACGGTGTTTAGTAGCACCCGACACCATTGTCCACAGACCATGGACTTGTTTGTTTGGTTGTGTAGTTGGTTAGATTATTTGATCTAAATTTGGTTGTTTGGTGAATTGAAATTGGTTTGATTGATATGTGTATGGCGTGGGCCATTATTAGACCGGGGATAAGGCTAGGCCTTGTCCCGTTTCTAGTATCGTGCCGTTATGCCGCCAAAATTTTCTAAAATAAGTTAGAAAAATAAAGATATCATTTTATTTAATAAATGAACCGAATAGAATATTCATAGGTTGAATAAAATAGTTTGGTCGTTAAAAATATAATTTTTAACGTGAATATGAATAAATAAATATTCATTTACAAACCGGACGGTTTGTTTATGTACACCTATTTGAAGGACATTGATTGGGACAATAAATTTTACACATCGACCAACTGCACAAATAAAATCTGTGTTTGATTGTTTGAAACCCCACACGGGTATTGGGATAAAATACGGCATACACTAATCCCAATAATTAGTTGTATGTCGATCGATTGATTGACAGGCTGTTATAAGCGTTAGCTATCTATATTTGATGCTTATACAGTGTAGTGCACTTTGGATGATGGTTGATTATTTATCGTTGCTATTATATACATGTGTTGTATGGAATCCGTATAATTAACTTTATATGGTAATTGATTGGGCCTCATTCCAATTTAGAAAATAAAGAATTTTATAAAATAAAGGTTCATGTGTTGACAATACTCATTCGTTGAGATTAGTCATGTGTTGAACGAAATATTTTAACAATAAAATTTACATCTTTATATTATAAAATAAAGGTTCATGTGTTGACCGTACTCATCCGTTGAGATTAGTCATGTGTTGAACGAAATATTTTAACAATAAAATTTACATCTTTATAATATAAAATTAGAAACTAACTGGAAAATAGATAAGATGAGTGGTCTCCTGGATATTGATCTGATGTTGGTCTCGGCCTTCGGGGTTAATATTCAGGGATTCGTTCTCTTACTAATTTACGGTTGGAGTCTGATTTGAAATCAAACGATAGATACCATAATTTTTATAAAATATATTAAATAACACTGTGGTATTAGATATGGAGTATTACCAGTTTTGCTTCACGGGATAAATAGGTTGGGATTGGGAAATAAAATAAATAATTACTTCAGTGTGGTTCGCTAATCTCGACTAGTTTGGAAAACCATAATTTGGTTTGATATGACATCCAAAGGAAGATTAAAGAATAAATTTAAAGAATTTATCTTGGATAAAATTAATGGGAACTTTCCCCTAAGAATGTGAAATTTAGAAACTAGATGTAGGTTAGTTAAGAAGAATGGTTTCCTGGGTATTGATCTGATGTTGGTTTCGGCCTTCGCGGTTAATATTTGGGGAATTGCTCTCTTACTGATTTACGATTAGCGACTAATGAATTGGAATGAGGCGTATGTTTTGTTTGTGTAACATTTGTTTTTAATATACGCGGGTTGTTCGGAAAGGCCGGGTTTATACCCATTCTGAATAACCGATTCGACGATAAGTCGAAGATGATGACGGTGGTCGAAGACCGGACGTCTTCACATCATTTGGATAATTACTGATGATCCTGATTGGTCTGTACACCCAAGAGGATGGAAATAGTTGGTGGTCGTCCAGACGTACTTGGAGATTGATGGATATGCGAGGAAAGTGCCTATGGTTTCGTTCAGACCCAGAACGAACTTGTAAATGGATTGTGTGTCTGACATTGGATTTTATTCTGTGTTGATTGATTTCTGTTAAATATATATCTGTTTGGCGGCGGAGAATTTATTCTCTTGCTTAACGCCCTTCTCTGAGACGTACGAGCTTAGAGGTTATATATCGATAGATATCAATCGCATGGCATGAATTGCCTGTGTGGCACGCTGAGTTGCATGGATCAAGGCTTCTGTTGAAAAGCAAAGTCTTGTGGTTGATGATCAAAGCACGGCTTCGTGGCAGCTTTGTGTATAACGTGAATTCGCGAGCCTCGCACCTCGGTATGAGATAAAAACGGGATATGGACTGCGGGGAGAGCACGACGTTTCTTTCTAGCTTTGGTGGTGTCAGTGACTTACCAGCCCTGACATTTATATACTTTTCACCTATGTGGTTGTTGGATGAGGCGCCTCGATTTTAGGTCTGTAAGGACCGGGAAACGTGTGTTCAGGAATACTAATCCTCAAACGTAAGAGAGGACCGGCCCTGAAGATCCAAGGATTGCCCAGAGTGTGTAGTCCTGGGACATTTGCTCGAGTGTCTCGAAAGCGGAGAGGAGCTTGCCCCTTGCCTCGACTCATGACGGAAATCCAATTTCCAATACAAGATATTTCGGTTTTATTTGTAGAGCCTAGTATGGCGACATGATAGATGGTACCCATGCCGCCTAGGATTGATATTTATGATTGAAAATGTTTTGACACTATACACTTATAATAGTATCAAATGACTTGTTTTTAAAACGTACCAAGCATGTTTGGCTATTATAAGGGAAAACCCTATCCTCCGGCTTGCGTTGCATTGTGTGATGGGACCTGGGTCTTATAATAGCTTCATTTTTCGAAAAAGCATTGCGTTGTTTATTCTATGCACTGGTATTCTTGGGAGGAAACCCGTTCCGTGTTATACGGCGTGGTCCCTTGAATTACCCTCTTTTAAAGTAAAGCTTTAAATAACTGTTTTAGTTCTCACACCAGTCACATGACTGACCTGGAGTTTATTGTTTTAACCTAAACTCTGGGTGCCCCTATTTTTCACACGGGCAGCTAGTAGTTTTGGTTTTGCAGATTTATATTCACATGATCCTGGTTTACAGCTGGAATGATATCCGGAAAGCTCTGTATCCGTATATCACCTTCAGTTGTGCTTGTATTATTTCCCGCTGCTATGTAATTTTTTGTAATCTCTGATATTTATCGAATGTAAATTATTCATTATACTCTGTATATTCTTGTATCTGATGGAATTGTTGTAATAACAATGAAATGTTCTTCTGTTTGCGTTCCAATTTGTCCTGTTCTCAAATGATCAGGGGTTTCGAATGGTCTAGATCGGTTTAACGACTGATTCAGATCGAGTGAAATTCCTTGCCGTTACAGTAATTAAGGAAAGAAGCTATAGATTGTCTGCTGGGATAGTGGAAATTGGGTGAAGGGGACTGGAACTGGCGGTTTTTGGTTTGTGAGGAAGAGGTCAGAACATTTAAAACGTTATTAAGGGGAGGCTGTTATTTTAGTTCTAAAAATTATGGAATTGAAAGCTTGAAAAGGAGTTGGTGATGTCTGAGAAGAACCCAGTGTCACTGTTTTCACTGGTATGCATGATTTTGTTAATATAAAGGGAATATGAAAATCATATAGCAAATAAGTCACGAGCAGTTGGATTTTTTTCTCACCCTTGTGGATGAGCTACTGATAATTGGTAGGGTAAGGTGGAGTTTTGAATAAGAATGACGTTGGGGATCTTTACTTGAATTCAATTGAACTGGAGAAGGAGTTTGGCTTTATGGAGTGGCAAACATTTGGGGTTAGGTGGGCGTTATGCAATATTTCAACGATAGCAATCAAACCAAAACTACAATGATGATTAAAATAACTGTAATGGGTTTCCAACTATCCTATATTAATGATGTTGCAGGAAAAATGTTTGGGGGTGATGTATCAGTTTAAATTGATGGAAATCAATATGGGTTTGAAGTTGTTGATGACTGGAGGCGATCAGTGGATGATGGATAAATGGTAGGACCTTCAGCAGGGGATCTTACAGTAGAATAAGAGTTGAGTGAGGTTTGGGATGCTAGCAAGTGGAGTCCGAAGGTTTACGTTGAAAGGTTTAAATACGGAAGTGGCTTCAGAATTCTTACTGATGGACGAAAGATTAAGAGGCACTAAAACAGGATTAAGGAAAGGATAATTTAACGTGCTTAATTTTAGATTTTAATTAATGATGTTTAAATTTAATCAAAAATTGAAATCACTATAATTACTGTACTTGTAGGCAGAATTGAATGATATTGGACACGTTGGAATCTAGGTGATGGGATCTCCATCGTGGAACTGATATCACTAACAACGATGCAACTGGAATTTTGTAATTAAATCAAACGCTTGTTTGATTGTAAATGAAAAAATAGCAAAATCATCAACTGCAAAACAATGTGAGTAAATTCACAAACTCCGGCTCGTTTATATTTTTATACAAACGAGTTTTAAATTTATTTCTAGTAATTTTATATTGTGGATGGTTGTTTAAATGAATGGCTGATAAAATTGGTTGAATGGTTGATATAGTTATATCGATTATTAATTCTATTCATCCATGGTATTTCATGTTGATATAAAATTAAAATTATTGATGTTGATTAACGTATATGGATGCAGAGAAACAGGTTGGAGTGATCCAATTGGATTCCTCAACATTTATATTGTTGTGTTTGCATTGATTGTGACATATGCTATGATATATTAATTGTGATTGATCTTGTTGTGTTTAAATATCACTAGCCCTAGAATTGTGGTATTTAAATACCATAAAATATTTTCGGATAGAAAATGAAATTTAAGATTTAAAAAGGACATATTTTTTTTTTTACAAATTAAAGTGTAATTTCGAATGTAGTTAAAAAGAAGAAACTTGTTTTATTAAAACAAGAAGTTGATTTTGAACGGGTTTATAAATTAAGTGAATTATTTATCGTTGGATAAATTCAAATATAAATTCAAATTTGATTTTATGTGGAAAAGTGGTGTGATGACCCTAAACTTCCGTAATACGAAAGCAAGGATAATCATTGGAATACAACATATTCTTAACAACAACAGATTTCGGATAACAGCATAACACATAAATCATAGCAGCGGAAAATAGAAATGTCATCAACATCAGAACATCATAGTGGCACAGTTACAAGATACAACTTAGCATATAAAAAGTCTCAGCGAATAGAAATAGGTCT
Source organism: Allium sativum (assembly GCA_030737875.1). Classification (NCBI taxonomy): domain Eukaryota; kingdom Viridiplantae; phylum Streptophyta; class Magnoliopsida; order Asparagales; family Amaryllidaceae; genus Allium; species Allium sativum. The sequence continues at coordinate 389,579,088 of CM060922.1, forward strand.
AAAACACCATCAATTACAACATGGATAAATGATGTCTAATTGTTTCTGAAACACCCCACCTCCGTTAGGGTCACTCTCAAAGGGAATGCCCTAATTTTGGTGGAGGTTTATAAGTATAAGTCACAGATATAAAAGACAGATATAGGAACACATATTTGTAAACAGCGGAAGAACAACAAATTTTATTTCATAAAGTCAAATACGTGTTACAAAATATCACCATAATTGTCTTACATCCTTCCCAAAAACATAACATAACATTTTCATAATCTGTCTTGAGTACATTATTTAAAGAAGCATAAATAAAACATAGATAAACTGCAAAAGCCCCATAGTGGATTGTCCAAAGCCATAGTTCAAAACAGGAAAGTCCAAGCAATACATTTCTCTTCTTCAAGCTGGATGTCAAGGCAGGTCAAGCTGCTGTGTTCCCTCCCTGAGGACCTTGGGGGGGGGGGGGAAACGGAAGAAAGAAGACGAAAGAAAAATAGAGTCAGACATAAAGCCTGAGTAAGTCTAGTACTATTTTGTCTATGAATAAAGAACTGGGTATGATAAGTATAAACAAGAAGTGGGCAAGCACAATAAACTTGGTTAAGTTGTCTAGGGTCGAATATACTATCGTACCCCATGTTAATCTCTGAACCCATATAAACTAGTTTCCAATTTGCACCCCACAATCAGGGTGATGCGATCCATTCTATGATGATCGGCTCCTACTCGCAAAGTTACATGTGTCTTACGGCCCCCGATGTCTGTAGTTACCTATGCTGGTCCCACCATGGGGTGTATCAAGTCCCATAGTGGCAACCCGACACAACCTTAGAGTGCACAGGTATGCTACTGGTGTCCAGTGCCTTATTTTTCTGCACCGGAGTGTGTGCACGCCCGCACTCCGTTAGAACCTACACTGCTACATCACCGCCGTCGCTTTGACCTCTTACAATCAGCCCAGTAATCGTGCCCCACCCTTCCTAGTTTCAGGGTATCCTGATACACCTTTTAGGGTTACTGCTGAAAAGGGTCCCCCGTTACTAGGTTTTCTATCTCTAGCCAACATGCTAAGTTGGTTAAGTGTTTCCTACCTAACCCCCACCAGTCCGTTTAGTTTAGCATGTTCCATTTTGATTAAGTCTTTAGTTCACTTAATCCTAACAATCCTGACTCAGCCTTAATTGTCTTATCAAGGCCCTGACCTCTCACATTAGACAGATATTGTTGTGGCTGCCTGTTGCCGGTTGGTTCCGGGCAGTCTTACGCCACAACTCAGTCTAACCTCGGGTCCTTGCTGGGCTCCATGTTTAACCACCCACATTGGATAGGTATTGTTGTGACTACTGGACAGCCGGGCGGTTCCGGGCAGGTTTACATCACAACTCAATCCAACCTCGGGTTAAACACATCGTATGTTCTACATTTACATATCTTGTCATTCCTCTTTATTTCTTATATGTAAATATTTGCGGCCCATTATTAAGTTAATGGTGTAAAGGTTACACCAATCACGGGCCCAACCCATACTTGAATTTGGGCCCTTCTATTATATATTTTCATTCATTAATTAATTTTAACCCAACGTTATTTTCCCCCGTTTTACACGTCCGTTTATATATATTGGGCTTAGCCTTTTAAAGCCCAATTTAGCCATGCGAAAAGGGGAGGCTTAAAGCGTGATTACATACACAAAGAGGGGAAGGTGAGCGCATGAACTTGCATATGACGTTGGAAATACATAATAGAAACTGGTGTACTTGCATAGTGGTAACATAGGTGACATGAGTCAAAGCATGTGAACTTGCATAGGTTTAATTGCAACATGAACCTATATTCTTATTTATGCATAATGTCAAACATAAGCATGGCATAAATATTTCTAGCATAAGCATGGCATAATGTCAAACATAAGCATGGCATAAATATTTCTAGCATAAGCATGGCATAATGTCAAACATAAGCATGGCATAATATCAAACATAAGCATAGTTCAACATAATCATGATTTAAGTCTAATCACATAACGATGGTATAAATATACTTATGCATAATTATTCCTAATCATGGTATTTGCTTTAAACTTGCAAAAAGGGTTTTTTTGAGTCTAACCTAGCCATGTCTCACATATGTCATCATATAATTCTTTTAAACAAGATAGACTTAATCATAGGTTTTCAATTATGCCAAATATTATTCATAGCCTAGCCATATTCATAAGTTTGCAAAAGCATGACTTAATACATGGATTATGGTGTCAAAATTCCAACATAGTTTCATATGAACTATAATAACCAAACTTGTTTCAATTACTTGCAAAATGATTTATGCACAAAAATATACATCATGATGGCATAATAACAAAGCCCCAAACTTGCATGAATTTCAATCAACTACATACATGTAGCTTCAACATAGATTACATAATTTGCGCAATATTCCAAACGTATATTTGCATAGAACTACCGCATGTAGTTCTTTATAATGAATAACATAATTTTGCACAAATATGAATTACTTTATTATCCCAATTCAAGCATACAAATCAATACAGTTGTTTATTCATACCAAAGTAATACTCTACTTACAATGGTTGCGGCGAATTCTCTAATTAAGAGATATGATTCCTATGTTGAATTGATTGGCTTTAGGTTGCTTGAATTGCTTTAGGCTTTAGAACTTTCTTCCTAATTCTCTCTCTAGTTGGCGGCTACTCTTAGTCGTTCCTCAGCAACATGGCGGCTATGTTCTTAATTTGAATGAATAGATTAGGGTTTAGTCTAGGGTTGTTTATATAGAGGTTAGGAATTGATTAGGACCATTGATGTTGCTAGGTTAGATCGTAGCCATTCATTAGATAGAGAGACCAATTAGAACCCGCCACCTAGCCCTAATGACAAAGCAGACCACAGAGAATCGGCCAAACACAGACCTGGCCAGCCAGGTTGACTGGGCTCGACCAGGTCGACACCCCTGTCGACAGGGCTGTCGACAGCCCTGTCGACATGGGTAGCCCAGGTCGACAGCCCAGTCGACCTGGGTGGCCTAGGCGGGTGTTTATCCGCCCTGGCCCATTGGGCCCCACTTCGGAATATTTAATTGTTTAATTCTGTTTGAATTTTAAATTTAATTCAAAACTTCCGAAGGCCATATCTTCTTCATACGGACTCCGTTTTTCGAAAACTCGGACTCTATTTCGCGTATTTTTCCGAGACGAACGCAATGGCGTATCCCGTTTCCCTTGGTTCTTTGATTTCAAATTAATTATACTTTAATTTGTTAATTTCACAGTTATAGAATTTTCGGGGTGTTACATTCTCCCCCACTTAAAAGGATTTCGTCCCCGAAATCTTCAAGTTAGGAGGAATGTATATCCTAACATCCAATCATCCATCTACTCATCCATCAAACACGAGCATCCATTGTCCTTAAAAGACTTCTAATGCTTCATGATCATATGCAAAGTGTGTGTGTACATGTACTTATCTAATGCAAAATCAGGCGGTCTACTGTTTCAGTTGACCTCCTTAATGCGAGTTATGTAAGTGCCATGAATCCATTATGTATGCAAATTTTCCTATTCATGATTCTACATGAGTGCACAATCATTCAATACAAATGCAACATCCACATGACAACACATTAAAGTTCAACCATATACGAATGCAAACATATATGCATATGCAATATGAAGTGACTGAGCCGATCTAAAACCTAGATTGTGTGTGTATATGCAACCACGAGCAACCACTAGCAATCACTTGCAACCACTTGCAACCATCATCCATAACATGTTTCAACTACATGTTTCCATCCAAAAAGATTCTATCTAAAAGATACGGTCGAGGAAATATACCTAAAAAGATGGATAAAAGCGCAACTTAAGGAAAATGAAAGATCAAGGATGTACCCTCGAACAGAAAAGGGTAGGCTGTACGGATTCTAGCTTCAGTTTCCCAAGTCGCGTCTTCCTCGGCGTCGCTCCACTGAACTTTGACGAGCTTGACTTCGCGGTTGCGTAGCTTCTTCACTTCCGTCCCTAAGATGCGGGTTGGAACTCTCCTTATGGTTGCTTCGCGTTCCACTTCGGCCTCTTCGAGGATATTTGGCTCTACCACTTCAGCAGACTCATGTAGACATTTTCGGAGATGTGAAACGTGAAAAACGTTGTGGACTCCGGCCAACTTCTCGGGCAGCTCTAACTTATAGGCCATTTTCCCAATTTTCTCGATAATAGGGAATGGCCCTACGAACCTTGGCGCTAGCTTTCCTGTGGTTCCAAAACGAACAACGTTCCTTAGCGGTGATACCTTGAGAAAAACTCTGTCTCCAACCTCGAATTCAAGGTCGGTCCTCCTCTTGTCGGCGTAGGACTTTTGTCTGTCTTGGGCCGTCTTCATCCTTCTTCGTATTAAGTCTACTTTCTCTGAAGTCTCTCGGATCATATCTGGTCCAAGTATGAGCTTATCCGTGGACTCCCACCAACAAGTGGGCGATCGGCACGGTCTTCCATATAAAGCTTCGAAGGGCGCCATTCCGATGGTTGCTTGATAGCTGTTGTTGTAGGCAAATTCCACCAAAGGAAGGTGGTCTTCCCATGTCCCTCCGAAGTCAAGGACGCATAGCCTTAAAAGGTCTTCTAAAACCCTGTTCACTCTCTCTGTTTGGCCGTCGGTTTGGGGATGATAGGCTGTGCTCAAGCATAACTGCGTTCCTACTGCTTCTTGCAGACTCCGCCAAAACACGCTGGTGAAGATGGGGTCTCGGTCACTAACAATGCTAGATGGTATTCCATGGAGTCGAACGATTTCCTTGAGGTAAAGTGATGCTAGGGATGAGGCAGTTCTCTTACTTTTGACAGGTAAAAAGTGGGCGCTTTTAGTAAGCCTATCCACTATTACCCAAATACTAGTGTTGCCTCTCCTAGACCTAGGTAGCCCATCGATGAAGTCCATTGAGATGCTATCCCACTTCCACTGCGGGACCTCCAGAGGATGTAGCAGTCCGCCAGGCTTTTTCTGTTCTGCCTTAACCTGTTGGCACACCATGCACTTAGAAACGAATTCTGCCACGTCCTTTTTCATGCCGTTCCAAAAGAAAGTCCTCTTTATGTCTTTGTACATTTTATCTCCGCCTGGGTGTATCGTCATCTTGGAGTGATGTGCTTCCTCGAGAACCTTCTTTACTAAATCTTTTATCTGTGGGACGCATAGTCTTCCGTCTCGCCTTAGCAAACCCCTATCGTCGATGGAGTATCGGTTGAGGTGACTTGAAGTCTCACCCCTAATTAGCCTATCAATTATTTCCACAAGCTGAGGGTCTTCGCGTTGTGCTGTCCCTACTGAATCCACTAAAGTTGGGCGCACTTCGAGAGATGCTAGCAAGCCTGGTACGAAATCGGAGGAAGGCCTAAAGTCGAAGCTGGCTATAAACTCTAGGCTTTGTCTTTCAACAAACAACGGGCTTAGGGTCAATTTCTTTCGGCTCAACGCGTCTGCAACTACGTTACCTTTGCCCGGAGTGTAGGAGATTTCGAAATCGTACGAGGCAAGAAACTCCATCCACCTTTGTTGCCTCAAGTTAAGATCCTTCTGCGAGAAAAGATATTTCAACGATTTATGGTCAGTGTAAAGTTCGAACTTCTCACCTAGGAGATAGTGTCGCCAAGACTTGAGTGCAAAGACGATGGCGGCTAACTCAAGATCGTGGGTTGGGTAGTTCTTTTCGTGCACTTTCAACTGCCTCCCGCCATAAGCTACTACCCTTCCTTCTTGCATTAAGACGGCGCCTAGCCCTGTCCCACATGCATCCGTATAAACAGTGAACATCTTGCTCCCATCTGGCAGCGTCAAAACTGGGGCTGTTGTGAGAGCCCTTTTTAGTCGTTGGAAAGCAAACTCGCAATCCAAATCCCAATTAAACACTAGATTCTTCTTAGTCAATTTCGTGAGTGGGGCTGAAATTTTCGCAAAATCCCTTATAAACTTTCGATAGAAACCTGCTAGTCCTAGAAAGCTTCGGACCTCAGTTGCATTCCTTGGTGTCTTCCAGTCCTGTACCGCCACTACTTTAGCAGGGTCCACTGCTAACCCTTGTTTGGATACTATGTGCCCAAGGAACCTCACCTCTTCTCTCCAAAAGTGGCATTTGGAGAACTTGGCTTTTAGTTGATGGACTCGCAAAGTTTCCATGATTTCCCTTAGGTGCTGAGCATGTTCCTCTTCACTTTTTGAGAAGATAAGGATATCATCTACGAAGACCACTACGAATTTGTTGAGGAAATCCCTAAATACCCTACTCATTAGGTCCACGAAGTAAGCAGGTGCATTTGTCAAACCGAAAGGCATGACATGCCATTCAAAGAAGCCGTCTGGGGTTCTGAACGCCGTTTTATCAATGCTATCTTCAGCCACCCTAAGCTGATGAAAACCGGTTGCTAAATCGAGTTGGGAGAAAACAGACGCTCCTACAAGCTGGTCAAATAAATCGTCAATTCTAGGGAGAGGGTGCCTATTCTTTTTCGTTAGCTTGTTGAGCTCCCTATAGTCAACACATAGACGGAGTGAACCATCCGCCTTTGTAGCGAACACCACTGGAGCGCCCCATTCTGAAATGCTCCTCCTAATGAACCCCTTTTCTAGAAGCTCTTTAATCTGTTTACTGAGCTCTTTCCTTTCTCGTGGAGCCATATGTCTAACGGGCAACGCAACGGGCTTTGCATTATCTACAAGATATATGCGGAAGTCTATTTCCCGCTTCGGAGGTAAGCCCTTCACCTCTTCGAAGACATCCGGATATTCCCGGACCACTCTAACTGATTTCAAATTTTCAACGGAGGCATCTAGCGATTCAAGATAACTAAGCATAACCGCATACGAGGGATTACAAGAAATTTCCAAAGTATTACCGAGCTGGGTTAGGAGCCTAACAACCCTTTTCTCACAATCAAGGATGGACCCATTACTGGATAGCCAATACATACCCAAAATCAAACCATAACCCGAAAAGCCCAAAACAAAGGCACTACATTGAAATTCAACACTTAGGATAGAAATTTTCAAATCCAGACAGATCATAGACAAATGAGCTGGGCCCCCAATTGGGTTTGAAACAATTAAGGGGTCCTCTACCATACTAGTTTTTAGGTGTAGAGATTCTACTAAAGCAGACGAGATAAAGGAGTGTGATGCGCCAGAATCAAATAAAGTGCGAACGGGGTGATCATAAAGATAAACTACACTTTCTACAGAAGTATTTATACCTCGCTGTTGCAGAGGTGGCGCTTCTAGCACATGGACTTGTGCCCCTGGGGTGGATCCAGCCCTCTGCCCCTGTCCTCGTTTCTTTGGGCAGTCCTTAGCCCTATGGCCTGTCTCACCGCAAGAAAAGCACCCACCATTCTCCTTGGCCTTCTTTTTCCGGCAGTCCTTTACTAAGTGCCCCACTTTGCCACAGAAATTGCACTTCCTCTTCTCTTTGTTGCCTTTCCCGCCTTTCTTAAAGTCTGTCTTCTTAGGCTGCAAACCCTCTTTCTTCCCTTGAGAGCTTTCTGCCTTTGTCTCCTTCTTGCCCTTATCCTCTTCATTCAGCAATGCCATTTGCACCAATCTTTCATACGTGGCCCCCATGGGTATATGGGTCATGGCCAAACTGTGAAATGGCTCATTCAACCCTTTAACGAAACGGAGAGCCTTCTTGTGCGGGGTGTTGACTAGGTCAAGCCCAAACCTAGCCAGCTCATCGAACTGATTCACATACTCTCTGACTGTCTTGTCCCCTTGCTTAAGAAATAAGAATCTTTCCAACTGCAAACTTCTTTCCGCATCTGAGAGAAATTTAGTCTCAAACCTTGCCCTAAAGTCCTCCCATGTCTCTACTGGTCTTTCAGCATTAGTGACTTCCCACCAGTAGGAAGCCTCGCCCTTCAATAGCCATACTGCCAGTTGTACTTTTTGTCTATCTTCTACCTCAAAGATGATGAATAGGTCCTCCGTTTCTTTCAGCCAATTTCTAGCTGCCACGAAGGACTCAGTTCCATGGAAATCCCTTCCTCTCATAGCTTTAAAATCTTTACATATCTTAGCAAACGTGTTTCCCCGAGGAGGAGGTGGAGGAAAAGGTGCCGCTGCAGCTGGATGATTTCCTTCAGCTGGGGGAGGAGGAACGGTAGGACCTGGCTGAGTGGCCCTTGCTTCTAAGAACCGTCTAAACCAACCAGGTATTGGTACCCCTTCCGGCAAGTTGAGTTCTTGGGACATGCTGAAAACAAAAAGGATAGATTCAAAACGAAGGATAAGAGATAGTACCTATGGCTTTGGGGAGTGGACTTTGCCTTTTTAAAATAAAATAATATTTTTCTTTTAAAAATGCTTCTTTAAATTTCCTTTTTGAAAATAAATTTTTCAAAACTTTTTATCTTATCTGGTAAACCTCGCTCTGATACCAAGTGAAACACCCCACCTCCGTTAGGGTCACTCTCAAAGGGAATGCCCTAATTTTGGCGGAGGTTTATAAGTATAAGTCACAGATATACAAGACAGATATAGGAACACATATTTGTAAACAGCGGAAGAACAACAAATTTTATTTCATAAAGTCAAATACGTGTTACAAAATATCACCATAATTGTCTTACATCCTTCCCAAAAACATAACATAACATTTTCATAATCTGTCTTGAGTACATTATTTAAAGAAGCATAAATAAAACATAGATAAACTGCAAAAGCCCCATAGTGGATTGTCCAAAGCCATAGTTCAAAACAGGAAAGTCCAAGTAATACATTTCTCTTCTTCAAGCTGGATGTCAAGGCAGGTCAAGCTGCTGTGTTCCCTCCCTGAGGACCTTGGGGGGGGGGGGGAAACGGAAGAAAGAAGACGAAAGAAAAATAGAGTCAGACATAAAGCCTGAGTAAGTCTAGTACTATTTTGTCTATGAATAAAGAACTGGGTATGATAAGTATAAACAAGAAGTGGGCAAGCACAATAAACTTGGTTAAGTTGTCTAGGGTCGAATATACTATCGTACCCCATGTTAATCTCTGAACCCATATAAACTAGTTTCCAATTTGCACCCCACAATCAGGGTGATGCGATCCATTCTATGATGATCGGCTCCTACTCGCAAAGTTACATGTGTCTTACGGCCCCCGATGTCTGTAGTTACCTATGCTGGTCCCACCATGGGGTGTATCAAGTCCCATAGTGGCAACCCGACACAACCTTAGAGTGCACAGGTATGCTACTGGTGTCCAGTGCCTTATTTTTCTGCACCGGAGTGTGTGCACGCCCGCACTCCGTTAGAACCTACACTGCTACACCACCGCCGTCGCTTTGACCTCTTACAATCAGCCCAATAATCGTGCCCCACCCTGCCTAGTTTCAGGGTATCCTGATACACCTTTTAGGGTTACTGCTGAAAAGGGTCCCCCGTTACTAGGTTTTCTATCTCTAGCCAACATGCTAAGTTGGTTAAGTGTTTCCTACCTAACCCCCACCAGTCCGTTTAGTTTAGCATGTTCCATTTTGATTAAGTCTTTAGTTCACTTAATCCTAACAATCCTGACTCAGCCTTAATTGTCTTATCAAGGCCCTGACCTCTCACATTAGACAGATATTGTTGTGGCTGCCTGTTGCCGGTTGGTTCCGGGCAGTCTTACGCCACAACTCAGTCTAACCTCGGGTCCTTGCTGGGCTCCATGTTTAACCACCCACATTGGATAGGTATTGTTGTGACTACTGGACAGCCGGGCGGTTCCGGGCAGGTTTACATCACAACTCAATCCAACCTCGGGTTAAACACATCGTATGTTCTACATTTACATATCTTGTCATTCCTCTTTATTTCTTATATGTAAATATTTGCGGCCCATTATTAAGTTAATGGTGTAAAGGTTACACCAATCACGGGCCCAACCCATACTTGAATTTGGGCCCTTCTATTATATATTTTCATTCATTAATTAATTTTAACCCAACGTTATTTTCCCCCGTTTTACACGTCCGTTTATATATATTGGGCTTAGCCTTTTAAAGCCCAATTTAGCCATGCGAAAAGGGGAGGCTTAAAGCGTGATTACATACACAAAGAGGGGAAGGTGAGCGCATGAACTTGCATATGACGTTGGAAATACATAATAGAAACTGGTGTACTTGCATAGTGGTAACATAGGTGACATGAGTCAAAGCATGTGAACTTGCATAGGTTTAATTGCAACATGAACCTATATTCTTATTTATGCATAATGTCAAACATAAGCATGGCATAAATATTTCTAGCATAAGCATGGCATAATGTCAAACATAAGCATGGCATAAATATTTCTAGCATAAGCATGGCATAATGTCAAACATAAGCATGGCATAATATCAAACATAAGCATAGTTCAACATAATCATGATTTAAGTCTAATCACATAACGATGGTATAAATATACTTATGCATAATTATTCCTAATCATGGTATTTGCTTTAAACTTGCAAAAAGGGTTTTTTTGAGTCTAACCTAGCCATGTCTCACATATGTCATCATATAATTCTTTTAAACAAGATAGACTTAATCATAGGTTTTCAATTATGCCAAATATTATTCATAGCCTAGCCATATTCATAAGTTTGCAAAAGCATGACTTAATACATGGATTATGGTGTCAAAATTCCAACATAGTTTCATATGAACTATAATAACCAAACTTGTTTCAATTACTTGCAAAATGATTTATGCACAAAAATATACATCATGATGGCATAATAACAAAGCCCCAAACTTGCATGAATTTCAATCAACTACATACATGTAGCTTCAACATAGATTACATAATTTGCGCAATATTCCAAACGTATATTTGCATAGAACTACCGCATGTAGTTCTTTATAATGAATAACATAATTTTGCACAAATATGAATTACTTTATTATCCCAATTCAAGCATACAAATCAATACAGTTGTTTATTCATACCAAAGTAATACTCTACTTACAATGGTTGCGGCGAATTCTCTAATTAAGAGATATGATTCCTATGTTGAATTGATTGGCTTTAGGTTGCTTGAATTGCTTTAGGCTTTAGAACTTTCTTCCTAATTCTCTCTCTAGTTGGCGGCTACTCTTAGTCGTTCCTCAGCAACATGGCGGCTATGTTCTTAATTTGAATGAATAGATTAGGGTTTAGTCTAGGGTTGTTTATATAGAGGTTAGGAATTGATTAGGACCATTGATGTTGCTAGGTTAGATCGTAGCCATTCATTAGATAGAGAGACCAATTAGAACCCGCCACCTAGCCCTAATGACAAAGCAGACCACAGAGAATCGGCCAAACACAGACCTGGCCAGCCAGGTTGACTGGGCTCGACCAGGTCGACACCCCTGTCGACAGGGCTGTCGACAGCCCTGTCGACATGGGTAGCCCAGGTCGACAGCCCAGTCGACCTGGGTGGCCTAGGCGGGTGTTTATCCGCCCTGGCCCATTGGGCCCCACTTCGGAATATTTAATTGTTTAATTCTGTTTGAATTTTAAATTTAATTCAAAACTTCCGAAGGCCATATCTTCTTCATACGGACTCCGTTTTTCGAAAACTCGGACTCTATTTCGCGTATTTTTCCGAGACGAACGCAATGGCGTATCCCGTTTCCCTTGGTTCTTTGATTTCAAATTAATTATACTTTAATTTGTTAATTTCACAGTTATAGAATTTTCGGGGTGTTACAGTTTCAAAATAGAAATAAAAGATGGAAATGATGTTCTTCTTCTATCCAAAAGCATGCTCCACTTCAGTACATATCCAAAATAACCCGATACATTCACTTGGCTTCCCGTGTAAAAATAAGGGCACCCGAGTTTGCAAGTGAAACAAACTACGAGTCAGTTATGGGACTGGTATGAGAAATCTTACTTAACTTACCTAATAATAAGGCTAATCACAGGACCACGCTGCTAATGTGGAACGGGTTTACTCCATTGGATTGCCAGTGCATAAAATAAGTAAATCTTTTATTCAAAACAACGCAATGCTTTTTAGAAAAATGAAATCATTATATGACTCAAGTCCCATCACACAATGCAACCCAAACCGGAGGGTAAAGTTTTACCTTATAATGATAAAACATGCTTGATATGTAGAAAATAATATTTAATATTATTATTAGTATCTAATCAGTTTAAAAATACTTTCAAAGTAAATGTATCAATCCTAAACGGCATAGCACCTCATCCTACTATGTCGCCATATATAGGTTTACAATCAAATCCGTAATGTCATATTGGAAAGTTGGGTTTTCATCATGAGTCAAGGCTAGGGATAGCTCCTCACCGATTCGAGACACTCTAGCAAATGCCTCCAGATTCGGAAGCTGGCGAACCCTTGGATGCGGTAGGGCCAGTCCACAAATACTTTAGTGGATTAATTATTCCTGAACAATACGTTTCCCGGTCCTATTGGACCTATCACTTGGCCAGTAGCAACCAATATACGAGGCCTCGCAAAATCCATCATCCACATAAGTAAAAATGTCTGGGCTCCATACCGTGACACCACTTCAAGCTAGAAAGAAATGCATGCACTCCCTATGGTCCTTATCCCATTTTTGACTCATACCGGGGTGTGAGGCTCGCGAAGTAACGCTTATACACAAAGCTATGCCTTACTAAGTTGTGCTTTGATCATCAACCACAAAGCTCTGCTTTTCAACAAAAGCCTTAATCATATGCATCTTGGCATGCCACACTGAAAATTCACGCCATGCGACCGATAACTATCAATATATAACCTCTGAGCTCATGCGTCTCAGAGAAGGGTGTTAAGCAAGAGAATAAATTCTCCGCCACAAAACAGATATATATTAAATTGAAACCAATTCACATAGAATGTAATCCAATGTCAGACACACATCCATTTACAAGTCCGTTCTGGGTCTGAGCGAAACCGGAGACACCTTATTCTTCGTCCCTATGTCCAATACGAAAGAGAGGTGTCCGCTTATCCGGACAATCAACAAGTACGTCCAGGCAATTACCACTGTAACCCTTTCAGGGCAGCAACTCCAATCAAAGGCATCAATAGTTGTCCATTCGATGTGAAGATCGCCGGTCTTCAAACACCGTCTTCAATACCTTCGATTTAAATCGTCGTATAATTATTTGAAATGAGATTGAACTCGATCTTTTCAAATAATTCTCGAATATATATAATTCAAATCATTTCATATCGTTAATATTATTTTATAACGATTTATCACTATTTTTATTTATAAAAATAGTCTAATTTAATAAAATGACGCTTCGGGTTAATAGGCGGCCCTGGCACTGTTTTTACCCAAATTTGATTTACACTTTTCTCGAAATCTAACTTTTGGATTTTAACAAACTTTATATCGTTGGAAAGATCTTCCCAAAGCGGACCTAATGGTTCCAGTTTTGGGAAATCCGACGGTCGGATCTTTCGGTATAATCGTTGCACACGATTCATTTAATTTTAATTTATATATATATAATAATATATAAATATAAATCATTCGACGATTCTAATAACGTGTTAAACATGCCAAATAAAAGAATGTTTTATTTTGCATAACCATTTGAATGTTTCTAATGATAAATAAAAAGAGATATTGTATTCGCAAAAAAACAAATAAAAAGAGATTTTTTTTGCATACATTTCCAATTTTCCCAATGTCAAATAAAAATGTATTTTATTTGCATAACTTCTTTACATGTTTCTAATGTCAAATAAATATGTGTTTTATTTGCATACATTCACTACATGTTTCTATTGTCACATAAATATGTATTTTATTTGCATACATTCACTACATATTTCTAATGTCAAATAAAAATGTATTTTATTAGCATAACTTCACTACATGTTTCTAATGTCAAATAAAAAATGTATTTTATTTGCATACATTCATTACATGTTTCTAATATCAAATAAATACGTATTTTATTTGCATACATTCACTACATGTTTCTAATGTCAAATAAAAATGTATTTTATTACTTTTTTTTTTGAAAACTAAATTGTGTGATCTTCTGAGGAGAAGAGAGCACACATATATATATAAAAAAAATCAAAGGTACAGAGTCCGACAATAGAACATAAAAATATAAGATAAGACCTAACACAACTCTAGGGATGTAAGGATCGTAGATAGATGAGCTCCGGATAAACTGCCGCCCATCTACTCCAATATCGAATTCCGGCAAGGCCATCACCCGATATTGAAGTATATCTACTCCAATACAGTAACCCCTACTCTCAATGTCAAAAAACTCTCTAACAATAAGCCCAAATGAAATAAAAAACATCAATCCAAATAGCAGTCCTCAAAGATACATAACTGCTACCAGTCCATCTAGCTATCCACTAAGCACTTCCTCTAAATCAACAACCTGAAACTACAAAAAGCTCAACAAACTATTAGTAATTTGTCACACACATATATATGGAAATATATGTGTCTAAATAAATAAATATATATATCATATAAGCATATATATATTTATATTCATACACATTTATTTACCATATATATATGTGTAGAAGAAATATAATGAAAAACCAATAAAAGAAATTAACAACCAATACAATATCTATTACGAAAAAAACTGTTGATTCTAATAAATAGATACAAATTCAATCTAACCTTAACCAATAAAGTCTCGAAGCCCGGTTTCCCAAATAACTTGTAATGTGAATTAGACATCCAATACAAGCAAAAATAAACTATTTTAATGATTAAATTTCCGTAGAAACAGAATTAGAATGGAAAGATCTCTGATTTCTCTCGGACCAAATGAACCAACATACGATAGTGATTAAAGAATATAAAATGTATCTTTCACTAGCATTATAAACACAACTATAAGAACCCCAATAATTAGCACAACAATTGAAAGAATAATGACAATCAAAAACAAATATCCGTAAAAACATACTAAATATATAGTTTGTGATATTGCATGAGAAAAATAAATGATCAACATCCTCATTCATAATATTACAAAAATAACACTTAACATCAAGAATGATATTCTTCCTCTTAAGAAACTCAACCGTATTAAGTTTCTTGTGAGTGATTAACCACATTAGAAATTTAGCTTTAGGAGGAGAATTAGATTTCCAAATATACTTAAAAGGTCGAAATGAGATACCCGAAAAATTTATAAAGTTATACATATAATTAACCGAATAAACTTGACTTTTATCCATACCCCAACTAATAAAGTCCTTACCCTCATCAATGTGATATAATGATAAGTTAGCATAAAGTAAAGCTAATTGTCTTAACATTTCCCCCTCTAATATATTATCAAAAGAAAATTCCCATGGGGGATCCAATTCTCTTCTAAAGATATCTTTTATCAATGCATTTTTAAAACTACAAATATTAAAGAGCTCCCTAAATTAAACTTTAAGTGGTAAACGAGAAATCCACCTATCATGCCAAAAGTAAGTCGTATTCCCAGAATGCACAATCACCTTATAACCTAAGTTAAAAAAGTCAAAGCACTTTAATACTGACTTCCAAAAATAAGATAATCTATTATACCAACTACCACTAGATTCAACAATGAACTCTCCTTCTGAATAGTAAAATTTAGATATAATAAACTTTCCACGTTGTAGATACTACAGGAGACCTAAATTTCCACAACCATTTGGCTAATAAGGAAGAGGTAAAATTAAATAAATTAATTATCCCCAATCCCCCATCTTTCTTAGCCTTACAACACACCTCCAAATTTACTAAACATTTGAAACCCCTACAAATAGGATCTCTACCCCCACCCCATAGATAATTACGTCTTATTCTATCAATCTTATCGATAACCCATTGAGGCAATCTATGTACTGACATTCAATACGTAGGGATAGCCGATAGCACTGAATTAACCAAAACTAATCTGCCTGCTCTAGAAAAGAATCTATTGTTCCAATTTGATAGTCTACAATTGATCTTATCAATTAAGACTAACCAATCCTCCTTCTTTAATTTTGATGGCCTTATCTTAAAACCTAAATAATCAAAAGGAAATTTCATGACCGAACAGTTTAAGGTGTTAGCAACCATAGCCTCAACATTATCAAAGTCATTAATGACCATAACAGAACTCTTGTCAAAATTAATTCTAAGACCTGATAACATCTCAAAACAATAAAGTATAAACTTAAGAGCAATAATGTGTTTTGGTAGATGAGAAGAAAATAATAAAGTATCATCCGCAAATTGGAGTACAGATAATTCATTGTTAAATTCGTCATTACCAACATAACCCAAAACACCTAATCTCCCCGCTCTCTTGATAATTCTAGAAAAAACGTCAGCCGCTAAATTAAATAATAGAGGTGACAGGGGATCTCCCTGTCTAAGACCCCTCTTAGATTGGATCTTCTTTCCCATAACCCCATTGACAACGATATTAGAACTACCAGACCTAAGTAATAGCAATATCCAGTTAATCCAACGGACACTAAAACCTCTAGCTAGACATACTTCACATATATAATCCCAGTCGATAGAATCAAACGCTTTCTCAAAATCTAGTTTCAAAATAGCACATGAAAAATTATTTTTAACACATACATTAATGTACTCTTGTACAGCTGCCACACCATCAACTATTTGTCTACCTTTAATAAAATAAGTTTGCGAATGATCTATTAGATCATTCATCTTCCTACTAAACCTATTCGCTAGAACTTTAGAAATGATCTTAACAGAAACATTTATCAAAGAGATAGGTCTAAAATCCTTTAAAAGCTTTGCACCCTCTCTCTTCTTAATAAGTATAACATTAGCAAAATTAAAGTTGCCTAGAACAAATCCCCGCTATAAAAATCATTAAATAAATTCACTAAATCAGATTTCAAAACCTCCCAAAACTGTTTGTAAAATAGAACAGAGAAACCATCAGGCCCCGGAGCTTTGTCACTAGGCATATCACAAATTGCCTTCCAAATCTCCAGTTCAGAAAAAGGTTTGTCTAAATCTAATAACTCTCCCTTATCTTCATTATGGTAGATTTCCTTCCAATTAACGTTAATTCTTCTCTTGATCCTAGTCCCAAAAATTTGTTTGTAATAATTGGTGAAAGCTTCATTTAAATCCCGCTGAACTGTCAATTCCTCATTATTCAAGAAAATAGAATGAATTAAATTATCACGTCTCCTCTTATTAGCTATACTATGAAAAAATTTCGTGTTATTATCCCCTTCCTTAATCCATTGAACACGTGATCTTTGCTTCCACATTATTTCTTCTTTTTCCAAAATCAATTTGAAATCATTTCTGAGATTATAAAGCCTATCTCTCTCACCTAGATTAAGAGTCCTAGATTCACTTAACTTATCTAATTCTAACATCTCACATAAAATCTTATCTTTCTTAATTCTAACACTACCAAAAACAAATTTATTCCACCTCTTAAGAAAAAATCTTAATTTACCAAGTTTTGACACAAAAATCTTTGCAGAATTGCCGTTGTACAAATTATTAAAATAGAATAACGAATTCCACTTAACAGTAACAAGTTTAATAAAACTGGCATCTAGTAACCACATCCTTTCAAATTTGAAATTGTTACTAATTAACATGTTCGAATCACACGTAACGATTAAAGGACAATGGTCCAAATATAAAAAAGGTAACCCTTTTACTTTACAAATTGGAAATCTTTCATCAACCTCCGTACTTATAAAAAATCTGTCTAATAATGCAAAAGACGGCCCGTCAAAAATATTAGACCTAGACCAAGTAAAAGATCTATTACTAAGCGGAATCTCAATCAAATTATTACCAATAATGAAGTCACTGAATTCTTCCATATCAGAGAAATCTCCTTCTCTAGGAGATCTCTCTCCTAAACCCTAGTAATGTTGAAATCCCCCCTACAATCCAAAGATTGGGGGCAAGATTCCTAAATTCCGAACATTCGTCCCACAAACATCTCCTCTCAATCTTTGTGTGAGGGCCATACACATTTGTAATGCCCAGCGAAGAATTATCTATAAGTGAAGCTAATATAATGTGTAATGAATGTAATTTAGGAAATTCCTGCACAAGCCTATACTGATTATCTTTCCAACCGATCATAGGCCCCCCGGCAATACCAATTGCCGGTAGACAAGACCAATTGCGGAAATGGGACCCACCTAACCTAGCATAAAATCTACAATCTGGGCTTTCAATTTTTGTCTCTTGTAATAATACAATGTCAATATGATGATCAATAAAGAAAGTCCTAACCTTATCACATTTTTTGGGTTTGTTTAACCCTCTAATATTCCAACTAACGATCCTCATCTACTCAATGAAGAAACTCTCTCTAATTCTATACTCCTAATAAAGTCAGCATCTAACTCAATGTCCATAAAAATAAAAGCTGTATCATTAGCAAGCTGAAATAGCTGACTCATCATAAGACTACCCAAGGCATATGGGGAATAATCACTACCATAAACTGAAATCATACCTGAGCCCAAATCCGAATTGCTACTACTAGCATTCAGACTCGAAGACCTACCTCGAAAAGGAGAGGAAATAGATCTGATCCTAGCATTGCGACGGACCACACCCGAACTGGGAATGACTCTCCTGCGCCTTCACCTCCTAGTCGAAGAAATGGGAACCACCCTGCTCTGGACTTGATCCCCGCCAGAATCAATCAAACCATCACTGTATGAGAATCTAGAATCAACATCCATAGACAGACACGAATGCAACCCATCTCTATCAATAACATGACAAATAAAAATGTCTATTTTAATTTGTATACAATTCTAATGTATAACATGACAAATAAAAATGACTCTTTTAATTTGTATACAATACTAATGTATAACATGACAAATAAAAATGTTATTTTTATTTATGTACTATTCCAATGTATAATATGACAAATAAAAATGTTCATTTTAATTTGTATACAAATTTTAATGTATAGCACAACACATAAAAATGATATTCTAATTTGTATATAAATTCTATTGTATAACATAACATATAAAAAATGATATTCTAATTTGTATATAAATTCTAATGTCTAACATAACATGACAAATAAAAATGTTCATTTTAATTTGTATACAAATTCTAATGTATAATATAACATATAAAAATGATATTCTAATTTGTATACAAATTCTATTGTATAACATAACATATAAAAATGATATTTTAATTTGTATATAAATTCTATTGTATAACATAACATATAAAAAATGATATTCTAATTTGTATATAAATTCTAATGTATAACATGACACATAAAAATATCTATTTTTATTTTGTATACAAATTCTAATGTATAACATTACATGACACATAAAAATGTCTATTTTTATTTTGTATATAAATTCTAATGTATAACATAACATAACACATAAAAATGTCTATTTTTATTTTTTATACAAATTCTAATGTATAACATAACATGACACATAAAAATTTCTATTTTTATTTTTTATACAAATTCTAATGTATAACATAACATGACACAGAAAAATGTCTATTTTTCTTTTATATACAACCTATTTTTAACATAGCCAATAAAAGTGATATTTTAATGTTGTATACAAATTCCTACTCTTAACATGTCAAATAAACATGATTTTTTGATATAACAAATAAATATGATATTATTAATATAATAAATAAAAATGATATTTTTATTTGTATGCAAATCTATTTTTAACATAACAAATAAAAATGTTACTTTTATTTTGTTGACATCTATTTTGTTGACAATTCTATTTCAACAAAACATATAAAAAAGATATTTCTATTTTGTTGACAATTCTATTTCAACAAAACAAATAAAAATGATAACTTTATTTGGTTGACAATTCTATTTCAACAAAAATGAAATTTTTGTTTTCACAATTCTATTTCAACAAAAATGATATTTTTGTTTTCATACAAATCTATTTTTAACATAACAATAAAAGTGGATATTCTTATTTGTAAACAATTCTAATTTAATAAAATCAACATATCACCATAACAGCATCAATCAGTCCAAATCAAATCGCGTACAACAACAACAACTGAATTTACATCGTATATGTAAGAATTCCAAAATACGATAATAATTAATTAATTTTAGTTATTTAAAAAGAAATCTCACAGTGACTCTGAATTCTGTACAATTCAAAATTGAAATTGCCCCAAATTCAGATTTGCTCCAAATTTGTTCTAGTCTGTTACGAAATGTAGATCTCAGATTTACGGTCCCAACGGTTCTGAAATTGTCCAATTCTGTATTCGAATGAATAAGATATGAATTTATTTGTGTAAATAATATTTTTAATCAATTAAATAAATAAATAAATAGAATTTATACCTTCTTCCTTCATTCAGAAACAAGGACCTCAATTTTCTTATATTGTTCAAAACTAGATCGTCGGAGTTTATTGTCCAGACCGTGGGGCTTGGAGGCGATCAGATGGTGGCATGCCGAAGAGGAGAGAGCGGCGTGCAGGGGGATCCCACCAAAGGCGAACTCGATCGCCATAGGGGGGCGGGGCGGCGGTCGCAACGGCCTATCTTCGGGGGATCGGTTCTTCGTGAATACACCACGATAAATTCCAAACCAAGTGTGGAATTGAAGAGAAAGAAGAGCTCTATAAAATCCTCAATAGGATCTTTGAATTTCGATGAGTGATTTGTGAGTTATTGGGAAGAATGATTTGAACTATTTCGGCCATACACGACTTGATGGCGGCGGCTTAGATAATTAGATTAGGGTTTAGTTAATCGATATTTATAATAAAATATTATTAAATTTCCTAGTTCATAAAAAACCCGTTAATTTCTAATAGCTCCAAATTCAGTCGTACTAATGTTGTCCCTAGCCAAATGCCCCCGTTCCAGACATAATGGGCTAGGTCCCGTCAGCCCATTCAATCGTTTTCAGCTTGCTTTCTTCAAATTAAAGTATAAATCATTTAATTATTTAATTTGGTCGTACATTTAAATTTACCGGGGCCACATACGGACTCCAAAAATTCTCGAAAAATAAATCTAGCAGTGTTTTGACGATATGGTCCTAACAAAATTAATTTCGTCGAATTTGAAGACCGTTTGAAAAATGGCCTTTTTATCGGTTGATCAAATTCAACAGAAATTATCGAACACAGTTTAATTTACCACGCTCACATATTAATTCCAAAAATTATGGAAAATTAAAACTTAGCAATAATTTAACATTCCGGATCTAACGAAAATGATTTCGTCGAAAACAGAGGTCGTTTATAAAATGACTATTTTTAATAAATTTAATATTATTTAAAAATGGAATTTTTTAAATTCTGGCACATTTTCTAACAAAATTCCTTAAAATAAAAAATTTAAATTGGTTCTGATTTTCCGGGTTGTTACAATCTCCCCCACTTAAAAACTTTTCGTCCCCGAAAAGGTAACAATAGTAAAGTAGGAAACAAAACAGAAAATGCAAAATATTGTAAATGTACCTCAACACAAGAGCTACCCGGAGATATCCACTCTACACTTGGGATAAGCCTATTTGATGCTATCCCCAGTCTCCCATGTACAGTCTCTCATATCCCCGCTCCACTGGACTTTGACTAAGTGGATCCTTTTGTTCCTCAGAATTCGGGTTTCTTTGCCAACAATTTTCTTAGGCTCCCTTCTTACTACTAAGCTCGAGGTAATCTCCAAATCTTGTTGTGTTGCTTCCTTCACAATCAAGTCTGGATCATGTACATGCTTCTGGAGTTGAGAGACATGGAATACATCATGCACCCCGGGCAACCAATCAGGCAATTGAACCATGTAAGCGAGAGTTCCAATCCTTTCGAGAATAGGAAATGGACCAATGAATCTCGGCGCCAACTTCCCAGTCTTCCCGAAACGAACTACATCTCTCAGTGGGGAAACCCTCAAGTACACGTAATCGACACAGCAAATTCTAAATCCCTTCTTCGGGAGTCTGGATACCTCTTCTGTCAGCTCTTCTGTCAGCTCTGAGCAGTCAGAAGTCACTTCTTAATGAAATCGATTTTATCCGATGCTTCACGAATCATGTCGGGACCCAATACTAACTGATTGCCTAGTTCCACCCAACATGCGAGAGATTTACATGGCCTGCCATATAATGCTTCAAATGAAGACATTTGTAAGCTTGCTTGGTAACTGTTATTATAAGAGAACTCAACCAAATGCAAGTGATCTTCCCATGACCCGCCAAAATCAAGAATGCATGCCCGCAACAAGTCTTCTAGTATACGGTTCACCCTCTCAGTTTGGCCATCTGTCTGAGGATGATAAGCGGTGCTCAGATTCAACTTTGTCCCTAGCTCCTCTTGGAATGCTTCCCAGAATTTACTAGCAAATATTGAATCACGATCACTAACAATGCTACTGGGAACTCCATGTAGTATGACAATCTCTCTGAAATAAAGTTGCACCAGACTTCAAGTTGTTCAATTAGATCGGACAGGAATAAAATGGGCGGTCTTCGTGAAACGATCTACAATCACCCATATACTGTCATTTCCTTTCCTGGTCCGGGGCAAGCCATCAATGAAATCCATAGAAATTTGATCCCACTTCCAACTTGGAACCTCTAGTGGTTGCAACAATCCTACGAGCTTCTGTTGATCGCTTTTGACTTGTTGACAAGTGGAACATCTGCTAACATATATGGAAATTTCTCTTTTCATCGCCTTCCACCAGAATGTACGCTTGAGATCATGATACATCTTACTTACTCCTGGATGGATGCAAAGTTTAGATTTGTGACTTTCATCCATTACTTCTCTTTTGAGCTCAGGAATATCTGGCACACAAATTTGAAATTGCAATCTAAGAGTCCCCTTGCCATCAATTTGGAAGCTTGAAGCTTCACCCTTTCGAACTCGCTCGCTAATCATCTGAATAAACTTATCGTCTTTCTGAAGAGCATAGATCTTATCAATTAATGAAGGTGTAATGATGAGATTGGCGATGATCGCATTCTTTTTGCTAAGCGCATCCGCCACAACATTGGCTTTTCATGGAGTATACAAGATATCCAAATCATATGCCGCAAGAAATTCTAACCAACGTTGCTCCCTCAAGTTCAAGTCTTTCTGGGTGAACAGATACTTCAAGGATTTATGATCTGTATATAATTCGAACTTCTCACGCAAAAGATAGTGTCTCCATATCTTTAAAGCAAACACGATGGCTAACAACTCAAGATCATGAGTGGGGTATCTTTTCTTATGCGGCTTCAACTGACGGCTAGCATAAGCAACTACTTTTCCCCTTTGCATTAACACCGCACCAACACCTTCAATAGAAGCATAAGTATAGAATGTCAAATCTTGATTGCCATCAGTAATGGTCAACACGGGAGCAGTGGTCAACCTCAATTTCAGCTCTTGGAATCTGCCTCACACTCAGGCATCCAATTAAACTTTGTATGCTTCTTGGTCAGCTTCGTCAATGGACAAGATAGCTTCGAAAAATCTTTAACGAATTTCCGATAATAGCCAGCCAATCCTAGGAAACTTCTGAGTTCTGTAGGAGTGGTAGGTTGCTTCCAATCTCGAATGGCTGAGATCTTGCCTGGGTCTACTGAAATTCCTTCCTTCGATACAACATGACCGAGGAATTTCACTTCTTCTTGCCAGAATATGCAATTAGAGAATTTGGATTTCAACACATTCTTTCTCAAAATCTCCAACTTCTTTCAGATGCTTTTCATGCTCAACAGTGGATTTAGAGAAGATTAAGATGTCATTGATGAAGACCAGCACAAATTTATTCAAGACATCGCGGAATACTCTGTTCATCAGATCGACAAAGTAAACAGGAGCTTTACATAAGCCGAACGACATTACTATCCATTTATAGAGTAAGTCTGGCTCTGAAAGCTGTCAAAGGAACACATTCTTCGGGAATGCGCAATTGATGGAAGCCTGTAGCTATGTCCATCCTAGAGAACACTTGTGCTCCATTCAAGCGATCTAATAAATCGTCAATGCGCGCTAGTGGATATTTAATCTTTAGTGTTTGCTTATTGAGGTCACGGTAATCCACACATAGTCTGAGAGTACCGTCTGACTTTGGGACAAACACCACTGCTGCACCCCAATTTGAGAAGCTAGGCCTGATCAGGCCTTTCCACAAATGATGTTTAGTTTGATTGCTTAGCTCTTCTTTTTCTTTCAATGTCATTCTCCGAATAGGATGCACAACTGGACTTGCGTTCGGAGCTAGATCGATTCTGAAATCAATTTCTCTTCGCGGAGTTAAGCTATCAACTTCTTTCAAACACTTCCGCATAATCTTTGACAACAGGAATATTCTCAAGAGAAGTAGGAGTGACTTCTAGATAAGGCCAGAATTCTTTCTTATCAGTTGCTGAGCCGTGGCATGGTATAAATATATCTCCGAGCTTCGTTTTAACTTTGATAATTCTTTCGGCACATCTAACTTCGTCCTCATGTCTTATTAATCAATCCAGCCCAAGGATAACATCATACTCAGAAAAATTCATGACAATCAAATTGATAGGAAATTGGTAACGAGAATATGAAATCGGCACTCTACAATATAAACAGAGAACAAGAGAACCCCCTATCGGATTATGGACACTAATCGATTCTTTAAGATTCCTTGGTTTCAAAATTAACTTTTTAACAGTGTTACTAGAAATGAAACTTCGTGATGCACCATTGTCAAACAATAGTGTAACAGGAATATTCTTAGTTGTAAGGGTACCTCCCAAGACATCTGGTTTACCTGCTCCTTCGGAAGAAGCTAGTGCAGCCGCTTCATCGTATACATGAGCCACCTCGGATTTCTTCAGTAGTGGACAATCCTTGATAAGGCACCCTGGCTTGTGGCAATTAACCATTCCCTGGTACCGCGAGGATTTTGGCTGGGCCCTGACTCATTCCTCTTTGGCATTTTTGGAACTCTGCGTTCGTAATCAAAGTGTCCCGTCCTCTGGTAGTTAAAGCATCTGACTTTGGCTCGTTTATTTCCTTGAGGCTTGGCGGCTGCAGAGTTGCTTGCCTCTGGCTTCTTATTGGACTGCTTTCTTTTATTATTAGTTTGATTCTTCTCCCGATCCTGCTGAGAATTCTTGTCATTTCTTTCGTATCGACAGGCCATCTCAATCATCTTGTTAAATGGAAGCTCAATATGTGTTGTCACCCCGTTGAGATACTTCCTTGAAAGGCCATTAATAAACCACTTATTTATCTAGAATGGGTCCTGAATTAATTCAAGTGCATATCGTGAAAGCTCCTCGAATTTCCTCACATACTCAGAAATAGTTCGATCTCCTTGTTGCAAGTTAGCAAACTCATCGTGAAGACGCTCGACTTCTTGTCGAGGAATAAATTTCTCATTAAAAAGCTCCTTGAATTTTGCTCAAGACATGTCAGTATCAGTATCTCCAATCGTAGCGGTCTCCCACCAATTCTGAGCCTCATCCTTCAGTAGCCATGACGCCATGAATTGCTTCCGATGATCTTCTAGTTCCAAGCCCCTAAAAATCTTCTCACATGTCTTAAGCCACGCCTGAGCCTCCATCACTGTCTCATGGCCCGTGAATGGAACACCACCCAAATTTCTGAATTTCTTAGCTATCCTGCCTAGGTCAAAAGGTTGTAGGGGTGGAGGTGGTGGTACTACTGCCTTTGGATTGGGCTGGTCATGAGCAGCAGGGATTTCACCCCTTCCTGTCCTCTATCTCCGCCTCTACCTCTGGCTCTAGCTTTCGTACTCATTTCCAGTCAGTTCTGTATCATCAAGGAAAGAGTCAGACCAACAAAAATGATAATTTTAAAGGAAAGGTAAAAGTAAAGGACATATGGAAAGATGATGATGTAATGACTGATTATAATGTGCTATTTTGCTGTGCTCATTCTAGAACATTACTAATCCTATCTCTAATGAGCTACTCGCCTTAGAACACTGCTGATTCTATCTAGACGAATTGTTTAAAATACGTTATACTCCAAAGCTAAGGTTAACCATTAGCTCTGATACCAAATGTGATGACCCCAAACTTCTATAGTACGAAAGCAAGGATAATCATTGGAATACAATATATTCATAACAACAGCAGATTTCAGATAACAGCATAACACATAAATGATAGCAGCGGAAAATAGAAATGTCATCAACATCAGAGTGGCACTGTTATAGGATACAATTTAGCATATAAAAAGTCTCATCGAATAGAAATAGGTCTAAAACACCATCAAGTACAACATGGATAAATGATGTCTAAATGTTTCAAAATAGAAATAAAAGATAGAAATGATCTTCTCTTATGTCCAAAATCATGCTTCACTTCAGTACATATCCAAAATAACCTGATACCTGTCACTTAGCTGCCCATGTAAAAATAAGGGCACCTGAGTTTGCAAGTGAAACAAACTACGAGTCAGTCATGGGACTGGTATGAGAAATCTTACTTAACTTACCTAATAATAAGGCTAATCACAGGACCACGCCGCTAACGCAGAACAGGTTTACTCCATTGGATTGCCAGTGCATAAAATAAGTAAATCTTTTATTCAAAACAACGTAATGCTTTTTAGAAAAATGAAATCATTATAAGAATCAAGTCCCATCACACAATGCAACGCAAAACGGAGGATAGAGTTTTACCTTATAATGATCAAACATGCTTGATAGGTATAAAATAATATTTAATATTATTATTAGTGTCTAATCAATTTATAAATAATTTCAAAGTAAATGTATCAACCTAGATGGCATAGTATCCCATCCTACTGTGTCGCCATATATAGGTTTACAATCAAATCTGTAATGTCGTATTGGAAAATTGGGTTTCCATCATAAGTCAAGGCTAGGGATGGCTCCTCACCGATTCAAGACACTCTAGCAAATACCTCAGGATTCGGACGCCAGCGAACCCTTGGATGCGGCAGAGCCAGTCCACAAATACTTTAGTGGATTAATTATTCCTGAACAATACGTTTCCCGGTCTTATTGGACCTATCACTTGGCATTGTTTTTTCCCAAATTTGATTTACACTTTTCTCGAAATATAATCGTTGGATTTTAACAAACTTTATATCTTTGGAAAGATCTTCCCAAAGCGGACCTAACGGTTCCAGTTTTGGGAAAATCTGGTGGTCGGATCTTTCGGCATAATCGTTTAAAGTTACAATTCCGAAACGTGAACTACCGCGCATGATTCATTTAATTTTAATTTATTTTTATATATATAAAATAATATATAAATATAAATCATTTGATGGTTCCACTAACGTGTTTAACATGCCAAATAAAAGAATGTTTTATTTTGCATAACCATTTGAATGTTTCTAATGATAAATAAAAAGAAATATTGTATTGGCAAAAAAATAAATAAAAAGAGATTTTAGTTTGCAGAGATTTCCAATGTTTCTAATGTCAAATAAAAATGTATTTTATTTGCATAACTTCCTTACATGTTTCTAATGTCGAATAAAAATGTATTTTATTTGTATAACTTCACTACATGTTTCTAATGTCAAATAAATAAGTATTTTATTTGCATACATTCACTACATGTTTCTAATGTCAAATAAAAAGTATTTTATTAGCATAACTTCACTACATGTTTCTGATGTCAAATGAAAAATGTATTTTATTTGCATACATTCACTACATGTTTCTAATGTCAAATAAATATGTATTTTATTTGCATACATTCACTACATGTTTTTAATGTCAAATAAAAATGTATTTTATTAGCATAACTTCACTACATGTTTCTAACGCCAAATAAAAAATGTATTTTATTTACATGACATTTCTACATGTTTTTAATGTAAAATAAATATGTATTTTATTTATATGACATTTCTACATGTCTAATGACAAGTAAAAGATAATTTATTTACATTACTATGTCGCTAATGAAAAATAAACTTATATATATATTCATTATTTGTATGCAATTTCTATTTTTATCTTAACAAATAAAAAGAAATATTTTTATTCGTATAAAATTTCAATGTATACCATGACAAATAAAAATGTCTATTTTAATATGTATACAATTCTAGTGTATAACATGACAAATAAAAATGTCTATTTTAATTTGTATACAATTCTAATGTATAATATGACAAATAAAAATGACTCTTTTAATTTGTATACAATACTAACGTATAACATGACAAATAAAAATGTTATTTTTATTTATGTACAAATCCAATGTATAACATGACAAATAAAAATGTTCATTTTAATTCATATAAAAATTCTAATGTATAGCATGACACATAAAAATGATATTCTAATTTGTATATAAATTCTATTGTATAACATAACATATTAAAAATGATATTCTGATTTGTATATAAATTCTAATGTATAACATAACATGACAAATAAAAATGTTCATTTTAATTTGTATACAAATTATAATGTACAACATAACATATAAAAATGATATTCTAATTTGTATACAAATTCTATTGTATAACATAACATATAAAAAATGATATTCTAATTTGTATATAAATTCTAATGTATAACAAGCACATAACAGTGTCTACTTTTATTTGGTATACAAATTCTAATGTATAACATAACATGACACATAAAAATGTCTATTTTTATTTTGTATACAAATTCTAATGTATAACATAACATGACACATAAAAATGTCTATTTTTATTTTGTATACAATCTATTTTTAACATAGCCAATAGAAGTGATATTTTAATGTTGTATACAAATTCCTACTCTTAACATGTCAAATAAATATGATATTTTTAATATAACAAACAAAAATGATATTTTTAATATAACAAATAAAAATGATACTTTTATTTTGCTGACATCTATTTTTTTTGACAATTCTATTTCAACAAAACATATAAAAATGATATTTCTATTTTTGTTGACAATTCTATTTCAACAAAACAAATAAAAATGATAACTTTATTTGGTTGACAATTCCATTTCAACAAAAATGAAATTTTTGTTTTCACAATTCTATTTCAACAAAAATGATATTTTTGTTTTCATACAAATCTATTTTTTTTTTTGGCAAAGCCAGCGGGGAGAAGGCCCCTACCTTATATTCAAATCATAAGAAGGTCTTACAAAGTGAGTAGCGCTTCTATATCGCGCATCATACAAAGCATACATAAAGAACAGGAAAGGAGTCAATTCCATTTGAGTTTGACTGAAGTATCAAACCCAAAAGAAGACATACATATTTGTTTGCTTATATTAGTGCATGCAGCATAATATATACTTGTTCTTGATTTCTGGATCCGTTCAAAAACTCTAGCATTCCGTTCACACCAAATTTCATTTAGTACCACTTTGAGCATTATGAGAAGCTCATACGTTGTTGATGCTTTCCATCTTGTTGCTTTGTAGATGCTCATCCACTCTTCTTTGTTATTCACGTGCGGCTTTGCAAACCCTCCTCGGTTCTTTATTTTCCTCCAAATATAATTCGAAAAAGGACACTTGAAGAATAAATGATTGGTGTCTTCATCTCCATTGAGACATAAGTGGCAGTTAACCGAAACATTAATGCCTCTGTGTGTTAGCTTTTTGAGTGTATGCAAAGCATTAACATACACTTTCCACATCATGTAATTCAACCTTTCACTGTTGTGCCAACTCCAAATCCTTTTATACCAAGCACATCTTCTCATCCTTTTCTCACCTGTTATTTCCGCATATACTACAGCTGTAGTATAATTTCTCTCATCATCAGACCATACTAATTCATCCTCAATAGGCTGAGCATATGTTTTGCCATTATATTTTCTCCATACATCATTAATATCATTGCATGAGGTATATGGAATGTTTATTTTCCCATTACAGATATAAGCGCGCGCTTTGGCGTGTATAGGTATTCCACTGCGTTGTATAGCATCATATGTCAGAACGTTTCGCAAAACCAGTCCTTTCTGAATCCAAGGAGCACACCAGAACTCTGCATTACTACCCACTGATATTTTGATCTTCGAATGGCACATTACCTTATCACGTATTTTGATGATCATTTTCCAAACCCAGCTCTGGTGCTGTTTGGAATTCAGAGCCCATATCTGTTCAGTTTTTAGATTGTATTTCTTACACCAGATGACCCAAGGTGTAGGCTTATCCAGGACTAAGTCTTGAAAGTGACGCGTGATTGCAGCCGCATTCCAATGTTTTATATTTTTGATTCCAAGGCCACCCTTGTTCTTGGGTTTCTCCAATTTACTATATGCTATAGGAGTCATTTTTTTTGAGTGTATATTTCCAAACCAAAGGAAATTTCTCATGGCAGACTTGATCATGACAATTAGGTTTAGAGGCAACAAGAAGGTTCGACTCCAGTATACCGTCATAGAGAATATAACCGCATTCAATACGACCAGTCTACCAGCCTGAGATATAAATCTATTCTCCCATCTAGAGAACACAGACGTGATACTTTCATAGAGTGGCATACATTGCGACGAGGTGATTCTTTTCGTAGCCAGAGGAATACCAAGGTATGAAGCATCAGGTTCTAGAGTAGACATACCAGTTATGGCAAGACTATCATGGTATTGAAGAGGGGAGAGGCCAGCAAGAAGGACTTTGGATTTGTTAAGATTGATGCCTAGACCAGAGAAAGCATGGAATGATTTCAGCGTGTTCATTATAGTATGGAGGGATAGAGCAGTAGGTTTTGTGAAAATAAGAAGATCATCCGCAAAGGCTAATGAAGTGATTTGCGGGTTTCTACATTTTGGGTGGAGGTGGAAATTTTTAAGCAGAACTTGCCTGTTTAAGGATAATGTGAGCGTCTCCATAATTATTATGAATAAATAGGCAGAGATAGGGTCTCCTTGCCTCAAACCATTGCAACCTTTGAAAAAACCAACAGTATGAGCATTAAAAACAAGAGTATATCTAACTGAGGAAATACACAAAGTGATCCATTTGACAAATTGGGCCGGAAAATGCATCTTCACCATAATTCTTATCAAAGAGTTCCAGTTGACCGAGTCGAAAGCCTTTTTTATATCAATCTTAAGCGTTGCTCTAGGGGATATATTTGATCTGGAGTACCCATTCAATAGTTCGTGAGATAACAGCACATTGTCCAAAATACTTCTGTTAGGCAAAAAGGCAGCTTGGTTAGGAGATATGATACTCGGAAGCACAGCTTTAAGTCTTCTAGCAAGGATTCGTGATATAGCTTTGTATATCACATTGCAACACGCTATCGGTCTGAATTGAGATACATCAGATGGATTATGAGTTTTTGGAACCAAGGCCAAGTTGGTAGAATTGATAGAGCTAAGCATTTTGCTGTGAGTGAAGAAATTATGAACAGCCTTCAAAACGTCCTTCTTGATAATTTGCCAACTGTATATGTAGAAGGTTGCTGTGAAACCATCAGGACCCGGAGACGCAGATTTCCTCATTGTGAAAATAGCGTCCTTGATCTCTTCATCAGTAACCGGCTTTGTAAGAATTTCATTTAGATCATTGTTTAGAGTTGGTAGCATTAAATCATCAATAAAAGACAAATCAGGTTGTTTTGGTAGAGAGCCTAGCAAGTTTTGATAATAATCCAAGAGAGCTTTATCAACCGCAATCGGATTAGAGTGGCTTATCCCAGCGGTATCTTTTATTTGATGAATAAAGTCCTTTGCTTGCTTTATCTTCAGAGAAGCATGGAAAAGATTAGTGTTTCTATCTCCTTGAGCATTCCATTTCTGTTTATTCTTTTGCATAGCCATGTTCGCTTCAACAAGCAACGCTTCTTCAAGCTTTTTGGTTAATTGTTTTTCCTGTTCATAGATCATTTGGTCTGCATTTTGCCCAAAAATGAGAGATTGTACCTGTTTTAATTGTTCAGTGAGAGTAGCCGAGAGTTTGTTCCCTTTTCCGTATATTTGATGAGCCCATGTCTTCAAAGCCTCTTTGGTATTCTTCAGTTTTTTTTGCAAATTTAGAATAGGGTTACCATATGTGTGCTTGCTCCACGCTTCACTAACTACCTGCAAAAAGTTATCATTTGTTGTCCAGTCATCAAAAAACTTGAAATTAACATTTTTATTTAAATTTGCTGAGCCAAACGTGAGGATTAAGGGGCAATGGTCAGAAAGTAGGGGCATGGTTATATTAAGCATGATTGTAGGCCAGGTTGAAAGGGTTTTGAGGTTCATTAGGCCATGGTCAATTCTTGTCATCGTCCTCGGACCATCAGTGCTTTTACTGGACCATGTGTATTGGTTACCTATGGAAGGTATTTCTATTAAGGAAGCATCATACATTGCTCTGTTCAGAGGCATCATGTCAGCTATTGACAATGGAACACCACCTTGTTTGTGATTGGTTTGGAAAGAGCAGTTGTAGTCCCCAATTATTAACCAAGGGTGTGATTCTTGAGCAAAGTGAGGTAAATAGTCAAGAAAATGCTGCCTCACTTCTTTAGCATTACTGGCATAAACAAAAGTGATGTATAAGTTGGACTTGGTGGGAATGTGATGAACTTTAGAGTGGATGAACTGGTGGTCAATGAGAATAGGTGAGAGAATATAAATAGAAGGGTCATATATCACAAGAAGTCTGCCGTAAGGAGCTTTGTCATGGTTTGACAAATAAAACCAGGAAGGGTTAATGTAGGAAGAGGCTTTAGAAGAGAGATTTAGGTTAAGCTTGGTTTCAGAAATCGAGAGGAGAGAAAGTTTATGTTCATGAATTAGGTTCTTTATTTGGTCCAATTTAGAGGATTTATGCGCTCCTCTTATATTCCATGCTCCAATGGTGTGCAACATGATTATACTAGAGGGGTTTTGGATGAGCTTCTAGTTCTCCTTGGAGAGGAAGGAGGTGAAGAAACTGGAAAGGAGAGGTGAGAAGCATCAGTATCACAATCAGAGTCAATCGGAGAGGGTATTAAAGGTTCTGGAACATATTTGTTTCTTTTCTTTTTCCCATTTTTCTTGTTTACAATTGGGATCGGATCTTGCTCCATGTTTACTGCTAGTTTCTTAGATTTGGTTTTGAGGTAGGAGGGTTTGAGACTGGATAGGGGCTTTGGTTTTGAGGATGAAGGGACTGACAGAATGTCAGGAGGTATGGAAATAGTACTAGGAGGGGGTTTGGCAGAGCAGGATTTGGAGGATTTGCATGATACAGAGCGGCTTTGATTGACTTGAAAAGGATTAAGGGATGTAATGATCGGTGTATATGGAAAAGAATATGGTAAAATAGGTGGATTTTGAACCAGTGCTTCATTGGAAAGCCTATTAGATTTCCCATGCATATCATTAACTGTGCATGCAATTGAATCGGCATCAAGAACTGGATTGGTGGTGATAAGGGATGGTGTAAAAGGTAAGGTAGCTGGGTTTGTAATGAATGCATCATTGATATTCTTGTTTGCTGTTGTTTTCCCATGCATGACATTAACTATGCATGCAACAGTATCCTCTTTCTGAACGTTTTGCATTTTCTGTGCTTTTTGGCTTTTTGCACCTTTCTTTTTCTTCCCTCGTTTCATCTCCTGTTGTTCTTTCATGTTCTCAGTTTCATGTTGATTAGTTGTGTCATCCTCCACATTCTGTTTTTCTTCTTCTTTTTCCTTTTCAGTTTTATTTTCACTTTCATCATCTTCATTTGCACTCAAAAATTCGATGTCATCCTCCTTATCTGCCGTTTCACTCTCATTTGTTTTTCCTTTTTGAGTGTTAAGAGCATCAAACACATTGTTCGTACTGATTACGTCCCTTTGTTGTCCTCCCTTTGGCTTATCATTTATTTTTGTATCATAGGCTTGCGCCACCTCTTCAGACATCTTCTTATAATTGTGTTTGCTCACTGGCAATTTGAATAAGTTGTTCCTCCTTCTATTTTCATTCACTCTGATCCATGTGTTCGTTGGTTTTGCTTCAGCAATTTTGTCTTTAACTTTAAATGCATTCTTCTTTTCAGAATCTAGATTATTTTCCATTTCATTGAGAACTTTATCTTCATCTTTCTTTTTGTTTAGTTTGCAAGATGCACTTTTATGTCCGAACACTTTGCATTCAGTACATATATCTGGTTGCCATAAATACTCAACATATATCACTTGCGTTGTGCCATCCGGGTTCAAAACTTCAAAATCTGTATCTAATTCAGCATCCGGCGTAATTTCTACTAAGCATCTAGCATCCTGAATTCTCATCATCATTTCAGTTGCACTAGCTAAGCAAATTAATTTACCCAATCTATTTGCCAACCAGTTGATTCCAAGGTTTGACCATAAGTAGATCGGAATGTTAGTTAGGCTCACCCACACAGGAACTGCCTTTATAGATCCAGTAACATTACTCACGCTAGGATCCCATAGCTTCGTTATAAAGATTTTGTTTTGCATTATAATAGGATCTCCTCTTATCACCTTTTCTTTGTCCAAATCATCCATAAATTCAAAAAGAAACACAGATCCATCAGATTTTACTTTGAAATTACCTCTGAGTTTCCATCTGGCTTTGAGAGTTTCTATCACAACGGTGAAAGGTAGAGGCTTGTCTAGGAAAAAACCCACCACATAATTTTTCCAGACAGTAGTCCCCGCTTCAACTATCAAAGCTGAAGGCGACATTTTGGAACCTACGTACTCTATTTCCAACTGAACAGGAATGTACTGACCTGCATTCCGAGGTAGATGGTGAAAAAGAAGAGGTTTAGTCCATGCTTGTTCAGTTGTAGGGATTCTAGGAATTGGTAAGTTACTGGAGAGTGGTGGCGTTGGTAGTAAAGAGGAACAGTTTGGGGTTTGTTGGATTAGAGAGTCCAGAGGAAAAGGAGAAGGGTCTGGCGGTTTTGATGGTGGCGGGACGAGAAGGTTTTTGTCAGAGGAGGTGGCTTGAGAGGAGAGAGACGGACGTGGAGTAGGATGGGACAGGGCGGGAATGGGGTTTGGCTCAGCTGCCATTAAAAAATTAAAAAAGAGGGATTTTTATTTTGAAAACTTTGGGGACATGAAGACTTTGTCTACCATGTCCTTTGGTTAATGCCAGTTTTTAAGTGGCTGTGCACTTCCGCGCGGTGTCTCAGTATTGTAGCCGCGGGGGATCGAACCTGTGCCACTGCAATTTTCATGCAGCGATTCATGATTGTTCGGAAACCACTGGACCACTAGACTTTGACCAAATCTATTTTTAACATAACAATAAAAGTGGATATTCTTATTTGTATACAATTCTAAATTAATAAAACCAATTATGGAATTGAAGAGGAAGAAGAGCTGTATAAAATCATCTACAGGATCTTTGAATTTCAATGAGTGATTTGTGAGTTATTGAGGAAGAATGATTTGAACTATTTCGTCCATACAAGACCTGATGGCGGCGGCTTAGATAATTAGATTAGGGTTTAGTTAATCGATATTTATAATAAAATATTATTAAATTTCCTAGTTCGCAAAAAAACCCGTTAATTTCTAATAGCTGCAAATTCAGCTCAACTAATGTTGTCCCTAGCCAAATGCCCCCTTTCCGGACACAATGGGCTAGGTCCCGTCAGCCCATTCGATCATTTTCAGCTTGTTTTCTTCAAATTAAAATATAAATCATTTAATTATTTAATTTGCTCGTACATTTAAATTTACCGGGGCCACATACGGACTCTAAAACTTCCCGAAAAATAAATCTAGCTATGTTTTGATGATACGGTCCTAACAAAATTAATTTCTTCGAATTTGGAGACCATTTAGAAAATGATCTTTTTAACGGTCGATCAAATTCAATAGAAATTATCGAACATAGTTTAATTTACCACGCTCACATATTAATTCCAAAAATCATGGAAAATTAAACTTAGAAATAATTTAACATTCCGGATCCTACAAAAATGGTTTCATCGAAAAAGGAGGTCGTTTATAAAATGGCTATTTTTAATAGCTTTAATATTATTTAAAAATGGAATTTTTTAAATTCTGGCACATTTTCTCACAAAATTCCTTAAAATAATTTTTTTAAATTGGTTCTGATTTACCAGGTTGTTACAAGTGGAAATCAGATTTGAAACTAATATTTGAGATGAGATTTGAACTTAGCAAATTATAAAGGAAATCATAAACGATATTTTTAGTGATTGGAATAAAATTAGATTTGTTGAAAAAAATCCGAATAGAAGTGAAAAATAGAATTCGGGTTTAAGAGAATATTTATAAGTACGAAATCAAAGTGATTTGATTGTATACAAAAGAAATATATTCACGATTTAAGCGAATAATGGTTTAAAAGAAATATTTTGCAAATGAAATATCTCTAAAGGAAATTTAGAATTGAAATATGAATCCATATTGTAAATTGCATGAAAATGGAAATGAGTAATCGTTTTAAAAGAAAACGATGAGTTTCAGTTCAAAATTCGAAATATAAAATAAAGTGTGATAACATTTCATGGATTGGATGTTAGGGACTGCGGAATGGATCGTTCAGGCAAAGAAAACACTAAAGGGGGGTGAATAGAGTTTGTAAGAATTTAAACAAAACTAAAAACTAGTGAGAACTATGGGATGAATCAAAAACCACAATCACAAACACAAACACAGATGCAAAATAAACAGAAATAAAGTGCAGAAAAGAAAAGAATAAACTGGATTTTATACTGGTTCGGATCACTCCTACATCCAGTCCCGCACAACGTTGGATTGTGCAGAGTTTTATTATTATTTCCAAGCCAAATACAACCTCCTTGATTTCACAACTACACAAGGAGACACCGACTCTTATCCCTTGATTTCACGGCTCAAGAAGAGCACACCGACTCTTATTCCTTGATTTCACAGCTCAAGAAGAGCACACCGACTCTTATCCCTTGATTTCACGGCTACAAGGATACACCGATTGCTCTTTGACTTACAAACAGGGTTTATTCAATCCAAGCAATTAAAAAATAGCCCTATAACTCTTCAATAGCACTTGATTCAGAGAGTAGTGAGTAGAGAGTGTAGAGAGAAGAAGTTTGATCAATTCAGAAGTGAATTCAGCAGAGTATAATTGTAAAAACCATAAAAATGATTAAGAATAATGATAGGATGAAAGAGGATGAAGATGGAGAAGAAGAGATGTTAAAACATTCAGTTTTAACCTCTTTTTATAGAGTATGAAGGGTTGCAACGGTTCTGAAGCATTTCAAATAGCGAAAAGACACTTCCCTTTAAAATTAGAAAAATAACGGTTATATGTCGACATACACATTTTTCTATGTCGACATAGTCATGTTTAATTTTCATTTTCAGAGCATTTTTCATGTAATTTGATATAAAACTAATTGTAGAAATTCTTGGGTAAAATTCTAATGTTGTAAATCAATATTATATGATAGAAAAACATATGAAAACATATTTTTAAACTAGATAAATATATTTATAAAATTATAAGGTTTTAAACTATATAAAATATAAATAAAGTATATATATATATATGAAAATTTTAGTTTGAAAAACAAAGAAGAATAAAAATGAAACAAATACAAAAACAAAATAAAGAAGATTGATGAAAAAACAAAATAGAGAGGATTGAGGAAAGAATTGAAAATCAGAATTTGAATTTGGATTTGAACCTGGAGTGTTGTTTAGGGTCTTACAAAATCTAGACTCTATAAATATATTATTCTTGAACTCTTGAAATCTTGATTACTTAGGAGTCCTGAATCTACTTTGAATTCTGAATCTCTAAAAGCTCTTAAACTGTACAATCTTCAGTATTAATTCCTGTATACAAATCCTGCATATGTGTGTGTGTGTACATAATCTAGTTAAAGATGTTAGTATATATTTTATAATCAATGATAACTGAAATAAGGTTGTTGTCATCAAAACTCCATTCTCCAACAATCTCCCCCTTTTTGATAATGGCAACCTTAGTTTATAAAATATCTTACCTGTATATACATGTTTGATGACGATCCTCTTATACTCCCCCTATCTATAAGAATTCTATAAAACTATGCCTATATTTTATAATTTCTCCCCCTTTGGCATTATCAAAAAGAAAGATAAAAGATACTTCCCTTAAGTTATGAAACTCTAGAATATAAGTAATATTCCTAAAAATACTCCCCCTTAATTTAATAACTATTTCTATTTAGAATACTCCCCCTTAATCTGATAATCATATATTCATGTTATAGAAGGTTAGAACAATATCAATCATAAACGACAACTTTATTAAACAAACACGTGTACATATACATGGATTTATACATATACGACACACCATAAGAACGTAATAAAGCTAAATCTAGGCAACCCTTAAACACTAAATTATTTGACAATGGGAGATTTGTGAATTGGACAATTTGGATAATGGAGACAGAATTCCCCATTCTTTTCAATCACATTCCCATTTTCGTCAAATAGGACCTCTCCTACGCACTCAATGTTATCGTCTTCGTCTAGAACCGTTGGTTGAGTCTCTTGTTGTTTTTCCTCCTCCATTATTTCTTCCTCTTCTGGTACTTCTTCTGGATCTTCTTCTGGTTCTTCGTCTTCTTCCATTGGTTGATTATCATCATTGATGATAATCGGATTAGTCTCGTTATCCATTATAAACTTTAAGAAAATTCTCATTACTTTTCCTTGTTTGTTTGGCTCTTGACTTAGTCTAATTTGAAGCACTTGCTTCTCAGCCACCATTTGCAGTAAATACTCCATTTTCTCTTCGACTTTGATCATTCTAGAGAGTGTAGATTGTTGAAATGGATCCTCGGATGGTCCAGCATATGAATCAGAGTTGTTTTGATTATTTGGATTAGTGGAAGCCATTGTAATTTTTAATTTAGAGTTTTTACAGAGAGGAAGAATGAGAATGAAGAAAAAAAGTCGAATTAAAGGATTTATATAGTTGGAATAACTAACTTTTGATGGGAATTAATTTGAAAAAAAAAATTAGTTATATGTCGACATAGCATAAAATTCATGTCGACATAGTGTTGTTTTAAATTTTACTATTTTAATTCCTTATTATATTTATATTGTGATAACCCCAAACTTCCACGGATGAAAGCAAGGGATATCATTTTTGGAATACAACATAAATACAATAAAACAGCACACAGATACAATATAGCAAAGGAAATTCATAGAGTAATAACATTATAGCAGCGGAAAAATATAATGTCATCAATCACAGAA
This sequence comes from Allium sativum, assembly GCA_030737875.1. Lineage (NCBI taxonomy): Eukaryota > Viridiplantae > Streptophyta > Magnoliopsida > Asparagales > Amaryllidaceae > Allium > Allium sativum. Next base: position 389,618,204 of record CM060922.1, read on the forward strand.
AATCCACAGTCACAGAATCTAAGCTATTACAACAAGTTTGCAGAAAAGAAATAAGTTTGATGTCTAAAAAGGAAAGAAAAGATGCCATAGAAACAAAAGATAAATGTCTTCAAGCTCCAAGTCATCACCTCTCTACTTCAGCAAATCCAAGAGACAGAAAATAAGCAGCTCCAAAGAAAAGACTACAAGCAAAGAATGAACCTGTCTACTTGGCTGCCCGCGTGGAAAAGAGGGCACCCAAGTTTGCAAAAAGGTGAAACAAACTATGGGTCAGTCGTGGGACTGGTGTGAGAATTCTTAAGTAAAATAACTAGTAGATATAAGGCAAATCCAAAGACCACGCCGCTAACGCGGAACGGGTTTACTCTAATGGATTGCCGTGCATAATTTAAAGTGTCATAACAAATAAATAAGTACATCGTAAACAACGCAATGCTTTTTGGGAAAAATGGAATCACCATAAGACCCAAGTCCCATCACACAATGCAACGCACACCAGAGGATAGGGTTTTACCTTATGGTGATTAAACATGCTAAATACGACAAATACGCATCTAATATTATCATTAATGTATATGAAAGTATTTCAAAGTAAATGTATTAATCTTAGGAAGCATAGGTACCATATACTATGCCTCCGTACTAGTAATACAATCAAATTCGTCGGTTCGTATTTGGATTTTGGTTTCCATCATGAGTCAAGGCTAGAGCGGAGCTCCTTACCGATTCGAGACACTCTAGCTAGTGCCTCAGGATTCCCCGCGGAGAACCCTTGGAAATGGCAGGGCCGGTCCGCAAATACAGCTTAGCGGATTGGCAATTCCTAAGCACACGTTTCCCGGTCCTATAGGACCTATCCGAGGCGCGCCACATTCCATCATCCACATAAGTAAAGTATCAGCGCTGGGAGGTCCCTGACACTACTTCTACCTAGAAAGAAACGTGCTGCTTTCCCTGCGTTCCCTTCGCCCGTTTTTGACTCAACCGGGGTGTGAGGCTCGCGAAGTCCCGTTACACAAAGCTATGCCTAAACAGGCCATGCTTTGATCGTCTCCACAAGGTTCTGCTTTTCAACAAGAAACCTTGATCATTGCATCTTAGTATGCCACACTGTCACTCCATGCCATACCATTGCTTCTCCATCAATACATAAATGGGTGTTAAGTAGAGAATAAATTCTCCACCACCAATATTTATATATTAACAGAAAATCAACAATATGATATATAACGAAGTACGATGTCAGACACACCATCCATTTAAACTTATGCTCTGGGTCTGAACGAAAGTCAAATCCGTGAAACCAACACGTACGTCTGGGCAATGACCTTGACCCATGAATTGGTAGCAAGTCAATTCAGGATCTCGATCGCTGTCCATTCGAGGGAAGATTTACGGTCTTCATACGTCGTCTTCTTACTTCGATCTTTAACGCCGCTGGATTAATTTGGGATGAGAATATCTCGGACTTCCCAAACAATCCTCGTATATATATACATATATATATTTTTTGAAAATCCTTCTTATTTGTTAATAATTATTTTTATTAACAATTCATTCTATTTTAATTAATTAAAATAGTCAAACTTCTTATTTAACGACGCATTCTCAAAATCATATTTTTATTTACATTAATTAAAATGTAAACTTTCATTACATATCGCATTCTTGTTTTCTTTACATTTAATAAAATGCAAACTTGCAATTACATGTCGCATTCTTACTTATTTACAATGAATAAAATGTAAACTTGCATTTACATGTCGCATTCTTACCTATTTACATTGAATAAAATGTAAACTTTCATTACATATCGCATTCTTGTTTTCTTTACATTTAATAAAATGCAAACTTGAAATTACATGTCACATTCTTACCTATTTACATTGAATAAAATGTAAACTTGCATTTACATGTCGCATTCTTACCTATTTACATTGAATAAAATGTAAACTTGCATTTACATGTCGCATTCTTACCTATTTACATTGAATAAAATGTAAACTTATCCTACGGTGGAATTTCTTTATTTTAACATTAAAATAATGTAAATTTTTTCCCTATGGTATATACACTTTTTATATTAACATTTAGAATAATGTTAACTCATCCCACGATGCATATTTTCTTAATTTTAACATTAAAGATAATGTTGACTTATCCTATGGTTAAATTACCCTTTATTAACATTAAAAATAATGTTAACTCACCCTATGGTGTTATTCCTTCTTAATTTCATAAAAAAAATGTAACATTCCTACGGTCAATTCTCTTTTATGTTAACATTATAAAATAATGTAAATTTTATCCTACGAAGTAATTCTCTTAATATTAACATTAAAAATAAATGTATATTAACCCTATGGTTAAATTATCCTTTATTAACATTAAAAATAATGTAATCTCATCCTATGTTAAATTACTTTATTACTTTACATTAAAAATAATGTAGCTCGATCCTACGGTTAAGTTACTCTTTAATTTAACATTAAAATTATGTTAATTCAACCTACGGTTGAATTCACTATATATTAACATTAAAAACAATGTTAATTCATCTTACGGTCAAATTCCTTATATACTAACATTATAAATAATGTTAATTACCCTATGGTGAAATTCTTTTATTTAAACATTAAAAATAATGTTAAATCCTTCTACGGTGAAATTCTTTTACTTTAACATTAAAAATAATGTTAATCATCCTACAATGTAAATTCTTTTTATTTAACATTAAAAATAGTGTTAATCTTATCATACGTTTAAATTACGCATCATTAACATTAAAAATAAAGTAAATTTTATCATACGGTTAAATTTTCTTTATATTAACATTATAAATAATGTTAACTAAATCCTACGGTTGAAATTTCTAGTTAATTTACATTAAAAATGTCCATTTCATCCTACGGTAAAATTACTATTTAATTGACATTAAAAATGTCCATTTTTCATGCATTGTAAATTACTTATTTTTAACATCAAAAATAATATTAATTCCTCATACAACGTAAATTCTTATTTGTATCATTAACAAAATTGTTAATTTTCATTCGATGTGAATACTTATTTTTAACATTGACACAAAAATGTTAATTTATCATACGTTGTAAATACTTTTATATTAACATTAAAAATATTAATGACATCCTACGGTTAAAATTTTATTATATTAACATTAAAAATGTTAATTACATCATACGGTGTTATCTTTAACATTAAAAATGTTAATTTACACATGCGTTGAAATTACTATTTAATTAACATTAAAAATAATGTTAATTGCTCATGCGGTGTAGTTTCTTATTATTAACATTTAAAAAAAATAATGTTACTTTCTCATACCATGTAAATTCCTTATATTTAACATTAAACAAAATGTTAATTTCTCATCACTTTAATTTTACATAATTCAATGTAAATTTCATGTTAACACAAATTCCTACTTTGGTTTTACATAATTAAATGTAAATTTATGTCATTCCAAATTTCATACCTTAATTTTACATAATTTAATGTAAATTTAATGTTAACACCAATTCCTACTTTAATTACATTGATAAAAATGTAATCTTTTTCCTACGGTGAAGTCCTTGAATATATTACATTAATAAAAATGTAAACTTTATTTACATATCACATTCTTAATAAAATAAAACGTAAACTTTAGTTACATTTCACATTCTCAATTTGTTTACATAAAATAAAAGGTAAACTTTAGTTACATTTCTGAAAATTTAAATTTCACCTGCGGAGTAAATTCTTATATATATTACATTAATAAGAATGTATATTGTGCATACAGTTAAAATTACCATTTTATTCACATTACAATTTATTCACATTAATAAAAATGTGTTACATGCCTAATAATTTATTTTATTCACATAAGTAAAAATGTGAAATTTTACATGTCCAATATTTAATTTATAATATTAACATTTAAAATGTTAATGTCATCATACGGTTGAATTTTTATAATATTAACATTAAAAATGTTAATGTACATACGGTTGAATTTTTATAATATTAACATTAAAAATGTTAATGTACATACGGTTGAATTTTTATAATATTAACATTAAAAATGTTAATGTACATACGGTTGAATTTTTATAATATTAACATTAAAAATGTTAAGGTACATACGGTTGAATTTTTATAATATTAACATTAAAAATGTTAATGTACATACGGTTGAATTTTTATAATATTAACATTAAAAATATTAATGTACATACGGTTGAATTTTTATAATATTAACATTAAAAATGTTAATGTACATACGGTTGAATTTTTATAATATTAACATTAAAAATGTTAATGTACATACGGTTGAATTTTTATAATATTAACATTAAAAATGTTAATTTCATCCTACGTATTATTTCTTTTTATATTAACATAAAAAAAATGTTAATGTACACTTATGGTAAAATTACTATTTAATTAACATTAAAAATGTTAATTTTTCATGCATTGAAAATTACTTATTATTAACACCAAAATAAATGTCAATTTTTCCCTATTTCAATTTAAAAAAAAAAGAATAGGTAAATTTCATCACAAGTCGCGTTCTTATTCACATCAAATAAACTGTAAATTCTCATCACATCGCATAACAACATCTGAATACAACAATAGGATCAGATTCGATACTAACATCGAGGTAAATTGCAAGATGGGGTTTCACACAGCATATGTAAAATCAACATGGCATGGTTAAATAAATAACATATAATTAATTTTAATTAATTATGAATTCAGATTTAAGCCTAAAATTTCAGATCTAATCACATAGCACTATAGGCAATTTAGATTCCACATCATATGTTATGAACGGTTTAGATCTATGTTTAAACATCGTGTCATATTAATTATACTGTTAATAATCATGCAAATAATAATTAAATAAATTAAATTAAATTTAAAAATAAAATTCTCACAATTTTTGGTCAGAGAGGTGATTCAGGTTCGGTCAGATTCGGTGTTCCAATTCAAGACGATTTCAGATCTGGAACGATTCGAATACAAATTCATACACAAAATCAAAAATCAGCTTTTTACAACTGGCTGTGTAACGCTTAAAAGCATGGGGAAATCTGAAGCAAAATCTACCTTAGAACATTCAAAACTTCAAATTCGATTTTCTGGAGTTGTAGTTGACGAAACGACGAGCCGTTTGTTGGAGATTGTCCGGCTACGAGAGGTGCATCCACGCCGGGAAGGGGGGAGGCCGCGCGCTGACGTGGTGGGCCCAGGGGGGGTGCGTTCGGCGCTGGTTCGGGGGCCTGGTGGCGGAGCTACGAGGCACGGGGAGGGTTGGTTCTTGTCGGAGATCGTAGAGCTCGAGAAGAGCTTCGATATGAGTATTGGTTTGCTGGTTTTCGTTGAGAAATGAGATTGGAATCGGAGTTTGAAATTTTGAGTGCTAATGGGTTTCATGCGGCTGAAAATGACGGAGAGGAAGAAGAAGGACGTGAATAGTGTTTTTATATTAAAATATTAGGTTAAATTAATCATTATTTAATTGGCCCGTTTAAGCCCGTTTTGGTCCGAACTCCGATTAAGGCCCAACGACTGTCGTTCACACCATTTAGCCCCCGTTCCGAACTCATCTGGATATGTCTCATCAGCCCACGAGATCGTCTTGGCCTTCGTTTTTCAATTTTAAACATAAATCATTATTTTAAATTCAAACGTACGCAGAAATTCACCGGGACCACATACGGACTCAGAAAAATCTAGAAAAATTATTTTTGACTTTCTTATGACGATACGATCACAACAAAATTAATTTCGTTCGATTCTGAGACTTTTTGAAAAATGGCTATTTTCAAGGCGAATATATTTAATATTAAAAATACATTTTTAAACAAATATTTTCTGAAACTCGAAACATATAAGTGTTTACTGTTTTTCAATGCAGAAACGTCATTCTGAAACCAATGGAAGTGGTTTCGAGTTCAAATTCCTTCGTATGCAAAAAGTAGCATTTTTGTCCTATGCAAATTACCCAGCGACCTTTCTAAAAATTGAATTGGCCATAACTTTTGGTTTCCGCTATGAAATTTCGATTTTTCGGATTCGTTGGAAAGATATTTTTAAATATATTCTAATATTTTTGGGTTTTACTAAAATCCGTTAAATTTTGCATCCTGTATGGTCAGTCAAAGTTCAAGTTTGACTTTTCAAACTACCGCGCTATTTCTAGCTCTTTTTATAATTAAAATTAATTTATTCATTCTAACTTCGATTTGAACCAAATTTGTGATCCTTATTGTTTAAAATAGATTATTTTAAATATCAAAACTCATTTAAAATTACTTAAAATAAATTTTAAATTGGCCCTAAAATTCAGGGTTGTTACAGTCTCCCCCACTTAAAAACTTTTCGTCCCCGAAAAGAAAAAAGAAAAAAGAAAAATAGAAGAGGAAGAATAAACACAGAGAATGTTTTTAACAGAGATGGTACCGTCTATAACATCAGGCTTTCCACCGAAGAAGTTGGTCCTTTCGTTCCTTCGTAAACATGTGCCAATTGAGCATCGCCACTTCACTTAGTCTTCTTCGAATGCACGATCAAGGGGAGAGTCAAAACAACTGAAATGGTGATTCTAGGAGATAGAAAAGATCGAAGGATGAAAGAAAAGATGACGATAAAGTGACTGGCTATTATGTATCTCATGAACTGTTCGCCGTAGAATATAGTGATTCTACGTAAACGAATTATTATAAATATGTTGTATTCCGCTTTGTAAACCAAAGCTCTGATACCAACTGTGATAACCCCAAACTTCCACGGATGAAAGCAAGGGATATCATTTTTGGAATACAACATAAATACAATAAAACAGCACACAGATACAATATAGCAAAGGAAATTCATAGAGTAATAACATTATAGCAGCGGAAAAATATAATGTCATCAATCACAGAAAATCCACAGTCACAGAATCTAAGCTATTACAACAAGTTTGCAGAAAAGAAATAAGTTTGATGTCTAAAAAGGAAAGAAAAGATGCCATAGAAACAAAAGATAAATGTCTTCAAGCTCCAAGTCATCACCTCTCTACTTCAGCAAATCCAAGAGACAGAAAATAAGCAGCTCCAAAGAAAAGACTACAAGCAAAGAATGAACCTGTCTACTTGGCTGCCCGTGTGGAAAAGAGGGCACCCAAGTTTGCAAAAAGGTGAAACAAACTATGGGTCAGTCGTGGGACTGGTGTGAGAATTCTTAAGTAAAATAACTAGTAGATATAAGGCAAATCCAAAGACCACGCCGCTAACGCGGAACGGGTTTACTCTAATGGATTGCCGTGCATAATTTAAAGTGTCATAACAAATAAATAAGTACATCGTAAACAACGCAATGCTTTTTGGGAAAAATGGAATCACCATAAGACCCAAGTCCCATCACACAATGCAACGCACACCAGAGAATAGGGTTTTACCTTATGGTGATTAAACATGCTAAATACGGCAAATACGCATCTAATATTATCATTAATGTATATGAAAGTATTTCAAAGTAAATGTATTAATCTTAGGAAGCATAGGTACCATATACTATGCCTCCGTACTAGTAATACAATCAAATTCGTCGGTTCGTATTTGGATTTTGGTTTCCATCATGAGTCAAGGCTAGAGCGGAGCTCCTCACCGATTATAGACACTCTAGCTAGTGCCTCAGGATTCCCCGCGGAGAACCCTTGGAAATGGCAGGGCCGGTCCGCAAATACAGCTTAGCGGATTGGCAATTCCTAAGCACACGTTTCCCGGTCCTATAGGACCTATCCGAGGCGCGCCACATTCCATCATCCACATAAGTAAAGTATCAGCGCTGGGAGGTCCCTGACACTACTTCTAGCTAGAAAGAAACGTGCTGCTTTCCCTGCGTTCCCTTCGCCCGTTTTTGACTCAACCGGGGTGTGAGGCTCGCGAAGTCCCGTTACACAAAGCTACGCCTAAACAGGCCATGCTTTGATCGTCTCCACAAGGTTCTGCTTTTCAACAAGAAACCTTGATCATTGCATCTTAGTATGCCACACTGTCACTCCATGCCATACCATTGCTTCTCCATCAATACATAAATGGGTGTTAAGTAGAGAATAAATTCTCCACCACCAATATTTATATATTAACAGAAAATCAACAATATGATATATAACGAAGTACGATGTCAGACACACCATCCATTTAAACTTATGCTCTGGGTCTGAACGAAAGTCAAATCCGTGAAACCAACACGTACGTCTGGGCAATGACCTTGACCCATGAATTGGTAGCAAGTCAATTCAGGATCTCGATCGCTGTCCATTCGAGGGAAGATTTACGGTCTTCATACGTCGTCTTCTTACTTCGATCTTTAACGCCGCTGGATTAATTTGGGATGAGAATATCTCGGACTTCCCAAACAATCCTCGTATATATATACATATATATATATTTTGAAAATCCTTCTTATTTGTTAATAATTATTTTTATTAACAATTCATTCTATTTTAATTATTTAAAATAGTCAAACTTCTTATTTAACGACGCATTCTCAAAATCATATTTTTATTTACATTAATTAAAATGTAAACTTTCATTACATATCGCATTCTTGTTTTCTTTACATTTAATAAAATGCAAACTTGCAATTACATGTCACATTCTTACTTATTTACAATGAATAAAATGTAAACTTGCATTTACATGTCGCATTCTTACCTATTTACATTGAATAAAATGTAAACTTTCATTACATATCGCATTCTTGTTTTCTTTACATTTAATAAAATGCAAACTTGAAATTACATGTCACATTCTTACCTATTTACATTGAATAAAATGTAAACTTGCATTTACATGTCGCATTCTTACCTATTTACATTGAATAAAATATAAACTTGCATTTACATGTCGCATTCTTACCTATTTACATTGAATAAAATGTAAACTTATCCTACGGTGGAATTCCTTTATTTTAACATTAAAATAATGTAAAATTTTTCCCTATGGTATATACACTTTTTATATTAACATTTAGAATAATGTTAACTCATCCCACGATGCATATTTTCTTAATTTTAACATTAAAGATAATGTTGACTTATCCTATGGTTAAATTACACTTTATTAACATTAAAAATAATGTTAACTCACCCTATGGTGTTATTCCTTCTTAATTTCATAAAAAAATGTAACATTCCTACGGTCAATTCTCTTTTATGTTAACATTATAAAATAATGTAAATTTTATCCTACGAAGTAATTCTCTTAATATTAACATTAAAAATAAATGTATATTAACCCTATGGTTAAATTATCCTTTATTAACATTAAAAATAATGTAATCTCATCCTATGTTAAATTACTTTATTACTTCACATTAAAAATAATGTAGCTCGATCCTACGGTTAAGTTACTCTTTAATTTAACATTAAAATTATGTTAATTCAACCTACGGTTGAATTCACTATATATTAACATTAAAAACAATGTTAATTCATCTTACGGTCAAATTCCTTATATACTAACATTATAAATAATGTTAATTACCCTATGGTGAAATTCTTTTATTTAAACATTAAAAATAATGTTAAATCCTTCTAAGGTGAAATTCTTTTACTTTAACGTTAAATGTAACACCCCACCTCCGTTAAGGTCACTCACAAAGGGAATGCCTTAACTTTGGTGGAGCATTTTAGTAAACAGAACAGAAACTTACAAGACAAATAAAACAGTACTTGAAATTTTTTTAACTTTATTACAGCGGAAACAGAAAATTAATATGGTTACATCCTTTCAATTTCAGAATTCAAGTACAAAATATCAGTCTTGTACAAAAGCCTTCAAAATGCATAATTTAAAATCATAATCCCATGGAACGGAAGCTATACAGAGCCGAGCCATACTTTAAGCACTTCAAGCAAAGAGAAATCCGGATCAAGCTAAAGTATTTCCCTCCTTGGATAACCTGGGGGGGGGGAAACGGAAGAAAGGAGGCGAAAACAACAAGGGTCAGACAAAAAGTCTGGCAAGTCCAGTGACTTTCAGCATATGAACAGATAATAATAATATGATATGAACATAAAACTGGATGTGAGATAACTATAACAGGTGTAGCAGATATAACAGAAAAACAGAATGATATAAACTATTGTTTTACACTTCTCTGCACTAATACTAGTATAACAGAATTAAGTGTCACCCTAATGTCTAAATTGAAGCAGGAACGGGTACAGAATACTTTAACAGAAACAGAATGCTAATAATGGGCCTTTACTACCCGATCAGAAACAGACAGAAGAAGAAACAGATTTATCCCTATGGAGACAGAATGTGGAATTAGGTGTACACTAGAAATGGGCCTTTACCACCCGAACAGACGGTACCACACAGAAACAGACAGGTGTTACCACCCAACAGAAACAGACGGTACCAACAGAAACAGACAGAACTAAGCGTACCCTAAAACCCTACCCCAAGCGATCGGCTCCCTAATACATAAATATCCTGTGTCGGCCCCACAGTAGGGTGTATCACTCCCTAAGTGACAACCAATTGGCACAGACCTATTTACAGATGTCACGGCGTCTTACATCCTCAGAGGCAGACCGGGATCCATGCACGCACATGACCCGGTTGGAACGCACCATCAACACCCCTCGCCATTATCAGAATGAACCACTTATAATTAGTTCAGTAAGCGTGCCCGGACCCTACCTACTGTTGGGTCAAAGTTTTGATACCAGAAAGGGTTACTGACTAATATGGGTCCCAAACAACAGATGACACAAGTAATTCCCCTCCTAACCTTGTGTCCCCAGACTAACAGATTTCAGATTAACTTGTTTACAAGTTCAGACATACAGAATTCAGATTTACTAATTCACAAATTAAGTTAACCAGTTTTCAGACTAACCGGTCAGATGTACAGATTTTTCAGATTTGTCTAACTTTGTATTGGGCCTACAGATTCATGGACGGGTTTTACTACATCTATTAATCCCTTTGGTTTAACCCTATTTTCCCCAATACGTTTTAGACGTCATTCTTATCTTAGATTTTGCATTAATTAATTATTAATGCACAGACCTCTCACATTAGGTCGGTAGCTTGTGGCCGCTGGATATGCCGGGCGGTTCCGGGCAGACTTCTGCCACAAGCCAGACCTAACCTCGTGTCTTACGCATGTTATGACTAACTTCTCACATTAGAACCTATTGTTTGCGGCCACTGGATGTGCCGGGCGGTTCCGGGCAGATTTACGCCGCAAACTCATTCTAACCTCGAGTTAGCCATGTTTATCTTTGCGGCCAATTAATTAATAATTTACCGTTTATGCGCGTGCCCAATATATATATGCCAATTCAGATTATATCAATCACAGGATGATTATATCAACATAGCAGATAACGGATTTTATATGACATAACGGATTTTACAGATTTAGCAACTTAGCAGATTTTGGCATATAACAGGTTAGGCATTTCAACCGACAAATTTAACAGATTAGGCATTTCAATCTAATTAGCAGTCTAGGCAATATAACAAAACTAGTAGTTTAGGCAACTAGACAAATTAGCAGATTTAGCAAATTTAATATTTCTAAAAGTTCTATTTACATGCCTTGCCCAATCATAAATTGGCCTAAATTCATATGCTTACATAATTGTCATGATTCACAACATATACTCCATGTTTGCATAAAGTTACATAGCACAGAATATGGACATAATTTGCCATATAACATATGTTCCAATTTTTGTTAAACTAGCATCTTATAGCAGATTCACATATAAATTATACCAAATATAACCATTAATTTCAATGCATGCCATATATCCAAAAATCCCTATTTAGGTGTAATCACAATAATAGATATCCTAATTAATGCAAATCCTTTACACCTAAGCTTCCATATCTTCTTCTTTTTAAGTCATGAATCATTATGCAAACTATACCCAAAAATCTAAATCTTTAAATCATATCTTTTAAAAATCCAATCTTGACTTTTATATGCATTTTGTCCAAAGTCTCAAATCATATGTAATCTTACAGTGGTTCCTCTTCTTCTTTTATCACAGAATATGCATAGGTCTAAAACTAGTTTATATGCTTATTTTCTAATTAATTACCGATCTAAATTACAACATAACTATGCATACAACATGCATAAATTATATGTTCATAGTTAAATTTATGCATCCAATCCCAGGTCACATGTCCAATATATTTTATGCCTCAGACCTCAAGTCATACATTCAATTCAGTCTTGTCAAATTTCGCATCATTCATTAATTGTCCCAAATTTCGCGTTCATATGTTAATCTCTTTATGAGATTGGGCACAGGCTCGTGGTAGCCTGGCTATAGAAACAGAAAAGAAGAAAGGAATACAGAACAGTCACAGAAAACAGATCCAACAGAAGAGAATATATATACAACCTCAAACTCAGTTTTAAATGCATATCAAAATTATAATTAACGTTTATAGCGGAGAATAACTGTACTTGCCTTGATTGGAAGAAAGAACTTTTAACTTGTTGTAGAATCTTTTGCAGAACTTTAACCTCTAGTTTGAATTGAGTTGCTTAGGCTGATGTTGATTATCTTCTAGTTTTAATTCCAGCAGAGCAGAGACGCCATTTTTATTTTTTTATTAGAAGAAGAGAGCAATGGAGGCTAGAGAATTGTGCAAGAAACCTAGGTAGAGTCTAGGGTCCTTTTTATAGAGGTTAGGAACTGATTAGGACCATTGATGTTGCTTGGACTGATCGTAGCCATTCATTCTAAGGAGAGACCAATTAGAGCCTGCCACCTAGCCTTAATGACAAAGCAGACCACAGAAAATCGACCACATAGAGAATAGGCCAGCCGGGTTAGACTGGGCTCGACCTGGGTCTGGACCAGGTCGACACCCCTGTCGACAGCCCTGTCGACAGGCCTGTCGACCTGGTTAGACCAGGTCGACAGCCCAGTCGACCTGGGTGCGTCAGGCGGGCCTTTTCCCGCCCTGGCCCATTGGGCCCCACTTTGTTTTTCTGAGCTTATTTTATTCTGTTTGAATTTTAAACTTAATTCTCAAACTTCCGAAGGCCAAATCTTCTTCATACGGACTCCGTTTTTCGAAAACTCGGACTCTATTTCGCGTATTTTTCCGAGACGAACGCAATGGCGTATCCCGTTTCCCTTAGTTCTTTGATTTCAAATTGATTATGCTTTAATTTGTTAATTTCACAGTTATAGAATTCGCGGGGTGTTACATTCTCCCCCACTTAAAAGGATTTCGTCCCCGAAATCTTCAAGTTAGGAGGAATGTATATCCTAACATCCAGTCATCCATCTACTCATCCATCAAACACGAGCATCCAGTGTCCTTAAAAGACTTCTAATGCTTCATGATCATATGTGAAGTGTGTGTGTACATGAACTTATCTAATGCAAAATCAGGCGGTCTACTGATTCAGTCGACCTCCTTAATGCAAATCATGTTAGTGCCATGAGTCCAATATGTATGCAAATTTTCCTATTTGATACATATCATTTCTATATGAGTGCACAACTGCTCATTCATATGCAACATCCATATGCTGATTCAACCATTTTACATCCATAAAAATTTAAAAATGCTCACACATCCATATGCAGTATGAGAGTGCTTTCGAGCCGATCTAGTGCCTAGTGTGTGTATATGCATCCACGAGCAACCACTAGCAACCACTTGCATCCACTTGCAACCATCAAACATAACATGTCTCAAACACATGTTTACACCCATTAGTTTCTACCTAAAGTTCAAATATTCGATCGATAGGATACAGTCGAATGATGGAAGCGAGTACAGATAGAACGAAGACTTGGCTCCCATTAGACATTGGTTGAGAAAATAATTCCCCTAAGTATCAACCCCAAAGACCGAAATCAATATCAGACTGACACTCAGAGGATTACCTTCTTTAGACAATGTCAAAACTGGAAATCAGAATTATTCAGATATTTACAGACTACTGATACAGATCAGGTTCCCTAATGATTCTTAGGAAGCTAAGCATGATAAAATCATACCCTACGAAAACTCAGAATGTATGCGTCATACTTGACGCCTAACACAGATATCCCTCAAACCCCAATCTCAAACAGATGATCCATAACCCTTATGGGTCTGAGTCTACAGCGGAATTCAGAAACAATACTAGCATTAAAGTGCAGAGTATCGATTACAAAATCAAAATACCAGAATCAGAAAAAGTCTTAACTCCATAATCAGATAAAGAAATTAAACCTACTATAGAAATTTTTCCCTATTCCTATCCTAGCCACTAGCTTCAAGAGTGTTCGCCTACCCTCCTTGTCCTCGTCTCTTCGGGCAGTCCCTAGTGAAGTGTCCCATCTCCCCACAGTTGAAGCAAGCACCCTCCCCTTCTTTTGTGTTTCCCTTTTGCCTCCATTGTGAACTAAGTCTATATGAGTTTCTCACCTTTTGGGTTGTGCTCCTTAGCCAAACCTCATCATTCTCATCTTTACTATCCTTGTGTAACATGTTGACCAATCCCTCGAAAGCTGCCTCCATCGCCCGGAAAAATCCTTCAAAGCTCTAAAGAAAACTAGCCGCAGGTGAAACTACTACAGCTATCGATGGAAGTCGGGCACTACTTTGCCCTTCGATGAGGTTACCTCCCAGAAAACCGGGAGCCCCAGAGACTCAAGAAAGAAGGAAACAAGGATTCAAGCAGAGGATCAAAAGATAGATATATGGCTTAGGGGACTATGTTTTTCAAAATAAGCTTTACTTTTGAAAATACTTCCTTTTTAAAAATAGTTTTCAAAACTTTTTATCAAATCTGGTAACCTTCAGCTCTGATACCAAGTGTAACACCCCACCTCCGTTAAGGTCACTCACAAAGGGAATGCCTTAACTTTGGTGGAGCATTTTAGTAAACAGAACAGAAACTTACAAGACAGATAAAACAGTACTTGAAAAAAAATTTAACTTTATTACAGCGGAAACAGAAAATTAATATGGTTACATCCTTTCAATTTCAGAATTCAAGTACAAAATATCAGTCTTGTACAAAAGCCTTCAAAATGCATAATTTAAAATCATAATCCCATGGAACGGAAGCTATACAGAGCCGAGCCATACTTTAAGCACTTCAAGCAAAGAGAAATCCGGATCAAGCTAAAGTATTTCCCTCCTTGGATAACCTGGGGGGAAAACGGAAGAAAGGAGGCGAAAACAACAAGGGTCAGACAAAAAGTCTGGCAAGTCCAGTGACTTTCAGCATATGAACAGATAATAATAATATGATATGAACATAAAACTGGATGTGAGATAACTATAACAGGTGTAGCAGATATAACAGAAAAACAGAATGATATAAACTATTGTTTTACACTTCTCTGCACTAATACTAGTATAACAGAATTAAGTGTCACCCTAATGTCTAAATTGAAGCAGGAACGGGTACATAATACTTTAACAGAAACAGAATGCTAATAATGGGCCTTTACTACCCGATCAGAAACAGACAGAAGAAGAAACAGATTTATCCCTATGGAGACAGAATGTGGAATTAGGTGTACACTAGAAATGGGCCTTTACCACCCGAACAGACGGTACCACACAGAAACAGACAGGTGTTACCACCCAACAGAAACAGACGGTACCAACAGAAACAGACAGAACTAAGCGTACCCTAAAACCCTACCCCAAGCGATCGGCTCCCTAATACATAAATATCCTGTCTCGGCCCCACAGTAGGGTGTATCACTCCCTAAGTGACAACCAATTGGCACAGACCTATTTACAGATGTCACGGCGTCTTACATCCTCAGAGGCAGACCGGGATCCATGCACGCACATGACCCGGTTGGAACGCACCATCAACACCCCTCGCCATTATCAGAATGAACCACTTATAATTAGTTCAGTAAGCGTGCCCGGACCCTACCTGCTGTTGGGTCAAAGTTTTGATACCAGAAAGGGTTACTGACTAATATGGGTCCCAAACAACAGATGACACAAGTAATTCCCCTCCTAACCTTGTGTCCCCAGACTAACAGATTTCAGATTAACTTGTTTACAAGTTCAGACATACAGAATTCAGATTTACTAATTCACAAATTAAGTTAACCAGTTTTCAGACTAACCGGTCAGATGTACAGATTTTTCAGATTTGTCTAACTTTGTATTGGGCCTACAGATTCATGGACGGGTTTTACTACATCTATTAATCCCTTTGGTTTAACCCTATTTTCCCCAATACGTTTTAGACGTCATTCTTATCTTAGATTTTGCATTAATTAATTATTAATGCACAGACCTCTCACATTAGGTCGGTAGCTTGTGGCCGCTGGATATGCCGGGCGGTTCCGGGCAGACTTCTGCCACAAGCCAGACCTAACCTCGTGTCTTACGCATGTTATGACTAACTTCTCACATTAGAACCTATTGTTTGCGGCCACTGGATGTGCCGGGCGGTTCCGGGCAGATTTACGCCGCAAACTCATTCTAACCTCGAGTTAGCCATGTTTATCTTTGCGGCCAATTAATTAATAATTTACCGTTTATGCGCGTGCCCAATATATATATGCCAATTCAGATTATATCAATCACAGGATGATTATATCAACATAGCAGATAACGGATTTTATATGACATAACGGATTTTACAGATTTAGCAACTTAGCAGATTTTGGCATATAACAGGTTAGGCATTTCAACCGACAAATTTAACAGATTAGGCATTTCAATCTAATTAGCAGTCTAGGCAATATAACAAAACTAGTAGTTTAGGCAACTAGACAAATTAGCAGATTTAGCAAATTTAATATTTCTAAAAGTTCTATTTACATGCCTTGCCCAATCATAAATTGGCCTAAATTCATATGCTTACATAATTGTCATGAATCACAACATATACTCCATGTTTGCATAAAGTTACATAGCACAGAATATGGACATAATTTGCCATATAACATATGTTCCAATTTTTGTTAAACTAGCATCTTATAGCAGATTCACATATAAATTATACCAAATATAACCATTAATTTCAATGCATGCCATATATCCAAAAATCCCTATTTAGGTGTAATCACAATAATAGATATCCTAATTAATGCAAATCCTTTACACCTAAGCTTCCATATGTAACGACCCGGATTTTGAGCGACTTTGGTTATCGACATAAGCACGATGTCGATAACCAAAACGTCGAAAAATCCGGGTCGTTACAGTTGGTATCAGAGCTTAAGTTAAGAATTACTTGGCTCTGTGGCGTGACTCGGTAGAGATAGGGTTAGTAATACCCTAGATTGAGTTGAGTGTATATATACGAGTGAACGTATTTGTTATTGATATAAAAATTTGTTTTATATTGTGGAGATTCATTGGTTGAGTCGTTTATGAGTTCTGGTCGATCAGTTTGATCCACTGTATCGGTAGGAGTTACTAAACACTCGAATACGATGAACCGTCATGGTATGTTTTGAAAGAGGGTAAACGAAATAGTTTACCCAACGTATATTTTGAATATATTGGATATATTGGTTGTTATTATAATCGAGTAAGATTATAAATTAAATGGTTATGTAAATAACCAATCAGAATTCATATAAGTGAAATACGTGAAATCAGATGAGTTAAATCTGAAATTTAAACCAGAAATAGAGTTAAAACTCTGGAGAATTGGATAAGTGTTTTTAAATGGATTTGGATTAAAAACAAGGAAAATTTAAGATCCTGGGAGATTTTAAATTGTTTTACAAGCAGTGTGAATTATATTTTGAAATGAATTTCAAAGTGGAAATGTGTAAAAATGGTTTTATAGTATTGAACTCACTTCGATCGCTGGAAAATAGATTCTGATGATGACAGCTGCATCATCAGTATTCATTTTCGAGTTGTAAGTGACGAATTACTACCAAAGATACTGTTTTGAAATTGTTTTGGGAAAGACAAGTGTGTTGAATTTCAAAATGGGATTTAAAATATAGAATTGAAATTTTTAAATAGATTTGAAATATTAACTTGTTTTAAAAGAAATAAAACGAGAAGTTCCTTTATAAACGAAGTTTATAAAAAGTTCTTTTATAAACGAAGTTATAAATGAAGTGAAAAGAATTATCATTGGATAATTCAGAAGAAAAAAAATACAAGAGTGAAATTGAAAGGGGAACCTATTTTCCAAAGGTAGTAATATCGATTTCAAAAGGAATTGAAATCGAGACTTATGTAAAGGATGAATAAAGAAAGTTTGAAAAGGAATTTGAATAAAGGAAGTTCAAACTTAGAATGTGAATAAAGAAAATTCAAAGGGGATTTGAATATAGAAATTCAAATGAGATTTGAATAAGGAAGATTTAAATAATGGAAAATTGAATATAGAATTCATATAGAGTAATAATGAAAAAAAATTGAATATAGAATTCAAATAGATTGAAATGGAATGTGAATATAGAATTTCAAAATAGAATTTGAAATAGGAATTCGAATATAGATTTCAAATAGAGTTGAAATGGGAATTGGAATATATAATTCAATAGAGTTTGAAAATATAGGATTTGAATACCAAAAGTGAAATAGAAATTGAATATAGAAATTCAAAGGGAGTTTGAATATGTGAAATTCAATGGAATTGAAATAGGAATTGAATATAGAAATTCAAAGGGAGTTTGAATATATGAAATTCAATGGAAATGATATAGAATTTGACATATGAAAAATCGAATAAAATTGACAAAATGAAATTCAAATATGGAATTTGAATAAGAGATTTGAAATGAAATTCAAGTATAGAATTTGAATAAGAGAATTGAAATGAAATTCAATTAGTTGATAAACAAGTTAAACCTATATTTGAACATGTATATTCAAATAAAAAGGTGAAATGGGCAAACCGGCAATTTGAAAATCACTTAACGAAATAAGTTAAAACGATTGGATTAAGTTGGAATGAATTAGAAATGTATGGATATACATGAGATAGGTATGGATAAGGTATGAAGGTATATAAATAGAATGCTCGACGAAAAGGTATGTATTTAATTCATATATGAGATTTTATGCGCCGTATCGGCTAGCCGCTTGGCTTTTTCTTTTTCTTTTGGATTGGTGAGGGCCATGGGAGGCTATTTGAAATATCCCGATGCTCCTGGTACAAAGGAGGTTATGGCGAATTTTCCGGGAATTTAAGGAGATAGAATATTTTTAAGATAATTTGATAGTTAGAAATCAACGTATCGATATATATAGAAGTCGATAAGGAAACGAACTTAGAAATAGAATAGTATAATCAAAAAGGAAGTATAAGAATAAAATCTGGTAAGATTAGAAAGAGGAAGCGTATATGTGTTTAAAAGAGAATAAGTAGTTGTATGGTATTGATTAATCGAGTAAGTAGTCATATCTGTTTTGACGTTAAATGTTATTCAGTCAAGGTCTGAGAGGTAGTTATACCCCAACTTGATTGATTTCATTATTAACTAATAAATAGTAAGATTTCATGCTCGAAAATCAATGTTGAATAAGAGTTGGTTGAATATAGTATTTGGGTTGCCGTAACGATGTTTTACACAACATCCGTTTTAACCCAAATAAGTGTGAACATGGAAATAAAATAAAGAATATTTCCTAAGTATGGAAATAAACGAGATCGGAAAGGAGATAAGTAATTGGAATATTTTCCAATTATAAATAGCATGTATTTTCTAAAGTTTAGAAAATAAAGAAAGGCGATATTCGGAAATGTTTTCCAAATAACGTAAAAGGCCAATATGGTTATTGAAAATATTTGGTTAACAAATATTAGAGAAGTGATTTAACTAACAGAATATTGATTATATGCTCAGTTGAATTTCAAAAAGGAAAATTTGATTTTTTTTGAAAAGAGTAAACTGTTTGAAAATTCCCTGGGAAAGACTGTTTGAATTAAAAACAAATTTAACAGAAATTTGTGAAAGCAAAATTTGAATTAAAGTAAAGCCAGTAAAGTGGTAACTAAGATTGAATTAGAATGATATCAAGACAAATTGGATTGTGAGATTCAAATTTGAAGTGTGATGTGATAATCAAGTTAAGAGTTGGGAATCGAGAAGAAACTCGAGTTAAAATGATATTTGGCTCGGATGTAAGTGAATGGTTGGGTCGTGGATAAAAACAGATTGGATGTGATTGGGGTAACTCTTGTATATGCTGAGTTGATAGCATATGGAAGTGACAGAGTGATATGCCGACAAAAGGTACAAGTTTATATTTCATATGGTATGAGATTTCGATGAGCCGAATAGGCAAGCTGCTTGGCTGTTTGATTTTCTTTTGGGTTGGAGATGGCCCAGAGAGGCGAGTTGGAGTTTGACCGGTTGACTGGTACGAAGGAGGTGTTGGCAAAAATTTTCGAAAAGATAAGGCGTTAGAAAATTTTCAAGATTTTTGAAAATTTTCGTTGATAAGGATTAATTAACAATTTAATTGAAATTAAATTTGGTTCAGTTGAAACTGAAGTTAAGAAGTGAACGAATATGTTCTAACCAGTCGATAGGGTCGTCCTCTACCTTTTAGCAATTTCGAGGACGAAATTATTTTAAGTGGGGAAGATTGTAATGACCCGCATTGGCAGAGGTATTATGATTAATTTATTTAATTGTATAAATGGTAGGTTAGTGAATTACATGGTCGTTGAATAAAATAATAGTGAATATTTAAATATAAATAATAAATTTAAAATAAAATATTTTATTCTGAAATAATCAGAATAGGCTGAAATGACGATATGGTGTGAACCGGATCATCTGTGATATTTAATTCAGCTTGGAATTGAATTTGAATAACGAATATATTCAATCGACGACAGTTTGAACGTATAATTATAATATAATTATAAACGAGCTCGAAATGGCGCTGCAGTTCGCTATTTGGCGATTCGAACTTCAACTGAATGTACAGGATTCGTTTTAAGCCGGATTTCTGTGAAACAAGAAACGTTAGGAGCTGGTGGAGTATATCTTTCTAGTGGAGGAGAAAAATCGGGATTTCGTCGTGTAGATTTTGAGATATGTCCAAATCAAATTTTAAAATAGTCGCTATAGAATCGTTTATCGACCGTAACGGTTTATTCGATATAACTAGAGATCGGGTTTGAATCTAGACAAGGTTCTTTAGAGACATAGTGATAATTTAATTTTTAGAATTTTACTGTAATTTTTAATTAATTTAATAAGCAACTTTTTATTTGGAGTATTTTGCACCCTGTAATCAACATTTTGAGGTTTCAAAATATAAGTTGATCTACCGGTATTATTATATCTTTGGGATCGTGGTACATTGGTCGTCACAACGGTATGTTCAACTCTGTCTATAGCAGTCTGTACAATCGTGTAAATCTTGTGTAACGAAGTTGGTGCATTTGCGGTACGCTAAACTTTATAATCCAAACAAAGATATCTATTTTGATTATTATTTTTATGCCAAACGAGCGTTCCCTTTTGATGCCACGACATGTGAGTAGTAACCGCGAAGTAAAGGAACCAGCTTATGATCAAAACATGGCCACGTTAGGCTAGTACTGGACAACCACGTATATTCTCATTTGTATATATCTCTCTTCACAAAGCCTTAAGACCTAAATCATTTTCTGTAAACCGAATAATACAAGCCGCCATCAATTTCCTCAAACTAGAAAAAAATCGATTAAGAAAATCGATCAAAATCAATACCAATAACATTTAAAAACTTGAAAACACCCTTGAATCTCTGGAAAGCTACCCTCTACGCTCAGATTTGTTTCAACAAGTTCGCACTAGTGAACGACAGACTTAGGGTTGGATGTTGCTGATGATTTTGGCGATATCGAAATGTTTCGGTTGTGGTTTTGTACTCAGGAAGGAAGGAGGCATTTTGCATGGGATTTGCGGGTGATTCGAACACAATATTGTTCGCACCCTGTAGGTATTGTGACGGGATATTGGGTCGCGAGCGTGAGCATGAAAAGATGGGACGAGGCAGAGAAGATTCAAATGGAAAAGTTGAGCTGTAGTAAACAAGTGTACTTGGAAACGTAAGAAAGCATGCACAGTTTGGGAAAAAAACATTCCATACACAGGAGCTCATGGATGGAAATCATGGTTATATGAGTTGTATAAAGATGCAGGCGCAGGGAGTTTTGGGCCTGACGATGCTACATACGTTTATGTATAGATAATGGGTGCGATAGAACTGGTTGGTGGTGGTGTTTAGTTAGGAGAGGAGGAGTTTAACGGATGGTTATTCAAACTCATATGGGAGCAGCTATGAGTGGTTGAGAAGAAGATGATGAGTAGTTTTAACGGTGATGGGTTTTTGTGGCATTCCCATGAAGCAACCGTGAGGAGTAGGACTTGCAAAGGATTGGAATTGGTGCATTACTGGAACATGAGGAAGAGGACGTATCTCGTTGGAAGAAGATGGTCTGACGGGTTGAGTACGTGAGGTACATGGGCTCGGTTACGGTATATGGGCCTTATTTAAATATGTGAAACCCAGATATTTAAAAAGAAAATATCGGAAATGGTGTACTTCTGTTGTTGATTCATGCGGATTTAAAGGGGTAAGGGATTTAAAATAGGTTTGGCCATTTCCTCAAAGAATCAGGAGCAGGCTACGTGATTTTTACTTCGGGGGAAGAAGGGAAGTAAACGGCAGGCCGGTGGGCTTTTGATTTGGGTATCGGGCCAAAGAATAAAGAATTGAGCGAAACAAGATCCGTTGGGATCGTATGGACGGGAGCAACACAATGGAACTGACTGGGAGCGAATCTGAGCTCGTTACAATTTATGGCGAAATAAATTGTCCGACTGAATCAAATATCGCAAACCGTTATTTAACGATTAACGCGCCAATGTGAGTAAATCTCACTAACTTTGAACAGTTTATAATTTCATGTTATATTTTTAGAACTGTTAGATATTGGCTGATTGACTGTGTGTTGACCGTTTGATTGAACTGCTAGTCAGTTAGTTAAATTTCTATATTGATTCTGTTTAACAGAATGTATCATATAGAACTGAAAGTGATGTTATCTATATTGTTTAACATCTGTGATGCAGGGAAACAGGTTGGAGGAATCCAACTGGATTCCTCAACATTTATTTTACTGTTTTCATATATTGTGATATATGATGTGTTATATAATCTGTTATGGATTATGAGTGTTGGAATGATATTGATCATTGTTATTCGATATTTAAAATATCATAAAAGACCCTGGGATGTAAAAAGAAGTATTTCAATGTATATTGAAATAAAGGAATTTTATAAAATCACAGGATTTTATAAAAGGAATTATTTATAAAACGAACACGGTTTTATAAAAGGGATATTTATTTAGAAAATAAATAGAAATAGAAAAGGAATATTTATTTAGAATGTAAATAGAAGTTATAAATAGGATATATTTGTAACGGTAAATAGAAGTTATAAATAGGAAATATTTGTAACGGTAAGTAAACGTTATAAAAAGGAAATATTTGTAACGGTAAATAGACGTTATAAAAAGGAAATATTTGTAACGGTAAGTAAACGTTATAAAAAGGAAATAGTTGTAACGGAAAACGTAGTTAAAGTAAAAAGGAGATAATCGATGTTAGTTAATCGATTAGTGTTAAAGTAAAAGGAGTTAATCGATGTTAGTTAATCGATTAGTGTTAAAGTAAAAGGAGTTAATCGATGTTAGTTAATCGATTAGTGTTAAAGTAAAAGGAGTTAATCGATGTTAGTTAATCGATTAGTGTTAAAGTAAAAAGGAGATAATCGATGTTAGTTAATCGATTAGTGTTAAAGTAAAAGGAGTAATCGAATATAGTTTATTCGAAGAAAGCAAATGAGTTAAATCGAATATAGTTATTCGAATAGAAGAAAAGGAGTAATCGAATCTAGTTTATTCGAAGAAAGCAAAAGGAGTTATCGAATATAGTTTATTCGAAAGGAGTTAACTGAAATGAGTAAATCAATAGTGTTAGTCAAATATGAGTAAATCAATAGTGTTAGTCCAATAGAGTTAATTGATAAGAGTCAATCGAATATAGTTATTCGAAGGAGGGTTAAGTAAGGAAGATAGTAAAAGGAATAAAGTGAACTTTGCTAATTTCAAAGTTAGAAATGTTGTTCAGTTAAGGTCTGAGAGGTAGTTCTACCCCAACTTGATTGGCTTCGTTTTAACTAAGGAATAGTTAAGGCTCGGCAGTAAAGGAAATGGTTTGAATTGGCATCGCGATGGTTTGTTTAAACATCTGTCTAAGTCCAATGAAGAAGCTTTGGAAATGTTTTCCAAAGAAGAAACCAGAAATGTTTTCTAATAAAGAAACAAGAAATGGAAATGTTTTCCTTTGTTAATAACGTATATTTTCCAAATTTAGAAAATAAGAAATATTGAATATAGGGAAACAGGAGATAAGTAAAATCATGAACTAAAGAGATGAATGTTGAATGATGTTGATCGATATAATTTCCATTTGGAAATAATATCATTGTTTGCACACCTATTTTTATTCGATAGTTAAATCACAGACTATCGAAGTTTTGACCATTTTAACGTTGTTAATATGGAGAGACCGGTTGGATTATTATCCGAAGAACCACTCTGTATTGGCATAAGCATTGCGAATCATATATGCCAAAGGAAATTGAAGACGGAGTTATGCAAGGGCTATCCTGTTTACAGAATAGTGCCTTCGGTTCATCCTGTTCCTGGATGACTTGTATAGACGGATGTCCGACAGAGTATTTCCTGACGATCACATATATCGATTTCTCCAACTGTACCAAGAGTGGAAGCGGAGAAGGAAACTTCTTTTAGCTAACGCGTAATGTATGGTTGAGGACGTCGATCGGTGATTTGATGGATTTGACGATGTGGCATTCAAAGTGAATCTGATGTGATGATAAAGCGTAGCTTCTAGCCTCATCATCCGGTAAATGACAGAAATCGGGCAGGCAGCATGGCTAAGTCGGTCGCATCGAAGTAGGGTGTATAATCACCTGATCTAGAGTTTCATTTACTTCTAAAAATCTATTGTTGATGCTGTCCCATTCGGGAAACGGTTGCTGATCCCAACTGTTGGTGATATACATTCGATACACTCAAGCGAAATGAGTGGTCGGTCATGTGGGGCCGGGTTGCAAGATGTTCTTGTTGAACCCAGTGTATTCCTCTCTAGAGGAACACGAGCGAAAGGTGGATCCATACCTTGTCATAGTTGGAAACCCATTACCCAATACGTGCTTGCGGTTTTGATTGTATACTATATATGTAGAACGTGAGATGAAAGCGTTCTGCTAGATGATTATATATACTGTGATTGATAGGCATTATTATAATATCAAAAGATTTTTGATATAAAGTTACTTTGGATTCTCATAAGGGAAAAACCCGTTCCGTTATGCGGCGTGGTCTTATGAGATATCATATACCTGTATAACTGTTTTACTCATACCAGTCCCATGACTGACCCGGAGTTTACTTTGGTGTTTTCCCTAAACTCTTGGGTGCCTAAATTTGTACGGGCAGTCAAGTAGTCGGGATTTTACAGATACATTGAAGAGCTGGAGCAGGAGGCTTCAGGATCATATAGCTATTATTATTTCCGCTGTGTTGTAAGTGTTGTACTTTGAAAATGATATGTATATGCAAGTACAGATTTGTATTTCAAAGTTATGTTATGAAATATATTTATTCGTTCCGCTGTGAGATTCGTGTTACTCTGATATTGTGTTCTTCTTCTTCTTCTATTCTAAGTTTCTATCTTATCTTTCCTCACCCTCTAATTTCTTTCACTAATTACCAGGATTTTTCGACGTTTTGGTTATCGACATCGTACTTATGTCGATAACCAAAGTCGCTCAAAATCCGGGTCGTTACACCATATCTTCTTCTTTTTAAGTCATGAATCATTATGCAAACTATACCCAAAAATCTAAATCTTTAAATCATATCTTTTAAAAATCCAATCTTGACTTTTATATGCATTTTGTCCAAAGTCTCAAATCATATGTAATCTTACAGTGGTTCCTCTTCTTCTTTTATCACAGAATATGCATAGGTCTAAAACTAGTTTATATGCTTATTTTCTAATTAATTACCGATCTAAATTACAACATAACTATGCATACAACATGCATAAATTATATGTTCATAGTTAAATTTATGCATCCAATCCCAGGTCACATGTCCAATATATTTTATGCCTCAGACCTCAAGTCATACATTCAATTCAGTCTTGTCAAATTTCGCATCATTCATTAATTGTCCCAAATTTCGCGTTCATACGTTAATCTCTTTATGAGATTGGGCACAGGCTCGTGGTAGCCTGGCTATAGAAACAGAAAAGAAGAAAGGAATACAGAACAGTCACAGAAAACAGATCCAACAGAAGAGAATATATATACAACCTCAAACTCAGTTTTAAATGCATATCAAAATTATAATTAACGTTTATAGCGGAGAATAACTGTACTTGCCTTGATTGGAAGAAAGAACTTTTAACTTGTTGTAGAATCTTTTGCAGAACTTTAACCTCTAGTTTGAATTGAGTTGCTTAGGCTGATGTTGATTATCTTCTAGTTTTAATTCCAGCAGAGCAGAGACGCCATTTTTATTTTTTTATTAGAAGAAGAGAGCAATGGAGGCTAGAGAATTGTGCAAGAAACCTAGGTAGAGTCTAGGGTCCTTTTTATAGAGGTTAGGAACTGATTAGGACCATTGATGTTGCTTGGACTGATCGTAGCCATTCATTCTAAGGAGAGACCAATTAGAGCCTGCCACCTAGCCTTAATGACAAAGCAGACCACAGAAAATCGACCACATAGAGAATAGGCCAGCCGGGTTAGACTGGGCTCGACCTGGGTCTGGACCAGGTCGACACCCCTGTCGACAGCCCTGTCGACAGGCCTGTCGACCTGGTTAGACCAGGTCGACAGCCCAGTCGACCTGGGTGCGTCAGGCGGGCCTTTTCCTGCCCTGGCCCATTGGGCCCCACTTTGTTTTTCTGAGCTTATTTTATTCTGTTTGAATTTTAAACTTAATTCTCAAACTTCCGAAGGCCAAATCTTCTTCATACGGACTCCGTTTTTCGAAAACTCGGACTCTATTTCGCGTATTTTTCCGAGACGAACGCAATGGCGTATCCCGTTTCCCTTAGTTCTTTGATTTCAAATTGATTATGCTTTAATTTGTTAATTTCACAGTTATAGAATTCGCGGGGTGTTACATTCTCCCCCACTTAAAAGGATTTCGTCCCCGAAATCTTCAAGTTAGGAGGAATGTATATCCTAACATCCAGTCATCCATCTACTCATCCATCAAACACGAGCATCCAGTGTCCTTAAAAGACTTCTAATGCTTCATGATCATATGTGAAGTGTGTGTGTACATGAACTTATCTAATGCAAAATCAGGCGGTCTACTGATTCAGTCGACCTCCTTAATGCAAATCATGTTAGTGCCATGAGTCCAATATGTATGCAAATTTTCCTATTTGATACATATCATTTCTATATGAGTGCACAACTGCTCATTCATATGCAACATCCATATGCTGATTCAACCATTTTACATCCATAAAAATTTAAAAATGCTCACACATCCATATGCAGTATGAGAGTGCTTTCGAGCCGATCTAGTGCCTAGTGTGTGTATATGCATCCACGAGCAACCACTAGCAACCACTTGCATCCACTTGCAACCATCAAACATAACATGTCTCAAACACATGTTTACACCCATTAGTTTCTACCTAAAGTTCAAATATTCGATCGATAGGATACAGTCGAATGATGGAAGCGAGTACAGATAGAACGAAGACTTGGCTCCCATTAGACATTGGTTGAGAAAATAATTCCCCTAAGTATCAACCCCAAAGACCGAAATCAATATCAGACTGACACTCAGAGGATTACCTTCTTTAGACAATGTCAAAACTGGAAATCAGAATTATTCAGATATTTACAGACTACTGATACAGATCAGGTTCCCTAATGATTCTTAGGAAGCTAAGCATGATAAAATCATACCCTACGAAAACTCAGAATGTATGCGTCATACTTGACGCCTAACACAGATATCCCTCAAACCCCAATCTCAAACAGATGATCCATAACCCTTATGGGTCTGAGTCTACAGCGGAATTCAGAAACAATACTAGCATTAAAGTGCAGAGTATCGATTACAAAATCAAAATACCAGAATCAGAAAAAGTCTTAACTCCATAATCAGATAAAGAAATTAAACCTACTATAGAAATTTTTCCCTATTCCTATCCTAGCCACTAGCTTCAAGAGTGTTCGCCTACCCTCCTTGTCCTCGTCTCTTCGGGCAGTCCCTAGTGAAGTGTCCCATCTCCCCACAGTTGAAGCAAGCACCCTCCCCTTCTTTTGTGTTTCCCTTTTGCCTCCATTGTGAACTAAGTCTATATGAGTTTCTCACCTTTTGGGTTGTGCTCCTTAGCCAAACCTCATCATTCTCATCTTTACTATCCTTGTGTAACATGTTGACCAATCCCTCGAAAGCTGCCTCCATCGCCCGGAAAAATCCTTCAAAGCTCTAAAGAAAACTAGCCGCAGGTGAAACTACTACAGCTATCGATGGAAGTCGGGCACTACTTTGCCCTTCGATGAGGTTACCTCCCAGAAAACCGGGAGCCCCAGAGACTCAAGAAAGAAGGAAACAAGGATTCAAGCAGAGGATCAAAAGATAGATATATGGCTTAGGGGACTATGTTTTTCAAAATAAGCTTTACTTTTGAAAATACTTCCTTTTTAAAAATAGTTTTCAAAACTTTTTATCAAATCTGGTAACCTTCAGCTCTGATACCAAGTGTAACACCCCACCTCCGTTAAGGTCACTCACAAAGGGAATGCCTTAACTTTGGTGGAGCATTTTAGTAAACAGAACAGAAACTTACAAGACAGATAAAACAGTACTTGAAAAAAAATTTAACTTTATTACAGCGGAAACAGAAAATTAATATGGTTACATCCTTTCAATTTCAGAATTCAAGTACAAAATATCAGTCTTGTACAAAAGCCTTCAAAATGCATAATTTAAAATCATAATCCCATGGAACGAAAGCTATACAGAGCCGAGCCATACTTTAAGCACTTCAAGCAAAGAGAAATCCGGATCAAGCTAAAGTATTTCCCTCCTTGGATAACCTGGGGGGGGGGAAACGGAAGAAAGGAGGCGAAAACAACAAGGGTCAGACAAAAAGTCTGGCAAGTCCAGTGACTTTCAGCATATGAACAGATAATAATAATATGATATGAACATAAAACTGGATGTGAGATAACTATAACAGGTGTAGCAGATATAACAGAAAAACAGAATGATATAAACTATTGTTTTACACTTCTCTGCACTAATACTAGTATAACAGAATTAAGTGTCACCCTAATGTCTAAATTGAAGCAGGAACGGGTACAGAATACTTTAACAGAAACAGAATGCTAATAATGGGCCTTTACTACCCGATCAGAAACAGACAGAAGAAGAAACAGATTTATCCCTATGGAGACAGAATGTGGAATTAGGTGTACACTAGAAATGGGCCTTTACCACCCGAACAGACGGTACCACACAGAAACAGACAGGTGTTACCACCCAACAGAAACAGACGGTACCAACAGAAACAGACAGAACTAAGCGTACCCTAAAACCCTACCCCAAGCGATCGGCTCCCTAATACATAAATATCCTGTCTCGGCCCCACAGTAGGGTGTATCACTCCCTAAGTGACAACCAATTGGCACAGACCTATTTACAGATGTCACGGCGTCTTACATCCTCAGAGGCAGACCGGGATCCATGCACGCACATGACCCGGTTGGAACGCACCATCAACACCCCTCGCCATTATCAGAATGAACCACTTATAATTAGTTCAGTAAGCGTGCCCGGACCCTACCTACTGTTGGGTCAAAGTTTTGATACCAGAAAGGGTTACTGACTAATATGGGTCCCAAACAACAGATGACACAAGTAATTCCCCTCCTAACCTTGTGTCCCCAGACTAACAGATTTCAGATTAACTTGTTTACAAGTTCAGACATACAGAATTCAGATTTACTAATTCACAAATTAAGTTAACCAGTTTTCAGACTAACCGGTCAGATGTACAGATTTTTCAGATTTGTCTAACTTTGTATTGGGCCTACAGATTCATGGACGGGTTTTACTACATCTATTAATCCCTTTGGTTTAACCCTATTTTCCCCAATACGTTTTAGACGTCATTCTTATCTTAGATTTTGTATTAATTAATTATTAATGCACAGACCTCTCACATTAGGTCGGTAGCTTGTGGCCGCTGGATATGTCGGGCGGTTCCGGGCAGACTTCTGCCACAAGCCAGACCTAACCTCGTGTCTTACGCATGTTATGACTAACTTCTCACATTAGAACCTATTGTTTGCGGCCACTGGATGTGCCGGGCGGTTCCGGGCAGATTTACGCCGCAAACTCATTCTAACCTCGAGTTAGCCATGTTTATCTTTGCGGCCAATTAATTAATAATTTACCGTTTATGCGCGTGCCCAATATATATATGCCAATTCAGATTATATCAATCACAGGATGATTATATCAACATAGCAGATAACGGATTTTATATGACATAACGGATTTTACAGATTTAGCAACTTAGCAGATTTTGGCATATAACAGGTTAGGCATTTCAACCGACAAATTTAACAGATTAGGCATTTCAATCTAATTAGCAGTCTAGGCAATATAACAAAACTAGTAGTTTAGGCAACTAGACAAATTAGCAGATTTAGCAAATTTAATATTTCTAAAAGTTCTATTTACATGCCTTGCCCAATCATAAATTGGCCTAAATTCATATGCTTACATAATTGTCATGATTCACAGCATATACTCCATGTTTGCATAAAGTTACATAGCACAGAATATGGACATAATTTGTCATATAACATATGTTCCAATTTTTGTTAAACTAGCATCTTATAGCAGATTCACATATAAATTATACCAAATATAACCATTAATTTCAATGCATGCCATATATCCAAAAATCCCTATTTAGGTGTAATCACAATAATAGATATCCTAATTAATGCAAATCCTTTACACCTAAGCTTCCATATCTTCTTCTTTTTAAGTCATGAATCATTATGCAAACTATACCCAAAAATCTAAATCTTTAAATCATATCTTTTAAAAATCCAATCTTGACTTTTATATGCATTTTGTCCAAAGTCTCAAATCATATGTAATCTTACAGTGGTTCCTCTTCTTCTTTTATCACAGAATATGCATAGGTCTAAAACTAGTTTATATGCTTATTTTCTAATTAATTACCGATCTAAATTACAACATAACTATGCATACAACATGCATAAATTATATGTTCATAGTTAAATTTATGCATCCAATCCCAGGTCACATGTCCAATATATTTTATGCCTCAGACCTCAAGTCATACATTCAATTCAGTCTTGTCAAATTTCGCATCATTCATTAATTGTCCCAAATTTCGCGTTCATACGTTAATCTCTTTATGAGATTGGGCACAGGCTCGTGGTAGCCTGGCTATAGAAACAGAAAAGAAGAAAGGAATACAGAACAGTCACAGAAAACAGATCCAACAGAAGAGAATATATATACAACCTCAAACTCAGTTTTAAATGCATATCAAAATTATAATTAACGTTTATAGCGGAGAATAACTGTACTTGCCTTGATTGGAAGAAAGAACTTTTAACTTGTTGTAGAATCTTTTGCAGAACTTTAACCTCTAGTTTGAATTGAGTTGCTTAGGCTGATGTTGATTATCTTCTAGTTTTAATTCCAGCAGAGCAGAGACGCCATTTTTATTTTTTTATTAGAAGAAGAGAGCAATGGAGGCTAGAGAATTGTGCAAGAAACCTAGGTAGAGTCTAGGGTCCTTTTTATAGAGGTTAGGAACTGATTAGGACCATTGATGTTGCTTGGACTGATCGTAGCCATTCATTCTAAGGAGAGACCAATTAGAGCCTGCCACCTAGCCCTAATGACAAAGCAGACCACAGAAAATCGACCACATAGAGAATAGGCCAGCCGGGTTAGACTGGGCTCGACCTGGGTCTGGACCAGGTCGACACCCCTGTCGACAGCCCTGTCGACAGGCCTGTCGACCTGGTTAGACCAGGTCGACAGCCCAGTCGACCTGGGTGCGTCAGGCGGGCCTTTTCCCGCCCTGGCCCATTGGGCCCACTTTGTTTTTCTGAGCTTATTTTATTCTGTTTGAATTTTAAACTTAATTCTCAAACTTCCGAAGGCCAAATCTTCTTCATACGGACTCCGTTTTTCGAAAACTCGGACTCTATTTCGCGTATTTTTCCGAGACGAACGCAATGGCGTATCCCGTTTCCCTTAGTTCTTTGATTTCAAATTGATTATGCTTTAATTTGTTAATTTCACAGTTATAGAATTCGCGGGGTGTTACATTAAAAATAATGTTAATCATCCTACAATGTAAATTCTTTTTATTTAACATTAAAAATAGTGTTAATCTTATCATACGTTTAAATTACGCATCATTAACATTAAAAATAAAGTAAATTTTATAATACGGTTAAATTTTCTTTATATTAACATTATAAATAATGTTAACTAAATCCTACGGTTGAAATTTCTAGTTAATTTACATTAAAAATGTCCATTTCATCCTACGGTAAAATTACTATTTAATTGACATTAAAAATGTCCATTTTTCATGCATTGTAAATTACTTATTTTTAACATCAAAAATAATATTAATTCCTCATACAACGTAAATTCTTATTTGTATCATTAACAAAATTGTTAATTTTCATTCGATGTGAATACTTATTTTTAACATTGACACAAAAATGTTAATTTATCATACGTTGTAAATACTTTTATATTAACATTAAAAATATTAATGACATCCTACGGTTAAAATTTTATTATATTAACATTAAAAATGTTAATTACATCATACAGTGTTATCTTTAACATTAAAAATGTTATTTTACACATGCGTTGAAATTACTATTTAATTAACATTAAAAATAATGTTAATTGCTCATGCGGTGTAGTTTCTTATTATTAACATTTAAAAAAAATAATGTTACTTTCTCATACCATGTAAATTCCTTATATTTAACATTAAACAAAATGTTAATTTCTCATCACTTTAATTTTACATAATTCAATGTAAATTTCATGTTAACACAAATTCCTACTTTGGTTTTACATAATTAAATGTAAATTTATGTCATTCCAAATTTCATACCTTAATTTTACATAATTAAATGTAAATTTAATGTTAACACCAATTCCTACTTTAATTACATTGATAAAAATGTAATCTTTTTCCTACGGTGAAGTCCTTGAATATATTACATTAATAAAAATGTAAACTTTATTTACATATCACATTCTTAATAAAATAAAACGTAAACTTTAGTTACATTTCACATTCTCAATTTGTTTACATAAAATAAAAGGTAAACTTTAGTTACATTTCTGAAAATTTAAATTTCACCTGCGGAGTAAATTCTTATATATATTACATTAATAAGAATGTATATTGTGCATACAGTTAAAATTACCATTTTATTCACATTACAATTTATTCACATTAATAAAAATGTGTTACATGCCTAATAATTTATTTTATTCACATAAGTAAAAATGTGAAATTTTACATGTCCAATATTTAATTTATAATATTAACATTTAAAATGTTAATGTCATCATACGGTTGAATTTTTATAATATTAACATTAAAAATGTTAATGTACATACGGTTGAATTTTTATAATATTAACATTAAAAATGTTAATGTACATACAGTTGAATTTTTATAATATTAACATTAAAAATGTTAATGTACATACGGTTGAATTTTTATAATATTAACATTAAAAATGTTAATGTACATACGGTTGAATTTTTATAATATTAACATTAAAAATGTTAATGTACATACGGTTGAATTTTTATAATATTAACATTAAAAATGTTAATTTCATCCTACGTATTATTTCTTTTTATATTAACATAAAAAAAATGTTAATGTACACTTACGGTAAAATTACTATTTAATTAACATTAAAAATGTTAATTTTTCATACATTGAAAATTACTTATTATTAACACCAAAATAAATGTCAATTTTTCCCTATTTCAAATTTAAAAAAAAAAAGAATAGGTAAATTTCATCACAAGTCGCGTTCTTATTTACATCAAATAAACTGTAAATTCTCATCACATCGCATAACAACATCCGAATACAACAATAGGATCAGATTCGATACTAACATCGAGGTAAATTACAAGATGGGGTTTCACACAGCATATGTAAAATCAACATGGCATGGTTAAATAAATAACACATAATTAATTTTAATTAATTATGAATTCAGATTTAAGCCTAAAATTTCAGATCTAATCACATAGCACTATAGGCAATTTAGATTCCACATCATATGTTATGAACGGTTTAGATCTATGTTTAAACACCGTGTCATATTAATTCTACTGTTAATAATCATGCAAATAATAATTAAATAAATTAAATTAAATTTAAAAATAAAATTCTCACAGTGTTTGGTCAGAGAGGTGATTCAGGTTCGGTCAGATTCGGTGTTCCAATTCAAGACGATTTCAGATCTGGAACGATTCGAATACAAATTCATACACAAAATCAAAAATCAGCTTTTTACAACTGGCTGTGTAACGCTTAAAAGCGTGGGGAAATCTGAAGCAAAATCTACCTTAGAACATTCAAAACTTCAAATTCGATTTTCTGGAGTTGTAGTTGACGAAACGACGAGCCGTTTGTTGGAGATTGTCCGGCTACGAGAGGTGCATCCACGCCGGGAAGGGGGGAGGCCGCGCACTGACGTGGTGGGCCCAGGGGGGTGCGTTCGGCGCTGGTTCGGGGGCCTGGTGGCGGAGCTACGGGGCACGAGGAGGGTTGGTTCTTGTCGGAGATCGTAGAGCTCGAGAAGAGCTTCGATATGAGTATTGGTTTGCTGGTTTTCGTTGAGAAATGAGATTGGAATCGGAGTTTGAAATTTTGAGTGCTAATGGGTTTCATGCGGCTGAAAATGACGGAGAGGAAGAAGAAGGACGTGAATAGTGTTTTTATATTAAAATATTAGGTTAAATTAATCATTATTTAATTGGCCCGTTTAAGCCCGTTTTGGTCCGAACTCCGATTAAGGCCCAACGATTGTCGTTCACACCATTTAGCCCCCGTTCCGAACTCATCTGGATATGTCTCATCAGCCCACGAGATCGTCTTGGCCTTCGTTTTTCAATTTTAAATATAAATCATTATTTTAAATTCAAACGTACGCAGAAATTCACCGGGACCACATACGGACTCAGAAAAATCTAGAAAAATTATTTTTGACTTTCTTATGACGATACGATCACAACAAAATTAATTTCGTTCGATTCTGAGACTTTTTGAAAAATGGCTATTTTCAAGGCGAATATATTTAATATTAAAAATACATTTTTAAACAAATATTTTCTGAAACTCGAAACATATAAGTGTTTACTGTTTTTCAATGCAGAAATGTCATTCTGAAACCAATGGAAGTGGTTTCGAGTTCAAATTCCTTCGTATGCAAAAAGTAGCATTTTTGTCCTATGCAAATTACCCAGCGACCTTTCTAAAAATTGAATTGGCCATAACTTTTGATTTCCGCTATGAAATTTCGATTTTTTGGATTCGTTGGAAAGATATTTTTAAATAGATTCTAATATTTTTGGGTTTTACTAAAATCCGTTAAATTTTGCATCCTGTATGGTCAGTCAAAGTTCAAGTTTGACTTTTCAAACTACCGCGCTATTTCTAGCTCTTTTTATAATTAAAATTAATTTATTCATTCCAACTTCGATTTGAACTAAATTTGTGATCCTTATTATTTAAAATAGATTATTTTAAATATCAAAACTCATTTAAAATTACTTAAAATAAATTTTAAATTGGCCCTAAAATTTAGGGTTGTTACATATATATATGTGTATATATATAATATTATTTTAATTATTATAATTCACTTAATGAACATATACCTAATTCTCTCCTAAATTTAGCGATTGTTGCTTCATTTAATGGTTTGTTTAATATGTCAACTATCTGTTTATCTGTTTTTATAAATTCAAGTGAAATCTTTTCTTTACTTACATTATCTCTCAGAAAATGATGTCGCATATCAATATGTTTAGTTCTCGAATGACGAGTAGGATTTTTAGAAATATTTATAGCACTTGTATTATTGTAGTATATAGGTGATTTACTTATGTTTAAACCAAAATCGTTTAAAGTTTGTTGCATATAAATTACTTGTGAACACGCCAAAGCAGCAGATATATATTCTGCTTCAGTTGTAGACAAAGATACAGTATTTTGTTTCTTACTAAACCAAGATACAAGGGAATGTCCTAGAAAATGACATGTTCCACTAGTACTTTTCCTATCAGATTTACATCCAGCGTAGTCACCGTCACAGTACAAAACTAAATCGAATGAATCATTTTTGGGATAAAATAATCCAAAATCTGATGTATGCTTTACATATCTTAGAATACTTTTTATAGCTGTTAAATGGGTTTCCTTAGGTTGTGATTGATATCTTGCACAGAGACAAACACTATGCATTATATCTAGTGTAATACCCCGCATTTTTAATATAATTAAAAATGTATATATTTGCATAGATAGGTTAATAATGGTGATGTACAATGAAAATTTATTAATATATGGAAGAGAAGAAAAAATTAATTTGATAACAGTGCACGTAACAGAGAAGACAACAAAATAAGGATACTTAATTTAAATACTAGGAATTAAGAAAAACAGACATCCCCATTGCGTTCGTCTCGGAATTCTGCTTGTAATAGAGTCCAAGTTTTCGAAAATCGAACTACGTATGAAAGAGTTATGGCCTTCGGAAGATTCAACAAAAAATTCAGAACTTACATAGGAAAATACCCAGGCAGGTCGACCTGGGGGTCGACCTACCCAGGGAGCTCGACCTAGGGGTCGACGTTAGTGTCGACCTCCCCCCTGATTTTTCCAGATCTGGGCAGTGACGATTTTTGATGTGCTGGACGGACCAGATGGCTTCTAGGGCGATCTAATGGCTTTAGAACACTCTTTACACCTATAAAATAGTGCCTAGACCTAACCTAATTCATAAACAATTCCTTCTGACGCTTCCATGCCGCCAAACATCAACCAAACATGGCCGCCGCCCCAAAACCCTAAACTAGATTGCAAGTTCTTCACAAACTTTGGAGTTTACTCAAATCAAGAAGCAAAGTTCTTCATCAACAATTCATGCTCTTCACCAACAATCATATAAGAAGATTAAATAAGCATTCTACATCAACAACAAACCGCTTATTTCTCTAAACCAGTCAATGTGAGTGGATTTGAACTATATTTGTTGTATAATGTTGCTTCTATCGTTTACCATTCCCCATAATGAATATGATGTTAATTTAATAAGATCTGTTATTTTATTTATGCCTACATTTGAGTTCTCTCCTTTTTATCCTTTCCCCTTTTTATTTTTGGATCTAGGTTACCTCGAACCTAGACGAAATCTTATTATACAATACCCACGATTGGAATATGGGGATATTGGAATATAATCTGAAATTTTGTGGTTTGTGGCATAACAATTGTTATTGCATATATTGGGCATAATCTATTTTATGCAGTCGAGGAATATAATCTATAATGTTGAATTTATGTAAGTTTGACATAATTGTCATTGGATATGGAATTGGTATAATTCAATCTTAACAACATGTAATTGGATAACATGGATTGGTGAAATTTATTTGTGACTTGAAAAGTAAGCCTAGAGGGTGAATTAGATTATATGTATGAACGTGGGAATGTTGGGGTATATATATATATATATGTATTAGGAAAATATTGATAATATGAAATTGGGTATAATTGGATATTGGAAATTGGCATGTTTGGGTATGAATAACATGGAATTAGTGAATTTGGCTATAATTGGATAATTTGGGTAATATGAAAATGGGCTAACTATTATGTAATTGGTGTAGTGAATGGAAAATTGGAAATAGGCATAAAAATGAAATGTAATTAAGTTGAATTTTGGAACATATGACATGAATTTGGGGTTTGGGTGAAAGACGATTGTTAATGAACGCCTATGACATGAGGTTAGATGCGTTTGTGGTGTAAGACTGCCCGGACCCGCCCAACAAATCCAGCAACCACAAGCAGACGTCTAATGTGAGAGGTCAATGGCAAGAACTATAGGCGTAATGGTTTATGACACGAGGTTAGGCGCGTTTGTGGTGTAAGACTGCTCGGAACCGCCCGACAAATCCAGCAGCCACGAACGGACGTCTAATGTGAGGGGTCATACATCGTTACGGCATTATAAATAAATTATGAAATACTAACCATAATAAGAAATGTGGGTGACATGGGTATGGTTAGAGGGTTAAGTGGGTGATATAAATGACATGTAAAGCATAACTGATGTGGACTTAACCGTTGTAGGACATGTGATGTAAAACATGGCTAAGGTAGACTTAACCGTAGTAAGACATGTGTAAGATATGGGAACTATAATAAAGGGGGTTAAGTGGGACACGTGTGACATGTGAAACAGAATTTAGATATGCTTAACCAAATGGGACCCGTAACGGTATCATAAATTAATTGAATTGGGTAAAGTTGAAGTAACGAGTTAAGTAAAAGGAAGGGTTAAGTCAAATCGAAAATTAATGACACAGTAATGGGGGAAAGATAATTACCTATTATAAACTTGAGTTGCGTTGATGTAAAACTAAATAATAGGTAAACTTGTCATAGGGACAAGGGAAGGTTATGACTTAAGATGTAATGCAAGACTTGAAGGGTGGGACGACTTATACTATGAAATAAGTTAATCTAAAATTAATGACAGGAAATGGGGAATGATAAATAACCTATTAAGAATAAACTTGAATAAGGAAAAAAAGGATAATAGTTGGAAATTATAACTTATGGGACAAGATAAGTTATAGGAAACGATAAGGAAGACGAGATAACTTATATGTAAAGATATACTTAAATTAAGTGGTTTGGAAGGGAGAAATGTGAAATTAAAAATGATATAAGTTATATGAGTGGAAAAGAAGTAAATTAGAATCATATATATTGGTTGGGTTGAGTAATTCTCTGGGTGCCAGTCTGATGTTGATTTCGGTCTTCGGGGCTGGTGTTTAGAGGGTTATTCTCCTAATCAGTATGTATGTGGGATATGTCATACTTAACAATGAATTAAGTATAACATGTTGTTGTAACCCAAAAAGGGAATAATTTATGAGATTGGAAAATAACATGTTGTGGGCTTATTAATGGACTTGAGTGGGTTAAGTATAAATTGAATTAATAAAATACGAAAAAAGAAGAAGCTAATGTGAATAACCAAGTTAAATGAGAAAGTTGACAAGGTGGCACAAGCGTGAAATAAATGGTTAGACTTAGGGTCTAATGACATATAAAACTAAGGCGCTTGAAGCAGTCCATACATTGTAGGATGAATAATCCAACAAGGTAGATCATGATGGTGTCATAAGGCACGAGGAGACCGCACGTTCGCTATTTTGGCGGCTCCAACGGACTGGAAGGGGAAGCACGCGGCTTCCTGAGACGTTAAAGGTGCTCTTGGTAGTCATCTGTAGTGGTTTAGCTTCGGGCCTTGACTGCACAAGTAGGGGGCAGTCAGAATGCTATATGCGGTGGCATTAAGGGTGGTTCGGCGATTGCCTCAGGCGGAGGTGGAGGGTCAAGACCAAACGATAGCAAGACCGTCGGACGCCCGTCACTAGAAGCCTAAGGAATGCGAAAACACAAGAGCTAACCCCTAGAGATCGTTAACCTTTGCTATCAAGGGACGGGTGCGGGGAGACCCCACATGGATGTTTAGATTGTTTGCTTGTTAGGGGTGGTCGCTTAGCTCGTGTGCTCTTTACTAGTTGAGGGAGGGGCTGAGGTGGGGCCATAGCCACCACAGAAAAACCAGACCCGAGGGATATTTGTACATTGGACACTCTTAAAAGAGGGCCCGTACAGATATAGAAAAGCTCCCGACCGAGTTCCGTGTTTTCTGGTGTAGCCCTGCCACGGAACTTGGGTGCACAAGTAGAGGTTATGTGCAGTAGAAACGTCCAGTACGATTGATGATACGTACGTGGGAAAGTCTAGGTACACCATGTCTGCTCTGGGTGGTGTATCGTAGACTAGAGGGCCTTATTCGATGATGGAACCAAACTCGATCGAATAGTTTGAGGATAGCAGTCAGTACGCTTACGTAGCACAACGATAGTGGTTCTATGCGGATGTTGCATTGTACATTACTATGGCATAGGATGAGGGACTGCGCATATTACTGTGGCGATAAGGAGGAGACCGTGCGAGTGGGGTATCACGGGGTGTACCTCAGTTTGGGGGTAGCTACATATACACTATATTAGGTTAATCTACTAGGGGGTAGATGGGTGCGACGTGTGTGTAAGCTTTGAGTGCTAATAACACGTATAACCTAATAAATAAGAAAGTGTAATTGAATGGTATATATAGGATTATTCAAGAAGTGTAGTTTAAATTCATTCACACAGAACTTATGTTCTGACCCCGTCCTCATAACATTAGCAGGTTAGACAGAGACTTATAGCTTTGGGAATACTGATTTAGCAGTATTGTGATTAAGGAAAAGTTATGTTTTAAATATATTATATTTTACTCCTTCCGCTGTGAGGTGTTTTCCGAACTCTGACATATCTCTTTTCTCTGTCTTTTCTGGAGGATACCAGAGCAACCAACTCGGGTTTCGGTGGATTGGATTTTTGAAAAAAATCGATCCGTCGGAATCCGGGTTGTTACATCTGGTATCAGAGCATAGGTTTACGATTCCTATATAGATAACGAGTGAGCGTATTTGTATTTTCAAAAATATAAATATATATATAAACCTAGATCCATATAGTGGCCCAGTAGACATGAAAAGAGTTGGGATATCTAGTTTGTGCACTCAAGGATTGAACATAGAAATTTTGAGACCCCTAAGAGGATTGGTTGGAAAGTGTACAATATGACTTGGCATTGGAGAAAGAAAGTATCCCATAAAGTGGAAACTGAAACGTTAGAGTAGTGGGTTTAGAAGTGTAACCTTAGAAACTAGAAAAGGTTAAAAAATGAAAAATGGATTAGGAATATATGTAGTCAAGAGAATTGAATTCGTGAAAGTGCCTAGGAAAGCATAGTTGAGTTGAAGACCCGCTTTGAGTCTAACCCAATGATAAACTTTTAAGAACTTGAATTTGTAAAAGGATTTGTGGTATTTTCCAAGATTTAATCTTAAAAGTATTTTGATAAATGCATGTTGGGTTTTAAAGTAAAGTGGGGTATATTGTGTAAAACAATGATTTCTTGTTTTAAAAGAATTCTCTCATAAAAATGTGCATATTATGGAGCATAAATAGCTTGCTAGTTTTCATATATGAAAAGAAGTTTTGAAACTCTATTCTGTTACAAATAAATTTTGATTATTGATTTACGAAGAAATTTTGTTGGGTGGACAAAATAAGTTGTAGGAATAGAATAGATGTCTGCACCTTATAGCGAGTAGTAAAATTAACATTGTAATTAGAAACAATGTAAGCCCGATAGTTATCCTCGTATACTCCAGTTTTGTGATTTGAAAAAAAAATGTTCTGCATTTTTATTTAGTAACATGTTTTTATGGTTTGGAAAAAGCAAGTTTTTGAGAAAAGAATAAAAGTTTTACCACTTTAGTTTTTTTTGAAAGAAGAATGTAATAAAAAGAAAGAAGGCCAAACCATGTTTTAAAAAATGGAGTAGTTAAGGATTAAGGCCTAGAAAGAACGAGATAAAGTTAAAGCTATTAGAACCAACTGGGAATTGGTTGAGATGAGAAATTCTCTGAGTATCAATATGATGTTGATTTCGGTCTTCGGGGTTGATACTTAGAGAGTTATTTTCTCGCCAATTTACAGCCAGGGATTAGATAATATTAAATTAATGGAAAATTTCCCGTAGAATGCATAAGCATTGAGAAACATAGGTTTGTTGCTTGAGAAAAAGGATTGTTGCTTGAAAGAGAAGTATAGGCTAGTAATACACAGCATGGACTAGTGGTGACTACTAGGTAGTGAAGGGCAAGCAAGTGTATAGATCCTGTTGAGTGGACTCGTGACATAAGTCCAAAGATTCTTGGCCCATAGTAGTAGTTGTGTAGGATGCTATTTGAGTTGAAAACGAAAAGGCTTATTTGAAAATAATAAACTTAAGTAATTTGATTAAGTCAAATAATCTAAGAAAGAAACTAGCCTAACTAAAAAGAAAACAACAGAATCAATCAAGAAGCAAAACGAGACGGGAAAATAAAATGGAAATCTTAAGAAAAAGATGAATAAATATTAAAAGTTTCCAAGATAAGTGGAAAAAGAGAAGAAATTTTCTTATGTGATTGTACTTGGATAGGAAAATAGGAAATCTTCATAGAATAGTCAAGTACGATTAGAAAAGAAAAACGGAGGATGTGAATTTTTCCGTTTTACACCTTTTCGTAACATAAGAAATTGAATTTGGAAAATTAGATTTTTCTAAATTTTGAATTTAATGATGGTTGGTAGGGTTTTGGATGCGAAAATTTGATGAACTATGCTCTTACTTTGTAAGAGTGTAGGAAAATTTGGATGAAAAACGTTTTGATTTTTCAAAAATATTGCATTCATATAGAACTGCAAGTATATTTAGGATGTGAGCATCATGTTTTGAAAGAGTTTTTAAGATTTGCATACATATAGGTGGATCCAAATTAGGCATACATACTTTACTATGATGTATCTCACTTTGCACATGTGCACAATGTTTGCAACAATTGGATGCACACTTGATGGATGGATGTTGCGAGGGATTATCTATTTTACTCTTATCGAATTTCGAGGACGAAATTCTTTAAGGGTGGGAGAATGTAACACCCCACATTTTTAATATAATTAAAAATGTATATATATGCATAGATAAGTTAATAATGGTGATGTACAATGAAAATTTATTAATATATGGAAGAGAAGAAAAAATTAATTCGATAACAGTGTACGTAACAGAGAAGACAATAAAATAAGGATACTCAATTTAAATATCAAGAATTAAGAAAAACGGACATAACCATTGCGTTCGTCTCAGAATTCTGCTTGGAATAGAGTCCAAGTTTTCGAAAATCGGACTTCGTATGAAAGAGTTATGGCGTTTGGAAGATTCAACAAAAAATTCAGAATTTACATAGGAAAATACCCAGGCAGGTCGACCTAGGGGTCGACCTACCCAGGGAGGTCAACCTGGGGGTCGACCTACCCAGGGAGGTCGACCTAGGGGTCGACCTTAGTGTCGACCTCCCACCTGATTTTTCCAGATCTGGGCAGTGATGATTTCTGATGTGCTGGACGGACCGGATGGCTTCTAGGGCGATCTAATGGCTCTAAAACAATCTCTACACCTATAAAATAGTGCCTAGACCTAACCTAATTCATAAACAATTCCTTCTGATGCTTACATGCCGCCAAACTTCAACCAAACATGGCCGCCGCCCCCAAAACCCTAAACTAAATTGCAAGTTCTTCACAAACTTTGGAGTTTAATCAAATCAAGAAACAAAGTTCTTCATCAACAATTCATGCTCTTCACCAACAATCATATAAGAAGATTAAATCAGCGTTCTACATCAACAACAAATCGCTTATTTCTCTAAACTAGTCAATGTGAGTGGATTTGAACTATATTTGTTGTATAATGTTGCTTCTATCATTTACCATTCCCCATAATGAATATGATATTAATTTAATAAGATCTGTTATTTTATTTATGCCTACATTTGAGTTCTCTCCTTTTTATCCTTTCCCCTTTTTATTTTTGGATCTAGGTTATCTCGAACCTAGACGAAATCTTATTATACAATACCCACGATTGGAATATGGGGATATTGGAATATAATCTGAAATTTTGTGGTTTGTGGCATAACAATTGTTATTGCATATATTGGGCATAATCTATTTTATGCAGTCGAGGAATATAATCTATAATGTTGAATTTATGTAAGTTTGACATAATTG
The DNA here is from genome assembly GCA_030737875.1 of Allium sativum. Taxonomy (NCBI): domain Eukaryota; kingdom Viridiplantae; phylum Streptophyta; class Magnoliopsida; order Asparagales; family Amaryllidaceae; genus Allium; species Allium sativum. The sequence continues at coordinate 389,662,382 of CM060922.1, forward strand.
TCATTGGATATGGAATTGGTATAATTCAATCTTAACAACATGTAATTGGATAACATGGATTGGTGAAATTTATTTGTGACTTGAAAAGTAAGCCTAGAGGGTGAATTAGATTATATGTATGAATGTGGGAATGTTGGGGTATATATATATATATATATTAGGAAAATATTTATTATATGAAATTGGGTATAATTGGATGTTGGAAATTGGCATGTTTGGGTATGAATAACATGGAATTAGTGAATTTGGTTATAATTGGATAATTTGGCTAATATGAAAATGGGCTAACTGTTATGTAATTGGTGTAGTGAATGGAAAATTGGAAATAGGCATAAAAATGAAATGTAATTAAGTTGAATTTTGGAACATATGACATGAATTTGGGGTTTGGGTGAAAGACGATTGTTAATGAACACCTATGACATGAGGTTAGACGCGTTTGTGGTGTAAGACTGCCCGGAACCGCCTGGCAAATCCAGCAACCACAAGCGGACGTCTAATGTGAGAGGTCAATGGCAAGAACTAGAGGCGTAACGGTTTATGACACGAGGTTAGGCGCGTTTGTGGTGTAAGTATGCCCGGAACCGCCCGGCAAATCCAGCAGCCACGAATGGACGTCTAATGCGAGGGGTCATACATCGTTACGGCATTATAAATAAATTAAGAAATACTAACCATAATAAGACATGTGGGTGACATGGGTATGGTTAGAGGGTTAAGTGGGAGATATAAATGACATGTAAAGCATAACTGATGTGTACTTAACCGTTGTAAGACATGTGATGTAAAACATGGCTAAGGTAGACTTAACCGTAGTAAGACATGTGTAAGATATGGAAACTATAATAAAGGGGGTTAAGTTGGACACGTGTGACATGTGAAACAGAATTTAGATATGCTTAACCAAATGGGACCCGTAACGGTATCATAAATTAATTGAATTGGGTAAAGTTTAAGTAACGAGTTAAGTAAAAGGAAGGTTTAAGTCAAATCCAAAATTAATGACACAGTAATGGGGGAAAGATAATTACCTATTATAAACTTGAGTTGCGATGATGTAAAACTAAATAATAGGCAAACTTGTCATACGGACAAGGAAAGGTTATGACTTAAGATGTAATGCAAGAATTGAAGGGTGGGACGACTTATACTATGAAATAAGTTAATCTAAAATTAATGACAAGAAATGGGGAATAAACTTAAATAAGTAAAAAAGGATAATAGGTGGAAATTATAACTTATGGGAAAAGATAAGTTATAGGAAATGATAAGGAAGACGAGATAACTTATGTGTAAAGATATACTTAAATTAAGTGGTTTGGAAAGGAGAAATATGAAATTAAAAATGATATAAGTTATATGAGTGGAAAAGAAGTAAATTAGAATCATATATATTGGTTGGGTTGAGTAATTCTCTAGGTACCAGTCTGATGTTGATTTCGGCCTTCGGGGCTGGTGTTTAGAGGGTTATTCTCCTAATCAGTATGTATGTGGGATAAGGCATACTTAACTATGAATTAAGTATAACATGTTGTTGTAACCCAAAAAGGGAATAATTTATGAGATTGGAAAATAACATGTTGTGGGCTTATTAATGGACTTGAGTGGGTTAAGTATAAATTGAATTAATAAGCAAGGGTAACTTGGTGAATACGGAAAAAAAGAAGCTAATGTGAATAACCAAGTTAAATAAGAAAGTTGACGAGGTGGCACAAGCGTGAAATAAATGGTTAGACTTAGGGTCTAATGACATATAAAACTAAGGCGCTTAAAGCAGTCCGTACATTGTAGGATGAATAACCCAACGAGGTAGATCATGATGGTGTCATAAGGCACGAGGAGACCGCACGTTCTCTATTTTGGCAGCTTCAACAGACTGGAAGGGGAAGCACGTGACTTCCTGAGACGTTAAAGGTGCTCTTGGTAGTCCTCTGTAGTGGTTTAGCTTCGGCTAGGATTACAGAGGTTGGGTCTGCGCGGAACTACCAGGTAGGTGGGCCTTGACTGCACAAGTAGGGGCAGTCAGAATGATGTACGTGGTGGCATTAAGGGTGGTTTGGCGATTGCCTCAGGCGGAGGTGGAGGGTCAAGACCAATCGATAGCAAGATCGTCGGACGCCCGTCACCAGCAGCCTAAGTAATGCGAAAAGACAAGAGCTAACCCCTAGAGATTGTTAACCTTTGCTATCAAGGGACGTGTGCGGGGAGACCCCACATGGATGTTTTGATTGTTTGCTTATTAGAGGTGGTCGCTTAGCTCGTTTGGTCTTTACTAGTTGAGGGAGGGGCTGAGGTGGGGCCATAGCCACCACCGAAAAACCAGACCCGAGGGATATCTGTACATTGGACACTCTTAGAGGCGGGCCCGTACAGATATAGAAAAGCTCCGGACCGAGTTCCGTGTTTTCTAGTGTAGCCCTACCACGGAACTTTGGTGCACAAATAGAGGTTATGTGCAGTAGAAACATCGAGTACGATTGATGATACGTACGTGGGAAAGTCTAGGTACACCATGTCTGCTCTAGGTGGTGTATCGTAGACTAGAGGGCCTTATTCGGTCATGGAACCAAACTCGATCGAATAGTTTGAGGATAGCAGTCAGTACGCTTACGTAGCACATCGATAGTGGTTTTATGCGGATGTAGCGTTGTACGTTACTATGGCATAGGATGAGGGACTGTGCATATTACTGTGGCGATACAGAGGAGACCGTGCGAGTGGGGTATCATGGGGTGTACCTCAGTTTGGCGGTAGCTACATACACGCTATATTAGTTTAATCTACTAGGGGGTTGATGGGTGTGACGTGTGTGTAAGCTTTGAGTGCTAATAACACGTATAACCTAATAAATAAGAAAGTGTAATTGAACGGTATATGTAGGATTATTCAAGAAGTGTAGTTTAAATTCATTCACACAAAACTTATGTTCTGACCCCCTCCTCATAACATTCGCAGGTTAGACAGAGACTTATAGCTTTGGGAATACTGATTTAGCAGTATTGTGATTAAGGTAAAGGTATGTTTTGAATATATTATATTTTACTCCTTCCGCTGTGAGGTGTTTTCCGAACTCTGACATATCTCTTTTCTCTGTCTTTTTCTGCAGGATACCAGAGCAACCAACTCGGGTTTCGGTGGTTGGATTTTATAAAAAAATCGGTTCGTCGGAATCCGGGTTGTTACATCTAGTCTACTGGCGGTTATATATAATAATGATCCTATAATTTCTCTATATAGTTTTTGATTAACATCTTTTGATATATCATCTTTAGTTAAAGCAATATTAGTTGTCAAAGGTGTTGGTCTACCATTTGTTGTCGTTAGATTGTACTTATTAATTAAATCTCTTGCATATTTTTCTTGATTAATAAATATTCCATTCTTTAGTTGTCGAATTTGTAAACCTAAAAAGAATGATAATTCTCCCATATGACTCATTTCAAATTCTTTGGTCATAATATCTGAAAATTCTTTGTTCATTTTTTCATTTGTTGACCCTAAGATTATGTCATCAACATATATTTGTACTAATTATATATCTTTGTTATTTTCTTAATAAACAATGTATTATCTAGTTTTCCTATTTCAAAGTTTGATTGTAATAAATAATTTCGTAATCTATCATACCAAGCTCTAGGAGCCTATTTTAATCCATATAACCCTTTCTTCAGTTTATATACGTGATCGGGTAATTTTTCATCTTCAAATAGGGGTGGTTGCTCTACATATACGTCTTCTTTGACAAAACCATTTAGAAATGCGCTTTTAACATCCATTTGATATAATTTGAAATTTTTATAATTTGCAAAGGCCTGTAAAATTCTAATAGCTTCTAATCTTGCTACGCAGGCAAAAGTTTCATCGTAATCTATTCCTTCTTCTTGAGTATATCCTTGTGCTACAAGTCGTGCCTTATTTCTTACTACCTCACCGTGTTCATTCATTTTATTTTTATAGACCCATTTGGTTCCTATAATTGTTTTATCCTCTGGTCTAGGAGCAAGTTCCCATACTTCATTCCTAGTAAATTGATTCAATTCTTCTTGCATAGCAAGTATCCATGAGTCATCGGAAGAAGCTTCCTTTGGATTTTTTGGTTCTATAGTTGATATAAATGCAGTATTACTGATATTATTTAATTTATTACTAGTTCTAACAATAGATTCAATATCCCCTAAGATATTTTCTACAGGATGGTCTCTAAGTAATCTAATTCTTTTATTTGGTTGGTTATCCTCATTATTTATTTCATTAATTTCATCCTCACCATCGTCTTTATCATTTTGAGTTATACTTTTATAGTTTTCACCAAAAGATACGTTTAATGTTTCTTCTATAGTGTTGGCTCGAGTATTAAAAACTCTATAAGCCTTGCTTCTTTCTGAATACCCAATAAAAATTCCTTTATCTGATTTTGAATCAAATTTGTCTAAATTATCCTTTGCATTAAGTATAAAACATTTACTTCCAAATATTTTAAAATAAGATACTTTTGGTTTCTAATTATATAAAAGTTCGTAAGGAGTTTTATAAGTCAAAGGTCTAATTGAAATTCTATTAATAATATAACAAGCTGTTGCTACTGCCTCAGACCAAAAATTCCTTGGTAAGTTACTATCGGATAACATAGTTCTTGCACATTCTTGTATCGTTCTATTTTTACATTCAACTACTCCGTTTTGTTGAGGAGTTCTTGGAATTGAAAATTTGTGTTTTATTCCCTTTTTATTACAATATTTTTCAAAAATTTCATTTTCGAATTCTCCACCATGGTCGCTACGTATTACTTTAATTTTTAGTGATAATAAATTTTGAATCCTTTTAGAAAAAGTTTTGAATTGATCGAAAGCATCACTTTTATTTTCAAGAAACAAAGTCCAAGTGTATCTAGAAAAATCGTCAACTATTACATGTACATATTTGTTATGATTTATTGATTGAGTTTGAGATGGACCAAATAAATCCGTGTGTATTAACTCTAATGGTTTTGAAGTACTGATTTCTTCTTTTGATTTAAATGAAATTTTCGTTAATTTTCCAAATTGACAAGCATCGCATAAGTTATTAACTTTAAATTTCATTTTGGGTAATCCTCTAACCGTACCTAATTTAGAAATTCTAGAAATATGTTTGAAATTTGTATGACCGAATCTCTTATGCCAAATCAAGGGATCACTTGTATTGGCCATAAGACATAAATTATCATTGGAAATTTTCATACTTTATATAAATATTTTTCTTTCTATCTCCTTCGAATATAACTTTTGAATTCCTATCTTCTATGAAACATTTATTCTTTTCAAATTTTATTTTATATCCTTTATCGCCAAAGTTGCCTTATACTTTGTAAATTGTGTTTTAAATTCCTAACTAATAAAACATCAGAAATAATAGGATTTTCAGAATTACCAACATTGTAGATTCCAATGATGTATCCTTTAGAATTATCTTCGAAGTTTACTAATCTACCATCTTCATACTTAAGATTATTGAGTAGTTCTGGATTTCCAGTCATATGTCTCGAACAGCCACTATCCAGTATCCATTTGTCCTTTTTCATTTCCACCAATTGCTTTCCAAAATTTGAATTTTCAATGGCCATGTGTTACACTAGTTCAAGATTTGAATTTCAAATAGCCACCTTTTCAGAATTTGAATTGCCAATAGCCACTTCACCCATCTTTTCAACTTTTGAATTTTCAAAAGTCATAGGATTCATACTTTTTTGTATTGAACAATATTTCAGGAGATCATATGCTTCTTTAACATTAACATATGCTTGCTCTTTTAACATTGATGAAATGCATCAATTGACACTAATATTATCAGAGATTCCAAAATTTTCCATTTTACCAAATTTTCAAAAATCAGATTATGAATTTTTTGAAAGACCTTGCTCTGATACCAATTGTTAGGGACTGCGGATCGTTCAGGCAAAGAAAACACTAGAAGGGGGTGAATAGTGTTTGTAAGAATTTAAACAAAACTAAAAACTAGAGAGAACTATGGGATGAGTCAAACACCACAAACACAAACACATACACAGATTCAAACACAGATGCAAAATAAACAGAAATAAAAGTGCAGAAAAGGAAAGATCACACCAAATTTTATAATGGTTTGGATCACTCCTACGTCTAGACCCGAACAACGCTGGATTGTGCAAAGTTTTATTACTCTTTCCAATAGCCAAATACAACCTCCATGATTTCACGACTACACAAGGAGACACCAACTCCTATCCCTTGATTTCAGGGCTCAAGAAGGGCATACCGACTTCAATTCCTTGATTTCACGGCTACAAGGATACACCGAATACTCTTTGACTTACAAACAGGGTTTATTCAACCCAAGCTATTACAAAACAACCTTATAACTCTTCAATAGCACTTGATTCAGAGAGTAGTGAGTAGAGAGTGTAGAGAGAAGAAGTTTGATCAGTTCAGAAGTGAATTCGGCAGAGTATAAGTGTAAAAACCATAAAAATGATTAAGAATAATGATAGGATGAAAGAGGATGAAGATGGAGAAGAAGAGATGTTAAAAAATTCAGTTTTTACCTCTTTTTATAGAGTATGAAGGGTTACAACGGTTCTAAAGTGTTTCAAATAGTGAAACGATAGTTCCCTTTAAAATTAGAAAAATTGTTGTTATATGTCGACATATATATTTTGCTATGTCGACGCAGTCAAGTGTAATTTTCATTTTCAAACCATTTTTCAAGTAATTTGATATAAAACTAATTCTTGAAATGAGTAAAATTATAATGTTGTAAATCAATATTATATGATAGAAAAACATATGAAAACATATTTTTAAACTATATAAATATATTTATAAATTTATAAGGTTTTAAACTATATAAAATATAAATAAAGTGTATATGTATATATATATATGAAAATATTAGTTTGAAAAACAAAGAAGAATAAAAATAGAAACAAACATAAAAACAAATTAAAGAGGATTGAGGAAAAAACAAAATAGAGAGCATTGAGGAAAGAATTGAAAATTAGACTTTGAATTTAAATTTGGATTTGAACCAAAAGTTCTATTTAGAGTCTTACAAAATCTAGACTCTATAAATAAATTATTCTTGAACTCTTGAAATCTTGATTACTCACGAGTCTTGAATCTACTCTGAATTTTGAATCTCTAAAAGCTCTTAAACTGTACAGTCTTCAGTATTAATTCATGTATACAAATCCTGCATATGTATGTGTGTGTGTATATATATATATATTCTAGATAAAGATGTTAGTATATATTTTATAATCAATGATAATTGAAATAAGGTTGTTGTCATCAAAACTCCATTCTCCAGCACTGGAATGGTTATAAAGGAATTTGGTAATGATTTAGAAAGGATAAATTCAAAAGTGAATTTGGAATTTGAATTAACCTGAAATGGTAGATAAATTACGAAGTTCAGAATATAAATCAAATATAAATTATTCGAGAGAGAGTATTTATTGGAATTCGATTATATCGAATTTAGGGAAGTAGTTATTTTTATTTTCCGTTTGAATCAAATTTAATTATTTATCTATTTACTTATTAATTTATTTATTGAAATTAATAAGTACAAGTTATATTTTTATAAACCAAATATTTGGAAATAGCGATTATAATGCTGCCATTATAATAAATGTTTTGTAAATCTAAACAGCGATTTAACAATGCTATTATAATAAATGTTTTTATAAATTCAAACAACAATTTAACGCTACCGTTATAATAAATGTTTGTAAATCAAATTTTTGGAAGCAGCGATTATAACGCTACCGTTATAATCAACATTTTTCCGTAAAAGAAGTGGATTCTTAGATTGAATATGAAAGTCGCGTAAGTGCTGTTTTGTTTGAAGTTGTGAGCTTTGACTATTTCAAAGTTGAGAATGTTGTTCAATTAAGGTCTGAGAGGTAATTATACCCCAACTTGATTGACTTCATGATTGATGGAGGAATGGTTAAGGTTCGATAATGAAGATTGGTTAGCAATATGATTAGTTAATAAATGATTAATGGGTTGAGTTATAATAACGATGTTTTATAACATCGCGTTAATTTAAAGGATTTTGAAATGTTTTCCCAAATAAAATGAGTGATATTTTCTATGCATAGAAAATGAAAAGAATTGGTCAGCGAGGAATTAAGAAATGGAATATGGAAATATTTTCCAATATTAATAAGATATATTTTCTGAATATAGAAAATATGGATTCATGAATATTTAGAAATGTTTTCTAACTGGAATAAGAGATATTTTCTAGAATAAAGAAATTAGGATATTTGAAATGTTTTTCCAAGAATCAATAGAGAAAATAGAACTTTGAAAGGATACAAAAGATGGGAAATGGGAATTGGAAATATGATATAATAAGGAATTGATTTTAAAAGGGGCCAGTGTTGTTTGATGGTTGATCAATAAAATTTCCATTTGGAAATAGGATCGTTGATTGTATGGATGTTCCTTTGATAGTTAAATCACCGACTATCAGGGCTTTAGTTATTTTATACCTCCGTTGTTGATACGAAGAGAACGGGATCAGATTTATGATCTGAAAACCACTTCGTATGGGCATAAGCGTTATGAATCAACTTGTGCTGAAGATGTTCGAAGACGTAGTAAAGTGCAAGGGCTGTTCTGTTAATGTTTGGTAGAAATTGCTCAAGATGGATTAATAGAATGGTGCCTTCGGTTTGTCCAATCCCAGGACAACGTATATGAATAGATCTGATGATGTGGAATTCAAATTAAATGGTGGCAAGATGTTATAAAAGGGTAATCGTGACCTCAAGCCTCATCAACCGGGAAATGACAAAAATCGGGCAGGCAGCATGGCCAATTGGGTCATTCCGATTAGGGGTATTATCACCTGATCTAGAGAAATCTCATTTTGCTTCTTATTCTATTCGTTGTTTTATGCTTTCGGTAATGGTTGCTGATCACAACCATTGGTGATAATATGCTTGGTACAGTCAGGTTAAATGACTGGCCAATCATGTGTGGCCGAGTTGCAAGATGTTCTTGTTGAACCCTAGTGTAAACCACTCTATAGTACACTGATCGGAAGGTGGTTCCATACCTTGTCATAGTCGGAATCCAATCTCCAATAAACGCCCTGAGGTTTTTGATTTTATATTATATATGGAGCATGAGATGCAAGCGTTCCGCTAGATTCTATGTAATAACCCGGAAATCCGAGGCAATTTAAAATTTTTATTTTGGCGAATTTAATGAATTTTGAATATTTAAAATGAATTATTTTAAATAAAAACGACGAGAAATTTATTTTGAATAGAATTTTAACGTATATATTTATATGAATCGACGTTAGAAAATAATTATTTATTTTAATTATATAACGAGCCTGAAATGGCGCGGTAGTTCGAAAATTCAATTTCAAAGTTCAAATGACTGTACAGGATTCAAAATAAACCGGATTTTAGCGAAACCAAAAGTATTTGAATCAATTTGGGAATATCTTTCCAATAAATCCGAAAATTTGAAATTTCATCGCGGGGATAAAAAGTTACGTCCAGTTGAAATTTCAGAATAGTCGCTATGGAATTCTAGCCCTTAAAAATGGAAATTTTGCAAATGACCTCGGTTTTCGACGAAACCACTTTTGTTGGATCCGGGATGTCAAATTATTGCTAGATTCCAAAATTCGTAATTTTTCGAATCAATATGTGAGCGTGGCAAAGGAAAACGCATTTGACCAGTTTCAGTCAATTTCGATCGACCTGAAATTGGCCATTTTTCAAACGGTCTCAGAATTCGACGAAATTAGTTTTGTTAGAACCGTATCGTCAATACGAAGCTAGAAAATATTTTTCTGGAATTTATAGAGTCAGTATGTGGCCCTGGTAAATTGAAATGTGCGTTCAAATTCAATATATAGAGTTATATTTTGATTTTTACGAAAATTGATCGAAACGATCGAATCAGCTCACAAAACATATCCCATTGTGTTCATAATATGGGTAATTAGCTAGGGTCGACAGTCGTTGGGTCTCGTTTCGAGGTCAAAAATAAAAGTTACTTTTTGGAATTTAATTAATTAAATAATAATATAAATTGGGCCAAGCCCTTATTCTCTTTATCCCCGGTCAAACAACCCCCCTCTTCTATCGTTTTACAGAAACGATTAATAAAAAAGGGGGAAATCGCGTCGCCCCCCCCATATTTGCCGCCGCCGCCGCTTCTTCTTCCTCCTCCTCCGGCCGTTCTCCTTCCCTCCAGTCTCCTCACCCTCTCGATTTGAAGTCGCGCCCCCCTTATGTCCCCAAAACCGACGCCAGCGCTACCTCCGGCAAATGGGGCCCCACCGCCGACGCTCAGGCGCGCCCACACCCACTCCGACGAACCCTAGCAGCCCTACTTCCCCTTCAAACGGTGAGTTTTCACTGATTTCTCTTTATTTTATTTAATGATTTAGTTTATAAAATAGAACAAATATGATTTTCAGTTAATGAATAAAAGTAGATCTTTATTTAGATGATTTTAGGATAAAGATTTCATTTTTATTTATATGGTTTATAGAAAAAGATGAGATTTTTAAATTATAGAATGTAAAGATTATATTTTTATTCATGGAAAGATTATATTTTTATATAGTAGAGAACATAAAAATATTCTTTTTATATGAAGTAGCAAAGGAAAAATATGATTTTTCTTTGATTGAATCGAAAGTTAAAAATATAATTTATATAAGCATGAAGTTAAAAATATAATTTTTATATAAGTATGATAATAAAAAATATGATTTTTATTAGATGTGAAGAATAAAAATACGATTTTTATATTATATAACTAGTAAAAATTTGATCTTTATATATGTAGCGAAATAAAAATTTGACTTTTATTATATATATGTTGAAATAAAAATGTGATTTTTATAGCGATGAAATAAAAATTCGATCTTTATATATGAAGTAGAAATATAAAAATATAATTTTTATATAGAAAGAAGCGTTGTAAAAATATAGGAAGTAGAAATAAAAATATGATTTTTATTTATTGAAATGAAGCAATAAAAATATAATTTTTATTATGAACAGCGGGAAAAGGACTACATTGGAATTTCAAACAGATTCAGACGGTTCAACAGTAAAGCATGGCGGAGTGGAACCCTCTGTGAGAACTCCTCACTTTTATTTTGATTTCTAGTTGAAATATATACTAGGATGCAGACGGTGTTTAGTAGCACCCGACACCCGTCGTCCACAGACCATGGATGACTTGTTTGTTTGATTGCTGTGTTGTGAAATTTGATTGTGTGATGTGGAATGAAATAAAATATTTTATAGTGGAAAATGATTTATAGTTAAAAATATGATTTTTAACGTGTATATAAAATAAATAGTAATAAACAAATCGGACGATTTGTTTATATACACTAATTTGACTGATATAGATTGGGACGATAAATTTTACACATCGCTCAATTGCACAAATAAAAATCTGTGTTTGTTGATTTGAAACCCCACACGGGTATTGGGATGATATTTGACGTACACTAATCCCGATTGTTTAGTTGTTTGTCAATCGATGGGTTGACAGACTGTGTAAGCGTTAATTATTTATATTTAATGCTTATGCAGTTGTGTGGTGCACTTTGGATGATGGTTGATTATTTATTATTGCTATTATATACATGTGTTGTAGAAAATCCATATAGTTAACATTATATGGTAATTGATTGGGCCTCATTCCAATTTCGAAAATATATTCATGTGTTGAATAGAAAATAAATTCATGTGCTGAATCAAAAATATATTCATGTGTTGAATAAAATAAATTCATGTGTTGAATCGAAAATAAATTCATATATTGAATAGAAAAATATTCATGTGTTGAATAGAGTAAACATTCATGTGTTGAATAAAAGCCGTGTTGATTAGATTGACGCCATTTTGACGTGAACGCTATTTATATCGAATGGATATTACGGGAGATCCGACCGACGGATTCTCCTAAAACCGGAACCGTTGGGTTCGTATCGAAAAGAGCTTTCTAACGAATATTAGAGATTTGAAATCTAACGGTTGAATTTGGAATTATGTCCAAATCAAATTTGGAAAAGGTCGTTGTAAGTACAGTTCGATGGCCGTTGATGGAAATCGACTGTACGGACCTTGATAAAATTATTAAAAATAGCAATAATTTGTGTAAAATCATAAGAAATGATTTGTGAAGAATCGGGATGAAAAATTCCATATTTGAAAAGATAAAAATAGATTTTTATCGAAATGAACTAGTTTTGAACTAGAATTATAATTCCATTTATTTTTAAAATAAATAAATTTGGATTTGAAATGGTTTTGAAAATAACCAGATTTTCCAATATATAAAGTGGAAATGGATTTGAATCGAAATTGTCTTTTGGAATATTTCAGTGTTGGATTTCGTGATTATACAGATATTGTTATGGAAATTTGAAAGATATATTTATATCGTTATTTCCAATACGATATTTGTTGGTCGTAGAATTTGATATTGAATATAAGCCGATATATTTTCTATTCAGAGCCTTGTATTTAATATCAAATGTGATTTGGGTTTGTCGTGAATGGTGTCTTCATTAACACTGTTATTAAACCCAGTTGAGAAAAAGATTAAATCTTTTTATTTAGATTTAATAAAGTGTACCAATTAAATGGTATTTAATTGGAATTGAATTTGAATTGACTTTTGGGTTTATCGTGAACATTGTTTTAAATAACACTTGTTCTTTAACCCGATAATTAATGAATGTGATTTTGGGTTTTTCGTGAACCGTGTTTTAGATGACATTGGTTCTTTAACCCAGTTAAAGACAGGATATTGATTTCTGTGAAGATTAAAACTAAGTGGGGTTTTAATGAACCTTTAATTAGATTGAAATGATCGAGAATGGAGTATCACCAGTTTTGCTCCAGGCGATAGTTAAATCTTTAATTTGATTTGAACGTGAAATGGTAATTGAATTTACCGATAACACCGTGGTGTTAGATATGAAGTATGACCAGTTTTACTTCATGGGATGAATAGGTTGGGATTGGGAAATAAAATAAATGATTACTTCGGTGTAGTTCGCTAATCCCGACTAGTTTGAATTGATATTCAAAAGAAGATTAAAGAATAAATTTAAAGAATTTATCTTTGATAAAATTAATGGGAACCTTTCCCAAAGTATAAGAATATTTGAATAAAAGAATATTCTGAATTGGAATGAGGCGTATGTTGTGTTTGTGTAACACTTGTTTATTATATACGCGAGTTATTCAGAAAGACCGGGTTTATCCCATTCTGAGTAACTGATTCGATGTGGTGTCGAGGATGAAGACGGTGGTCGAAGATCGGAGGTCTTCACATCGTTTGGGTGATTACTGATGATCTTGATTGGGCTGTACACCCAAGAGGAGGGAATCAGTTGGTGATCATCCAGACGTACTTGGAGATCGTTGGATATGCGAGGTACAAGGTGCCTCCGGTTTCGTTCAGACCCAGAACGAACTTGTAAATGGACTGTGTGTCTGACATTGGATTTTATTCTGTGTGATTGATTTCTATTAAATGTATATCTGTTTGGCGGCGGAGAATTTAATCTCTTGCTTAACGCCCTTCTCTGATACGTACGAGCTCAGGGGTTATATGTTGAAGGATATCAATCGCATGGAGTGAATTGCCTGTATGGCATACCTAAGTGGTAATTGATCAAGGCTTCTGTTGAAAAGCAAAGTCTTGTGGTTGATGATCAAAGCACCGCCTGTGTGGCATAACTTTGTGTAACGTTGATTTGCGAGCCTCACACCCCGGTTGTGAACCAGAAACGGGAGAGGACATCAGGGAGGGCATGCGTTTCCTTCTAGCTAGGGTGGTGTCAGTGACCTACCAGCCCTGACATTTATATTATTTTTACCTGTGTGGTTGTTGCTGCTACGAGGCGCCTCAGATATATCGGTGACTGTGTGGAGACGATGGAGTCATTTGGCTCATTTACGCCCCAAAGGGCGAGGAAACGTAGTGTTCAGGCATAATAATCCACATCGGTGGACCGGCCCTGACGATCCATGGGGCAGTTGCGGCTGTTCCTGAGACATGGGCTAGATTGTCTCGAAGCCGGTGAGGACGATCCCTTGCCTCGGTTCATAGATGGAAACCCAACTTCCAACACGTGACTTTGCGGTTTTGTTTGTAGAGCCTAGTATGGCGACATAGTGGTATGGGGCACTTATGTCGTCTATGATTGATATTTATGATTGAAATTGTTTTGACACTATACACTTATAGTAATAAAAGATGAAATTTAGCATATCAAGCATTCTTTGGCTATTATAAGGTAAAAACCCTATCCTCCGGTTTGCGTTGCATTGTGTGATGGGACCTGGGTCTTATAATAGCTTCATTTTTCTTTATTTAGCATTGTGCTGTTGTTTTATGCACTGGTATTCTTGGGAGGAAACCTGTTCCGTGTTATACGGCGTGGTCCCTTGATTTACCTAACTTCAAAATAAAGATTAATAACTGTTTTAGTTCTCACACCAGTCACATGACTGACCTAGAGTTTATTGTTTTAACCTAAACTCTGGGTGCCCTTATTTTGACATGGGCAGCTAGTAGTTTTGGTTTTGCAGATTTATATTCACAAGATCCTGATTTACAGCTGGAACGATACTCGGAAAGCTCTGTATCCGTGTGTTACTTTCAGTTGTGTATTGTATTATCTTTCCGCTGCGATGTATTTAAATGTAATTTAAATCTCTGATATTCTCTGTGTAATATTTATTCATACTCTGTACATTCTTGTATTCTGATGGAATTGTTGTAATAAACATTGAAATGTTCTTCTGTTTGCGTTCCGATGTGGCTTGTCCTCAAAGTATCTGGGCTTTCCTTACCGGGGAAGTTACAGGTCTTCACATGTGGTATTAGAGCTTTGGTTTACAGAGCTCGGAGAACAAGACACATTAGAACCATACGAAAGAATTCATCAGAAATTGGATTAGTGATATCCAATGAGAATGGCTCGTTAGAGATAGGATCAGTAGTATCCTAGAACGAGTGTGAAGAGTATATTTTTAAAATGAAAACAAAATTTGTTTTGAAAATTTAAATCAATTATTCGTATTTGAATATTATTTTTATATTGAATTTGGACAATCCAGTATATAAAGGTTTTGTGTATACGTCTGATCCGCGTGTATTTGAAGTTTTAATATACTGGATAGATATAGAGTCACACTCTAGTCGCCCGGAGATGGTACTGATGATTGTCATGACATCATCCGTATTTATGTTCGAGTTTTCGAAGGTGTGATATTTATATATTTCCATTAGACTGGTATGAGAACCAAAACTAGATAGGGCTTATTGTTGTGATTTGGCAGCAAAAATGTGATTTTTGACTATATATCAAAATTATGAATTTGAAATGATAATCAACAAATTGATTGCAGATTGTGTTGTTTGATTATTGGTTGATTAATTAAAATTTGAACCCTTTAGCCAAATTGACCAAATAGTGAGTGTATTGAAAATTATTCGCATTTGCATGCATATACATGTACTTACATTGAACAGGCCATAGCAAGGAGGCTAGAGCAGAAGAATAAAATTGTTTGCCCGACAAATAGGTACATGTTTATTGTATTTCGTGGATTTGGATGATTTTATGAGCCGATTGGCTGTTTCTTTTTCTTTATGGATTGATGAGGGCCATGGGAGGCTATTTGAAATATCCCGAAGTCCCCGGTGCAGGGGAGGTTATGGCGAAATTTTTCGAAAATTTAGGTTGCTAGCCAAATTTTTGAAAAATTTGAAAAGTTCTTAGAAACTGAAAAGTTAAAGAACTTAAGCCGTAATGGAAATAGTGTAACAACCCGCATTCAATGCATCATAAGATCATAGAATATTTATTTCTCTCACATACGAAGTCGTATGGTCATGTAACTTTGGGAGACGATTATTGGGGTCATTTCCCATGTTCATGATTTTTCCCGATTTTCAAATGACCATTTTACCCCTAGTTGGTACTGTTTTGGCCATAACTTTTGACTGGAAAGGAATTTTGATCTAAAACCACTTTCATTGGCTCCGGATGATGGTTTACAATTACGTAAAGTGGTCACATTAGCCAAACGGACTCACCGTTTGGGAGATATGGTTGAAACAAGTTTCAGCTAGTGAAAAACAACTTAATTGGGCTTAACCGGGTGATTAACAGCTAGGCCCAATGGGGGATTTCGGGATTAGGGTTTTGAGGAGGCTGAAATCAGTTAGAGAACGATCTTATCCTCATTTTCCAGCTGCCACAAACATGTCTTTCACCCTAGCCATGGCCTCCACCTTCTAATTTCATCCCAAATCGTCTCTAATCACTTTCTAATCGAAAATTAAGCAAAACTACATCAAATCAAGGGAGGGTAGCACCAAATCAGAGAGAGAGCTGTTGGAACACATAAGGATTGGATCCAAATCATATATTATTTCAGATCTAAAGTTTGTTTGTGGCTAAGGTGAGTGATTTGCATTGTTTTTTACTAATTACGGCTAATTATGGTAATTAGCGAAGATTAGCGAAATTATGGCTCAGAAAAATCTAGAAAAATTCCTAAAATTCTAAAACATCATTTTATGCCTCTGATATGAATTTGGGTTAATTTCGACTAATTTTGCAAATCCCGGAATTTGGGGGATTAAGGGGTGATTAGTGGAAATTAGCGAATTTATGCATGTTAAAAATCTGGAAAAATATTTATAAATTGCTAAATATTATTTTAGGCCTCTGTTAGAAAATTTGGCTGATTTGGTTAAGTTTTGTTAATCCTATCATTAGATTTTCTTAAACGTGATTAAGAGGGATTAAGGGAAATTATGGGGTTTTTGGCTATGTTTGATCCGTTTTAACATACCATATTGTTGTTTTGCTGTTTGTGGATGTTTATACATGTTGCTATGACTGTATGATATGCTTTATGATTGTTTGGAATAGTTGGAATGGTTGAAAACGCCGTCGAGAGGCGAAAATAGCTTGCTGAAATGGTGCAGGTTTTCTTTGGGTCGAGTAAGACCGACCAGGGGAAGGTTTTGACCGACCGACCCGAGCTCACGACCGACCCTGTATGAAGTGTTCGACCGACTAGGGAGATCGACCAGGCTGGGCAAGACCGACCACTATGCGATGTTCGACCGACCCCATATGATGATGAAATACCGACCGACCAGGGATGGTGAAGTACGACCGACCAGGAATGGTGAAGTGTTCGACCGACCAGGGGGAAATACCGACCGACCAGGGATGGTGAAGTACGACCGACCAGGAATGGTGAAGTGTTCGACCGACCGGGGGCAATACCGACCGACCAGGGATGGTGAAGTACGACCGACCAGGAATGGTGAAGTGTTTGACCGACCAGGGGCAATACCGACCGACCAGGGTAGAGATGATGAAAACCGACCAGAATGAAAGGTTCTTGACCGACCGACCCGAACAGGAGGAAACCAAAAACCCGAGATGCAAAGGTAGTCCAAATGGATGTTAGAGCTCAGGATCTAGTTGGGAACCAATGAGTTCACTTCATGAGTTGGGCTTTGCTGCGGGACGTGTGCAAAGGGGTTGTCGGTATTCATAACTTTGGTTCACCACTGAGAGATGGATAGTGGGCTTGTGGTGATAGTTACACGGGATTGGATTCCGTCATGGACTAAAGTATTAGGTGACCAAAGTAGTGGATATCGTATGCTTTACGCACTGAGTGAGGGATGTGAGGATGATTGTTATGCTTGATTGTTTGACACCACTATGACATGCACACCCCCACCCCCGTATCTCTTACACAGTATGTTAGTGGCACCTTAGAGTATTGTACGGTATGTAGTGCTAACTCTTTGGTTGCAGGTCCAGGTTCAGGTATGATTGGATTATACGTGTTATTGTTCTGTTTTGTTGCTTATCGCTCATACCAGGCTTTATGTCTGACCCAGAGTTTTATGTCTCCTCTTATTACTCTGGGTGCTCACACGAGAAGACTAGAGATAGGTTATGGTTAGCTTGTGAAGCGCGAGTAGCTGATTCGGAGGCGAGCAGGAGGCTTCCACGTATGATATATAGATATTCTCCCTGTGTCGCTGGTGGCCGCTACTTGGGCATTAGTAGTGTACCTCCTTTATCTTGCTTTTGTTTTGTTGAGATAGTTTGAAAAGTTGTAATAATGTTGGCTTTGGATCATAAGCTGTACTTGGACTTTCCACTGCTATGTTAGTTTATTTTCAGCTTATACACTGTCTCACATGTTTTATGTCAAGTATGTTGTTATTATATTTTATCCTATGCGCTGTGAGACATTCTACAGGTTCTTTGTTCGTTCACTCTCTTCTTTCTTTTCTTCTGACGACCGTCTCGTGCTAACTGGATATGTGTACAGCGCACCATTGGAGTAAATGTCGGTTGGTGCAGGGAGGGCCGTCACATTTGGTATCAGAGCTCTAGGTTGCGTAGTTAACCTAGGGAAAGACACTAGGGAGAGATAGTACGTATATGAGAGCGCGTATTTGTGATTACTTTGGTTTTCAAAAGCTATATATATACTATTAGTAGTATAAGAATGAAGTCGTACTGCGCTAGCACCACTATGGGGTCGTTAATCGTTTCCCCTTTTACAGATTGACCATGAGCCGATATGCTAGAGGTGCTAGTAAGGGAGCCAATAATGGGAATGCTGCTGACATGAGGGCGATGTTTACTGACCTCATGAGAGACATGCTTAGGGAGTTGCAAGGGGCAGTTCCCAATCCCGGAAATGGTGGTGGTCCAGTAGTGCAGGCGCCTAGGGTCGACTTCGTCAAGTTGTGAAAGGATTACACTAACCTTGGTGGGAAGCCGTTCCACGGAACGGAGTCGGCCACGGATGTTCAGGATTGGTTGGATAGCTGTGATCGTATCTTCGATGACTTGGGTATCGAGGATGCGATGAAGAGAAGGCTAGCGTCTCGTCAGCTGCAAGGGCGAGCGATGAATTGGTGGAATGCTATTAAGACAGCCACTCCAGAGGATCAGGTTACTTGGGATCAGTTTAAGGCTCACTTTAGCGACAAGTTTATCCCAGCTGCTCAGAAGTCGGAATTGTTTAGGAAGTTCTTGGAGCTTAAGCAGATTGGTAGTGCAGTCTCGGAGTACATCGCAGAATTCGATACTTTATCGAAATATGGATGGTCCCTTATCGATACAGTCGAAAAGAAGAACGAGAAGTTCATAACTGGCTTGGATGGGTACTTGGGGGAAAGACTTATAAACCATATCGATGAGACGTTCGAATCTATTGTAGGAAATGCATTAAGGTCAGAGAGCCTTTTCCTTAAGTCGAAGACCGAAGTTGCTATTGCATCTACAGAGGAGCCAAAGCCGCAAGTAGGCGGTGAAGGCAAGAAGAATTCTCAGAGCAAGAGGAAGCAGAACCCGACCAAGGATGGTCAGAATAAGAAAAATAAGAAAGATGGTGAATGCTTTAGTTGTGGCAAGAAGGGCCACTATGTCAGAGATTGTCGAGAAAAGCCTGGGGAGAGGAAGTGCTTTAACTACGGCCAGGCGGGACATCACAAGGATGATTGCCCACAACCTCCTAAGGAGAAGCAGATTGTGAAAGTGTATGCTATCAACGCTGTTCCTTCTTCGTCGAATGCTCCAAGTGCGGCGCAGAAGGGAAAGGGTGTCGTTATAAAAGGTATGCTTTCTATTTAAGATGTTTCTTGTAACAACCCGTATTTTTGAATAACATGTTATAACATAAATCAAGGAAGAATTAAACTTTAAAATCTGAATCAAGGGAAACGGGCTGTGCCATTGCGTTCGTCTCGGAAAAATACGCGAAATAGAGTCCGAGTTTTCGAAAATCGGAGTCCGTATGACCGAGATATGGCCTCGCGAAGTTTCACGAAAAATTCAAAATTCAAAACATATTCAAATTTCAGAAAATCGGGGTAGGCGGGAAAAATCCCGCCCAGACCAGGTCGACCTGGGGGTCAACCTGGGTGTCGACCTGGGTGGGACTAGTTCGACTGGGGAGTCGACCCCAGGGTCGACCTGGGGGTCGACCTGCCTGGTCGGACCCAGGCAACCTGGTGCACCTATTTTGGCTGTTTTGACCTGTTTTGTTGGTTAGTGACGGGATTTGATGGCTTGGATTGAATCTAGGGTTAATCCTATGGCTAATACTATCCTAATCTTCTATAAAAGGACCCCTAAGCCTAGCCTAAATCACCATTATTCAATCCTACAACTAAACTATGTCAAATTTGTTCCTCTCATGGCCTCCACTCTCATGCTAAAATTTCTAAGTTTATTTCTATGAGAGATTTTGAGTTCATACAAGTGTTTTTAAGCTTGTGTGAGTGTTCTTAGTTTGCATTCAAGTCAAGTTGCAACATTTCTATTACAAAGCAAGGGTTTTTTTTATTGATTTGGCTCAAGGGTTTTTCATTTGGAGCTTGCATATTTGGGTTTTTTGGTGATTGCATAAGGGCTTCGTCTCAATCTTTATAATAAATATTCATTTGTGTCTTCATAGCATTGTAAGCCCTTTTCTACTTTCTTTTTATTGAACTCTAAAGTTAAATGAATGATGCAAGTTTGGGTTGATCATTATGATATGCAAGTTTGGTTGATCATTATGTTATGCAAGTTGGTTCAATCATTATGTATGACACATGTTGCTATGTTATGCAAGTTTGGGTTGATCATTATACACATGTTATTATGTTATGCAAGTTAAACTTGAGTTTGTGAGCTTAAAGCTTCAAGCTTTATATTAAAGGTTGCATTTTGGCAACATGGAAGTTATCATATCCCTTATCATAACTTGCATGTGAGGCTAAATGCGAACTTCTAGCAACTTCTACATGTCATTTATCACCATGTATCACTCATATGCTAAGTTTGGTTTTATGCATGCTTTTGAAGCCTAATAATGCAATATGCAAGTATATGAACATATGTACATTTCATATGCCACCATGATAAACTTGTGGCTTCAACACCTTTTTGTCATGATTATGCCAAGTTCCCTATTTTATCCTTTATGCGTTGATGCGATTATGTAAACGATGGGATTACGTTGGGGTTGGGTAACATTATGACATAAACATGGTTTTTATAACATGACGTGATATGTTAGCTTGTAATTATGTTTTGGAAACATAATGGACATGACACTTAGAAAATATGAGTGTGGCCAACTCGAGGTTGGGTTGAGTTCGTAGCATAAATCTACCCGGACTCGCCCGGCTTAACTAGGGGCTACAAACAATAGGACCCAATGTGAGAAGTTGGTCATGTTGTGCTCGAACCCGAGGTTAGACCAAGTTGTGGTGTAAAGCTACCCGGACCCGCCCGGCTTAACTAGTAACCACAACAAGGTCTAATGTGAGAGGTTAAAGCACATTAAGTTAATTAATGCCTCCTAATTAGGGTTAAGTCATGGTCCACTTAATACTTAACCAATTTGGGCTTGATGGGTTAATCGGGGTTAAGTCATGAACCTTGGGTACACTTAACCAATTTAATCCACGTTTGGATCGGGTTAACCACATTTAACCCGTTAAGAAACCCTAGTGGCGTGGTCCTTTTCAGCAGTAACCCTCTTGATAGAATCATAAGACCCTAGGGACTAGGGTGGGGTGGGGCACGATTGCTGGGCTGACATGTAAGCGACCAAAACGACGGCTGAGTAGGTACGCCGGTGTGGGTCCAGGCGGACTATGGTCGTGCACTTAGTCCGGAGTTGGAAAATCAGGCACGGGTACCAGTAGATCTAGACTGTGCATACTTGATTGGTGTCCGAGGTTGACACCCTAGGACTTGATACACCCTAGGGTGGACCTAGCGCAGTTTAACTACATTGCATGTTTGGGCCGTATGACACCGACACTTGACGAGTTAGGCTTATAGGGAGCCGATCAACTAGACCGTGTAGTTGGACCTTGATTTAGGTCACCTCATGAAGTTGGGCCAAGCTTGGGCCAAGGGATCAATTCTTGTTTTTACTTGACATGTTAGAATGCTAGTACACCCGTGGTGCAAAACTTAACCTTGATTATGCGATGACACCTTTATCTATCTTGTTAGTTAATCATCATGCCAGTATGTTGTTATCCTTATGTTCATCTCAGCTTCTCATGCCAGTTAACTTTACTAGTTCATGGACAGATAGTAGTTAGGACTTACCAGTCTTTTTGACTGACCTATTTTCTTTCGCCTCTTTTCTTCCGTTTCCCCCCCCTCAGGTTCTCAGGGTGGGAACATTGGAGCTTAGCTTGGATCTTTATAGCTTGCTTACTGGATTTGCTCATGTAAGGTTTGGACATTGAGCTAGCTATGGTTTATCACTTCACTTTGGGGATAGTACTTTATGTATTTCAGTTTTTCAGTTTATGCTAGACTTTGTTTGTTGGAAAATAATGATCAAGTACTTTGTTGTAACATGACTATGGTTTTGAAATGCTAGTTTGATCCGCTGCTTTATTTACTCTGTTTTACTTATATGTTCTGTCTTGTGATATCTGCATGCATGTTTACCTTGTTTAACGCCCCTCCAAAGCCAGTGTGCTTGCAAGAGTTACCCTGGCGGAGGTGGGGTGTTACATTTGGTGTCAGAGCATAAGGTTTACAAGATTTGAACAAAAGTGTTTTTAAAACTTACCTTTTGAAAAACTATTTTCAGAACCAATTAAGTATTTTCCAAGAAAAGTCTAGTTATTTTTTAAAAAAAAGAGCCTATTCCCCAAAAGCCATAGCACTATCCTTCGTTTCTTCGTTCTGAATCTATCTTTTTCCTTTTTCAGTATGGCCGATCTTAACCTTCCCGAGGGAGTGACCATTCCCGGATGGTTCCGGAGGTACTTGGAAGCTAGGGCCAACGATGTGGGCCCAGCAAATACCCCCAATATAACTGAGGTTCCTCCTCCTCCTCCTCAGAATCCGCAAGCAGATTTCGCTAAGATTTGCAAAGACTTTAAGGAGATGGGTGGCAAGAACTTTATTGGGACGGAGACTTTTGTGGAGGCAAGAAATTGGTTGAAAGAAACTGAAGATCTCTTCGCCGTCTTTGATGTGGAAGATCATAGAAAGGTTTTATTGGCAGCATGGTTATTAAAAGAAGAAGCTGCTTATTGGTGGGAGGTCACCAATGCTACGAGGCCTATAGAGACTTGGGCCGACTTTAGGACAAGATTTGGGCTTAAGTTTCTATCATCAGCTGAGGCGAATCTGCAGTTGGAGAAGTTTATATCTTTGAAGCAAGGAGACATGACAGTGAGGGAGTATGTGAATGAGTTTAACAAGCTCGCCCGATTCGGTTTGGACATGGTTAATACTCCCCAGAAGAAGGCTTTACGCTTTGCACGAGGGTTGAATGAGCCATTACAAGGTTTAGCCCTATCTCATATACCCATGGGGGCCACTTTTGAAGGACTAGTAGACATGGCATTGCTTCAAGGAGACGATAAGAACGGCAAGAAGGAAGTCAAGGCTAATGAGACTCAAACCAAGAAGACAGACTCCAAGTGGGGAGGAAATCAGAGCAATCAGAACAACAAAAACAACAAGAACAACAAGGGCAACAAGGCCAAGGCAAAGGACCCAAGAAAATGCAACTACTGTGGGATTGTTGGGCACATAGCTAAAGACTGTAGGAAGAAGAAGAGGAAGTTGGGCGAATGCTTTCACTGTGGAGAGACTGGAAATTTTAGCAAGGATTGCCCCAAGAAGCAAGGGCAGAATTAGCGTGCAGGACCTTCTGGAGGGCAAGTGCATGCTCTCAACACTGCTCCAGTTCAGGACCGAAGTAGTATTTCTGTAGAAAGTCTTGTTTATATTTCTGATTATCCTGTTCGCACCTTATTTGATTCTGGCGCATCGCATAGTTTTATCTCTTCTGACATTGTTGAAAGTTTGCACCTAAGTACTAGCCTAGTTGAGGATCCCGTTTGTGTTTCAAATCCAATTGGGGGTTCCGCCCATCTATCTATGATTTGTGTGGATTTGAAGATTTCTATCTTGACCGTAGAATTCACGTGTAATGCTTATGTTCTCGGGTTCATGGGATATGGGTTGATCTTTGGCATGGATTGGTTGTCCAGTTATGGAGTCATTCTCGATTGTGAACATAGGGTGGTGAGGCTCATGACTCGCCTCGGTAATACCCTAGAAATTTCTTGTAACCCTAGAGGTCCCGTCATGTTATGTTATCTTGAATCTCTTGACTCGTCCATCGATGATCTGCAATCTGTAAGGGTGGTCCGAGATTATCCTGATGTCTTTGAAGAAGTTAAGGGGTTACCCCCTAAACGAGAGATAGATTTCCGCATTTATCTAGTCGATAATGCCGAGCCGGTATCATTGCCCGTTAGGCACATGGCCCCACGTGAAAGAAGGGAGCTCAGTAAGCAAATCAAGGAGTTGCTTGAGAAGAATTTTATTAGGCGAAGCATTTCTGAATGGGGTGCTCCGGTGGTATTCGCTACTAAGGCGGATGGTTCGCTTCGTCTATGTGTTGATTATCGAGAGTTGAACAAGCTGACAAAGAAGAATAGGCACCCGTTACCGAGGATTGATGATCTCTTTGACCAGCTTGTAGGTGCTTCTGTTTTCTCTCAACTTGATCTAGCCACTGGATTCCATCAGCTTAGAGTGGCTGAGGATAGTATTGATAAGACTGCGTTTAGGACTCCAGATGGATTCTTTGAATGGCTTGTCATGCCATTCGGTTTGACTAATGCACCCGCATACTTCGTGGACTTGATGAGTAGGGTGTTCATGGAGTTCCTTAACAAGTTTGTTGTTGTCTTCGTGGATGATATTCTGATCTTCTCAAAGGATGAGGAAGAACATGCTAGGCATCTCAAGGAAGTGATGGATACGCTTAGAGCGCATCAGTTGAAAGTCAAGTTCTCCAAATGTCATTTCTGGAGAAAGGAAGTTCGGTTTCTTGGACATATAGTCTCTAAGCAAGGCATAGCGGTGAATCCCGCGAAGGTGGTTGTGGTTCAAGACTGGAAGACTCCTAGGAATGCAACCGAAGTAAGAAGCTTTCTCGGTCTGGCGGGCTACTATAGGAAGTTCATCAGGGACTTCGCTAAGATTTCGGCCCCTCTTACTAAGTTGACGAAGAAGAACTTAGTCTTTGCATGGGACTTGGAGTGTGAGCTTGCTTTTCAAAAGCTCAAAAGAGCCCTTACCTCAGCTCCAGTTTTGGCATTACCCGATAGTGGTAAGATGTTTACCGTGTACACAGATGCATGTGGCACGGGGTTAGATGTTGTTCTGATGCAAGAGGGAAGAGTGATATGTTATGGGGGTAGGCAACTTAAAGTTCATGAGAAGAACTATCCCACTCATGATTTAGAGTTGGCGGCGATCGTCTTTGCACTCAAATCTTGGCGCCACTATCTTCTAGGCGAAAGGTTTGAGTTGTATACTGATCACAAGTCACTCAAATACCTCTTCTCGCAGAAAGATCTGAATCTAAGGCAGCAAAGGTGGATGGAATTCTTGGCATCTTATGACTTCGAGATAGCTTATACCCCTGGCGAGGGTAATGTTGTGGCAGATGCACTAAGCAGAAGGAGGTTGACTTTGAGCCCCTTGTTCATTGAGATGAAGAATTTAGAATTCTTGGCAACCTTTGATTTCACGACGGCTGTTGAGTCGATGACGGGTTCATTAGCATCCCTTGAGCTTAGACCCACACTTCTTGATCAAGTTGGGGCTTCGCAGAAGGAAGATCCACAGATAGTCGAAGTTATGGACAAGTTGATTCGTGATGAGACGTCTAGTCACCTTGCTAGATATACTATCGATGATAAAGGGTTGGCTAAGGCGTGATGGAAGGCTATGCGTTCCACAAGTAGGAGACTTGGTGCATAAAGTTCTTGAAGAAGCACATCACTCGAAGATGACTATACATCCTGGAGGGGACAAGATGTATAGGGATATGAAGCGCATTTTCTTTTGGGCCGGAATGAAGAAGGATGCGGCAGAGTATGTTTCAAAGTGCATGGTGTGCCAACAAGTGAAAGCCGAGTCGAAGAAACCAGGTGGGCTATTACATCCATTGGAGGTCCCGCAATGGAAGTGGGAGAGTATTTCTATGGATTTTGTGGATGGATTGCCTAGGTCGAGGAGAGGGAACACAAGCATATGGGTCATAGTTGACAGACTTACGAAGAGTGCTCACTTCATTCCAGTAAAAAGCAAGAGGACCGCATCAGGGCTGGCATCTATTTATCTCCGAGAGATAGTGCGGTTGCATGGAGTTCCTTCTAGCATAGTTAGCGATCGTGACCCGATTTTCACTAGCCAGTTCTGGAACAGTTTGCAAGAAGCGATGGGTACGCGATTGAATCTGAGTACAGCCTATCACCCCCAGACGGATGGCCAAACCGAAAGGGTGAATAGAGTGCTAGAAGATCTCTTGAGGCTTTGTGTTCTCGACTTCGGTGGTACTTGGGAAGACCACCTTCCTCTTGTAGAGTTTGCTTATAATAATAGCTATCAAGCCAGCATAGGGATGGCACCATTTGAAGCTTTGTATGGGAGGCCGTGTAGGTCACCATCTTGTTGGTGGGAGACAACATATAGACTTATACTTGGGCCCGATATGATACGGGACACATCCGAGAAAGTTGAATTAATGAGAAGAAGGATGAAAGCGGCCCAAGATAGACAGAAATCCTATGCTGACAAGCGAAGGGCAGATTTGGAATTCGAAGTGGGAGACATGGTTTTCGTGAAGGTTTCTCCTTTGCGTAATGTGGTACGTTTTGGAGCAGTTGGGAAGCTGGCACCAAGGTTCGTAGGACCCTTCCCTATCATAGAGAGAATTGTAAAGATGGCCTATAAGGTGGAATTGCCCGAAAAGCTAGCTGGAGTGCATAATGTCTTTCATGTCTCGCATCTCCGAAATTGCCTACATGAGTCCGCTGAGGTGGTTGAACCAAGCGTTCTTGAAGACATTGAGGTAGAGAAAGAAGCAACCTTGAGAAAAGCTCCGATTCGTATCTTGGGAACGGAGATCAAGAAGCTAAGGAATCGAGAAGTCAAATTGGTGAAAGTTCAGTGGGGTGAAGCCGATGAAGACGCAACGTGGGAAACCGAGGAGAAGACGCGTGGGCTTTATCCATTCCTTTTTAAGGGTACATTCTCGACCTCTTTCCTAATTAGAATATCTTTCTTTTTATCCGTGTTTATCTTGTTTATCTTATTATCTCGTTAAACTTGTCATGAGAACCTTAGGTAGAAACCCTTTGGATGAAACATGTATTTGAAACATGTTATGCTTGATGTTTGCCAGTGGTTGCAAGTGTTTGCGAGTGGATACTCGTGGATGCATGATACACGTTAGGCACTAAGATCGGCTCACACACTTTCATACCGCATATGCATGAGTGTTTATGCTTATTCATGGATGAAAACTTGTACGCTATCACATGGATGTTGCATATGGATGGATGTTATGTGCACTCATGTAGAGACTATAAGTTATGTTAGGAATTTGCATACATATGGACTCATTTCACTAACATGTTTTGCATTAAGGGGGTTAACTGAATCAGTAACCTCCTGATTTTCGCATTAGATAAGTACATATACACACACCTTTGCATATGATCATACAACATTTAGAATCCTTTAAGGACAATGACTGCACGTGGATGATGTTTTGATTAGATGGATGATGGATGGTAGGATACGTTCTTCCTAACTTGGAGATTTCGGGGACGAAATCCTTTAAGGAGGGGAGAATGTAACAACCCGTATTTTTGAATAACATGTTATAACATAAATCAAGGCAGAATTAAACTGTAAAATCTGAATCAAGGGAAACGGGATGTGCCATTGCGTTCGTCTCGGAAAAATACGCGAAATAGAGTCCGAGTTTTCGAAAATCGGAGTCTGTATGACCGAGATATGGCCTCGCGAAGTTTCACGAAAAATTCAAAATTCAAAACAGATTCAAATTTCAGAAAATCGGGGTAGGCGGGAAAAATCCCGCCCAGACCAGGTCGACCTGGGGGTCGACCTGGGTGTCGACCCGGGTGGGACCAGGTCGACTGGGGAGTCGACCCCAGGGTCGACCTGGGGGTCGACCTGCCTGGTCGGACCCAGGCAACCTGGTGCACCTATTTTGGCTGTTTTGACCTGTTTTGTTGGTTAGTGACGGGATTTGATGGATTGGATTGAATCTAGGGTTAATCCTATGGCTAATACTATCCTAATCTTCTATAAAAGGACCCTTAAGCCTAGCCTAAATCACCATTATTCAATCCTACAACTAAACTATGTCAAATTTGTTCCTCTCATGGCCTCCACTCTCATGCTAAAATTTCTAAGTTTATTTCTATGAGAGATTTTGAGTTCATACAAGTGTTTTTAAGCTTGTGTGAGTGTTCTTAGTTTGCATTCAAGTCAAGTTGCAACATTTCTATTACAAAGCAAGGGTTTTATTGATTTGGCTCAAGGGTTTTTCATTTGGAGCTTGCATATTTGGGTTTTTTGGTGATTGCATAAGGGCTTCGTCTCAATCTTTATAATAAATATTCATTTGTGTCTTCATAGCATTGTAAGCCCTTTTCTACTTTCTTTTTATTGAACTCTAAAGTTAAATGAATGATGCAAGTTTGGGTTGATCATTATGATATGCAAGTTTGGTTGATCATTATGTTATGCAAGTTGGTTCAATCATTATGTATGACACATGTTGCTATGTTATGCAAGTTTGGGTTGATCATTATACACATGTTATTATGTTATGCAAGTTAAACTTGAGTTTGTGAGCTTAAAGCTTCAAGCTTTATATTAAAGGTTGCATTTTGGCAACATGGAAGTTATCATATCCCTTATCATAACTTGCATGTGAGGCTAAATGCGAACTTCTAGCAACTTCTACATGTCATTTATCACCATGTATCACTCATATGCTAAGTTTGGTTTTATGCATGCTTTTGAAGCCTAATAATGCAATATGCAAGTATATGAACATATGTACATTTCATATGCCACCATGATAAACTTGTGGCTTCAACACTTTTTTGTCATGATTATGCCAAGTTCCCTATTTTATCCTTTATGCGTTGATGCGATTATGTAAACGATGGGATTACGTTGGGGTTGGGTAACATTATGACATAAACATGGTTTTTATAACATGACGTGATATGTTAGCTTGTAATTATGTTTTGGAAACATAATGGACATGACACTTAGAAAATATGAGTGTGGCCAACTCGAGGTTGGGTTGAGTTTGTAGCATAAATCTACCCGGACCCGCCCGGCTTAACTAGTGGCTACAAACAATAGGACCCAATGTGAGAAGTTGGTCATGTTGTGCTCGAACCCGAGGTTAGACCAAGTTGTGGTGTAAAGCTACCCGGACCCGCCCGGCTTAACTAGTAACCACAACAAGGTCTAATGTGAGAGGTTAAAGCACATTAAGTTAATTAATGCCTCCTGATTAGGGTTAAGTCATGGTCCACTTAATACTTAACCAATTTGGGCTTGATGGGTTAATCGGGGTTAAGTCATGAACCTTGGGTACACTTAACCAATTTAATCCACGTTTGGATCGGGTTAACCACATTTAACCCGTTAAGAAACCCTAGTGGCGTGGTCCTTTTCAGCAGTAACCCTCTTGATAGTATCATAAGACCCTAGGGACTAGGCTAGGGTGGGGCACGATTACTGGGCTAACATGTAAGCGACCAAAATGACAGCTGAGTAGGTACGCCGGTGTGGGTCCAGGCGGACTATGGTCGTGCACTTAGTCCGGAGTTGGAAAATCAGGCACGGGTACCAGTAGATCTAGACTGTGCATACTTGATTGGTGTCTGAGGTTGACACCCTAGGACTTGATACACCCTAGGGTGGACCTAGCGCAGTTTAACTACATTGCATGTTTGGGCCGTATGACACCGACACTTGACGAGTTAGGCTTATAGGGAGCCGATCAACTAGACCGTGTAGTTGGACCTTGATTTAGGTCACCTCATGAAGTTGGGCCAAGCTTGGGCCAAGGGCTCAATTCTTGTTTTTACTTGACATGTTAGAATGCTAGTACACCCGTGGTGCAAAACTTAACCTTGATTATGCGATGACACCTTATCTATCTTGTTAGTTAATCATCATTCCAGTATGTTGTTATCTTTATGTTCATCTCAGCTTCTCATGCCAGTTAACTTTACTAGTTCATGGACAGATAGTAGTTAGGGTTACCAGTCTTTTTGACTGACCTGTTTTCTTTCGCCTCTTTTCTTCCGTTTCCCCCCCCCCTCAGGTTCTCAAGGTGGGAACATTGGAGCTTAGCTTGGATCTTTATAGCTTGCTTACTGGATTTGCTCATGTACGGTTTGGACATTGAGCTAGCTATGGTTTATCACTTCACTTTGGGGATAGTACTTTATGTATTTCAGTTTTTCAGTTTATGCTAGACTTTGTTTGTTGGAAAATAATGATCAAGTACTTTGTTGTAACATGACTATGGTTTTGAAATGCTAGTTTGATCCGCTGCTTTATTTACTCTGTTTTACTTATATGTTCTGTCTTGTGATATCTGCATGCATGTTTACCTTGTCTAACGCCCCTCCAAAGCCAGTGTGCTTGCAAGAGTTACCGTGGCGGAGGTGGGGTGTTACATTTCTGTTCGAGTATTGTTTGACAAACCCGAGATAGTCAATAGACCTCTAGTTGTGACGAACTAGATTGGTGGTTCGACTAACCTTAGCATGATTTGTCGTAACGTGGTCTTATCAAGTCATGGATGTATGTTTGTTTGTGTTTGCTTTGTTTAGGCTTTACTGGGTTTAGCATTATTTTGGGGAGTCGATCTACTCCAAAGGAATAGGGTGGTATTAGGTACCTACCTAGTGATGGCGATAGTAACTGGAGTTAAGAAAGCTGAAAGGTTATCGTTGTAATAAGTTCTAGTTGTCTCTGGGAGGCAAATGAGTACTCCAGTGCTAGATTGTTTTGCTAGTATCACCTCACGTGGGTTGTCTGAACTCGGAGGAGATGTTCCTTAGGTGCTTGTCTGATATTGGTTTAGGCCTTTGGGGCTTGTGCTTGGGGAATGTTGATTTCGACTAGGATGGTTTGCGTAAGGGGTAAATAGTTGTTGTGATTTTTCATTGGATGATATCTTGGTTTACTCGAGGAGTGATGGGCAGACGGAACATGATGAGACTGTTCAATGGTATAGACTGCCCAGAGTTAGACTCGATAGGGTTATGAGATTGCTCGAGTGGGACTCGGGAAAGATGCGAAGTAATGGATTGTTTAGGACCCTATGTTGATGTTCTCTATTGGATAGTAGAATATTGAAGGAATAGGATGTGTTCGTTGATCATGGAAGATACAATGAAGATTAGGGCGATTCAAGTTGGACTTGAACTCGTAAAAGGAAAATGGGTGTTCGTTGATCTTGGAGATGCAACGAATAAGGAGACGATGATTCACGTTGGACTAGAGTTTGTCGGTAATGGATACTCAAGACTGGGTCTGAGTTATAGATTGACTCGAGTTGGACTCGAGAAGGCTGCAAGGAATTGGATTCGGCTTGAGTTGGACTCGAGAGGGCAGCAAGATAATGGATAGACTTGGGTTGGACTCAAGTATTTTAGGCGGACTAAAAGCAGGGGTATCTGGGGACGCCCGTTACCCTGGATCCGTTGGACGTGATCTAGTTATCCTTGGAGGATAAACGTACGTTGGACGTACGGTAGTCCGTAGGGAGGCGGGGCTTCCATTGGCCTGGGAATGGTTGGACCAGTCAAGTAGGCATCGGTGTATGTATGGAGGCTGGGCTTCCATTAGTTATTGATGTTGGTTGGACCAGACATACTAGAATCGACATATTGGGTTTGGTTAGACCAATCATGTAGGTGTCGATGTGTTTATGAATTTAGCAGGTGATAGGTAGGACTTGTTTGATGGATGTTATGGTTGCTATGTTGTTCCTATTTTTCTTCCCTTGAGTAGACTATCACCTGTAGGGTTCCAGCGATGGGGAACAAAGTGATTGTAGTAGGACTATGAGCCAGTGCAGTAGTGTCGTCATGACTCGAGGGGCAAAGTGGACATAGTAAAGGAATAGTAAGGCTATGAGCCAGTGCAGTGGAGTTGTTATGACTTCATGGGGCAGAGTGGACATAGCAAAGGACTAGTGGCTATGGATCAGTGCAGTGGAGTCGCCATGACTCCATGGGGCAGAGTGATCATAGTAAAGGATTTGGGTGCGGTAATAGTTGCATTGAGTAGGAGACATGCCAGTTTAGGGGTTTTGTTTCTAGGATGGAAGCAACTAAAGTATATCACAGGATATGATTTCAGGCCCAAGAGTGAATTGGATTCAGAAACACTAGTAAGCTTGACGATTAGATCGATTTTGATTGAGTGGATTGGTTCCAGTTAGAAGGACGATCCTAATCTATTGGAAACCATCTCTAGGGTAGAGATGGGTATCGATGGAAAGAGAATGATCAGGTAAGGATTTGATCGAGAAGGGTGTCTTCGAAAGAATAAGGGACTAGTTGTACCCAATGTAGATGGACTGAGAGGTGAAGTGCTTAAAGCATATCATCACCCGAAATTGACTATACATCCCAGTGGTAACAAGATGCATTGAGACATGAAGCATATCTACTACTGGGAAAGGATAAAGAAAGACGTTGGGAATTTGGCGTATGAAGTAGAGCTACCTGACAAGATGGCGGGAGTTCACAACGTATTTCATGTTTCCCAGTTAAGGAAGTTTGTGCAAGACCCTAATGTGGCTATTTCACCAGATCAGTTGGACGATAACGAGGTTGAACCCGAGGCGGTTGAGAACCGCAAGCCTATGCGTATTGTTGGGAACGATACGAAGCAGCTTCGAAGGAAGGCGGTGAAACTAGTCAAAGTCCAGTGGGGTGAGAATGAAAAAGACTGTACTTGGGAAACAGAGAAGGATATAAAGAAGAAGTATCCAGAATTCTTTGCCTGGTAAGGTTTTGGTAGTGATAGTATCTTCCCTTGTTAGTAAACCGCATGCTAGGATAGACTTGTTTTGCATGTTGATTGTTGTTTTATGGTTGATAGGCATGCAGGGCCCTTTGTGTGTTTTGGTTAGGGAATTTCGGGGGCAAAATTTCTTAAGGGGGGAAGAATGTAACAACCTGCATTCTACGCATCATAGGATCATAGAATATTTATTTCTCTCACATACGAAGTTGTATGGTCATGTAACTTTGGGAGACGATTATTGGGGTCATTTCCCATGTTCATGATTTTTCCTGATTTTTAAATGACCATTTTACCCCTAGTTGGTACTGTTTTGGCCATAACTTTTGACTGGAAAGGAATTTTGACCTGAAACCACTTTCATTGGCTCCGGATGATGGTTTACAATTCCGTAAAGTGGTCACATTAGCCAAACAGACTCACCGTTTGGGAGATATGGCTGAAACAAGTTTCAGCTAGTGAAAAACAGCTTAATTGGGCTTAACCGGGTGATTAACAGCTAGGCCCAATGGGCCGTGGATTTCGGGATTAGGGTTATGAGGAGGCTGAAATCAGTTAGAGAACGATCTTATCCTCATTTTCCATCCGCCACAAACATGTCTTTCACCCTAGCCATGGCCTCCACCTTCTAATTTCATCCCAAATCGTCTCTAATCACTTTCTAATCGAAGATTAAGCAAAACTACATCAAATCAAGGGAGGGTAGCACCAAATCAGAGAGAGAGCTGCTGGAACACATAGGGATTGGATCCAAATCAGAGATTATTTCAGATCTAAAGTTTGTTTGTGGCTAAGGTGAGTGATTTGCATTGTCTTTCACTAATTACGGCTAATTATGGTAATTAGCGAGGATTAGCGAAATTATGGCTCAGAAAAATCTAGAAAAATTCCTAAAATTCTGAAACATCATTTTATGCCTCTGATATGAATTTGGGTTAATTTCGACTAATTTTGCAAATCCCGGAATTTGGGGGATTAAGGGGTGATTAGTGGAAATTAGCGAATTTATGCATGTTAAAAATCTGGAAAAATATTTATAAATTGCTAAATATTATTTTAGGCCTCTGTTAGAAAATTGGCTGATTTGGTTAAGTTTTGTTAATCCTATCATTAGATTTGCTTAAACGTGATTAAGAGGGATCAAGGGAAATTATGGGGTTTTTGGCTATGTTTGATCCGTTTTAACATACCATATTGTTGTTTTGCTGTTTGTGGATGTTTATACATGTTGCTATGACTGTATGGTATGCTTTATGATTGTTTGGAATTGTTGGAATGGTTGAAAACGCCGTCGAGAGGCGAAAATAGCTTGCTGAAATGGTGCAGGTTTTCTTTGGGTCGAGTAAGACCGACCAGGGGAAGGTTTTGATCGACCGACCCGAGCTCACGACCGACCCTGTATGAAGTGTTCGACCGACTAGGGAGATCGACCAGGCTGGGCAAGACCGACCACTATGTGATGTTCAACCGACCCCATACAATGATGAAATACCGACCGACCAGGGATGGTGAAGTACGACCGACCAGGAATGGTGAAGTGTTCGACCGACCAGGGGGCAATACCGACCGACCAGGGATGGTGAAGTACGACCGACCAGGAATGGTGAAGTGTTCGACCGACCAGGGGGCAATACCGACCGACCAGGGATGGTGAAGTACGACCGACCAGGAATGGTGAAGTGTTCGACCGACCAGGGGGCAATACCGACCGACCAGGGTAGAGATGATGAAAACCGACCAGAATGAAAGGTTCTTGATCGATCGAGCCGAACAGGAGGAAACCAATAACCCGAAATGCAAAGGTAGTCCAAATGGATGTTAGAGCTCAGGATCTAGTTGGGAACCAATGAGTTCACTTCATGAGTTGGGCTTTGCTGTGGGAACTGTGCAAAGGGGTTGTCGGTATTCATAAATTTGGTTCACCACTGAGAGATGGATAGTGGGCTTGTAGTGATAGTTACACGGGATTGGATTCCGTTATGACCTAAAGTATTAGGTGACCAAAGTAGTGGATATCGTATGCTTTACGCACTGAGTGAGGGATGTGAGGATGATTGTTATGCTTGATTGTTTGACACCACTATGACTTGCACACCCCCACCCCGGTATCTCTTACACAGTATGTTAGTGGCACCTTAGAGTATTGTACGGTATGTAGTGCTAACTCTTTGCTTGCAGGTCCAGGTTCAGGTATGATTGGATTATACCTGTTATTGTTCTGTTTTGTTCCTTATCGCTCATACCAGGTTTTATGTCTGACCCAGAGTTTTATGTCTCCTCTTATTACTCTGGGTGCTCACACGAGCAGACTAGAGATAGGTTATGGTTAGCTGGTGAAGCGCGAGTAGCTGATTCGGAGGCGAGCAGGAGGCTTCCACGTATGATATATAGATATTCTCCTTGTGTCGCTGGTGGTCGCTACTTGGGCATTAGTAGTGTACCTCCTTTATCTTGCTTTTGTTTTGTTGAGACAGTTTGAAAAGTTGTAATAATGTTGGCTTTGGATCATAAGCTGTACTTGGACTTTCCGCTGCTATGTTAGTTTATTTTCAGCTTATGCACTATCTCACCTGTTTTATGTCAAGTATGTTGTTATTATATTTTATCCTATGCGCTGTGAGACATTCTACAGGTTCTTTGTTCGTTCACTCTCTTCTTTCTTTTCTTCTGACGACCGTCCCGTGCTAACTGGATATGTGTATAGCGCACCATTGGAGTAAATGTCGGTTGGTGCGGGGCAGGCCGTCACAAATAGTGAAAGTTGAATTGATTAGTTAAACAACTTTCGACTTCGTTCCTTTTCTGGGATGAAAAGTTTTAAGTGGGGGAGATTGTAATAACCCGAAAATCCGAGCCAATTTAAAAAATTTATTTTGATGAATTTAATGAATTTTGAATATTTAAAATGAATTATTTTAAATAAAAATGACAAGAAATTTATTTTGAATAGAATTTGAACGTATATATTTATATGAATCGACGTTAGAAAATAATTATTTATTTTAATTATATAACGAGCCTGAAATGGCGCGGTAGTTCGAAAATTCAATTTCATAGTTCAAATGACTATACAGGATTCAAAATAAACCATATTTTAGCAAAACCAAAAGTATTTGAATCTATTTGGGAATATCTTTCCAACGAATCCGAAAATTTGAAATTTCATAGCGGGGATAAAAAGTTACGTCCAGTTGAAATTTCAGAATAGTCGCTATCGAATTCTGGCCCTTAAAAATGGAAATTTTGCAAACGACCTCGGTTTTCAACGAACCCACTTTTGTTGGATCCGGATGTCAAATTATTGCTAGATTCCAAAATTCGTAATTTTTTGAATCAATATGTGAGCGTGACAAAGGAAAACGCATTTGACCAGTTTCATTCAATTTCGATCGACCTGAAATTGGCCATTTTTCAAACAGTCTCAGAATTCGACGAAATTAGTTTTGTTAGAACCATATCATCAATACGAAGCTAGAAACTATTTTTCTGGAATTTATAGAGTCAGTATGTGAACCCGGTAAATTGAAATGTGCGTTCAAATTCAATATATAGAGTTATATTTTGATTTTGACGAAAACTGATCGAAACGATCGAATCAGCTCACGAAACATATCCCATTGTGTTCGGAATATGGGTAATTAGCTAAGGGCGACAGTCGTTGGGTCTCGTTTCGAGGTCGAAATTAAAAGTTACTTTTTGGAATGCAATTAATTAAATAATAATATAAATTGGGCCAAGCCCTTATTCTCTTTATCCCCGGTCAAACAGCCCCCCTCTTCTATCGTTTTACAGAAATGATTAATAAAAAAAGGGGGAAATCCCGTCGCCCCACCCCCCACATCCGCCGCCGCCGCCACTTCTTCTTCCTCCTCCTCCGGCCGTTCTCCTTCCCTCCAGCCTCCTCCCCCTTCCTTCCCCCTCTCGATTTGAAGCCGCGCCCCCCCTTATGTCCCCAAAACCGACGCCATCGCCACCTCCGGCCAATGGGACCCCACCGCCGACGCTCAGGCGCGCCCACACCCCCTCCGACGAACCCTAGCAGCCCTCCTTCCCCTTCAAACAGTGAGTTTTCACTGTTTTCTCTTTATTTTATTTAATGATTTAGTTTATAAAATAGAACAAATATGATTTTCAGTTAATGAATAAAAGTGGATCTTTATTTAGATGATTTTAGGATAAAGATTTCATTTTTATTTATATGGTTTATAGAAAAAGATGAGATTTTTAAATTATAAAATGTAAAGATTATATTTTTATATAGTAGAGAACATAAAAATATTCTTTTTATATGAAGTAGCAAAGGAAAAATATGATTTTTCTTTGATTGAATCGAAAGTTAAAAATATAATTTATATAAGCATGAAGTTAAAAATATAATTTTTATATAAGTATGATAATAAAAATATGATTTTTATTAGATGTGAAGAATAAAAATACAATTTTTATATTATATAACTAGTAAAAATTTGATCTTTATATATGTAGCAAAATAAAAATTTGATTTTTATTATATACATGTTGAAATAAAAATGTGATTTTTATAGCGATGAAATAAAAATTCGATCTTTATATATGAAGTAGAAATATAAAAATATAATTTTTATATAGAAAGAAGCGTTGTAAAAATATAGGAAGTAGAAATAAAAATATGATTTTTATTTATTGAAATGAAGCAATAAAAATATAATTTTTATTATGAACAGCGGGAAAAGGACTGCATTGGAATTTCAAACAGATTCAGACGGTTCAACAGTAAAGCACGGCGGAGTGGAACCCTCTGTGAGAAATCCTTACTTTTATTTTGATTTCTAGTTGAAATATATACTAGGATGCAGACGGTGTTTAGTAGCACCCGACACCCGTCGTCCACAGACCATGGATGACTTGTTTGTTTGATTGCTGTGTTGTGAAATTTGATTGTGTGATGTGGAATGAAATAAAATATTTTATAGTGGAAAATATTTTATAGTTAAAAATATGATTTTTAACGTGTATATAAAATAAATAGTAATAAACAAATCGAACGATTTGTTTATATACACTGATTTGACTGATATAGATTGGGTCGATAAATTTTACACATCGCCCAACTGCACAAATAAAAATCTGTGTTTGTTGATTTGAAACCCCACACGGGTATTGGGATGATATTTGACGTACACTAATCCCGATTGTTTAGTTGTATGTCAATCGATGGGTTGACAGACTGTGTAAGCGTTAATTATTTATATTTAATGTTTATGCAGTTGTGTGGTGCACTCTGGATTATGGTTGATTATTTATCGTTGCTATTATATACATGTGTTGTAGAAAATCCATATAATTAACATTATATGGTAATTGTTTGGGCCTCATTCCAATTTCAAAAATATATTCATGTGTTGAATAGAAAATGAATTCATGTGTTGAATCGAAAATATATTCATGTGTTGAATAAAATAAATTCTTGTGTTGAATCGAAAATAAATTCATGTGTTGAATAGAAAATTATTCATGTGTTGAATAGAGTAAACATTCATGTGTTGAATAAAAGCCGTGTTGACTAGATTGACGCCATTTTGACGTGAACGTTATTTATATCAATTTTATTCATTTCTATAATGAAAATAGAAAAGAAAGTGATTTCAAAATATAACGTTTTGAAAATATTATCATTTGTATATCGATGATGTGGAATATACAATTTTGATTTGAAATTGGATATGAAGTTGAAATCGTTTTGAAAACGAATTTAAAACGATTTATAAAATACGTTTTAAAAGGAAATCTACGAAATATATATAATATATATATATTATATATAGAATGGCCTGAATAGAACGCGCCGCGCCGCGGCAGTTCACGAATTTCGACCATTGACTTCGAATGGATATTACGGGAGATCCGACCGACGGATTCCCCTAAAACCGGAACCGTTGGGTTCGTACCGAAAAGAGCTTTCTAACGAATATTAGAGATTTGAAATCTAACGGTTGGATTTGGAATTATGTCCAAATCAAATTTGGAAAAGGTCGCTGTAAGTGCAGTTCGATGGCCGTTGATGGAAATCGACTGTACGGACCTTGATAAAATTATTAAAAATAGCAATAATTTGTGTAAAATCATAAGAAATGATTTGTGTAGAATTAGGACAAAAAATTCCATATTTGAAAAGATAAAAATAGATTTTTATCGAAATGAACTAGTTTTGAACTAGAATTATAATTCCATTTATTTTTAAAATAAATAAATTGGATTTGAAATGGTTTTGAAAATAACCAGAATTTCCAATATATAAAGTGGAAATGGATTTGAATCGAAATTGTCTTTGGAATATTTCAATGTTGTATTTCGTGATTATACAGATATTGTTATGGAAATTTGAAAGATATATTTATATCGTTATTTCCAATACGATATTTGTTGGTCGTAGAATTTGATATTGAATATAAGCAGATATATTTTCTATTCAGAGCCTTGTATTTAATATCAAATGTGATTTGGGTTTTTCGTGAATGGTGTCTTCATTAACACTGTTCTTAAACCCAGTTGAGAAAAAGATTAAATCTTTTTATTTAGATTTAATGAAGTGTACCAATTAAGTGGTATTTAATTGGAATTGAATTTGAATTGATTTTTGGGTTTATCATGAACATTGTTTTAAATAACACTTGTTCTTTAACCCGATAATTAATGAATGTGATTTTGGGTTTTTCGTGAACCGTGTTGTAACGAACTAGGATTTTCGACCCAGAAAATCAACATAAAACCCATGTCAATTATTCAGGCATCGAACATTCCAGATCATTAATAGAAAGATATTAGAGGGTGAGAATAGATAAGATAGAAAATTTGAATAGAAGAAGTAAGAAGAACACAATCAGAGTAAACACGAATCTCACAGCGGAACGAATAAAATATAATACATAACATAACTTTGCAATAAAACAGTATAATAACATTATCAGAGTACAACACTTACACACAGCGGAACATAACAATAGCTATATAATCCTGAAGCATCCCGCTTCCAGCTCCTCTAAGTATATCTGTAAAGACCTAAACTACTTGACTGCCCGTACAAATTTGGGCACCCAAGAGTTTACTGAAAACAAAAACAAAATAAACTCTGGGTCAGTCATGGGACTGGTGTGAGTAAACTCAAATCATTTGGCTTAACTTTTCAAAACCCTTTTCAAAAGAAAAGGTAATCGTAAGACCGATCCACACATAAACACGGACAGTTTTTACCTTACGATAACCCAAAACAGTTTGTAAAACCAATACTTCTCTGATATTATAATAATGTCTAATCACAAGTAATTAGAATCTAGCAGAACGCTTACATCTCACGTTCCACATATATATTATACAAATCAAAATCGCGGGCTCTTATTAGAGATTGGATTCCAACTATGACAAGGTATGGGACCACCTGCCGATAGTGTATCTCTAGAGGCAAATACACTGGGTTCAACAAGAACATCTTGCAACCCGGCCCACACATGACCGACCACTCATTTCGCTTGAGTGTATCGAATGTATATCACCAACGGTTGGGAGCTACCCACCGTCTTCCCGAAAAGGGACAGCATTGAACATAGATAAAAGAATGAATTGGATTTTCTCTAGATAGGTGATATACACCCTAAATGGAGCAACCCACTTAGCCATGCTGCATGCCCGATTTCTGTCATTTCCCGGTTGATGAGGCTTGAGGTCATTACGTATCTTTTGGAACACTTGACCACCATTCACTTCGAATGCCACATCGTCATACCCGTCAAATCACAAATTGATTACCTCCAAAAATACCACGGGTATAAAGCTAAGAGAAACGAATTCCTCCGCGTCCAAACGTAAGTACGTTTGAATAGATCAACTTACGCGATCCGTTAGATATACTCTGTCGGATATTCGTCCATTCACGTTTGTCCTGGACTGGACAAACCAAAGGCACTATTCTGTAAACAGGATAGCCCTTGCATAACTACGTCTTCAATTTTACATATTTGATCGCAACGCTAACGTCCATACATAGTGGTTCTCAGATAATGAATCTGATCCCGGTCTCTCCATATTAACGACGATAAAATGGTCAAAAACTTCTATAGTCGGTGATTTAACTATCAAAGAAAAACAGGTGTGCAACCAACGATATTACTTCCAGATGGAAATTATATCGATCAATCATCATTCAACATTTTCCCTTTTTGATTAAACTATCATTAATTTATCCATTTCCCCTTTCTATATATTCGTAAATTCTTATTTTCTAAATTTTGAAAATATACATCATCAATTATTGGAAAATATTTCCATCTCTGTTTCACGTATTACTGACATTCCAGTATTCTTTCTCATCAACATTTCATT
Source organism: Allium sativum (assembly GCA_030737875.1). NCBI lineage: Eukaryota > Viridiplantae > Streptophyta > Magnoliopsida > Asparagales > Amaryllidaceae > Allium > Allium sativum. The sequence continues at coordinate 389,703,767 of CM060922.1, forward strand.
TTCTATGATTAGAAAATATCTCTGATTATATTTGGAAAATGTTTCCAAAATTTATTCATTTGATTTCAACAGATGTTTAAAGTAAACATCACTAAGCCAATTTTAACCATTATACTTATTAACTAAATTCACTAAATCAATCTTCACTATCGAACCTTACCCATATCTTAGTTAAAAACGAAGTCGATCAAGTTGGGGTATAATTACCTCTCAGACCTTAATTGAACAACCTTCCTAACCTTGAAATAGACAAAGTTTACCCTTTTTAAACCTTTAACAACTTCCTTACGTAACTCTCGGATTCTATTTACGAACCCACTTCTTTATTTTAAAACATTTATTATAACTATAGCGTTATAATCCCTTCTTTCTAAATATCAAATTTCAAAATATAACTTTTATTCCTTAATTTAACTAAATAACTAAACCACTAATCTATAAATAAATAAGTAAATCTTGATTAAAACAAAAAGTAACTATTACTTTTCCCAAATTCGATATAATCAAATTCAACTTATAATTCTCTTTCGAATAATCACTATTCGATAACTCTCTTTCGAATAACTATATTCGATAACTCTTTCTTTGAATTACTACATTCAATAATCTCTCTTCAAATGATCCACATTCGATTAACTTTCTACGAATGATTTACATTCGATTAACCTCCTTTTGAATAAACTATATTCAATTAACTACTTTAATTCTATTCGAATAACTATTTCGAATAACTATTTCGAATAACTCCTTTGGATTAACTCATTTGGATGAACTCGATTTGATTAACTCATTTGATTAACTTACTTGATCAACTCAACTTATTTAACTCTTAACTAATAACTAATATTCGATTAATTTATATTCGAATAACTATGTCTGTTTAAATTTATTTCGAATGGCTAATATTCGACTTAATTCCATTCGTTTGACTCTAGATCGTAGCGATCACAATGGTTACGCCTGATTCCCTCAGGAAACATCCGACCGCCATAGGCTATCTGCAGCCCTGCGAATTACGCTAGCAGTCGTACGAAATGGCAACACATCCTAAATAACTATGTTTGACTATCTCTATCTCAAATAACTATATTCAATCAACTCTAATTAAATAACTAATATTCAATAAATTCTAATTCGATTAACTCTATCTAATTAACTCTAACTGGTTTACTCCTTTGATTCACTCTACGTTTATTCAGTTTAAATATCGATGTTGAAATCGATTCTTACTTCTCTATATAAGTCCTGACTTATATATTCTATTTATCCAATGATAAACAGTTCCTTTAATTTATAAATTATTCTTCTCAATCTATCGGTCAGAATAGATTCTATTTAAAACGTTTGCTTTAAATCCATAACATGTTGTACCCGTGTGCGAAGCACGGGTTTAAATCTTTCAAATGTAAAATTCTCCTTTTGTATAATTCTAGTCACTTTTCAAGTGTTTCCCTTTTAAAATCAATTTATTTACCAAACAATTCTCTTTTTGATAATTCTATTTATTCTATAAAATATTTTCTTTTTATATAAAATCTATTGATTTTGTAAGAAATTCCTTTGATAACCTAACTATTTCCTTTCTATTTGTTTAACACATTTCCCCTTTCTATTCTATTTAATTTCAACTAAATATCCCTTTTCAATTCTAATTGTAAATAGTTTTACAAATATTTCTTTTCAATTCTATCTATTTAATTTACAAATGATTATTCTTTTTAAATCTATTTATAAATAAATATTTTCTCTTATAAAATCTTTTGATTTTATAAATAATTCTTTTTCAATATAACATTGAAAATTTTCTTTTTAACATTCCAGTATTCCTTATGGTATTTAACATACCATATAACAATGATCAGTATCATTCAACCATACAAAATCAACCACAGATTTCATATCACATCATATAACACAATATATGAAAAACAGTAAAAATGTTGAGGAACCCAGTTGGGTCCCTCCGATCTGTTTCCCTGCATCCACAGATGTTAAACAATAAAATTAACATCAATTTCATTTCACTATGAAATATTCTGCCAAACAGAATCAATATTTGATTAATGATTTATATTTATATCGTTATCTATATTTTCAATCAACTAACTAGCAGTTCAACCAAACAGCCAACACACAGCAAACAACCATCATTTATAGATTCTAAAAATATTTTATAAAAATATAAATTGAGTAGAATTAGTGAGATTACTCACATTGTACGGTTATCGTTAAATAACGATAATTGGTCATTGATTTGATTCAGGCGTTTAATTTCACCGTAAATCCAAACGAGCTTCAATTCACTCTCGGTTAGTTCTATTCTGTAGGCGCCGTCCATACGATCCCAACGGATCTCGTTTTGATGATTTCCGATAATATATGGGCAAGTTATTATCGTTACAAGTGTATACAATATTTAAATGGATTTAAATATAAGACTTTAATTACTGGGCCTTACCCAATCCTTTTCTCGGCCCATACACAGTTGCTAATACCCAACCCGCTTGTGATCTTCTTCTTCCCCGAAGATACCCACTTCCGCTCAGTAAAACTTCAACATTTCCCAAACTTTAACCACCTCGTTCTCTTCTATTTCAACGTGAAAAATCAAACGGCCTTCACCATATTGCTTCCCGTCCTTCTCTCCATCTTGCCAATACCAACAAGATCAACTCGAGCTCACAACCGAACTCGCGACTTCTAGATAATACCGTGACCCCAAATGTCGACATGGACACTTTATAGCACCGAAACCCACGGAAATTGGTATACTGATGCGGTTTTTCTCCCTCAATCCAAAAACGAACGTGATTCCATACATCGCTGCTTAAATCGAGGTAAAAAGGGAACCCTAGAATTCACTGTTAAAAACCACGGATTGGAAACTGATGTCAAACTCAATAATATACACACCAACGTGAAGAGGAGGATTCAAGGATCACCAATATATAAGTAAAATGATTTATAGGATTTAACTTGATTTGTTTGAGAATTTAGAAGTTGAAATTTTCGGTGAGGAGAATTTGAAGTGGCGGCTTCTTTTTCGTTTGAACAGAGAAAAATAATTTAGGGTTAGGCAACGATGTTGGGTATTTATAGTGTAAGTAAAATATTTTTTTATTCGATTATTTTATTTTATTCTAAGCAAACTCTATTTTTCTATGTCCTCTAAAATTCCTGTGATCACACACGACCCCCAAAAATCACGAAAATGGACATGTAGCTACTGTTTGACATTACGGTCCCAACAAAATTGGTTTCGTCGAATTCCGACTCCGTTTGCTCACACAGCATATTTTTAACTGTCAAATTATCGACTGCATTTCACATTAAAATCCCATACGGCCACATACTGACTTCAAAAATCACGGAAATTGAAATCTAGCAATAATTTAATATTGCGGATCCAAAAAATTAGTTTCGTTGAATTCTGAGGTCGTTTGCAAAACCGGCTATTTTTAAAGCTCTAAATAACCCTTTTAAATATATAAATATATTTAAAAACAATTAAATTTAATATTTAAAAATAAATATTATCGTATATATTCGCAGTGGAATACCATACAACTCCACTGGGATTTATAACCTGATATTTCAAATCCAGTGTTACATTGATATTCGATTTTTATTTAAAAATCCATTTTAAAATATAAATGAATCGATATAAATTAATAAGGAATTCCATAGCGACTTTTCTAAAATTTGATTTGGACATAAATAAAAATCCACACGACAAAATCTAGATTTTTCTCTTTCATCAGAAAAATATACTTCACCAGCTCCTAACGTTTCTTGTTTCACAGAAATCCGATTTAAAATGGACCATGTACATTCAGTTAAAGTTCAAATCGCCAAATAGCAAACTGTCGTGCCATATCGAGCTCGATTATAATTATATTATAATTATACGTTCAAACTGCCGTTCGAATAATAAATTCGTTATTCTAAATCAAATTCTAAACTGAATTAAATATCACCGATGATCCAATTCACAACATATTGTGAATTCCACTATTTCTGACTATTTCAGAAATTAAATATATTATTATATTATTTATTTTAATTAAATATTCAATAATATTACATTCTGGTCATTTTAAATAACCAAACCATTATTCAAATAAGTAAATAAATTAATTATATCGCTGAAAAATGCGGGTCGTTACACGTGTTTTAGATGACATTGGTTCTTTAACCCAGTTAAAGACAGGATATTGATTTCTGTGAAGATTAAAACTAAGTGGGGTTTTAATGAATCTTTAATTAGATTGAAATGATCGAGAATGGAGTATCACCAGTTTTGTTCCAAGCGATAGTTAAATCTTTAATTAGATTTGAACGTGAAATGGTAATTGAATTTACCTATAACACTGTGGTGTTAGATATGAAGTATGACCAGTTTTACTTCATGGGATGAATAGGTTGGGATTGGGAAATAAAATAAATGATTACTTCGGTGTGGTTCGCTAATCCCGACTAGTTTGAATTGATATTCAAAAGAAGATTAAACAATTAATTTAAAGAATTTATCTTTGATAAAATTAATGGGAACCTTTCCCAAAGTATAAGAATATTTGAATAAAAGAATATTCTGAATTGGAATGAGGCGTATGTTGTGTTTGTGTAACACTTGTTTATTATATACGCGAGTTATTCAGAAAGACCGGGTTTATCCCATTCTGAGTAACTGATTCGACGTGGTCTCGAGGATTAAGACGGTGGTCGAAGACCGGAGGTCTTCACATCGTTTGGGTGATTACTGATGATCTTGATTGGGCTGTACACCCAAGAGGAGGGAATCAGTTGGCGATCGTCCAGACGTACTTGGAGATCGATGGATATGCGAGGTACAAGGTGCCTCCGGTTTCGTTCAGACCTAGAACGAACTTGTAAATGGACTGTGTGTCTGACATTGGATTTTATTCTGTGTGATTGATTTCTATTAAATATATATCTGTTTGGCGGCGGAGAATTTATTCTCTTGCTTAACCCCCTTCTCTGAGACGTACGAGCTCAGGGGTTATATATTGATGGATATCAATGGCATGGAGTGAATTGCCTGTGTGGCATGCCTAAGTGGCAATTGATCAAGGCTTCTGTTGAAAAGCAAAGTCTTGTGGTTGATGATCAAAGCATCACCTGTGTGGCATAGCTTTGTGTAACATTGATTCATGAGCCTCACACCCCGGTTGTGAACCAGAAACGGGAGAGGACATCAGGGAGGGCATGCGTTTCCTTCTAGTTAGGGTGGTGTCAGTGACCTACCAGCCCTGACATTTATATTATTTTCACCTTTGTGGTTATTGCTGTTGCGAGGCGCCTCGGATATATCGGTGACTGTGTGGAGCCGATGGAGTCATTTGGCTCATTTACGCCCCCAAAGGGCGGGGAAAAGTAGTGTTCAGGCATAATAATCCACATCGGTGGACCGGCCCTGACGATCCATGGGGCAGCTGCGGCTGTTCCTGAGACATGGGCTAGATTGTCTCGAAGCTGGTGAGGACGATCCCTTGCCTCGGTTCATAGATGGAAACCCAACTTCCAATATGTGACTTTGCGGTTTTGTTTATAGAGCCTAGTATGGCGACATAGTGGTATGGGGCACTTATGTCGTCTATGATTGATATTTATGATTGAAATTGTTTTGACACTATACACTTATAGTAATAAAAGATGAAATTTAGCGTATCAAGCATTCTTTGGCTATTATAAGGTAAAAACCCTATCCTTCGGCTTGCGTTGCATTGTGTGATGGGACCTGGGTCTTATAATAGCTTCATTTTTCTTTATTTAGCATTGCGCTGTTGTTTTATGCACTGGTATTCTTGGGAGGAAACCCGTTCCGTGTTATACGGCATGGTACCTTGATTTACCTAACTTCAAAATAAAGATTAATAACTGTTTTAGTTCTCACACCAGTCACATGACTGACCTGGAGTTTATTGTTTTAACCTAAACTCTGGGTGCCCTTATTTTGACACGGGCAGCTAGTAGTTTTGGTTTTGCAGATTTATATTCACAGGATCCTGATTTACAGCTGGAACGATACACGGAAAGCTCTGTATCCGTGTATTACTTTCAGTTGTGTATTGTATTATCTTTCCGCTGCGATGTATTTAAATGTAATTTAAATCTCTGATATTCTCTGTGTAATATTTATTCATACTCTGTATATTCTTGTATTCTGATGGAATAGTTGTAATAAACAATGAAATGTTCTTTTATTTGCGTTCTGATGTGGCTTGTCTTCAAAGTATCCGGGCTTCCCTTACCGGGGAAGTTACGGGTCTTCACATTCTATTTATTTGATGTAGACACTATTATATTATCATCGGATTTGATATCAAAAATATTTTGGGTTTGTAATGACCTGGATTTTTTGCGACTTTGGTTATTGCCATAAACACGATAACGACTAACCAAAACATCGAAAAAACCTGGTAATTAGTGAAAGAAATTAGAGGGTGAGAATAGATAAGATAGAAACTTAGAATAGAAGAAGAAAAGAAGAGCTTACACCATCAGAGTAACACGAATCTCACAGCGGAACGGATAAAATATAACATATAACATAACTTTGAAATATAACAGTTATGTATACAATAGCACTTATCAGAGTACAGCACTTACAACAACAGTTATAAAATCTTGAAGCCTCCTGCTCCCCGCTCTCCTGGTATATCTGTAAATCCCGACTACTTGACTGCCCGTACAAATTTAGGCACCCAAGAGTTTAGGGAAAACAAACAAAATAAACTCCGGGTCAGTCATGGACTGGTATGAGTAAAACAGTTTATAACAGTTATACAGGTATATGATATCTCATAAGACCATGCCGTGAATATGGAACGGGTTTTTCCCTTATGAGAACCCAACATCTTTGACAAGCAATATCATTCTGATATTATAATATTTCTAAGTACAAATAGATATAAATCTAGCAGAACGCTTTCATCTCACGTTCCACATATATAGTATACAATCAAAACCGCAAGCACGTATTGGGTAATGGATTTCCATCTATGACAAGGTATGGAACCACCTTCTGCTAGTGTACCTCTAGAGAGGAATACACTGAGTTCAACAAGAACATCTTGCAACCCGGCCACACATGACCGACCACTCATTTCGCTGAGTGTATCGAATGTATATCACCAACGGTTGGGATCAGCAAACATTTCCCGAATGGGACAGCATCAACAATAGATTTTTAGAAGTAAATGAAACTCTAGATAAGGTGATTATACACCCTAATAGGTGCGACCTACATAGCCATGCTACCTCCCCAATTTCTGTCATTTACCGGATGTGAGGCTAGAAGCTACGCTTATCTTCACATCAGATTCACTTCGAATGCTACATTGTCAGATCCATCGAAAATCACTAATTGACGTCTACAACGGTACATTACGTGTTAGCTAAAGAAGTTTCCTTCTCCGCTTCCTCTCTTGGTACGGTTGAAGAAATCAATGTACGTGACCTTTCTGGAAATACTCTGTCAGACATTCATCTTCATTCACTTAAAATGTCACATCGTCATACCCGCCAAATCACAAATTGACTTATCCAAAAATAACACGGGTATAAAGCTAAGAGAAACGAATTCCTCCGCCACCAACATGAATACGTTTGAACAGATCAACTTACGCGATCCATTGGATATACTCTGTCAGACCTTCGTCCATACAAGTTGTCCTAGGACTGGACAAACCGAAGGCACTATTCAGTATATCCATCTTAGTCACTGTTATCTAAGACTTATACAACAGCTCTTGCACTTTACTCCGTCTTCACTTATCTTTGCCATATATGATTCGCAACGCTTATGCCAATACAGAGGGGTTCTTTGGATAATAATCCAACCGGTCTCTCCATAATAACAACGTTAAAATGGCCAAAACTTCGATAGTCTGTGAGTTAACTATCAAAGAAAAATAAGTGTGCAAACAACGATATTATTTCCAGATGGAAATTATATCGAACAAGCATCTTTCAACATTCATCTCCTTAGTTCATTTTTCATCTCCTGTTTCCCTATATTCAACATTTGCTATTTTCTAATGCTTTAGAAAATATATTTATTAACACTGGAAACATTCCATTCCTTGTTTTCTGTATTAGAAAACAATTCTGATTCTTGTTTGGAAAACATTTCCAAAACTCCTACGTTTGGATTAAACAGATGTTTAAATAAAACATCGCTCAACCCATTTCCTTTAATTACTAAATTCACTTTACCATCCTTTACTGCCGAACCTTAACCATTTCTTAGTTAAAACGAAGTCAATCAAGTTGGGGTATAATTACCTCTCAGACCTTAACTGAACAACCTTTCTAACCTTGAAATAGGCAAAGTTCACTTTAAATTTCTTTAACTCATTTCCTTACTTAACCTTTCTTTCGAATAACTATATTCGATTAACTCTTTCAATTAACTCTATTGGACTGACCCTATTGGATTAACACTATTTGATTTAACTCTAATCGACTTATTCTTTTTCACTTAACTCCTGTCGAATAAACTATATTCGATAATTCCTTTAACTCTATTCGAATAAATTATATTCGATTAACTCCTTTAACTCTATTCGAATAAACTATATTCGATTAACTCCTTTACTCTATTCGAATAAACTATATTCGATTAACTCCTTTACTCTATTCGAATAAACTATATTCGATTAACTCCTTTAACTTTACTAGATTTGATAACTCCCCTTTCGAATAACCAATATTCGATTAACTCCTTTGGATTAACTAACTTCGAATAACCAATATTCGATAACTCCTCTTCGAATAAATAATATTCGATAACTCTTCTCGAATGAATAACATTTGATTTCTCCACTCGAATAAACTATATTCGATTACTCTTCTCTCGAATACACTATATTCGATAACTCTACTTCGAGTAAGTGATATTCGATAACTCTACTCGATTAATTCCATTTAAATAACTCTAACTGGTTAACTCTAATTCTAACTGGTTAACTCTAATTCTAACTGGTTTATTTAATCGATTATTTCTAACTCTAATCGACTTCTCCTATTTGAATAACTCTTATTTGATAACGTTTATTCATTTATAAAGATTTACTTTTAGTAACGGTTCTTCACTTTATAAATGTTCTCTTTAATAATGTTACTTCACTTATACAAGTGTTGTGCACATATTCTGTTTAAAACTATCGGTGTTAAAACCAATATCTCTTCTCTATATAAGTTCAGACTTATATATTCTAGTTATCGAATGATAAATATTTAATTTAATTTATAAACTATTATTTATAAATTAATCCCTTTCTATTTATCTGTTAAAAACAGATTTCCATTTTCTATTCACTTTCTAAAACATTTCTTTGATTTAGTTCTATTTATTCATCAAATAAATATTCCTTGATTTAATCCTATTTATTTAACACATCAATATCTCTCTTTTAAATTTTATTTATTCTAACAAATAAATATCCCCTTTATATTTGTTTTACATATATATTTCCTTTCTATTTGATTTACCAAATATACCCCTTTATATTTGATTTACCAAATATACTCCTTTATATTTGATTTACCAAATATATCCCTTTATTCAAAATCCTTTTTCTGTTATATATATAAAATCCATTGATTTTATATAAATAAATTATTTTCAAAATATACTTTGAAAATCCCTTTATCACATTCTGGTATTTCTTATGGTATTTAACACACCATATAACAACGATAACTATTGTCCAAACACACATAATCAACGTCAGATTATATATCACATTATATATCACAATATACAAATCACAGTAAAATAACAGTTGAGGAATCCAGTTGGATTCCTCCAACCTGTTTCCCTGCATCACAGATGTTAGACAATATAATTAACATCAGTTTCACTTCACTGTGAAATATTCTAATAACAGAATCACATATAAATGTCTCATGGTTTATATATATATATATATAAACACACACACACACACACACACACACACATATATATATATATATATATATATATATATATATAATTCTACTAACTGACTAGCAGTTCAATCAAACAGTCAATACGCAATCAAACAGACAATATTCTAACAGTTCTAAAAATACAACATGAAATTATAAACTGTTCAGAATTAGTGAGATTTACTCACATTTGTCGATTATCGTTAAATAACTAAATTGTCGGTTGATTCTGAACTGACGTTATACTTTGTCATAAATCCAGATCATTCCAAACCCAAAACGATTAGTAGCCTCTTCCTCTTCACAGTAAATGCCGTAACCCCTCAACATCAATGACCATTTTCCTTTTCACGATAATCAAATACAAATCACTAACAGGTAAATTAATAATTAACTAATCACTCACTTATAACTAACCAATGACTTACTGTAAATGTCGCGCTCATAATGTTTCTTCCCTATCCATTCTGAAACCGCCTTCTCTACTGATTCACCATCACCACTTCACGAAATTCCTTTATCACTTCAAAAAGAAACACAAACAAAGACACTAATTTACAAATGAAAATCACCACTGTGCTTCTCTACCTTTCCTCATTCCTCCTAACAACATGCGCTACTCCCCACCTGCTCAAAACAGAACACGATACCCTCTTCACCATCATACCCTTCAGGTACAGTTCGAACTCCTTCAATTCAACAAGTCCTGGACGATTAAATAACCATATTTTTCCACGTCCACAAATTAACAATCAAACAAACCCATTACTACCTTTTCTTCCTCAGTTCGAGCTCCATCTGTAGACCTCAGCCTCTCCCAGTTCGAACCAGACTCACAGTCGCGGCTCTCAATCCCCCCCCAACACTGGACGTGCAACATTTTGTTGCTGCCTTCTCCGAGAAACCAAAGCAAGATGCGAGATTCCAAAACCAATCCGGATACCCACTTCGATTCCACGCTCGTCGCCCCCAATTTCCGAAACACGCAACCCTAACTCACGCTGGAAACACTCCAGTGAACGAACCCGACTTCGAATCCCTCAACGAGTACACCAGCGCGTAGAGAAGAAGTCTCTGATCCCAAATATATACATATTCTAGTTTATTGGATTTCTTTTAGATTTTCTTTCTTGCGTTTCCATTTTTGTTGACAATGAGGATGGCGGCTCCTCATTTGACCGGTGGAAATAATAGTTTAGGGTTAGGATATTTTAAGGATTATATATAGAGATTTTTATATATATATTTATTCGAATTTTATATTAATCTATAAGCAAACGATATTTTTCCTTGTCCTCTAAAATTCCTGTAACCACATACGATACCCAAAAATCACCAAACTGGACATGTAGCTAAAGCTTGACATTATGGTCCCAACGAAACTGGTTTCGTCGAATTCCGACTTCGTATGCTTACACAGCGTATTTATAACCGTCGAAATACTTATTGTTTTTCACTCTAAAAATCCGTGCGGCCACACAGTGACTCTAAAAATCACGAAACTGGAAATCTAACAACTATTCGACATTGCGGATCCAACAAAATTAGTTTTGTCGAATTCCGACTTCGTTTGCAAGCCCTAAATAGCCTATTTAAATATATAAATATATTTAAATATAATTAAATTTAATATTAAAAATTAAATATTATCGTCTATATTCACAGAGGAATACCGTACAACTCTACTGAGATTTATAACTTGATATTTCAACTCTGGGTCAACCCAATATTCGTTTTATATTGAAATCCCTTTTTAAAATATTAATAATTCTTTTATAAATTAAAAAGGAATTCCACAGCGACTTTTCTAAAATTTGATTTGGACATATCTCAAAATCTACACAATGAAATCCCGATTTTTCTCTTCCACTAGAAAGATATACTCCACCAGCTCCACACGTTTCTTGTTTCACTGAAATCCGGCTTAAAACGAACCCTGTACATTCAGTTGATGTTCGAATCGCCAATTTACGAACTGCAACGCCATTTCGAGCTTGATTTTAATTATATTATAACTCTACGTTCAAACTGACGTCGATCGAATATATTCGTCAATATACTTCAACTCTAAGCTGAATTAAATATCACAGATGATCCACTTCACACCATATCGCCATTTCAGCCAATTCTGATTATTTCAGAATTAAATATATTATTTAATTTATTATTTTAATTAAATATTCACCATTATTTAATTTTAACGACCATTACATCCTTTTAATCACCCTTTAAATAATTAAATAAATTAATTATAATACCTCTGCCAATGCGGGTCATTACAATCTTTCCCACTTAAAATAATTTCGTCCTCGAAATTGCTAAAAGGTAGGGGACGACCCTATCGACTGGTTAGAACATATTTGTTCACTTCTTAACTCCAGTTTCAACTGGACCAATATAAATTCAATTAAATTATTAATTAATTCTTATCAATGAAAATTTTCAAAAATGCTGAAAATTTTCTAATGCCTTAACTCTTCGAAAAATTTCGCCAGCACCTCCTTTGTACTGGTCAATAGGTCAAACTCCAACTCGTCTCTCTGGGCCATCTCCATCCCAAAAGAAAATCAAACAGCCAAGCGGCTTGCCGATCGGCTCATCAAAATCTCATACCATATGAAATATAAACTTGTACCTTTTGTCGGGCATATCAACTCTATCACTTCCATATGCTATCAACCCAGCATATACCACTCTTATCCCAAATCAAACTCCGAAATCACTTTTATCTCCAACACAACCATTCGCTTTTTACCAAGCCAAATATCATTTCAACTCGAGTTCCTTCTCGATTCCCAACTCTTAACTTGATTATCACATTTCACTTCAAATTTGAATCACACAATCCAATTTGTCTTGATATAATTCTAATTCAATCTCAGTTACCACTTTACTGTCTTTATTTTAATTCAAATTTGCTTTCACAAATTTCTGTTAAATTTGTTTTTAATTCAAACAGTCTTTCCTTGGGAGTTTTCAAACAGTTTACTCTTTCCAAAAATCAAATTTTCCTTTTGAACATGTCACTGAGCCCTTAATTAAAATTCCATTAGTTAAATCACTTCTCTATTTCTTTATCAATATTTGTTAACCAAATATTTTCAATAACCATATTGGCCTTTTATGTTATTTGGAAAACATTTCCAAATATCGCCTTCCTTTATTTTCTAAACCTTAGAAAATATATGCTATTTATAATTGGAAAATATTCCAATTACCTATCTCTTTTCCGATCTCGTTTATTTCTATACTTAGGAAATATTCTTTATTATATTTCCAAGCTTACACTTATTTGGGTTAAACCGGATGTTTTGTAAAACATCGTTACGACAACCCAAATACTATATTCAACTAAAACTAATTCAACATTGATCTTCGAGCCTGAAATCTTACTATTTATTTGTAAATAATGAAATCAATCAAGTTGGGGTATAACTACCTCTCAGACCTTGACTGAATAACATTTATAACGTCAAAACAGATATGACTACTTACTCGAATAATCAATACCATACAACTAATTCTTCACTTTTCATCATGTATACATTTTCTCTTTCTATTCTTACGAGATTTTATTCTAGACTTCCTTTTTGATTGTACTATTCTATTTCTAAGTTCGTTTCCTTATCGACTTCTATATATCTCGATACGTTGATTTCTAACTATCAAATTATCTAAAAAATATTCTAACTCCTTAAATTCTCGGAAAAATTCGCCATAACCTCCTTTGTACCAGGAGCATCGGGATATTTCTAATAGCCTCCCATGGCCCTCACCAATCCAAAAGAAAAAAAAGAAAATGCCAAGCGGCTAGCCGATACGGCGCATAAAATCTCATATATGAATTAAATACATACCTTTCCATCGAGCATTCTATTTATATACCTTCATACCTTATCCGTACCTATCTCATGTATATTTATACCTGCCCAATCTATTTTAACTATACCTGGTCTTTTTAACTCAATTCGTTAATGAATTTGTTAATTAACTCTTTAGTCTATTTCATCTTTATATTTGAACATGACATGTTCAAATATATTTTAACTTGCTCATTAACTAATTTGAATCCAAATTTCAAATTAAGTTCTACATTCGATTTCGAATATCCATGTAACAACCCGGAAAATCAGGACCAATTTTAAAAATTTATTTTAACAAATTTTAATGGAAAATGCGTCAGAATTTAAAATTTTCATTTTTTTATTAAACTATTGAATGACTTTGAATATAAATTTTATGATTAATGAATGATTTCAAATTTGTTTCTAATAAAAAATTATTTGTAATTAGATATGAAATTCTTCTATAATTGTGAAATAAGAAACGTGCGCTGCTTTGTTCATATTAACATAATTTATTTCATAATATTAGAATTTAAAACGAACAACGTTGCTTATACGCGGTACGCGTTCGCTAAAATATAAAAATTAAGAATTCTAGTAATACTACAGGCATCAATAGAAATATTTTCAAATGACAAAAGTGAGACAACATTAACGCTAAAAGTTCATTTATTACATTTTCTTACAGAATTGGAAACGTTAGCTAAATGTATGTCTAAAATCTCTAAGCACTTAACTGACCTATTTCAACATCAAATGAAATACTTTGAATTCCATTTATGCATTAAGTATTGAATCATCACTTCCATATCAGAAACATAAGGACAACAATAATAATACATGTTGCATGCGTTTTTTTTTCTTCATGTCCTTTTGTTTCTTTTGATATCTCTCTTTTGCAAACGATTATATAAATAAAATGTTTTAATATGAAGCTTGCAAGGATTAGGGAAGGACTAAAATTAGAAAGAAATTTTGAGAGAATAATCAACTGTGAATATACGTGAGAATAAAGGATGAATGGAAACGTTAGGTAAATTAAACAGATTGTTATAAATGGATACAAGTCTTATATGGAAAATACTAATGGCCTAAATGAATATTGGGCAAAAGAAAAGAATGGTTTAAATTTAGAAAATAATGAACATGTAAGGGAAACATTAATATTAAGAGAGGTACGTTGAACATAAAAAGGTAATCAATGTTTGCACCAACAAAATCAATCGCATGAATTAAGACTATCCTTCCAGAATAAAATAAATATGCCATATTTTGTCCTTTTTTAAATACAAGAAAGAAAAGATAAGATAAACACCCATTAAATTAAATATTATTTAATATATATATAACCTAAGGTATATATGCGGTATAGAATACGAAACCCTAAACACCTTCTTCCAGCCGCCTTCCTTATGAATCAATGGCCGAACTCCTCCGAACTTAATCCCTTATTTTTTTCCTAAATGTCTTGAATTAAAACAAATCTCTAACCACAAATCGAAGAACACTTCAAGATCTTTCTAACCAACGGTGATGATCGACGATGGGGGTTTCTGGTGGCCGGAATTGGGTGGAAAGGCGGCGCATTGGGGGCGGATTTCTGGGCGATGGTGAGGTGCGAGCTGGGGGTCCTTCTGGGCGATGGATGGTGGCTCGATGGTGGTCAGTGTGGTGGTCTCGGATCGAGGTCTGATGCCTCGTACGGCGTGCGCCAGTGAGGAGTTGGCGGTCGATATGGGTTTCAATGTACAACAGAAAGGAACGAAGAAGAAAGGGGTTAAGTCCCTTAACCAATGCAATTAATCCTTAATTAATTATTTAATTATTTCATTTTTTGAAATCAAATGTTTATAATACAATAACTTCTTCAAACAGAAACGAAATCGAACGAAACAAAGTTCGTTGAACTCGTATGGACAAGGGCTTCGCTATGAAACAGTCCAGGACTGAAATGGAGCAAGTCATGATTTGAGGGAAATTCCAATCTGAACTGATCTGAATGGAAAGCTATTTGTGAGATTTCTATTTTGTGATTCAAATTAATTATTTACTGAAATGTGAAATTACATTTATTTCATAAAGTTCATGTGATGTTGTATATCTTTATTGAAATGTTGGTTGTGTTGTGGCTTGAATTGAAATTTTGGTATGTTTGATTTTGGTTATAATAATGAAAATGAATTGTGATTGTGGTGGAAATATATTTTAGTGTTATGAATAAATTTGTTTATGTTTTAAATAGTAAAACATTAATACATTGGAAACCACATTTAAATGTGAAGTATGTTAATAAAATAGTTCGTGTTAGAAAACTTGTTTTACATTAAAAATTATATTTTAACGTATTGAATATACATAAACATTTGTTCGTGTTTAGAAAATAAGTTTTACATTAAAATTATATTTTAATGTATTGAATGTACATAAATATTTGTTCGCATTTAGAAAACAAGTTTCACGTTAAATTATATTTTAATGTTAAGAATGTACATAAGAATTTGTTCATATTAGGAAAACACGTTTCACATTAAATTTACATTTTAATGTTATGAAGGTAAACAAATTTTGTCATAGGAAACATCATTACAAAAACTTTATTTTTAGTGTAATGAATAGATTTACAAAATTGTACATGTTATGAAATGAAACATGTTTTTACATTAATCTTTATTTTTAATAAGATGATCATTTCTAAATAAAAATGTGCACACATTAACTTTACATTTTTAATGTTAATAAGACATTAAAAAGAAACATTGTCATGTTAAATTATTTTCACATTGGAATTCATATTTCAACTTAAAAGGATCATTATAAAACATGTATTTTTATTGTCATTTGTTACCATAAAATGGATTAAAACAAAAAGAATGTCTTTTTATCGTCACTTGTTTTACAATATAAAGAATGAAATAAAGAGACTAGGTTTCATTATGTCATTTAACAAAAGGAGTAGAATAATATAAATTCTCCATGTTTTAAACTTATAAAACATGTTTACATTAAAAAGTATATTTTAATGTAATGAATGGCGTAATATAAATTGTCCATGTTTCAAACTTATGAAACATGTTTACACTTAAAACGTATATTTTAATATAATGAATGGTTTAAAAAAATTTGTTCATGTTTTAAAATGTAAAACATGGTAACATTAAAAACTCTAGTTTAATACAATATATGAAAAGAACATTTTTTTTTCAACTGTAACAACACAGATTTTGCCCGGACCTAATCGATCGAAAATTGACCAAGACCGTTCAAAACTCGAATACGTTAACTTTGGGAATACAATTCATAAGAACAAATAACAATAGACTTTTATAGACATTATAATAATGTTACATCAGAATATAGAATATCAGAGTACATCAAATAAAGGAATGATACAGCGGAAGTTAAATTACAATACATAAATACAATACACAACGGAAGACTATAAATGCTCTGGACACAGCTTTAAGCTTCAATCCAGGATCCTGCTAAAAGAATAGATATCTGCAAAACAAGCTACTCGACTGCCCGTGTGGAAAAATATGGGCACCCGAGTTTGCCAGTGAAACAAACTACAGGACAGTCATGGGACTGGTATGAGAAATCTTAACTAAACTAATCTAATGATAAGGCTAATCACAGGACCACGCCGCTAACGCGGAACGGGTTTACTCCATTGGATTGCCAGTGCATAAGTAAAGTAAATCGTTCAAATAACGCTATGCTTTTTAGAAAAAAATGAAACCATTATAAGACCCAAGTCCCATCACGCAATGCAACGCAAACCGGAGCATAGGGTTTTACCTTATAATGGTCAAAAGATGCTTGATACGATAAAAACGGATTTGATATTAGTGTGTATATGTTCTAATAAAAAACATTTCAATCATAATGTATCAATCATAGACGGCATGGGTACCATATATCATGTCGCCATACTAGTTCTACATTCAAAACCGCAAGGTCGTATTGGAAATTGGATTTCCATCATGAGTCGAGGCTAGGGGCAAGCACCTCTCCGATTTGAGACACTCGAGCAAATGCCTCAGGATCCCCCGCAGTGAACCCTTGGAGCGGTAGGGCCGGTCCCCGCCTATCGGCAGTGGATTAGTTATGCCTGAACACACGCTTCCCGGTCCCTTTGGACCTATAGTATGACCACTAACGGCCTATAAAAATCCAAGGCGCCTCAAAATCCATCATCCACATAAGTAAAATGCCAGCCAGTTTAAGCACTGACACCACTTCTAGCTTGAAAGAAACGTGTGCACTCCCTACGGTCCATATCCCGTTTTTGACTCATACCGGGGTGTGAGGCTCGCGAAGTCACGCTATACTCAAAGCTATGCCGTAATAGGCTATGCTTTGATCATCCCACAAGGCCCTGCATTTCAAAAAAAGCCTTGATCATTTGCATCTTGGCGTGCCACATTGACAATTCACGCCATGCGATCAATCACTATTAATATATACCAGGGTGTTAAGTAGAGAATAAATTCCCCACCACCAAACAGACATACATTAATAGAAATCGATTTAATTCACATGGAACGAAATCCAATGTCAGAAACGCATCCATTTACAAGCTTATGCTCTGGGTCTGAGCGAAAACCAAATCCGAACAATCAACAATAGTCCGGACGGCTACCACTGAAGCCCCTTCAAGGTAGCTACTCCCATCATGGGTCTCAGTAGCAACACATCCATTCGATGTGAAGATCGTCGGTCTTCAAACACCGTCTTCATCTTCGACTCTTCATCGTCGTAGTGATTATCCGGAATAGGTTAAACCCGGTCTTTCCGAATAACTTGCGTATTTTTATAATTAAGTACTATAAAAACACATCCAACGCCTCATTCCAATTCAGAATATTCTTTTAAATAAAATATTCAAATTATTCTATCAAAGATAAATTCTTTAACTTTATACTCAAATCTTTCTTTAAAGATTTATTAAAAATCCAATTTGGTTTTAAATATCAAAATCATTATTTAATGATTATTTAATTTTAAGAAATTAATCTTATCCTTATTTGAGTTAAAGAACTAATGTCATTTAAAACACTGTTCACGATAAACTCAAATTCATCTCCCATTAAATATGGGATTTTCATAAAAATCAGACCAATGTATAATCGATATGAATTTCTGTATCGGGCTATTAATATAAATGGAATAACGGTAAAGCCTTTTAAATTCCATATATATTAACGGCCTTCTTTTACAGAAGCTCATCTCGAATATTATTAAATCAAATTCCATTCAATCCCAATTTAATATATTAAATTGGAAAACTTTACTCTTGGAAAATATTCCATTTTAAATCTTAATAAAAGATTCATAAATCCCAAATTATATTTCATTGCAAACTGGGTTAAAGAACAAGTGTCGTTTAAAACACTGTTCACGATAAATCCAATTTACATTTCATTTTATTCCAATTATCAAATATGATTGAAACTCTAAAAATCTTAATTAAAAGATTTATTCTTTTCTCAACTGGGTTAAGAACAGTGTTATTTAAGACACCATTCACGGCAACCCAAAAATCCAATTTATTCTATTTAATTCCAAGTAAATATTAACTTATTGGAAAACTTTATTAAATCTTAATTATAAGATTTGTTCTAGTTAATAACTAGTTCATATCGATAAAATATATTTTTATCTCTTCACTATTGGAAATTTTCATCTAAATTCCTTTTAAATCATTTATTACGATTTTACAAAATATTTCCATATTTTTAATAATTTTATTTTCGCTCGTACAGTCGGTTTCCAATAACGGCCACCGAACTGCATCCATAGCGACCTTTTCTGAATTTGATTTGGACATAATTCCAAATCCAACTGTTAGATTTTAAAACTCTTATATTCATTGAAAATCTATTTTCGATATGAACCCAACGGTTCCGGTTTTAGGAGAATCCGACGGTCGGATCTCCCGTTACGTCCATTTAAAGTTAATGGTCAAAATTCGCGAACAGTCGCTGCGCGGCGCGTTCTATTCAGGCCATTAAATATATATATATATATAATATATATATATATATTATATCGTCGATTTCTATTTAAAACATACTTTATAAAATATTTATAAATTCGCCTTAAAACAGTTTTAACTTTATTTCAATTTAAAGT
This sequence comes from Allium sativum, assembly GCA_030737875.1. Lineage (NCBI taxonomy): Eukaryota > Viridiplantae > Streptophyta > Magnoliopsida > Asparagales > Amaryllidaceae > Allium > Allium sativum. The sequence continues at coordinate 389,723,704 of CM060922.1, forward strand.
CTAATTTGAATGTTTTATTTTCTTATCATATCAAAAATATCAATATTTCTAAAATATTAAGTTTACAAATCACTTCTTTTTAATATTCATTTTAAAATGAATACATTAAATCGGTAAACACGTTTGGTTTAAAACGGCGTTTCTATTTAAAACAGATTAAATAGGCCAATTCAATTTCTTATTCATTTGTATTTTATTCTGGGCCAGACCTCCCACATTAAGCCTGTGACTTATGGATGCTGGATATGCTGGTTGGTTCCGGGCAGACTTATCCCATAAGTTGGGCTTAACCTCGTGTCATGATCCGTTTCGTATTTTTAACTCAACCCTTTTCATTGTGACTTTTTAACCCATATAATAAAATCTTTTGAACTTTAAAAGATCAAAACCATTATTTGATTTCTTTTAACTGAATATTATATTAAAATATTCTTTTAATTCAAAATTGGAATGGGACCCAACAATTACCATATAATTTAATTATATGGATTTCAAACACCACAATGTATTCTACACTAATGATAAAAATCCTTAATAACATCCAAACATCCAAAGTGAATATTAATACTGTATAAGCGTCAAATAAATAACGCTTAAAACTAATCACAAGGGAGATATGTGAATATCATCCCAAGACCCGTGTGGGGTTTTCAACCAACACATAACATATAACAAATAATTAAATAAATTATTTGTGCACTTGGGCGATGTGTTAAAATTATCGTCCAATCAACATAAACAAGTCAGGAAACTTGTTAATGGCAGTGTAACATATTTTTGAATTCCAACATAAATGTTTATTTCTAACATAAATGTTCTTTTAATTCTAACATAAATGTCGTTCTTTGAATGCTAACATAAATGATATTTTTATTCTAATTAACTATTCTTAACAAAATGGCATATTAATCCAACATTTTATAACTAAAAGGCATTTTTAATCAAATGCAACATTTTAAAATAAAAATGTGACTTTTCTATGTACTCTAACATTACATTTAAAATGTGAAATTTTAAATGTAAACATGTTTTTATTTAAAACATGACTTTTTCTATATTCTGTTCATGATATTTAAAATATGAGTTTTAGATGAAAACATGTTTTTACATAACATGTTTTTATTTAAAGGACATGTTAATTCTAACCTTAAACAAATGACTAGTTTATTTCTAGATAAACACTTTTAACGAAAGGTATGTTTTAATTCTAACTAAGCATTTTGACAAAAGTGTTCTTTTATTCTAATAATAACGTTTATGAAAAAAAAAATGTGCTTTTCATATATTGTATTAAAATAGAGTTTTTAATGTTACCATGTTTTACATTTTAAAACATGAACAAATTTTGTTAAACCATTCATTATATTAAAATATACGTTTTAAGTGTAAACATGTTTCATAAGTTTAAAACATGGACAATTTATATTACGTCATTCATTACATTAAAATATACTTTTTAATGTAAACATGTTTTATAAGTTTAAAACATGGAGAATTTATATTATTCTACTCCTTTTGTTAAATGACATAATGAAACCTAGTCTCTTTATTTCATTCTTTATATTGTAAAACAAGTGACGATAAAAAGACATTCTTTTTGTTTTAATCCATTTTATGGTAACAAATGACAATAAAAATACATGTTTTATAATGATCCTTTTACGTTGAAATATGAATTCCAATGTGAAAATAATTTAAAATGACAATGATTCTTTTTAATGTCTTATTAACATTAAAAATGTAAAGTTAATGTGTGCACATTTTTATTTAGAAATGATCATCTTATTAAAAATAAAGTTTAATGTAAAAACATGTTTCATTTCATAACATGTACAATTTTGTAAATCTATTCATTACACTAAAAACAAAGTTTTTGTTATGATGTTTCCTATGACAAAATTTGTTTACCTTCATAACATTAAAATGTAAATTTAATGTGAAACGTGTTTTCCTAATATGAACAAATTCTTATGTACATTCTTAACATTAAAATATAATTTAACGTGAAACTTGTTTTCTAAATGCGAACAAATATTTATGTACATTCAATACATTAAAATATAATTTTAATGTAAAACTTATTTTCTAAACACGAACAAATGTTTATGTATATTCAATACGTTAAAATATAATATTTAATGTAAAAAAAGTTTTCTAACACGAACTATTTTATTAACATACTTCACATTTAAATGTGGTTTCCAATGTATTCATGTTTTACTATTTAAAACATAAACAAATTTATTCATAACACTAAAATATATTTCCACCACAATCACAGTTCATTTTCATTATTATAATCAAAATCAAACATACCAAAATTTCAATTCAAGCCACATCACAACACAACCAACATTTCAATAAAGATATGCAACATCACATGAACTTTATGAAATAAATGTAATTTCACATTTCAGTAAATAATTAATTTGAATCATAAAATAGAAATATCACACAAATAGCTTTCCATTCAGATCAGTTCAGATTGGAATTTCCCTCAAATCATGACTTGCTCCATTTCAGTCCTGGACTGTTTCATAGCGAAGCCCTTGTCCATACGAGTTCAACGAACTTTGTTTCGTTCGATTTCGTTTCTGTTTGAAGAAGTTATTGTATTATAAACATTTGATTTTAAAAAAATGAAATAATTAAATAATTAATTAAGGATTAATTGCATTGGTTAAGGGACTTAACCCCTTTCTTCTTCGTTCCTTTCTGTTGTACATTGAAACCCATATCGACCGCCAACTCCTCACTTGCGCACGCCGTACGAGGCATCAGACCTCGATCCGATACCACCACACTGACCACCATCGAGCCACCATCCATCGCCCAGAAGGACCCCCAGCTCGCACCTCACCACCGCCCAGAAATCCGCCCCCAATGCGCCGCCTTTCCACCCAATTCCGGCCACCAGAAACCCCCATCGTCGATCATCACCGTTGGTTAGCAAGATCTCGAAGTGTTCTTCGATTTGTGGTTAAAGATTCGTTTTAATTCGAGACATTTAGGGAAAAAATAAGGGATTAAGTTCGGAGGAGTTCGGCCATCGATTCATAAGGAAGGCGGCTGGAAGAAGGTGTTTAGGGTTTCGTATTCTATATCGTATATATATACCTTAGGTTATATATATATATTAAATAATATTTAATTTAATGGGTGTTTATCTTATCTTTTCTATCTTTTATTTAAAAAAAGGATAAAATATGGGATATTTATTTTATTCTGGAAGGATAGTCTTAATTCATGCGATTGATTTTGTTGATGCAAACATTGATTACCTTTTTATGTTTAACGTACCTCTCTTAATATTAACGTTTCCCTTACATGTTCATTATTTTCTAAATTTAAACCATTATTTTCTTTTGCCCAATATTCATTTAGGCCATTAGTGTTTTCCATATAAGACTTGTATCCATTTATAACAATCTGTTTAATTTACCTAACGTTTCCATTCATCCTTTATTCTCACGTATATTCACAGTTGATTATTCTCTAAAATTTCTTTCTAATTTTATTCCTTCCCTAATCCTCGCAAGCTTCATATTAAAACATTTTTTTATATAATCGTTTGCAAAAGAGAGATATCAAAAGAAACAAAAGGACATGAAGAAGAAAAAACGCATGCAACATGTATTATTATTGTTGTCCTTATGTTTCAGATATGGAAGTGATGATTCAATACTTAATGCATAAATGGAATTCAAAGTATTTCATTTGATGTTGAAATAGGTCATTTAAGTGCTTAGAGATTTTAGACATACATTTAGCTAACGTTTCCAATTCTGTAAGAAAATGTAATAAATGAACTTTTAGCGTTAATGTTGTCTCACTTTTGTCATTTGAAAATATTTCTATTGATGCCTGTAGTATTACTAGAATTCTTCCTTTTTATATTTTAGCGAACGCGTACTGCGTATAAGCAACGTTGTTCATTTTAAATTCTAATATTATGAAATAAATTATGTTAATGTGAACGAAGCAGCGCACGTTTCTTATTTCACAATTATAGAAGAATTTCATATCTAATTACAAATAATTGTTTATTAGAAACAAATTTGAAATCATTCATTAATCATAAAATTTATATTCAAAGTCATTCAATAGTTTAATAAAAAAAACATGAAAATTTTAAATTCTGACGCATTTTCCATTAAAAATTGTTAAAATACAAATTTTAAGTTGGTCCTGATTTTCCGGGTTGTTACAATCTCCCACACTTAAAAAATCTTTTCGTCCTCGAAAAGGAACGGAGCTAAAAGTTGTTTAATTAGCTAGCTTAACTAATTTTTTATTTATTGGTTTCAATAATTTTATTAGTTAATCCAATAATCAAACATCACAACCAACAATCAATTAGATGATTAACTTTTCGAATATATATAACTTTTACATATATAGTCAAAAATCATATTTTTAGTGCAAATCACAACAATGTGTTCTAACTAAGTTTTGGTTCTCATACCGGTCGATTGGAAATATATAGATCTCTCACTCCGAACTCGAACATAAACACTGATGATGATGCCTCATCATCAGAATCGTCTCCGGGCTATTAGAGTGTGACTCTATATCTATCTAATATATTGGAGCTTCTTATACGCGCTTGCAAGGCGTATATTAAAATCAATATATACTCGATTGTCCAAATCTAAAATATAATAATATCTTAAATACGTATTTTAAGATAAATTTTCAAAACTAAATTTATTACCGCTTTTATTTATTTTTAAAAACAACACTCTTCGGACTCATTCTAGGATACTACTGATCCCATCTCTAATGAGTATTCTTATTGGATATTACTAATCCAATCTCTGATGAGTCCTTGTTCAGTTCTAACGAGTTGTGTAACACCCCGTAATTCTGTAACACTAAGATCCACAAATCAAGGCAGAATTAAATATTAAAATCATTCTGAACCTGGTTCGTTCCGATGTATTTGGTCACGTTTTCTGCCTACGTTCGTCCGCCTAACACTATATAAACATCCCTAGTCTCCTTCTCTATTCACAATTCTTTTCTATCCTTATGCTGCCTCTGAGAAAATATAAAAATAAGAAAATAATAAAGTAAACCAAGACGAGGAAATGCTGCTAAAGACTTTCAAGAAGAGGTTCAAGTCAAGCTAGGATTCAAGTGAAGATTCAAACGACTGTTTTTCTACGAATCTATTCTAATCTAATCTCTGTAAGTCAGTTACTTTTTAGATTTGAACGTTTCTCTCTGTTCGTGACATGAATTAAAGGAATAAAAGAATATGCCAAATCTTTCTATTCGAATCTGTGCCTACATCTTTGGACCTAATTAAGAACTGTTATGATTCGATGACCAATTAGGCCTTGCCTATGACTATGAACGTTGCCTATGACTATGAACATTGCCTATGACTATGAACATTGCCTATGACTGTGACTATGAGAATTATTTCCTAGGCTATGAACACAAGCCTATGCTTTTGATTAGAAAACATAAACTATTGCCTATGACATAACAAGGACAATTGTGACTTAACACCTATGATTCATGACTAGGAAAGTGTTGCTTAAGTTTTGTGACTGTGAAATTGGGTATAAACCTGATTTTCTATTCTGTCTATTCTTGATTTTCTTTGGTTTTAGACCTTGGGAATTTACCTATTAAGTTAGGTCTACCCATGTTCTTGAACCTACGTCGTTATTCAAACCTTTTATGCCAGTTATTATGTCCATCCTTTTTCATAGCATCTTTGGTTCATTCCCTATTTTTCTACGAATCTAGATTTATCTATAATCTAGATTGAATCACGATTATACGAACGGTGGGAATACGAGTTGGGAAAAATATGAAATTTACTAAAAACATAGTTATAAACTTGGAAATTGGCATAAATTGGGAACATGTATTATGGCATGTTCATAGAAATGCAAATTGGATAAATTTGACATGAATTATAGGATGTGTAATTTGAATCTAGTATCGACTTGTAAACCTAGCATTTACATGAATTGTGAACTAGAATAATAGGTCTAGTTTGACATGAACTGTAATTAGAATGTTAAATCAGAATTGGATTAGCTAATTTGGCATATTGGCATAAATTTGAAATTGGCCATAATTGGGAGTAATTGTCAGGTTTAGCAAAATCATGGTTAGTGACACTTAATTTGCTATAGTTTACATACCAAAAAGCATAAATATGATTTAGAGGGGGAAATGGGCCATAGGAATGAATGTTGACAATTTACATTAAAAGAGTAATTAGGAAATAAGTAAATTAGGAATAATTTACTTATAGAATTTGTCCTAAATGAGAAAATGTAAATTTAGACAAATTAAAGGTTTATTAACGACATCTCTTTTAATAACACACCAGAAAGTTCTAGGGTGACAGAGAGGATAGTGTCTAGGCTTGGGTTTGGAAAATACAAGTTTCCTGCTCTCCCTGGCTATCCCTAACTGGTCCGACGAACGGGATGGTTACTTTCAAAACCTGATTTGAAAATTAATCAAAACCCTTTGAACTTAGAAAACACGAATAGGCCTAACCCGAGGTTTGACTGAGTTGCGATGTAAACCTGCCCGGAACCAACCGGCACATCCAGTAATCGCAACAATATCTGTCTAATGTGAGTGGTAGCGGCTTTAATTTATTTAGTTAAAGCTAGAACAAGAATGGTAGGGTTAAGTTAATTAATACACTTAACCAATTCAACATGATAACCAAACAAATGGGTGGGGTTAGGTTCATATAAACACCTAGCACAGTTAAGCTAGAATGGGAGGGTTAAGTCCATAGGAACACTTAACCAACATAACATAGTTAAGCTAGAATGGGAGGGCTAAGTCCATAGGGACACTTAACCAACTTAACATGGTAACAAGACAAGATTTGTAGGGGTTAAGTAAAGTTAATACACTTAGCCAAATTAACATGTTAACTAGACTAGAGGTTGGGGTTAAGTAAAATCTAATATACTTAGCCAATTTGATATGTTAGCTTGGCTAGACCGTAGGGTTAAGTAAACTTGAACACTTAACCGTCGGATTGTGATAAAGGAATAGGGTTAAGTCTAAAACATGAAGTGATAATACTTAACCATTAATAACATGTTAGTTAAAACAGACGGGCAAGGTTAAGTTAAAAAGGAACACTTAACCAATACAGGGTGAATGAGTAGGGTTAAGTAATAAGAAATACTTAACCAATATAACTTGGTTTGTGATGGGGTTAAGTCAACATGAATTACTGATAACACTTAACCAGTTTAACAGGATAAATGAAGGGGGTTAAGTTAGCTTGAATTGACTAATGACACTTAACCAATCCAAATTGACGGGAAAGAGAACTAAGTGGTAAACCTTAGTAGAACTAAGTAGTAATTCTTAGTATAACACGAGAAGGAGCGAATGTCCGTCTGGGTAAAAAGAAGGCTCCAACGAATTGGGTTACGAAGCCCGAAGCTTCGAGGGGACGTGAGGGTACTCTTGGTATCCCTCTGTGAGGCCGCAGATGATCCTCCTGTGCTCACATAGGTTAAGGTCTGCAGTAGAAGAACCAAGGGTATGCCTTAGTTGCAAAATATGGCAACCTAAAGACTAGGATGGACCAGCGTGATTCAGCGAGAAAACGGTAGCCCTGTGATAGCAAGTCGTCGTCTACCATCCATCTTCAGTCAATCGAGATACGTGAAGCGGAAAGGCGGAGAACTCCAAAAGACCATATACTTGCTATCTAGTTATGGGTGAGGATGGACATAGGATAGTGGTGCACCGGGGGCCTGCGTATAGTTCTCATTTTTCAAGGTGTGCCTTTCATTAGTTGAAGGAGGGGTCAAGTGGGACAATAGCCACTGGAACAAAAACAGACCTTAGCATCTGCATCGGCAGATATCTAAAAGCTCCCAACTGAGTTCTGTATTCCTTGATTTGCCCTGCCACAGGACTCGGGCTGCACATTACAGGACATGTGCATCTAGACAAGCGATAGCGATTCGCGATACATGCGTGGGGAAGTATAGGAACATATACCACTCTAGGTAGTGTGTCCTAGACTTGGGGGCATCGTTCGACAGGTAGCATAATTCCTAGATTAGATCTAGGTAACAAATAATAAATGTATGCCTGAAGGCAATGGAAACTACAGGGATTGGGATCACGTTATCATTACTAGTTGGGACACTAGTTAGGTGGTGCAGAGATATAGAAACCGGTATAACAAGAAAACAGCGAAGCGGCGAAAGTATTAGGGCATATCCAGTTTTTCTTAGCTTAGCATATCTTGTGATTATCTTGTCTAATCTTGCTGACCCTATCATCATGGTGTTATCTTGTATTCAGTTAATTCATGTCGTTTTGTTTTCCATGTTCACATACTAGAAGTTACTGAACTTACTCAGGCTTTATGTCTGACTCTGTTTTTCTTTCGTCTTCTTTTCTTCCGTTCCCTCCCCCAGGTAGTAAAGGAGGGAATAGTATAGCTCAGGTTAAGTTGGACTGTCACTCTTTCCCAACTTGAAGATTTGTCGAAGTTTTGCTTGGATTCTCTTTTCAGATGCTATGGCTGGCTCTTGCTAAAATTAGGGAATATAAATATTGTTTTATGCTTCTTTATTTTGTAAGACAGATGATACTCTGATATTGTAAAGAAATCATTGTACAAACTATTTTATCAATAAAGCAAAGTTTTATTTTCCGCTGTTTAATTTCTGTCTGTCTTGTAATTTATCTGCATCTTTTACCCTAAATGCTCCACAGAACTTAGTGCATTCCCTTTGTGAGTGACACTAACGGACGTGGGGTGTTACATGTGGTATCAGAGCTGAAGGTTACCAGATCAGATAAAGGATTTGAAGAATTATTTTCAAAATGGTTTTAAAAGAAGCATTTTTCAAAAGAAAAGATTTGTTTTAAAGGCATATTCCCCAAAGCCATACGCACTATCTTCTCTTCCTCTGTTTGAATTCTTGTCTCCTTCTTTCTTGAGTCTATGGGGCTCTTGGCTTTCCAGGAGGTAACCTCATCAATGGGCGAAGTCGTGTCTGGCTTCCATCTATAGCCGTAGTTGTCTCACCTACGGCCAGTTTTCTTTCAAGCTTGTAGGGTTTTCTGTACGATGGAAGCAGCTTTCGGGAGATTTGTCAACATGACTACACACGGAAGAGGATAAGGAATTCATGGATGAAGATTTAGCTTACAAAGGAGGAAGGAATTATAAAACCTAAGACAAGAGGAAGTATCTTTACTAGGGTATGATAGGTCATATAATTTAGGACAAGGGCAAGAACGAGGAACAAGATTTTCAGAAGGGCAAGTACATACTTTCACCACCAAGCGTACCTAGGAGAAAGGTAGTAAAGTTCTGTTGGAAGAAGTCTAGTTTTTCTGTTCGTACTCTTTCCTTTGGTTTTAGCGCTTCGCATTTGTTCATATCCACTTCCATAGTTGAGTCTCTGCACCATAGTACTTGTATAGTAGAAAGATCCCACTAGAGTCCCAAATCCAATTGGTGGTCCGACCAGTTTATTTTTGGTTAAGTAGGGATTTGAGAATAGCTATTGAGTTTGCTTGTATCATCTCACGTAGATTGTCTAAATTCGGAGGAGATATTCCTTGGGTGTTTGTATGATATTGGTTTAGGCCTTTGGGGCTTGTACTTGAGGAATGTCGAGTTCGACTAGGATGGTTTGCGTGAGAGATGAATAATTGTGGCAGGCACTTTAAAAAGGCACGTAGTAACCTTTCAACCCTTATAGTTATGGCATGGCGGATAAGAGGGAGACCTCTAATCATCCTAGTACATACACTTGGTATCATAGTTAACATTTGTTTATTTTGGAAATGGAGGTCAGAAACTTCACAATCGTGAAGTTAAATTAGTTAAGATACAGTGGAGTAAAGCTCAAGAAGGCTAGATACTAGCATCATACCCTTTTACTTAAGGGTGCATCCTTGATCTCTTTTTCTGTAGGAGCTTTACGCATAATTGTTTCTCTCTTTCCAAAGTATATCCTCTAGGTCGTATCTTCGATCCTTAGGTAGAAGCCAATGGATGTAAACATGTATTTGAAACATGTTATGGTTGATGGTTGCAAGTGGTTTCTAATGGTTGCTCGCGAATGCATATGCATACGTATTAGACACTAGATCAGTTCGGTCGCTTTCATATGGCATTTACAGATATGTATTTGTTTGTAAGTTGAACTTGATATGTTATCATATGGATGTTGCATATGGATGAATGGCTATGCACACATGTAGTATTTACATAACTAGGGATGCTTGCATACATGATTGGACGCATGGCACTGACATGATTTGCATTAAGGAGGTCAACTGAATCAGTGGACCGCCTGATTTTGCATTAGATAAAGACATATACTGTAACACCCCACGTCCACTAAGGTCACTCATACCAGGGGAATGCCTTAGTTTCGGTGAAGTATTTTAAGTGAATATAGAACAGTAAAATTACAACAAGACAGATATAAGTAATACTTGAAAATTTAAAACATCATTTCATTGCAGCGAAAATTAATACATGTTTGGTTACATCACAAAACCATAAACCAGAGTCAAGCACATAATATCCATCTTGATAAAATAGAAGTACATAATCCCACTACATAACTAATAGCCATAAAAGGAAAGATAAGCTCGGCTTCACTTCAACGGTCCAAGCTCCATAGGATAGATACAGCAATCAGATCAAAGCCCACTAGCACCAGGCCCACTCTAATAACCTGGGGTTGGGGAAAAAGATAAAAACAACGGGGTCAGACATAAGTCTGAGTGAGTCCTATAACCCTAACAATACAATCATTAAAATAACCAGAGAAGACATAAGTTGATATACGGTAACGACTGGGGATGGATGGCTACACTAAGCAGCTTGGTAAACTTAGGATAAACTAAGATCACCGTAAAGACGCATTTATCCACCCAAGGATAATTACTAGATTACACCGCCCCAGACTTATCCACCTAAGAGTAATTCCTACACTGCACCACACCAGTTCTACCTACCCAAGATTAGTTCCTACTTAAAGGTTGATCCCACTAAATGTACTTAGTAATTTTTACCCAGTAGTTTCTTTTACTCCTACATAGGTGCCGTCTGCCCCTATCTTTACTAGGTGTACCCACTACTCCCAAGCGATCGGCTCCCTAACGTAGATACCCGTGCTGGTCCCACAATGGGGTGTATCATTTCCCCAAAGTGGCAACCTGATAGTATCAACGGTGCACGGCTTTATACCTACACGATGCAACAACGATTTACTAACCAGCCCGGGTCCACACACGCATATGAAACCCGTTGGTCCTACGTTGCCACCGCTAACCCGTTTTTGGCCTCTTATAGTCAAGCCCAATATGCGTGTCCCGTCACTCGACTTGGGTCGAGCCCACAAAGATACGTTTGGGATATTGGTTGAGATGGGCCCCCACAAGCTACCACTTAAGCTTGTTAATTTATCTAGTGTATCCCACTTAACCCCTTTAACCATGTCCACTTACATGTTATAAATACTTTGGTTAAGTCATTAATCATATTTTAATTACCTTTCAAGGCACCCACTAGATTTCCACATGCCACCCAAGTCATTTACTTAATTCCCACATGCCACCCGAGGCACTTACTTAACCCTTTAATCATGTTTAATTCCATGTTCTACTTTGGTTAAGTATTCTAATCGTATTTTCTATTGCTACCCAAGGCAACCCACTAGTTTCCTCATGCCACCCAAGGCACCCACACTAGTTACTACGTGCCACCCAAGGTACCCACTTAACCCTCATGTCCCACTACATGCTAATTTGGTTAAGTGTTTCTTAATTAATTAAGACCGTGATCCTCATAAAGACCTCTCACATTAGACTATCTTTTATGACCGCTGGTTAAGCCGGTTGGGTCCGGGCAGCCTTATGTCATAACCGAGTCTAACCTCGTGTCTTTACATTAATCACGTATTTAGTTTGTGCCTAAGACCTCTCACATTGGGCTAACATTTGTAGCAACTGGTTAAGCCGGTTGGGTCCGGGCAGTTTTACGCTACAACTGAGTCCAACCTCGTGTCTTAGTCGATTAATTACACCTAATTAATCACCCTCATAATTTATATTAATTATCCCTAATTAATATCAAGTTTTTCATAACATGGGTAGACCTAACTCAATAGGTAAATTCCCATGGGGTAGACCTAACTCAATAGGTAAATTCCCACTTATGTTAATTTATTTTTATGGTATGCTTAATCATACCCAACCATACTTTAATTAACATATTTATTAACCCCATCGTTCCCCACGCAAATCGTTCTCGTTTCACGACATAATAAAAAAGGGAAGATCCATCACAAATATCATGTGTTTTAACCAAATCTTAGCATATAACTTTGTCATGGGTTAAGAGGATGTCAACTTGCATATATGAGCATATATTAACCCAACTACATTTAACCCAAACTTGCATATTATCGCACATGACTTGCACAACATATTGCATATGAACTTGCATATTATCATACACATATCTTGCATAACATGTTGAACTTGCATAAACACACATAACTTGCATAACATGTTGAACTTGCATATAAGCATTCTCACAACTTGCATAACATGTTAAACATGCATTTAAGCATACACATAACTTGCATAAGCATTCACATTCTTGCATAAGCATTCACATACTTGCATATTAACAAACATGTAACTTGCATAGCATATCTTGCATATTAACATACATGTAACTTGCATAATAACAAACATGTAACTTGCATAGCATATATTATCATACATGTAACTTGCATATTAACAAACATGTAACTTGCATAGCATATATTATCATACATGTAACTTGCCTATTAACAAACATGTAACTTGCATAGCATATCTTGCATATTAACATACATGTAACTTGCATATTAACATATACTTAGCATGCATAGAATCACATACTAAACTTGCATAATATCATATACTTAGCATGCATAGAATCACATACCCATCATGCATAAAACCACATACTTAACTTGCATAAAATCAATTACTTATTATACATAAACCCACATATCCAACTTGCCTAATTTCTCATATTCAACTTGCATAAACTTACATATTCAACATGCATAAACTCACATATTCAACTTAGGATTAATATTATACATAGATTAGCATATCATTACAAATGATTCAAACTCACAAATCCGCATTCAAGACCATAAGTCTCATTACACCTAATCTACTTATCTTAACAATTGATCATCAAAGTGATAGAAACTCACCAAAACACAATTAGCAAGCTAATGAAGAAGATTAAGATACTTAGAATGGATTAGAGATTGATTAGAGCTTGCTTTCCTCTTCATTGATTTGTGGAGGCCATGACCAAGTTTCATTTTGCCATAGTTTAGTTACTAGGTTTAATTATGAATGAATTAGGGTAGGGTTAGGGTGTTATTTATAGGATTAGGTTGCATTTTAGACCCTTAGATTAACCCTAGATTAATTTAGGACCATCAGATCCGTCAGATCCAAGAAGCTTCCAGAACTAGCCCTCCAAGCCAGCCCAAGAACCCAAACTGGTGCACCCAGTTTCACTGGGCGTCGCACCCCTGTCGACAGGCAAGTCGACAGGCAAGTCGACACCCCTGTCGACAGGCCTGTCGACATGGGTAGGGCGGGAATCTTCCCGCCTGGCCCCGCCTGCTCTATTTTAAAATCTGAATTTAAATTATAAATCTGTTTTTAGTTTCAAATTTTCTGAAAACTTCTTTGGGCCATAACTGGGCCATACGGACTCCGATTTTCGAAAACTCGGACTCTATTTCGCGTATTTTTCCGAGACGAACGCAATGACGCAGCCCGTTTCCCCCAATTCTCACATCTGAGATTATTAATTCTGTAATTAGTGAATTTTAGCATTAACCGAAATTCGGGGTGTTACATTCTCCCCTCCTTAAAGGATTTCGTCCCCGAAATCTCTAAGCTAAGGAGAATGCATATCCTACCATCCAAACAACCATCTACTCAATCCATCAAACACGAGCATCCATTGTCCTTAAACAATTTCTAATGATGTATGAGCATATGCGAAAAGTGTGTGTATATGTTCCCTATCTAATGTACGAACATATGCAAACCATGATAGTGCCATGCATCCAATATGTATGCGAGATAACCCTATCGACACATACAGTATCTATATGAGTGCACAATCATTCACCAAAATGCATCATCCATATGATAACACAATCATTATACATCCATAAATATAGCTAACTACACACAATTTTATGCAATATGCAATATGAAGTGATTGAGCCGATCTAGTGCCTAGAGTGTGTATATATGCATCCACGAGCAACCACTAGCAAACACTTGCATCCACTTGCATCCATCAACCATAACATGTCTCAAACACATGTTTCAACCATAGGTTTTCCCTATCTAAAGGTCAAACAGCACTAATCGAGAGGACATACTAAAGATAAGGTAAGTACTAGGCAAGCGATAAAGGAGAAGTTAAAAGACATACTCTCCAAAAAGAAATGGATACAAAGAACGCATCTTCGCTTCCGTCTCCCAAGTAGCATTTCTTTCGTCATCTCCCCATTGCACTCTAGCTGGCTGAACTTCTCTGTTCCTCAACTTCCTAGTCTCTGACCCAATGATGCGAGTAGGAGCTCGTCGAATCGTCGCATTACGCTCTACTTCCACTTCTCTAAGTAAGCTCGGCTCTACTACCTATGCGGTCTCGTGTATGCCCTTCCTCAAATGTGACACTTGGAATACACCATGTACACTACTAAGTCTGTCGGGCAACTCCACCCTAAATGCCATCCGTCCAATCCTTTCCTTAATAGGAATGGTCCAACAAACCTTGGTGCTAACTTCCCAACAGATCCAAAGTGAACCACATTCCGCAACGGAGATACCTTGATAAAAAGCATGTCCTAATATCAAACTCAAGCTCTGTTCTCCTCTTATCCGCATAAGATTTTTGCCTATCCTGTGCTGCTTTCATCCTTCTTTGAATCAAGTCAATCTTCTCTGAAGTCTCTCTAACCACACTGGCCCAACCAAGATCTTATCCGTAGATTCCTACCAACATGTAGGTGATCAACAAGGCCTTCCATAAAGAGCTTCGAAAGGAGCCATACCAATACTAGACTGAAAGCTGTTATTATACGCGACTTCACCAATGGAAGATGCTCTTCCCATGTACTTCCAAAATCCAAAATACATAACGTCAAAATACGATTCACCCTCTCAGTCTGGCCGTCCGTCTGAGGATGATATGCGGTACTAAAACACAACTGAGTCCCTACCGCCTCTTGCAAACTCTTCTAAAACTCTCTAGTGAAGATAGGATCTCGATCGCTCACTATACTAGAAGGTACACCATGCAAGCTAATAATCTCTTGAACGTAAACTGAAGCTAGCCATGGAGCAGTTCTCTTACTCTTCACGGGTATTAAAATGGGCACACTTAGTAAGTCTATCTACCATAAGCCCAATCCCCGTATTACCCTACCTTGATTTCGGTAATCCTATTAGACACTATCCCACTTCCTATTACGAAACTTCTAACGGGTGTAGCAACCCTCCGGGCTTCTTCTGTTCCGCTTTCACTTGTTAGCACACCAAGCATCTAGCGACATACTTGGCCGCGTCTTTCCTCATATTGGCCCAAAAGAAAACTCGCTTCATGTCTTGGTACATCTTGTCCCTACCGGGATGAATGGTCATCTTCGACCGATGTGTATCATCAAGTATAGCCTTCCTTAAACCCTCGTCTTGCGGTACACAAAGTCTACCGTCTCTACGCAACCACCCCTTACTATCTAGGGTGTACCTACTCAAATGGTTGGACGACTCCTCCCCCTTATGAGCTTCTCTCATAGCTCAACCAACTGTGGGTCGTCTTGCTGTGCCTCGCCACCCCGTCCCAAAAGAGTAGGCCTAACCTCCAAGGAGGCTAGCAAACCGGGTACAAAGTCAACGGAAGGTCTAAAGTCAAACATAGAAATAAACCCTAAGCTCCGTCGTTTAACGATCAATGAACTCAGGGACAACCTTTTTCTTCTTAAGGCGTCTGCTACCATGCTTCCCTTGTTAGGGGTATACGCTATCTCAACTCATAAGATGCTAAGAACCCTATCCAAAATCGTCACAACTGTCCATCTCTCACGCAGACCACCCTAGTCGAATTCGACATCCCCCAAATGCAAGCCCCAAAGGCCGAAACCAATATCAGACAAACACCCAAGGGATATCTCCTTCGAGTTCAGGCAACCTACGTGAGATGATACTAAAAATAATAATAATAATAATAATAATAATGGCTAAACAATTAAGCCTTTGACCAACTTTGGATGTCCTTGCCAGTCTCACTCCAAAACCACCGTTTTATCCCATAACTGGCTTTGCTCAACCTATTGAGCACATATGAAAACTTATTTCGCTCCTAGAAAAGACCAAGATGTCATCCACAAAGACCATTACAAACTTATTTAGGTACTCTCTGAACACCCTTCTCATCAAATCAACAAAGTATGCGGGGGCGTTCGTCAAACCAAATAGCATCACCAGCCACTCATAAAACCATCCGGAGTCCTAAAGGCAATCTTCTCTATACTATCGTCAGCCACTCCCAACTGACGAAACCATGTGGCTTAGTCCAACTTGCGAAAATACTGAGGTGCCAACTAACTAATCAAAGAGATCATCAATCCTCGGCAATGGGTGTCTATTCTTCTTTGTGAGTTTGTTTAGTTCTCTTTAGCCTGCACAAAGTCTGAGGGACCCATCCGCCTTCGTGGCAAAAACTACTGGAGCACCCCACTCCGATATACTTCCTCTTATGAACCCCTTCTCAAGCAATCGCCTACTTACTTATGGAGTTCCCTCCTCTCACGAGGAGCCTTGTGGCATACTGGCCAAGTCACTGGTTTAGCATTGTTTACCAGATATATTCGGAAGTCAATCTCCCGCTCCGGAGGTAAGCCCTTCACTTTCTAAAACACATCCGAGTATTCCGGACTACTCTAATAGATCGCAAACTCTCGACCGACGTGTCAAGCGATTCTAGACAACTTAGCATAACAGATTCTATGGGATTACAAGAGGTCTCGAGAGTGTTACCCAAGCGGGTCATAAGCCTAACAACTCTCCCTTCAGAATCAAGAATGGCACCCCTACTGGATAACCAGTCCATGCCCCAAAACTAACCCATAGCCCGTGAAGCCCAACAAGCATCACATCTAAACTCAACGCTAAGTATAGAAACTTTCAAACCCCAAACACATCATGGAGCCCAATTGGGTTTGAAACAACTAAGGGATCATCTACTAAACTGGTGTCTAAGTGCAGTGACTTAACTAAAAATGATGAGATAAACGAACTCGATACATCAGAATCAAATAAAGTTTGGATCGGATAACAAAGAAAATCCAAATTCCAACCTAGACGGTCTTATCCCCATCCGGCATCCTAGTCGTGAGGAAATACAACTATCCTCCAGAAAATTCCATACCTTGCCCTTGCTTCTTCGGTCAATCCTAATAAGGTGTCCTATTCCTCCCAAAAGGATAACTACTAGCCTTCTCCTTCCCATTCTCCACTCGTAACCTCCCATCAATGAGGTTTCGTCCTTCATTAACCAAACAACTATTAGAGCCTTCCTCCTATCGTCCATCCAATAAGTACTTACAAGTCCTCCTCCTTCTTGAACCAACTTCTAATCTGATTTACGTCTAATTCCCTTGAAGCGGTTTTCCATTCTTATCTATCTTAGAAAGGTCATCTACACACGGAGGGGAAACTCAAACCGAGAGAGAAAGAGATTCAAACGGAGAATTCGAAAGATAAAGATATGGCTATCGGGAATTATGCTTTTCTCTCAAAAACTTTTCTCTTAAAAGACATGTTTTTGAAAATACTCCTTCAAAAATTTTCTTAGAAAAATAGTTTTTCTAAAAATTTTATTTGTTCTGGTAACCTTAAGCTCTGATACCACGTGTAACACCCCACGTCCACTAAGGTCACTCATACCAGGGGAATGCCTTAGTTTCGGTGAAGTATTTTAAGTGAATATAGAACAGTAAAATTACAACAAGACAGATATAAGTAATACTTGAAAATTTAAAACATCATTTCATTGCAGCGAAAATTAATACATGTTTGGTTACATCACAAAACCATAAACCAGAGTCAAGCACATAATATCCATCTTGATAAAATAGAAGTACATAATCCCACTACATAACTAATAGCCATAAAAGGAAAGATAAGCTCGGCTTCACTTCAACGGTCCAAGCTCCATAGGATAGATACAGCAATCAGATCAAAGCCCACTAGCACCAGGCCCACTCTAATAACCTGGGGTTGGGGAAAAAGATAAAAACAACGGGGTCAGACATAAGTCTGAGTGAGTCCTATAACCCTAACAATACAATCATTAAAATAACCAGAGAAGACATAAGTTGATATACGGTAACGACTGGGGATGGATGGCTACACTAAGCAGCTTGGTAAACTTAGGATAAACTAAGATCACCGTAAAGACGCATTTATCCACCCAAGGATAATTACTAGATTACACCGCCCCAGACTTATCCACCTAAGAGTAATTCCTACACTGCACCACACCAGTTCTACCTACCCAAGATTAGTTCCTACTTAAAGGTTGATCCCACTAAATGTACTTAGTAATTTTTACCCAGTAGTTTCTTTTACTCCTACATAGGTGCCGTCTGCCCCTATCTTTACTAGGTGTACCCACTACTCCCAAGCGATCGGCTCCCTAACGTAGATACCCGTGCTGGTCCCACAATGGGGTGTATCATTTCCCCAAAGTGGCAACCTGATAGTATCAACGGTGCACGGCTTTATACCTACACGATGCAACAACGATTTACTAACCAACCCGGGTCCACACACGCATATGAAACCCGTTGGTCCTACGTTGCCACCGCTAACCCGTTTTTGGCCTCTTATAGTCAAGCCCAATATGCGTGTCCCGTCACTCGACTTGGGTCGAGCCCACAAAGATACGTTTGGGATATTGGTTGAGATGGGCCCCCACAAGCTACCACTTAAGCTTGTTAATTTATCTAGTGTATCCCACTTAACCCCTTTAACCATGTCCACTTACATGTTATAAATACTTTGGTTAAGTCATTAATCATATTTTAATTACCTTTCAACGCACCCACTAGATTTCCACATGCCACCCAAGTCATTTACTTAATTCCCACATGCCACCCGAGGCACTTACTTAACCCTTTAATCATGTTTAATTCCATGTTCTACTTTGGTTAAGTATTCTAATCGTATTTTCTATTGCTACCCAAGGCAACCCACTAGTTTCCTCATGCCACCCAAGGCACCCACACTAGTTACTACGTGCCACCCAAGGTACCCACTTAACCCTCATGTCCCACTACATGCTAATTTGGTTAAGTGTTTCTTAATTAATTAAGACCGTGATCCTCATAAAGACCTCTCACATTAGACTATCTTTTATGACCGCTGGTTAAGCCGGTTGGGTCCGGGCAGCCTTATGTCATAACCGAGTCTAACCTCGTGTCTTTACATTAATCACGTATTTAGTTTGTGCCTAAGACCTCTCACATTGGGCTAACATTTGTAGCAACTGGTTAAGCCGGTTGGGTCCGGGCAGTTTTACGCTACAACTGAGTCCAACCTCGTGTCTTAGTCGATTAATTACACCTAATTAATCACCCTCATAATTTATATTAATTATCCCTAATTAATATCAAGTTTTTCATAACATGGGTAGACCTAACTCAATAGGTAAATTCCCATGGGGTAGACCTAACTCAATAGGTAAATTCCCACTTATGTTAATTTATTTTTATGGTATGCTTAATCATACCCAACCATACTTTAATTAACATATTTATTAACCCCATCGTTCCCCACGCAAATCGTTCTCGTTTCACGACATAATAAAAAAGGGAAGATCCATCACAAATATCATGTGTTTTAACCAAATCTTAGCATATAACTTTGTCATGGGTTAAGAGGATGTCAACTTGCATATATGAGCATATATTAACCCAACTACATTTAACCCAAACTTGCATATTATCGCACATGACTTGCACAACATATTGCATATGAACTTGCATATTATCATACACATATCTTGCATAACATGTTGAACTTGCATAAACACACATAACTTGCATAACATGTTGAACTTGCATATAAGCATTCTCACAACTTGCATAACATGTTAAACATGCATTTAAGCATACACATAACTTGCATAAGCATTCACATTCTTGCATAAGCATTCACATACTTGCATATTAACAAACATGTAACTTGCATAGCATATCTTGCATATTAACATACATGTAACTTGCATAATAACAAACATGTAACTTGCATAGCATATATTATCATACATGTAACTTGCATATTAACAAACATGTAACTTGCATAGCATATATTATCATACATGTAACTTGCCTATTAACAAACATGTAACTTGCATAGCATATCTTGCATATTAACATACATGTAACTTGCATATTAACATATACTTAGCATGCATAGAATCACATACTAAACTTGCATAATATCATATACTTAGCATGCATAGAATCACATACCCATCATGCATAAAACCACATACTTAACTTGCATAAAATCAATTACTTATTATACATAAACCCACATATCCAACTTGCCTAATTTCTCATATTCAACTTGCATAAACTTACATATTCAACATGCATAAACTCACATATTCAACTTAGGATTAATATTATACATAGATTAGCATATCATTACAAATGATTCAAACTCACAAATCCGCATTCAAGACCATAAGTCTCATTACACCTAATCTACTTATCTTAACAATTGATCATCAAAGTGATAGAAACTCACCAAAACACAATTAGCAAGCTAATGAAGAAGATTAAGATACTTAGAATGGATTAGAGATTGATTAGAGCTTGCTTTCCTCTTCATTGATTTGTGGAGGCCATGACCAAGTTTCATTTTGCCATAGTTTAGTTACTAGGTTTAATTATGAATGAATTAGGGTAGGGTTAGGGTGTTATTTATAGGATTAGGTTGCATTTTAGACCCTTAGATTAACCCTAGATTAATTTAGGACCATCAGATCCGTCAGATCCAAGAAGCTTCCAGAACTAGCCCTCCAAGCCAGCCCAAGAACCCAAACTGGTGCACCCAGTTTCACTGGGCGTCGCACCCCTGTCGACAGGCAAGTCGACAGGCAAGTCGACACCCCTGTCGACAGGCCTGTCGACAGCCCTGTCGACATGGGTAGGGCGGGAATCTTCCCGCCTGGCCCCGCCTGCTCTATTTTAAAATCTGAATTTAAATTATAAATCTGTTTTTAGTTTCAAATTTTCTGAAAACTTCTTTGGGCCATAACTGGGCCATACGGACTCCGATTTTCGAAAACTCGGACTCTATTTCGCGTATTTTTCCGAGACGAACGCAATGACGCAGCCTGTTTCCCCCAATTCTCACATCTGAGATTATTAATTCTGTAATTAGTGAATTTTAGCATTAACCGAAATTCGGGGTGTTACATTCTCCCCTCCTTAAAGGATTTCGTCCCCGAAATCTCTAAGCTAAGGAGAATGCATATCCTACCATCCAAACAACCATCTACTCAATCCATCAAACATGAGCATCCATTGTCCTTAAACAATTTCTAATGATGTATGAGCATATGCGAAAAGTGTGTGTATATGTTCCCTATCTAATGTACGAACATATGCAAACCATGATAGTGCCATGCATCCAATATGTATGCGAGATAACCCTATCGACACATACAGTATCTATATGAGTGCACAATCATTCACCAAAATGCATCATCCATATGATAACACAATCATTATACATCCATAAATATAGCTAACTACACACAATTTTATGCAATATGCAATATGAAGTGATTGAGCCGATCTAGTGCCTAGAGTGTGTATATATGCATCCACGAGCAACCACTAGCAAACACTTGCATCCACTTGCATCCATCAACCATAACATGTCTCAAACACATGTTTCAACCATAGGTTTTCCCTATCTAAAGGTCAAACAGCACTAATCGAGAGGACATACTAAAGATAAGGTAAGTACTAGGCAAGCGATAAAGGAGAAGTTAAAAGACATACTCTCCAAAAAGAAATGGATACAAAGAACGCATCTTCGCTTCCGTCTCCCAAGTAGCATTTCTTTCGTCATCTCCCCATTGCACTCTAGCTGGCTGAACTTCTCTGTTCCTCAACTTCCTAGTCTCTGACCCAATGATGCGAGTAGGAGCTCGTCGAATCGTCGCATTACGCTCTACTTCCACTTCTCTAAGTAAGCTCGGCTCTACTACCTATGCGGTCTCGTGTATGCCCTTCCTCAAATGTGACACTTGGAATACACCATGTACACTACTAAGTCTGTCGGGCAACTCCACCCTAAATGCCATCCGTCCAATCCTTTCCTTAATAGGAATGGTCCAACAAACCTTGGTGCTAACTTCCCAACAGATCCAAAGTGAACCACATTCCGCAACGGAGATACCTTGATAAAAAGCATGTCCTAATATCAAACTCAAGCTCTGTTCTCCTCTTATCCGCATAAGATTTTTGCCTATCCTGTGCTGCTTTCATCCTTCTTTGAATCAAGTCAATCTTCTCTGAAGTCTCTCTAACCACACTGGCCCAACCAAGATCTTATCCGTAGATTCCTACCAACATGTAGGTGATCAACAAGGCCTTCCATAAAGAGCTTCGAAAGGAGCCATACCAATACTAGACTGAAAGCTGTTATTATACGCGACTTCACCAATGGAAGATGCTCTTCCCATGTACTTCCAAAATCCAAAATACATAACGTCAAAATACGATTCACCCTCTCAGTCTGGCCGTCCGTCTGAGGATGATATGCGGTACTAAAACACAACTGAGTCCCTACCGCCTCTTGCAAACTCTTCTAAAACTCTCTAGTGAAGATAGGATCTCGATCGCTCACTATACTAGAAGGTACACCATGCAAGCTAATAATCTCTTGAACGTAAACTGAAGCTAGCCATGGAGCAGTTCTCTTACTCTTCACGGGTATTAAAATGGGCACACTTAGTAAGTCTATCTACCATAAGCCCAATCCCCGTATTACCCTACCTTGATTTCGGTAATCCTATTAGACACTATCCCACTTCCTATTACGAAACTTCTAACGGGTGTAGCAACCCTCCGGGCTTCTTCTGTTCCGCTTTCACTTGTTAGCACACCAAGCATCTAGCGACATACTTGGCCGCGTCTTTCCTCATATTGGCCCAAAAGAAAACTCGCTTCATGTCTTGGTACATCTTGTCCCTACCGGGATGAATGGTCATCTTCGACCGATGTGTATCATCAAGTATAGCCTTCCTTAAACCCTCGTCTTGCGGTACACAAAGTCTACCGTCTCTACGCAACCACCCCTTACTATCTAGGGTGTACCTACTCAAATGGTTGGACGACTCCTCCCCCTTATGAGCTTCTCTCATAGCTCAACCAACTGTGGGTCGTCTTGCTGTGCCTCGCCACCCCGTCCCAAAAGAGTAGGCCTAACCTCCAAGGAGGCTAGCAAACCGGGTACAAAGTCAACGGAAGGTCTAAAGTCAAACATAGAAATAAACCCTAAGCTCCGTCGTTTAACGATCAATGAACTCAGGGACAACCTTTTTCTTCTTAAGGCGTCTGCTACCATGCTTCCCTTGTTAGGGGTATACGCTATCTCAACTCATAAGATGCTAAGAACCCTATCCAAAATCGTCACAACTGTCCATCTCTCACGCAGACCACCCTAGTCGAATTCGACATCCCCCAAATGCAAGCCCCAAAGGCCGAAACCAATATCAGACAAACACCCAAGGGATATCTCC
Organism: Allium sativum; assembly: GCA_030737875.1. NCBI lineage: Eukaryota > Viridiplantae > Streptophyta > Magnoliopsida > Asparagales > Amaryllidaceae > Allium > Allium sativum. The sequence goes on from CM060922.1 coordinate 389,747,621, forward strand.
TTCGAGTTCAGGCAACCTACGTGAGATGATACTAAAAATAATAATAATAATAATAATGGCTAAACAATTAAGCCTTTGACCAACTTTGGATGTCCTTGCCAGTCTCACTCCAAAACCACCGTTTTATCCCATAACTGGCTTTGCTCAACCTATTGAGCACATATGAAAACTTATTTCGCTCCTAGAAAAGACCAAGATGTCATCCACAAAGACCATTACAAACTTATTTAGGTACTCTCTGAACACCCTTCTCATCAAATCAACAAAGTATGCGGGGGCGTTCGTCAAACCAAATAGCATCACCAGCCACTCATAAAACCATCCGGAGTCCTAAAGGCAATCTTCTCTATACTATCGTCAGCCACTCCCAACTGACGAAACCATGTGGCTTAGTCCAACTTGCGAAAATACTGAGGTGCCAACTAACTAATCAAAGAGATCATCAATCCTCGGCAATGGGTGTCTATTCTTCTTTGTGAGTTTGTTTAGTTCTCTTTAGCCTGCACAAAGTCTGAGGGACCCATCCGCCTTCGTGGCAAAAACTACTGGAGCACCCCACTCCGATATACTTCCTCTTATGAACCCCTTCTCAAGCAATCGCCTACTTACTTATGGAGTTCCCTCCTCTCACGAGGAGCCTTGTGGCATACTGGCCAAGTCACTGGTTTAGCATTGTTTACCAGATATATTCGGAAGTCAATCTCCCGCTCCGGAGGTAAGCCCTTCACTTTCTAAAACACATCCGAGTATTCCGGACTACTCTAATAGATCGCAAACTCTCGACCGACGTGTCAAGCGATTCTAGACAACTTAGCATAACAGATTCTATGGGATTACAAGAGGTCTCGAGAGTGTTACCCAAGCGGGTCATAAGCCTAACAACTCTCCCTTCAGAATCAAGAATGGCACCCCTACTGGATAACCAGTCCATGCCCCAAAACTAACCCATAGCCCGTGAAGCCCAACAAGCATCACATCTAAACTCAACGCTAAGTATAGAAACTTTCAAACCCCAAACACATCATGGAGCCCAATTGGGTTTGAAACAACTAAGGGATCATCTACTAAACTGGTGTCTAAGTGCAGTGACTTAACTAAAAATGATGAGATAAACGAACTCGATACATCAGAATCAAATAAAGTTTGGATCGGATAACAAAGAAAATCCAAATTCCAACCTAGACGGTCTTATCCCCATCCGGCATCCTAGTCGTGAGGAAATACAACTATCCTCCAGAAAATTCCATACCTTGCCCTTGCTTCTTCGGTCAATCCTAATAAGGTGTCCTATTCCTCCCAAAAGGATAACTACTAGCCTTCTCCTTCCCATTCTCCACTCGTAACCTCCCATCAATGAGGTTTCGTCCTTCATTAACCAAACAACTATTAGAGCCTTCCTCCTATCGTCCATCCAATAAGTACTTACAAGTCCTCCTCCTTCTTGAACCAACTTCTAATCTGATTTACGTCTAATTCCCTTGAAGCGGTTTTCCATTCTTATCTATCTTAGAAAGGTCATCTACACACGGAGGGGAAACTCAAACCGAGAGAGAAAGAGATTCAAACGGAGAATTCGAAAGATAAAGATATGGCTATCGGGAATTATTCTTTTCTCTCAAAAACTTTTCTCTTAAAAGACATGTTTTTGAAAATACTCCTTCAAAAATTTTCTTAGAAAAATAGTTTTTCTAAAAATTTTATTTGTTCTGGTAACCTTAAGCTCTGATACCACGTGTAACACCCCACGTCCACTAAGGTCACTCATACCAGGGGAATGCCTTAGTTTCGGTGAAGTATTTTAAGTGAATATAGAACAGTAAAATTACAACAAGACAGATATAAGTAATACTTGAAAATTTAAAACATCATTTCATTGCAGCGAAAATTAATACATGTTTGGTTACATCACAAAACCATAAACCAGAGTCAAGCACATAATATCCATCTTGATAAAATAGAAGTACATAATCCCACTACATAACTAATAGCCATAAAAGGAAAGATAAGCTCGGCTTCACTTCAACGGTCCAAGCTCCATAGGATAGATACAGCAATCAGATCAAAGCCCACTAGCACCAGGCCCACTCTAATAACCTGGGGTTGGGGAAAAAGATAAAAACAACGGGGTCAGACATAAGTCTGAGTGAGTCCTATAACCCTAACAATACAATCATTAAAATAACCAGAGAAGACATAAGTTGATATACGGTAACGACTGGGGATGGATGGCTACACTAAGCAGCTTGGTAAACTTAGGATAAACTAAGATCACCGTAAAGACGCATTTATCCACCCAAGGATAATTACTAGATTACACCGCCCCAGACTTATCCACCTAAGAGTAATTCCTACACTGCACCACACCAGTTCTACCTACCCAAGATTAGTTCCTACTTAAAGGTTGATCCCACTAAATGTACTTAGTAATTTTTACCCAGTAGTTTCTTTTACTCCTACATAGGTGCCGTCTGCCCCTATCTTTACTAGGTGTACCCACTACTCCCAAGCGATCGGCTCCCTAACGTAGATACCCGTGCTGGTCCCACAATGGGGTGTATCATTTCCCCAAAGTGGCAACCTGATAGTATCAACGGTGCACGGCTTTATACCTACACGATGCAACAACGATTTACTAACCAGCCCGGGTCCACACACGCATATGAAACCCGTTGGTCCTACGTTGCCACCGCTAACCCGTTTTTGGCCTCTTATAGTCAAGCCCAATATGCGTGTCCCGTCACTCGACTTGGGTCGAGCCCACAAAGATACGTTTGGGATATTGGTTGAGATGGGCCCCCACAAGCTACCACTTAAGCTTGTTAATTTATCTAGTGTATCCCACTTAACCCCTTTAACCATGTCCACTTACATGTTATAAATACTTTGGTTAAGTCATTAATCATATTTTAATTACCTTTCAAGGCACCCACTAGATTTCCACATGCCACCCAAGTCATTTACTTAATTCCCACATGCCACCCGAGGCACTTACTTAACCCTTTAATCATGTTTAATTCCATGTTCTACTTTGGTTAAGTATTCTAATCGTATTTTCTATTGCTACCCAAGGCAACCCACTAGTTTCCTCATGCCACCCAAGGCACCCACACTAGTTACTACGTGCCACCCAAGGTACCCACTTAACCCTCATGTCCCACTACATGCTAATTTGGTTAAGTGTTTCTTAATTAATTAAGACCGTGATCCTCATAAAGACCTCTCACATTAGACTATCTTTTATGACTGCTGGTTAAGCCGGTTGGGTCCGGGCAGCCTTATGTCATAACCGAGTCTAACCTCGTGTCTTTACATTAATCACGTATTTAGTTTGTGCCTAAGACCTCTCACATTGGGCTAACATTTGTAGCAACTGGTTAAGCCGGTTGGGTCCGGGCAGTTTTACGCTACAACTGAGTCCAACCTCGTGTCTTAGTCGATTAATTACACCTAATTAATCACCCTCATAATTTATATTAATTATCCCTAATTAATATCAAGTTTTTCATAACATGGGTAGACCTAACTCAATAGGTAAATTCCCATGGGGTAGACCTAACTCAATAGGTAAATTCCCACTTATGTTAATTTATTTTTATGGTATGCTTAATCATACCCAACCATACTTTAATTAACATATTTATTAACCCCATCGTTCCCCACGCAAATCGTTCTCGTTTCACGACATAATAAAAAAGGGAAGATCCATCACAAATATCATGTGTTTTAACCAAATCTTAGCATATAACTTTGTCATGGGTTAAGAGGATGTCAACTTGCATATATGAGCATATATTAACCCAACTACATTTAACCCAAACTTGCATATTATCGCACATGACTTGCACAACATATTGCATATGAACTTGCATATTATCATACACATATCTTGCATAACATGTTGAACTTGCATAAACACACATAACTTGCATAACATGTTGAACTTGCATATAAGCATTCTCACAACTTGCATAACATGTTAAACATGCATTTAAGCATACACATAACTTGCATAAGCATTCACATTCTTGCATAAGCATTCACATACTTGCATATTAACAAACATGTAACTTGCATAGCATATCTTGCATATTAACATACATGTAACTTGCATAATAACAAACATGTAACTTGCATAGCATATATTATCATACATGTAACTTGCATATTAACAAACATGTAACTTGCATAGCATATATTATCATACATGTAACTTGCCTATTAACAAACATGTAACTTGCATAGCATATCTTGCATATTAACATACATGTAACTTGCATATTAACATATACTTAGCATGCATAGAATCACATACTAAACTTGCATAATATCATATACTTAGCATGCATAGAATCACATACCCATCATGCATAAAACCACATACTTAACTTGCATAAAATCAATTACTTATTATACATAAACCCACATATCCAACTTGCCTAATTTCTCATATTCAACTTGCATAAACTTACATATTCAACATGCATAAACTCACATATTCAACTTAGGATTAATATTATACATAGATTAGCATATCATTACAAATGATTCAAACTCACAAATCCGCATTCAAGACCATAAGTCTCATTACACCTAATCTACTTATCTTAACAATTGATCATCAAAGTGATAGAAACTCACCAAAACACAATTAGCAAGCTAATGAAGAAGATTAAGATACTTAGAATGGATTAGAGATTGATTAGAGCTTGCTTTCCTCTTCATTGATTTGTGGAGGCCATGACCAAGTTTCATTTTGCCATAGTTTAGTTACTAGGTTTAATTATGAATGAATTAGGGTAGGGTTAGGGTGTTATTTATAGGATTAGGTTGCATTTTAGACCCTTAGATTAACCCTAGATTAATTTAGGACCATCAGATCCGTCAGATCCAAGAAGCTTCCAGAACTAGCCCTCCAAGCCAGCCCAAGAACCCAAACTGGTGCACCCAGTTTCACTGGGCGTCGCACCCCTGTCGACAGGCAAGTCGACAGGCAAGTCGACACCCCTGTCGACAGGCCTGTCGACAGCCCTGTCGACATGGGTAGGGCGGGAATCTTCCCGCCTGGCCCCGCCTGCTCTATTTTAAAATCTGAATTTAAATTATAAATCTGTTTTTAGTTTCAAATTTTCTGAAAACTTCTTTGGGCCATAACTGGGCCATACGGACTCCGATTTTCGAAAACTCGGACTCTATTTCGCGTATTTTTCCGAGACGAACGCAATGTCGCAGCCCGTTTCCCCCAATTCTCACATCTGAGATTATTAATTCTGTAATTAGTGAATTTTAGCATTAACCGAAATTCGGGGTGTTACATATACACACACTATGCATATGAACATGAAAGCATTAGAAATCTTTTAAGGACAATGAATGTCTGTGATTGAATGGTTGAGTAGAAGGGTGATTGGATGGTAGGACACATTCCTCCTAACTTGAAGATTTCGGGGACGAAATCCTTTTAAGTGGGGGGAATGTAACACCCCGTAATTCTGTAACACTAAGATTCACAAATCAATGCAGAATTAAATATTAAAATCATTCTGAACCTGGTTCGTTCTGATGTATTTGGTCACGTTTTTTGCCTACGTTCGTCCGCCTAACAATATATAAACAGCCCTAGTCTCCTTCTCTATTCACAATTCTTTTCTATCCTTATACTGCCTCTGAGAAAATATAAAAATAAGAAAATAATAAAATAAACCAAGATGAGGAAATGCTGCTAAAGACTTTCAAGAAGAGGTTCAAGTCAAGCTAGGATTCAAGTGAAGATTCAAACGACTGCAACGACTGTTTTTCTACGAATCTATCCGTCTCCTCGTCCTTCACATGCTCCTATCCGAACCGTCCTCATGCCTCCGCTCCGATCCTTCCTCCCTAATCCGATCCGATCCCAGTTCAGTTAGCATGGCCTTCCTTTTTGCCATTTTCCCCAAGTGCTGGGTTCCGATCCGATCGGGTTCCTTGCTCAGTTCAACATATCCTATCCGAGCCCCATATCCGATCCGATCCGAACCCTGCACTGTTTTCTGAAACTGTTCCAGCAAGTGTTTACGCCATTCGACGACGTTTTCGACCATTCTAACTATTGAAATCAATCACAAAGCATTTCATACAGTCATAGCAACATGCATAATCAACCACAAACATCAAAACATCAACATGATAGGTTAAAATGGATCAAACATACCCAAAACCCCATATTTTCCCCTAAGCATGTTTAGGTGAAACTAATGATAGGATTAGCAAAATTTAACCAAATTAACTCAAATTCATATCAGAGGTCTAAAACATCATTTAAGAATTTATGAACATTTTTCCCGAATTTATTAGTGTATAAATTCGCTAATTAACACTAATTACCCTTAACTAGCCATAATTAGTGTAATACTATGCAAATCACTCACCTTAGCCACAAATAAACTAAGATCTGAAATAGTTCTCTGATTTGATGTGAATTTCAATGCCAAACAGCAGCTCCTATGTTGCTTTGGTGAAGATCTTCCTTGATTAGGGGTTGCTAAGCTAAATCCTTGACAAAAAGGTGATTTGGAGGTGATTTAGAGGTTGGAGGCCATTTTTGGGGATCCTTGGTGATAAGTGGAGGCTACAAAACTGAAATGGAATGATTCTCCATCTCATTTCAGCCCTCCCATAACCCTAATCCAGAAATGGGTTATGGGCCTACTCACTAATCACCCGATTTGGCCCGGTTAAGCAGTTTTTCACCCTCCAAACCTTGTTTCATCCATATCTCCCAAACGGTAAGTCCGTTTGACTATTATGACCACTCTACGGAAAGGTAAACCATCAAACGAATCTAATGGAAGTGGTTTCAGGTCAAAATTCCTTTCCAATCAAAAGTTATGGCCAAAACAGTACCAACTAGGGCCAAAATGGTCATTTAAAAATCGAGAAAAAAAAATCATGTACATGGAAAATGACTCTAATGGATGTTTTCCAAAGTTACATGACCATACAACTTCACATGGGAAAGAAATAAATATTCTACAATCCTATGATGTGTAGAATACGGGTCGTTACACTCTCCCCCCCTTAAGAAATTTCGCCCCCGAAATTCCCTAATCCAAACACACATAAAGGTCCCGCATACCTATCAATCATAAAACAACAATCAACCATGCAAAACAAGTCTATCCTAGCATGCGGAAAACTAAATTGCAAAGTAAATCTTACCAGGCAAAGTGTTCTGGATATGCCTTCCTAATGCTCTCCTCTGTCTCCCAAGTACAATCATTCTCGTCCTCGCCCCACTGAACCTTGACTAGCTTCACCGCCTTCCTTCGAAGTTGCTTCGTATCGTGCCCCACAATACGGATCGGCTTGCGGTTCCCAACCGCCTCGGGTTCTACTTCGAAGTCCTCTAACTGATCAGGTGAAATAGTCATATCTGAGTCATGAACGAACTTCCTTAGTTGGGAAACATGAAATACATTGTGAACTCCCGCCATCTTCTCTGGTAAGCCAACTCTATATGCCAAATTCCCGACTAGTTCAAGAACAGGGAATGGGCCAACAAATCTTGGTGCCAACTTGCCTCTCCTGCCAAATCGAATCACGCTCTTCAACGGAGAGATCTTGACAAACACCAAGTCACCAACGGAGAATTTCAAGTCTCTTCTCCTCTTATCAGCATAACTCTTCTGCCTATCTTGGGCAGCTTTCATTCGTTGCTGAATGATCTTGATTTATCGGAAGTTTCTCTCACCACATCTGGTCCAAGCACAAACTTCTCGCCAGTCTCTATCCAACATGATGGTGAGTTGCACGGTCTTCCTTACAAAGCTTCATATGGAGCCATACCGATACTGGATTGGTAGCTATTATTATATGCAAACTCTACTAGATGCAAATGGTCATCCCATGATCCACCAAAATCCAATATACAAGCTCTCAAGAGATCTTCCAATATACGATTCACCCTCTCCGTTTGACCGTCGGTCTGAGGATGATATGCGGTACTGAGATGTAATCATGACCCTAGAGCCTCTTGCAAACTCTTCCAAAACCCACTAGTGAACAACGGGTCTCGGTCACTCACAATGCTTTTGGGTACTCCATGAAATCTCACTACCCACTTCATATACAATTCTGCCAACTTGGCTGCCGTTCTGGTCGATTTGACTGGTATAAATCTTGCGCTTTTAGTCAATCGATCTACAATTACCCAAATGCTATCATATCCCGATCTAGTCCTTGGTAAACCATCGATGAAATCCATCGAGACTTGCTCCCATTTCCATTCGGGAATTTCTAATGGTTGCAACAACCCACTAGGCTTCTTTTGCTCAGCTTTAACTAGCTGGCAATTCATGCATTTGGATATAAACTTCCCAACGTCTCTTTTCATCCCTTCCCAGTAGTAAGTCTGTCTCATGTCTCGATACATCTTATTACCACCGGGATGTATAGTCAGTTTTGAGTGATGACATTCTCTAAGCACTTCATCTCTCAATCCATTGACATTGGGTACAACTAGCCTTCCATTCTTCCGAAGCCATCCATCTCGATCAAGCCCATACACATTCATCTCCTCATCGATACCCATCTCTAACTTGGAGATGATTTCCAATAGGTTAGGATCGTCCCTCTGGCTGGAACCAATCCGCTCTATCAAAGTGGGTCTGATCGTCAAACTAGCTAGCATGACTGGATCCAATTCGCACTTTGGTCTGAAATCAAACCCCGCGATATACTCCAGTTTCTTCCGTTCAAGAAACATTGCCCCTAAGCTGGCATGTCTCCTACTCAAGGCATCGGCTACCGCATTACCCTTCCCAGGTGTGTATGCGATATCAAAATCATACGAAGCCAAGAACTCTAACCATCTCTGCTGACGGAGATTCAGATCTTTCTGAGAGAAGAGATACTTCAACGATTTATGATCGGTAAACAACTCAAATCCTTCTCCCAAGAGATAGTGTCTCCACATCTTCAGCGCAAATACAATCGCTGCTAGTTCCAAATCATGGGTAGGATACTTCTTCTCATGCGGCTTTAGCTGTCGACTAGCATAAGCTACAACCCTACCTCCTTGCATCAATACTGCACCCAGTCCGGTACCACAAGCATCCGTGTATACCGTCATCTCTTCATTCCCTTTAGGAATGACTAACACTGGCGCACGCGTCAACTTCTTCTTTAGACTCTTGAAGGCATCCTCACACACTTCGTCCCAGACGAAGGACCGATTCTTCTTAGTCAACTGAGTCAACGGTGCTGCTATCTTGGAGAAGTCCTGGATAAACTTACGATAATATCCAGCTAATCCCAAGAAACTTCTTACATCTGTTGCATTCTTGGGCGTAGGCCAATCCTGTACCGTAGCCACCTTCGCAGGGTCCACGGCAATACCACTCTCTGAAACAACATGACCCAAGAATCTTACTTCCCTTCTCCAAAAATGACACTTAGAGAATTTCTCTTTCAATTGGTGTTTCCTCAACACCTCCATCACTATCCTCAAGTGTCCCTTGTGTTCCTCCTCTGTCCTTGAGTAAACAAGGATATCATCCACGAACACAAGAACAAACTTATTCAACTGATCTCTGAATACTCGATTCATAAGATCCACAAAATAGGCTGGTGCATTGGTCAACCCAAATGGCATAACTAACCACTCATAAAATCCAGACGGCGTCCTAAATGCCGTTTTCGGAACACTCTCATCTACTACTCGAAGCTGATGAAATCCTGTCGCGAGGTCCAACTGGGAGAACACTCTTGCTCCTTCCAGTTGATCAAACAAATCATCTATCCATGGTAGAGGATACTTATTCTTCCTCGTCACCTTATTCAACTCGCGATAGTCCACACACAAACGAAGGGAACCATCTGCCTTAGTGGCAAACACAACTGGTGCTCCCCACTCGGAGACACTCCTTCTAATAAGTCCCTTCTTCAAAAGATTGCTGACTTGCACCCCGAGCTCTCGCTGCTCCCTTGGTGCCATACGACGAAGTGGCATCACTATAGGTCTGGCATCTTTCACTAAATCAATACGGAACTCAATCTCTCGGTGTGGTGGAAGCCCGGTCACCTCCTCGAAGACGTCCGGATACTGGCCAACCACGGGCACATCTGACAACTCATCCTGCGGGATGTCGAGGGAATTTACAAAACTAGCCATAACCCCATCACTAGGTAGACTACCAAACACTACCCTCCGCCCATCATCCGCCCTCACTGTCACCAAAAAGCCCTCACAGTCTACCACCACCCCGTATCTTTGGAGCCAATCGACTCCCAATATAATGCCATACCCAGTAAAGCCCAAAACAAAGCAATCACATACAAACATACATCCATGACTCGATAAGACCAAATTCCTGCAAATCATACCAAGGCTAGTCGAACCACCAATCGGGTTCGTCACAACTAATGGTATATCGACTATCTCGGGTTCCAGTCCCAACCTATCTACCAGGTCACTAGATATGAAGGAACGGGAAGCCCCAGCATCAAACAAAACTCGAACTGGTACATCATAAATAGAAAGCATACCTTGAATAACAACATTCTTTCCTTTCTCCGCCGCAGTTGGGGCATTCGACGAAGAAGGAACAACATCAAGAGCATATGCTTTCACAATCTACCTCTCCTTAAGAGGTTGCGGACACTTATCCTTCTGATGTCCCACTTGACCACAGTTGTAGCACTTCCTTTCCGCTGGCTTGGCCCGACATTTTTTAGCATAATGGCCCTTCTTTCCACAGCTGAAGCACTCAACATCCTTCTTGCTCTTTTTCTGGCCACCTTTAGATTGGTCCTGCTTCCTCTTATTCTGAGAGCTATTCTTGCCTCCACCGCCTGCTTGTGGCTTTGACCCTTCTGCAGATGCAGCCTCAGTCTTTGACTTAGGGTAAACGCTCTCCGATCTCAAATCTTTCCCCACGATCGATTCAAAAGTCTCATCGATGTGGTTGATAAGCCTTTCTCCCAAGTATCCATCCAAACCAGTAATGAACTTCTCATTCTTCTTTTCAGGAGTATCAATAAGAGACAGTCCATACTTCGACAAAGTGTCGAACTCAGCAATATAATCAGAAACCGCCCTGCCGTTCTGCTTGAGTTCCAAGAACCTCTTGAACAACACTGACTTCTGGGCAGCTGGAATGAACTTCTTGCTAAAGCGAGCCTTGAACTGAACCCAAGTAACCTGATCCTCTGGAGTAGCTGTTCTAATGGCATTCCACCAATTCATCGCTCGCACTTGCAGCTGACGAGACGCTAGCCTTCTCTTCATCGCATCCTCAAGACCCAAGTCATCAAAGATACGATCACAGCTATCCATCCAATCCTGAACATCTGTGGCCGACTCCGTTCCATGGAACGACTTTCCACCAAGATTAGTGTAATCCTTGCACAACTTGGCGAAATCGACCCTAGGCGCCTGCACTAATGGGCCAACACCAACTCCGGGATTGGGAACTGCCCTTGCACTTCTCTAAGCATGTCTCTCATGAGGTTAGTAAACATTGCCCTCATGTCAGCGGCATTCCCTTGGTTGGTCCCTCTACCAGCACCCCTCGTATCTCGGCTCATCGTCAATCTGAAAAAGGGAAACGATTAACGACCCCATAGTGGTGCTAGTGCAGTGCGACTTCATTCTTATACTACTAATAGTATGTCTATACATAGCTTTTGAAAACCAAAGTAATCACAAATACGCGCTCTCATATACGTACTAACTCTCCCTAGTGTCTTTCCCTAGGTTAACTACGCAACCTGGAGCTCTGATACCAAGTGTGACGGCCCGCCCCGCACCAACCGACATTTACTCCAAAAGTGCGCTGTACACATGTCCAGTTAGCACGGAATGGGTCATCAGAAGGAAAGGGAAGAAGGAAATAAACATACAAAGAACCTGTAGAATGTCTCACAGCGCATAGAACAAAATATAATAATAACATACTTGACATAAAACAGGAGAGACAGTGCATAAGCTGAAAATCAGAACTAAACATCATAGCAGCGGAAATCCAAAATACAGCTTATTACAACTTTCAACTGTCTCAAAGCAAAAGTAAGATAAAGGAGGTACACTACTAATGCCCAAGTAGCGACCACCAACGACACAGGGAGAATGTGTATATATATATATATATCATACGTGGAAGCCTCCTGCCCGCCTCCGAATCAGCTACTCGCGCATCACCAGCTAACCTGTCTCTAGTCTGCTCGTGTGAGCACCCAGAGTAATAAAAGGAGACATAAAACTCTGGGTCAGACATAAAGCCTGGTATGAGCGATAAGCATCTAAAGTGAACAATAACAGGTAGACTAAAACATACCTGAACCTGGACCTACAACCAAAGAGTTAGCACTACATACTGTACAACACTCTAAGGTATCATATCAAACAGTGTAAAGATACGGAGGTGGGGGAGGTGTGCATGTCATAGGGATGGCAAACAATCAAACATAGCATCCATCCTCACATCTCTCACTCGGTGCGTAAAGCATACGATATTCACCACTTCGATCACCCAACATACCTTGCTACGATCACTTTGCCCCATGAAGTCATAAATGGCTTCACTGCACTGATAACGTAGCCACTAATCCTTTGCTATGTCCACTTTGCCCCATGGAGTCACAAGAACCCCACTGCACTGGCTCATAGCCTTACCAATCCTTACTATGTCCACTTTGCCATATGGAGTCACAAGAACCCCACTGCACTGGCTCATAGCCTTACCAATCCTTACTATGTCCACTTGCCCCATGGAGTTATTCACCTCATCTGCGCTGGCTCATAGTCTTACTACGCATCACCTTGCCCCTTAGGTCATAATGACCCTACTGCACTGATAACGTAGTCTTGCTACCATCACCTTGCCCCTCAGGTCAGAATGACCCTACTGCACTGATAAGTAGCCCATAATTCCTTTTTAGTGGTGAACCGAAGTTATGAACGTCGACAACTCCTTAGCACACGTCCCGCAGCAAAGTCCAACCATGAAGTGAACTCATCGGCTCCCAACTGGATCCTGAGCTCTAACTTCCCATATTGGAATAACTTTGCATCTCGGGTTATTGGTCAATACTGGGTCGGGTCGGGTTCCTTCTCAAGCCATCGGTTCGGGTCGGGTATCCTCCATCTGTTCGGGTCGGGTCTTCTTCTGGTGCGGTTCGGGTCGGGTCTCCTTCTGGTGCGGTTCGGGTCGGGTGCTTCGCCTCGGGTCGGGTCGGGTGTCATCTCCCCTCCAGCTCGTGCCTCCGTTCCGATCCGTCTCCTCGTCCTTCACATGCTCCTATCTGATCCGTCCTCATGCCTCCGCTCCGATACGTCCTCCCTAATCCGATCCGATCCCAGTTCAGTTAGCGTGGCCTTCCTTTTTGCCATTTTCCCCAAGTGCTGGGTTCCGATCCGATCGGGTTCCTTGCTCAGTTCAACATATCCGATCCGAGCCGAACCCTGCACTGTTTTCTTAAACTGTTCCAGCAAGTGTTTACGCCATTCGACGACGTTTTCGACCATTCTAACTATTGAAATCAATCACAAAGCATTTCATACAGTCATAGCAACATGCATAATCAACCACAAACATCAAAACATCAACATGATAGGTTAAATTGGATCAAACATACCCAAAACCCCATATTTTCCCCTAAGCATGTTTAGGTGAAACTAATGATAGGATTAGCAAAACTTAACCAAATAAACCCAAATTCATATCAGAGGTCTAAAACATCATTTAAGAATTTATGAACATTTTTCCCGAATTTATTAGTGTATAAATTCGCTAATTAACACTAATTACCCTTAACTAGCCATAATTAGTGTAAAACTATGCAAATCACTCACCTTAGCCACAAATAAACTAAGATCTGAAATAGTTCTCTGATTTGATGTGAATTTCAATGCCAAACAGCAGCTCCTATGTTGCTTTGGTGAAGATCTTCCTTGATTAGGGGTTGCTAAGCTAAATCCTTGACAAAAAGGTGATTTGGAGGTGATTTAGAGGTTGGAGGCCATTTTTAGGGATCCTTGGTGATAAGTGGAGGCTAGAAAACTGAAATGGAATGATTCTCCATCTCATTTCAGCCCTCCTATAACCCTAATCCCGAAATGGGTTATGGGCCTACTCACTAATCACCCGATTTGGCCCGGTTAAGCAGTTTTTCACCCTCCAAACCTTGTTTCAGCCATATCTCCCAAACGGTAAGTCCGTTTGACTATTATGACCACTCTACGGAAAGGTAAACCATCAAACGAATCTAATGAAGTGGTTTCAGGTCAAAATTCCTTTCCAATCAAAAGTTATGGCCAAAACAGTACCAACTAGGGCCAAAATGGTCATTTAAAAATCGAGAAAAAAAAATCATGAACATGGAAAATGACTCTAATGGATGTTTCCCAAAGTTACATGACCATACAACTTCACATGGGAAAGAAATAAATATTCTACAATCATATGATGTGTAGAATACGGGTCGTTACAGAAAATTGATGTCAATGAGATTAGAATGGAATGTATGTGTAACCCAACATAACATTGTGTTGAAATTTGAAAATTCGAAATCTGAATTGATTGTTAAGACAATAAATGAGCATGCATTTCTTTCCTTTATGTTATCAATCTATTCTTTCTAAGACATGCCTGCACGTATCTTTTTTTCAACATGGTATCTTTTTCTTAACCTACTATGCATCCAAATAAAGGGTAATGATATAAATAGGGGATTTATGGCGAATTGTTAATGAATTTAGAATGTATTTTTTTTAAATCATTTAAACATATTCTGACATTTGTGACGTGTATTGATTGCATATAAATGGGTGGTTTTGTTTATATAGGTAAACAATAACGGTTAGAATTTTATATTGGTAATAAGCTACAATTAATTGCAATTAAAGTCCATTAAAGTGAATTAATAAGGTAACGGTAGAAGACTTATTACAATAGAATAATTGATTTACATATGCAACCATTTTCTTTTGTCCATATATAATAAACATATAGCCATATTTGGATTGCTAATTTTTTTCTTCTTGTAACTCATTGACATAATTAAATCAAACCAAATTCAGTGGAATTAAATACATATATATATACACACACATATACTTGATAAAATCTAATTGAAAATCGTTGTAATAACTAACATGAATTTTTATATGTGAATTTGTTTTTTTTATAGTAAATGCTTAGCAATTATTTAAGTAATCAAAGCCATATATGTAGAGTGTAGCATACTAAAATAATGAAACATAAATACCCTATTCTCTCTCTTCCTTTCATATGCCACTCTTGTCCATTCACTTCCATACGTTTCGTATTACTTGCTATTTATTCTACCATTCTTATCCATTCTTCATTCATTTTTCCCAAACCACTACATCTTTTCCCCTTCCTTTCTATGCATTCATTCCTCCATTTTCTTCTTCCCTTTCTACTCTCTCCTGAAGTTTATTAGTCTCTTCAAAAAAAAAAAAAAGAAGATTTTTTTTTTTAAAACAAAGGGCCATTGCGAGATCTTTAAAACTATAAAGGTGTGATCGGGAATTATCAACTACAGTCGCCAATTTTCCTCTCCAAAGCCACCAGCGTCGGAGCAGTTTTGCGGGTAGGAGGCACTTGCGAGTTGGCTAGGACTGAGGGGGTGGAAAGCTATTGGTGAGAAATTCTATTCCTTTAAATTTTATAATTTAAATTTGTTAATTATAATTTCAGTGTTACACACGCGCTGTACTATTTTGTGTTATTTGTGATTTGATGTGGATTGATGAATCCTCTTATGCCGTTCTGTTGATGGATTAAATTATTTTGATTGTTATAGGATAGTTGAAATTAAACATTTCATGTTGGTTTTGTTGAAAGCATATATTTCTTGTTTGTTAAGATAGAATAATTGAAAGACAAATATGTCAATTTGGTTATTATAAAATTGTTGTTAACCAATATCTCATTATTGTTAACATAAAATAGGTGAAAGGAATATATCATTTTGTGGTTGATAAAAAGATTGAATGACAAAATTTATTTTGTCAAATGTAAAGAATGCAATAGAATCATTGAAATTGTTCACATATCATTTTTTATATGACATTTGAATCATTTAAATTGTGAACATATAAAATATCATTTTTATATGACATTAGAATTCATAAGAATGTTTTACATATAAAATATTATGTTATATGATAACATAGAATATTTATTACCTATAAGTGACCATTTATATGTTCTTAGAAGTCGTAGAAAAATGTGAATATACATGATATTCTTTATATGGTATTAGAGTCCTTAGAGAATGTAAATATATAAAATGTTCTTTCATATGTTATTAGAATACATAAAAAAAAATTAAAAAAAATAAAACCAAAAATATACATTTTTGGTCGATTTAAAAAGAAAACAATCATTTTTGTTTGAAATAAAAGGAAACATTCATTTTTGTTCATGTTTTGAAAGTTGACAAACAATTTTCATCTTTGGTGAAAGTTAAAAAAAGAACATTTTTAATATTCCTTTGTTAAAATGAATAGTCATATTATTTATCACCGTTTTTGTCAATTACAAAAGATTTAACTTTTGTTTACACTAAAAAAAAAGAATTTCACCTTTGGATTTTAAATAAGAAGAATTCCCTTTTTATTTTTGTCATTAAAAAGAATGTCACTCTTATTTTTATACGTCATGAAACAAAGTGTAAAAGCATCATTTTTTAGCGTAAGTTGAAAAAGGGACATTTTTTTTTGTTAATTTTGGTTAGAATAGGTAATTGACATTATGTACACTGTTATGAGTTAAATTAGAACTTGACATTAATTTCACACCGTTATGTGGTAATTTAGAAATTGAACATTTTGTGATATTAGACAATGATTAAGCAAAAACCATTATATTTGTTCATTGAGAAGGTGATACAAAACTTGACATAGTAATGTTAATTGCATTTTTAATGCAATTAAAAGGGAACTTTTACATTGTAAATGAAAGGATAAAATGTGTCATGTAATGAATAATTACATTTTTATGTAATTAAATAAAGGTATGATTTTGTCATGAAATAATTACATTTTTATATGATTAATTAAGACATGAACTTGCAATGGATAAAAAAAATTACATCTTTATATGTAATTTGTATTTGAACTTGCAATGTAAATTAAAAATTACATTTTTATATGTAACTTAAGATGAGATTTACATTGCAAATTAAAAATTACATTTTTTCTATGTAATTAGAATATGAGTTGCATTGTATAAATAAAAAAATTACATTTTTATATGTAATTAAGGTATGAATTTGCATCGTAAAATAAAATTACAATTTTTTTTTGTGATTTAAAAAGAGATAAATTTGCACTATTATGAAACTTCATTTTTAATGTAACTTAAAAAGAAGGATTTTACAGTATATTGAAAATTACATTTTTAATGTAACTTGGAAAGTCAGGATTTCTCACTGTAATGTTAATTACATTACAATATACTTAAAAAAAAGAAATTTTACAATGCAACTGAAAGATAGGAATTTTACACTATAATGTTTCTTAATGTAATTAAATGAAGAAATATTACATTTTTATAATGTAATAAAAGAAGTTAGAAGAATTACATTCTTTATAATGTAATAAAAGAGAATATAATGTAAAGAATGGAAAGGAAAATTTACATTTTTCTATAGTGTAAAGAACAAGAAGAAAATATTACATTTTAAATAAAATAAGAGAAAAAATATATATTACATTTTCAATGTAATTAAGGAATGTAAATGAAATAGAAATTTACATTTCCTTATGTAAATAAAAAGAATTATTTTAGATGATGTTTTCATTTACATTTTCATGTAAATAGGATATGTAGAAGAAAAAGGAACTTATTTACATTTAGGTAAATAAATAAATAAGGAAAAGAAAAAGGAAGACATTTATTACTTTTGGTTTTAAATAGATAAGGAAAAGAGAGGTTTCAATAATATTTTCTATGCATTAAAAGGAATGAATTGAAAGTTACATTTTGGTTGTTAATAAGTACAAATATGTCATGTCAATTAGGTATGTCATTTATGATAGTATAAAAAGTCGGAATTTAAAAAGTTTACCGTTTTAATTGTCCCGGTGTTTAATTAAGAAGAATTTGTTTCCAAAATGTTATCAATTTTGAATTAAAGGAATGGTTTTTATATTCAACTAATGAAATTAATTGACGTTGATGTAGAAAGATTACATCTTTGATGTAAATATGTTAGAGAAAAAAATATGGTTTCAAAATTGGACATCTTGAAAAGATTGTTTTTTTTATAGAAAATCATAAAAACAGGGAAAGTCACAATTTATATTAAATACTTGAAATCAGGATATTTAAGAACAAAGAATACCTTAGAAGTAGGATCTTTTAAGGGAAAGGATTATTTAAAGAATGACATGTCTAGAAAAATTAATTATAATTATAAATTATAATTGTGCTTGGACACGAGGTTAGGTTACATTTGTGGTAGAAGTCTGCCCGGACCCGACCGACATATCCAGCAGCCACAAATGTTAAACCTAATGTGAGAGGTCCAAGTGCGCAATACGAAACGGGCCATGACACGAGGTTAAGCCCAACTTGTGGAATAAGTCTGCCCGGAACCGACCGGCACATCCAGCATCCACATGTCGTAGGCTTAATGTGAGGGGTCTAGCCCATTATAAAAATATAAAGGGATAAGATAATGAATTGGGCTATTAAATCCATTTTAAAAAAAATATAGCAACACTATTTTTAAACGCGAACGAGGTTATCGATTTATTTTACCCAATTTTTAATGAATATTAAAGGAGGGATAATTTCAAAATGAATATTTTGAAAATTAAAGTAAAACATTATTGTGTGTTATGTTATATATCAAAATGTTATGAAACCAAGTGCTCTTTACTTGTTATGATAATCACAATAATGAATTGGACGAGGAATTATATTTAAATAAATTATATATATATAAATTAAAAGTACTTGAATCGAGCGTGGTAGTTCACATTTTAGGATCGTACTTTTAATTGATTATACTGTATGATCCGACCGCCGGATTTTCCCAAAACTGAAACCGTTAGGTTTGCCTTGGGAAGGTCTTTCCAATGATATGAATTATGTCAAAATCCAACGGTTAGATTTAGAGAAATGTGTAAAACAAATTTGGGTGAAAACAATACCAAGGTCTCCTGTTTGCATGAAGTATTGGTAAATAGAATTTAATTATTTTTATATAAATAAAAATAAAGACTGATCGTTATAAATTAATATTAACGATATGAAATTGTTTTCAAGTTTATATATGCGAGAATTATTTGGAAAGTCCGAGTTTACTCTCATTCCAAATAATGATACGACGTTCGAAGAGTTGAAGACAGTGATTGAAGACCGACGATCTTCACATCGAATGGGTGTGTTGCTATTGAGACCCATGATGGGAGTAGCTACCTTGAAGGGGCGACAGTAGTAGCCGTCCGGACGTAGTGTTGATTGTACGGTTTTGGCTTTCGCTCAAACCCAGAGCATAAGCGCGTAAATGGATTGTATGTCTGACATTGTATTCCTTTATACTGTATTCGTTGATCTCTGCTAAACATATATCTGTGTGGTGTTTTACACCCTTCTCTGAGACGTATGAGCTCAGAGGTTATATGTTGGTAGAAATCAATGGTATGGTATGGATTGACGATGTGGCATGCTAAGATGCATATGATCAAGGCTTTGTTGAAAAGCAGGCCTTGTGGGATGATCAAAGCATAGCCTGTTTAGGCATAGCTTTGGGTATAGCGTGACTTCACGAGCCTCACACACCGGCGGAGTCTAAAACGGGAGAAGGGAACGCAGGGAGAGCAGCACGTTTCTTTCTAGCTAGAGTGGTGTCAGTGACCTACCAGCCCTGACATTTTACTTATGTGGATGATGGAATGAGGCGCCTCGGATAGGTCCTATAGGATCGGGAAACGTGTGTTCAGGAATTGCCAATCCACGAAGCTGTATGTGTGGACCGGCCCTGCAGCTTTCCAAGGGTTAACTGCGGGGAACCCTGAGACATTAGCTAGAGTGTCTCGAATCGGTAGGAGCTCCTCCCTAGCCTTGACTCAGATGGAAATCCAAATTCCAAATACGACCCTGCGGATTTGATTGTATTACTAGTACGGAGGCATAGCATATGGTACCTATGCTTCCTAGGATTGATACATTTACTTTGAAATGTTTTAAAACATATACACACTAATAATAATATCGTTTTTATCGTATCAAGCATGTTTGCCATTATAAGGTAAAACCCTATCCTCCGGTTTGCGTTGCATTGTGTGATGGGACTTGGGTCTTATGATGGTTTCATTTTTCTACAAAGCATTGCGTTGTTTTGACGATTTACTTAAATTATGCATGGCAATCCATTGGAATAAAACCCGTTCCGCTTTAGTGGCGTGGTCCTTGGATTTGCCTTATTACTATTAGTTATATTAGTTAAGAATTCTCACACCAGTCCCACGACTGACCCGTTGTTTGTTTCCACTTTTGCAAACTCGGGTGCCCTCTTTTCCACACGGGCAGTCGAGTAGCTTTTTGCAGATATTTATCTCTTTAGTAGGATCCTGGATTGAAGCTCAAAGCTGTGTCCAGAGCATAGAAAAGTCTTCCGCTGTCTTAGTTATTTTATTTCCGCTGCACTGTATTTAAGTAATGTAAAATTATCTTCCGCTGTAAATTTATTTAATGTACTCTGATATATATTCTGTACTCTGATGTAACATTTACCATGATGTTATAAAAGTCTGCTGTTGTTATTCTGATGTGTTGTAGCCCAAAGTAAGCGTATCCGGCGATTTCCCGCAAGGGCGATTTTCGGGTCGTTTCACCTAGACTTGGGGGCATCGTTCGACAGGTAGCATAATTCCTAGATTAGATCTAAGTAACAAATAATAAATGTATGCCTGAAGGCAATGGAAACTACAGGGATTGGGATCACGTTATCATTACTAGTTGGGAAACTAGTTAGGTGGTGCAGAGATATAGAAACCGGTATAACAAGGAAACAGCGAAGCGGCGAAAGTATTAGGGCATATCCAGTTTTTCTTAGCTTAGCATATCATGTGATTATCTTGTCTAATCTTGCTGACCCTATCATCATGGTGTTATCTTGTATTCAGTTAATTCATGTCGTTTTGTTTTCCATGTTCACATGCTAGAAGTTACTGAACTTACTCAGGCTTTATGTCTGACTCTGTTTTTCTTTCGTCTTCTTTTCTTCTGTTCCCCCCCAAGGTAGTAAAGGAGGGAATAGTATAGCTCAGGTTAAGTTGGACTGTCACTCTTTCCCAGCTTGAAGATTTGTCGAAGTTTTGCTTGGATTCTCTTTTCAGATGCTATGGCTGGCTCTTGCTAAAATTGGGGAATATAAATATTGTTTTATGCTTCTTTATTTTGTAAGACAGATGATACTCTGATATTGTAAAGAAATCATTGTACAAACTATTTTATCAATAAAGCAAAGTTTTATTTTCCGCTGTTTAATTTTTGTATGTCTTGTAATTTATCTGCATCTTTTACCCTAAATGCTCCACAGAACTTAGTGCATTCCTTTTGTGAGTGACACTAACGGACGTTTGGTGTTACAAGTTGTACCCCAAAGATTTGTGCTAACCAGAGCTCTGATACCAACTGTAACGACACGGATTTTGCCCGGACCTAATCGATCAAAAATCGACCAAGACCGTTCAAAACTCGCATACGTTAACTTTGGGAATACAATTCATAAGAACAAATAACAATAGACTTTTATTGACATTACAATAATGTTACATCAGAATACAGAATATCAGAGTACATCAAATAAAGGAATGATACAGCGGAAGTTAAATTACAATACATAAATACAATACACAGCGGAAGACTATAAATGCTCTGGACACAGCTTTAAGCTTCAATCCAGGATCCTGATAAAAGAATAGATATCTGCAAAACAAGCTACTCGACTGCCCGTGTGGAAAAATATGGGCACCCGAGTTTGCCAGTGAAACAAACTACAGGTCAGTCATGGGACTGGTATGAGAAATCTTAACTAAACTAATCTAATGATAAGGCTAATCACAGGACCACGCCGCTAACGCGGAACGGGTTTACTCCATTGGATTGCCAGTGCATAAGTAAGGTAAATCGTTCAAATAACGCTATGCTTTTTAAAAAAAAATGAAACCATTATAAGACCCAAGTCCCATCACACAATGCAACGCAAACCGGAGGATAGGGTTTTACCTTATAATGGTCAAAAGATATTTGATACGATAAAAATGGATTTGATATTAGTGTGTATATGTTCTAATAAAAAACATTTCAATCATAATGTATCAATCATAGACGGCATGGGTACCATATATCATGTCGCCATACTAGTTCTACATTCAAAACCGCAAGATCGTATTGGAAATTGGATTTCCATCATGAGTCGAGGCTAGGGGCAAGCTCCTCTCCGATTCGAGATACTCTAGCAAATGCCTCAGGATCCCCCGCAGTGAAACCTTGGAGCGGTAGGACCGGTCCCCGCCTATCGGCTGTGGATTAGTTATGCCTGAACACACGCTTCCCGGTCCCTTTGGACCTATAGTATGACCACTAACAGCCTATAAAAATCCGAGGCACCTCAAAATCCATCATCCACATAAGTAAAATGCCAACCAGTTTAAGCACTGACACCACTTCTAGCTAGAAAGAAACGTGTGCACTCCCTACGGTCCATATCCCATTTTTGACTCATACCGGGGTGTGAGGCTCGCGAAGTCACGCTATACACAAAGCTATGCCGTAATAGGCTATGCTTTGATCATCCCACAAGGCCCTGCTTTTCAACAAAAGCCTTGATCATTTGCATCTTGGCGTGCCACATTGACAATTCACGCCATGCGATCAATCACTATTAATATATACCAGGGTGTTAAGTAGAGAATAAATTCCCCACCACCAAACAGACATACATTAATAGAAATCGATTTAATTCACATGGAATGAAATCCAATGTCAGACATGCATCCATTTACAAGCTTATGCTCTGGGTCTGAGCGAAAACCAAATCCGAACAATCAACAATAGTCCGGACGGCTACCACTGAAGCCCCTTCAAGGTAGCTACTCCCATCATGGGTCTTAGTAGCAACACATCCATTCGATGTGAAGATCGTCGGTCTTCAAACACCGTCTTCATCTTCGACTCTTCATCGTCGTAGTGATTATCCGAAATGGGTTAAACCCGGTCTTTCCGAATAACTTGCGTATTTTTATAATCAAGTACTATAAAAACACATCCAATGCCTCATTCCAATTCAGAATATTCTTTTAAATAAAATATTCAAATTATTCTATCAAAGATAAATTCTTTAACTTTATACTTAAATCTTTCTTTAAAGATTAATTAAAACTCCAATTTGGTTTTAAATATCAAAATCATTATTTAATGATTATTTAATTTTAAGAAATTAATCTTATCCTTATTTGAGTTAAAGAACTAATGTCATTTAAAACACTGTTCACGATAAACTCAAATTCATCTCCCATTAAATATGGGATTTTCATAGAAATCAGACCAATGTATAATCGATATGAATTTCTGTATCGGGCTATTAATATAAATGGAATATAGGCAAACCTTTTAAATTCCATATATATTAACGGTCTACTTTTATAGAAGCTCATCTCGAATATTATTAAATCAAATTCCATTCAATCCCAATTTAATATATTAAATTGGAAAACTTTACTCTTGGAAAATATTTCATTTTAAATCTTAATAAAAGATTCATAAATCCCAAATTATATTTCACTGCAAACTGGGTTAAAGAACAAGTGTCGTTTAAAACACCGTTCACGATAAATCCAATTTACATTTCATTCTATTCCAATTATCAAATATGATTGAAACTCTAAAAATCTTAATTAAAAGATTTATTCTTTTCTCAACTGGGGTTAAGAACAGTGTTATTTAAGACACCATTCACAACAACCCAAAAATCCAATTTATTCTATTTAATTCCAAGTAAATATTAACTTATTGGAAAACTTTATTAAATCTTAATTATAAGATTTGTTCTAGTTAATAACTAGTTCATATCGATAAAATATATTTATATCTCTTCACTATTGGAAATTTTCATCTAAATTCCTTTTAAATCATTTATTATGATTTTACATAATATTTTCATATTTTTAATAATTTTATTTTCGCTCGTACAGTCGGTTTCCAATAACGGCCACCGAACTGCATCCATAGCGACCTTTTCTAAATTTGATTTGGACATAATTCCAAATCCAACCGTTAGATTTTAAAACTCTTATATTCATTGAAAAGCTCTTTTCGATGCGAACCCAACGGTTCCAGTTTTAGGAAAATCCGACGGTCGGATCTCCCGTTACGTCCATTTAAAGTTAATGGTCGAAATTCGCGAACGGTCGCTGCGCGGCGCGTTCTATTCAGGCCATTAAATATATATATATATATATATATATTTAATATATATTATATCGTCGATTTCTATTTAAAACGTACTTTATAAAATATTTATAAATTCGCCTTAAAACAGTTTTAACTTTATTTCAATTTAAAGTCTAATTTGAATGTTTTATTTTCTTATCATATCAAAAATATCAATATTTCTAAAATATAAAGTTTACAAATCACTTCTTTTTAATATTCATTTTAAAATGAATACATTAAATCGGTAAACACGTTTGGTTTAAAACGGCGTTTCTATTTAAAACAGATTAAATAGGTCAATTCAATTTCTTATTCATTTGTATTTTATACTGGGCCAGACCTCCCACATTAAGCCTGTGACTTATGGATGCTGGATATGCCGGTTGGTTCCGGGCAGACTTATCCCATAAGTTGGGCTTAACCTCGTGTCATGACCCATTTCGTATTTTTAACTCAACCCTTTTCATTGTGACTTTTTAACCCATATAATAAAATCTTTTGAACTTTAAAAGATCAATCAAAACCATTATTTGATTTCTTTTAACTGAATATTATATTAAAATATTCTTTTAATTCAAAATTGGAATAGGACCCAACAATTACCATATAATTTAATTATATGGATTTCAAACACCGCAATGTATTCTACACTAATGATAAAAATCCTTAATAACATCCAAACATCCAAAGTGAATATTAATACTGTATAAGCGTCAAATAAATAACGCTTAAAACTAATCACAAGGGAGATGTGTGAATATCATCCCAAGACCCATGTGAGGTTTTCAACCAACACATAACATATAACAAATAATTAAATAAATTATTTGTGCACTTGGGCGATGTGTAAAAATTATCGTCCCAATCAACATAAACAAGTCAGGAAACTTGTTAATGGCAGTGTAACATATTTTTGAATTCCAACATAAATGTTTATTTCTAACATAAATGTTCTTTTAATTCTAACATAAATGTCGTTCTTTGAATGCTAACATAAATGATATTTTTATTCTAATTAACTATTCTTAACAAAATGACATATTAATCCAACATTTTATAACTAAAAGGCATTTTTAATCAAATGCAACATTTTAAAATAAAAATGTGACTTTTCTATGTACTCTAACATTACATTTAAAATGTGAAATTTTAAATGTAAACATGTTTTTATTTAAAACATGACTTTTTCTATATTCTGTTCATGATATTTAAAATATGAGTTTTAAATGAAAACATGTTTTTATTTAAAGGACATGTTAATTCTAACCTTAAACAAATGACTAGTTTATTTCTAGATAAACACTTTTAACGAAAGCGATGTTTTAATTCTAACTAAGCATTTTGACAAAAGTGTTCTTTTATTCTAATACCAACGTTTATGAAAAAAAATGTTCTTTTCATATATTGCATTAAACTAGAGTTTTTAATGTTACCATGTTTTACATTTTAAAACATGAACAAATTTTGTTAAACCATTCATTATATTAAAATATACGTTTTAAGTGTAAACATGTTTCATAAGTTTAAAACATGGACAATTTATATTATGCCATTCATTACATTAAAATATACTTTTTAATGTAAACATGTTTTATAAGTTTAAAACATGGAGAATTTATATTATTCTACTCCTTTTGTTAAATGACATAATGAAACCTAGTCTCTTTATTTCATTCTTTATATTGTAAAACAAGTGACGATAAAAAGACATTCTTTTTGTTTTAATCCATTTTATGGTAACAAATGACAATAAAAATACATGTTTTATAATGATCCTTTTACGTTGAAATATGAATTCCAATGTGAAAATAATTTAACATGACAATGTTTCTTTTTAATGTCTTATTAACATTAAAAATGTAAAGTTAATGTGTGCACATTTTTATTTAGAAATGATCATCTTATTAAAAATATAGTGTAATGTAAAAACATGTTTCATTTCATAACATGTACAATTTTGTAAATCTATTCATTACACTAAAAATAAAGTTTTTGTAATGATGTTTCCTATGACAAAATTTGTTTACCTTCATAACATTAAAATGTAAATTTAATGTGAAACGTGTTTTCCTAATATGAACAAATTCTTATGTACATTCTTAACATTAAAATATAATTTAACGTGAAACTTGTTTTCTAAATGCGAACAAATATTTATGTACATTCAATACATTAAAATATAATTTTAATGTAAAACTTATTTTCTAAACACGAACAAATGTTTATGTATATTCAATACGTTAAAATATAATTTTTAATGTAAAACAAGTTTTCTAACACGAACTATTTTATTAACATACTTCACATTTAAATGTGGTTTCCAATGTATTCATGTTTTACTATTTAAAACATAAACAAATTTATTCATAACACTAAAATACATTTCCACCAAAATCACAATTCATTTTCATTATTATAACCAAAATCAAACATACCAAAATTTCAATTCAAGCCACATCACAACACAACCAACATTTCAATAAAGATATACAACATCACATGAACTTTATGAAATAAATGTAATTTCACATTTCAGTAAATAATTAATTTGAATCATAAAATAGAAATATCACAAATAGCTTTCCATTCAGATCAGTTCAGATTGGAATTTCCCTCAAATCATGACTTGCTCCATTTCAGTCCTGGACTGTTTCAAAGCGAAGCCCTTGTCCATACGAGTTCAACGAACTTTGTTTCGTTCGATTTCATTTCTGTTTGAAGAAGTTATTGTATTATAAATATTTGATTTCAAAAAATGAAATAATTAAATAATTAATTAAGGATTAATTGCATTGATTAAGGGATTTAACCCCTTTCTTCTTCGTTCCTTTCTGTTGTACATTGAAACCCATATCGACCGCCAACTCCTCACGTGCGCACGCCGTACGAGGCATCAGACCTCGATCCGAGACCACCACACTGACCACCATCGAGCCACCATCCATCGCCCAGAAGGACCCTCAGCTCGCACCTCACCACCGCCCAGAAATCCGCCCCCAATGCGCCGCCTTTCCACCCAATTCCGGCCACCAGAAACCCCCATCGTTGATCATCACCGTTGGTTAGCAAGATCTCGAAGTGTTCTTCGATTTGTGGTTAGAGATTTGTTTTAATTCAATACATTTAAGGGAAAAAAAATAAGGGATTAAGTTCAGAGGAGTTCGGCCATTGATTCATAAGGAAGGCGGCTGAAAGAAGGTGTTTAGGGTTTCGTATTCTATACCGTATATATACCTTAGGTTATATATATATATTAAATAATATTTAATTTAATGGGTGTTTATCTTCTCTTTTCTTTCTTGTATTTAAAAAAAGGATAAAATATGGCATATTTATTTTATTCTGGAAGGATAGTCTTAATTCATGCGATTGATTTTGTTGGTGCAAACATTGATTACCTTTTTATGTTCAACGTACCTCTCTTAATATTAATGTTTCCCTTACATGTTCATTATTTTCTAAATTTAAACCATTCTTTTCTTTTGCCCAATATTCATTTAGGCCATTAGTGTTTTCCATATAAGACTTGTATCCATTTATAACAATCTGTTTAATTTACCTAACGTTTCCATTCATCCTTTATTCTCACGTATATTCACAGTTGATTATTCTCTCAAAATTTCTTTCTAATTTTAGTCCTTCCCTAATCCTCGCAAGCTTCATATTAAAACATTTTTTTTTATATAATCGTTTGCAAAAGAGAGATATCAAAAGAAACAAAATGACATGAAGAAAAAAAAACGCATGCAACATGTATTATTATTGTTGTCCTTATGTTTCTGATATGGAAGTGATGATTCAATACTTAATGCATAAATGGAATTCAAAGTATTTCATTTGATGTTGAAATAGGTCAGTTAAGTGCTCAGAGATTTTAGACATACATTTAGCTAACGTTTCGAATTTTGTAAGAAAATGTAATAAATGAACTTTTAGCGTTAATGTTGTCTCACTTTTGTCATTTGAAAATATTTCTATTGATGACTGTAGTATTACTAGAATTCTTCCTTTTTATATTTTAGCGAACGCGTACTATGTATAAGCAACGTTGTTCGTTTTAAATTCTAATATTATGAAATAAATTATGTTAATGTGAACGAAGCAGCGCACGTTTCTTATTTCACAATTATAGAAGAATTTCATATCTAATTACAAATAATTGTTTATTAGAAACAAATTTGAAATCATTCATTAATCATAAAATTTATATTCAAAGTCATTCAATAGTTTAATAAAAAAAATGAAAATTTTAAATTATGATGCATTTTCCATTAAAATTTGTTAAAATAAAATTTTTAAATTGGTCCTGATTTTATGGGTTGTTACAATCCATTTACAAATCCAATTCACCTTTCAAAGTTCAACTTCAAATTCAAAAACTCGATTAACTAATTCCTCTTCGACTTAGTTAATTCTATCCAAATTCTATATATTCAAATTCTATAGTTTAAATTCCATTTGAATTCTATATTCAAATTCCATATATTCAAATTATATATTTGAATTCCTTTTGAATTCTATATTCAAATTCCATATATTCAAATTCTATATTTGAATTCCTTTATATTTTCTATATTCAAATTCTATATTATAAATCCCATTTTGAAATTCAACACAACTTGTCTTTCCCAAAACAAATTCAAAACAGTATTTCTGGTAGTAATTCGTCACTTACAACTCGAAAATGAATACTGATGATGCAGCTGTCATTATCGGAATCTATTTTCCAGCGATCGAAGTGAGTTCAATACTATAAAACCATTTCTAAACATTTCCACTTTGAAATTCATTTCAAAATATAATTCACACTACTTGTAAAACAATTTAAAATCTCCCAGGATCTTAAATTTTCCTTATTTTTAATCCAAATCCATTTACAAACACTTATCCAATTTTCCAGAAATTTTAATTCAATTTCTAGCTTAAATTTCAGATTTAACTCATCGAATTTCACGTATTTCACTTATATGAATTTTGATTGGTTATTTACATAACCATTTAATTTATAATCTTACTTGATTATAATGACAACCAATATATCCACTATATTAAAATTTTGATATATATATATCTTCTCTATATCAAGATATACCTTGGGTAAACTTATTTTAATTTACCCTCTTTTCAAAACATATCGTGTCGACCCATCGTATTCGAGTGTTTATAAACTCCTACCGATACAGTGGATCAAACTGATCGACCAGAACCCATAAACAACTCAACCAATAAATCACCACAATATAAAACAATTTTTATATCAATAACAAATACGCTCACTCGTATATACACTCAAACTCAATCTAGAGTGTTACTAACCCTATCTCTACTGAGTCACGCCGCAGAGCCAAGGTAAAACTTAACTTAAGCTCTGATACCAACTGTAATGACCCGGATTTTTTGCGACTTTGGTTATTGCCATAAACACGATAACGACTAACCAAAACATTGAAAAATCCTGGTAATTAGTGAAAGAAATTAGAGGGTGAGAATAGATAAGATAGAAACTTAGAATAGAAGAAGAAAAGAAGAACTTACACCATCAGAGTAACACGAATCTCACAGCGGAACGGTTAAATATAACATATAACATAACTTTGAAATATAACAGTTATGTATACAATAGCACTTATCAGAGTACAACACTTACAACAACAGCGGAAAAACAATTGCTATAAAATCTTGAAGCCTCCTGCTCCCCGCTCTCCTGGTATATCCGTAAATCCCAACTACTTGACTGCCCGTACAAATTTAGGCACCCAAGAGTTTAGGGAAAACAAACAAAATAAACTCCGGGTCAGTCATGGACTGGTATGAGTAAAACAGTTTAAAACAGTTATACAGGTATATGATATCTCATAAGACCACGCCGTGAATACGGAACGGGTTTTTCCCTTATGAGAATCCAACATCTTTGACAAGCAATATCATTCTGATATTATAATAATGTCTAAGTACAAATAGATATAAATCTAACAGAACGCTTTCATCTCACGTTCCACATATATAGTATACAATCAAAACCGCAAGCACGTATTGGGTAATGGATTTCCAACTATGACAAGGTATGGAACCACCTTCTGCTAGTGTACCTCTAGAGAGGAATACACTGAGTTCAACAAGAACATCTTGCAACCCGGCCACACATGACCGACCACTCATTTCGCTGAGTGTATCGAATGTATATCACCAACGGTTGGGATCAGCAACCATTTCCCGAATGGGACAGCATCAACAATAGATTTTTAGAAGTAAATGAAACTCTAGATCAGGTGATTATACACCCTAATAGGTGCGACCTACATAGCCATGCTACCTACCCGATTTCTGTCATTTACCGGATGTGAGGCTAGAAGCTACGCTTATCTTCACATCAGATTCACTTCGAATGCTACATTGTCAGATCCATCGAAAATCACTAATTGACGTCTACAACGGTACATTACGTGTTAGCTAAAGAAGTTTCCTTCTCCACTTCCACTCTTGGTACGGTTGTAGAAATCAATGTACCTGACCTTTCTGGAAATACTCTGTCAGACATTCATCTTCATTCACTTAAAATGTCACATCGTCATACCCGCCAAATCACAAATTGACTTATCCAAAAATAACACGGGTATAAAGCTAAGAGAAACGAATTCCTCCGCCACCAACGTGAATACGTTTGAACAGATCAACTTACGCGATCCATTGGATATACTCTGTTAGACCTTCGTCCATACAAGTTGTCCTGGGACTGGACAAACCGAAGGCACTATTCAGTATATCCATCTTAGTCACTGTTATCTAAGACTTATACAACAGCCCTTGCACTTTACTCCGTCTTCACTTATCTTTGGCATATATGATTCGCAACGCTTATGCCAGTACAGAGTGGTTCTTTGGATAATAATCCAACCGGTCTCTCCATATTAACAACGTTAAAATGGTCAAAACTTCGATAGTCTATGAGTTAACTATCAAAGAAAAACAAGTGTGCAAACAACGATATTATTTCCATATGGAAATTATATCGAACAAGCATCTTTCAACATTTATCTCCTTAGTTCATTTTTCATCTCCTGTTTCCCTATATTCAACATTTGTTATTTTCTAATGTTTTAGAAAATATATTTATTAACACTGGAAACATTCCATTCCTTGTTTTCTGTATTAGAAAACATTTCTGATTCTTGTTTGGAAAACATTTCCAAAACTCCTACGTTTGGATTAAACAGATGTTTAAATAAAACATCGCTCAACCCATTTCCTTTAATTACTAAATTCACTTTACCATCCTTTACTGCCGAACCTTAACCATTTCTTAGTTAAAACGAAGTCAATCAAGTTGGGGTACAATTACCTCTCAGACCTTAACTGAATAACCTTTCTAACCTTGAAATAGGCAAAGTTCACTTTAAATTTCTTTAACTCACTTCCTTACTTAACCTTTCTTTCGAATAACTATATTCGATTAACTCTTTCAATTAACTCTATTGGACTGACCCTATTGGATTAACTCTATTTAATTTAACTCTAATCGACTTATTCTTTTTCACTTAACTCCTGTCGAATAAACTATATTCGATAACTCCTTTAACTCTATTCGAATAAATTATATTCGATTAACTCCTTTAACTCTATTCGAATAAACTATATTCGATTAACTCCTTTACTCTATTCGAATAAACTATATTCGATTAACTCCTTTACTCTATTCGAATAAACTATATTCGATTAACTCCTTTAACTTTATTAGATTTGATAACTCCCCTTTCGAATAACCAATATTCGATTAACTCCTTTGGATTAACTAACTTCGAATAACCAATATTCGATAACTCCTCTTTGAATAAATAATATTCGATAACTCTTCTCAAATGAATAACATTTGATTTCTCCACTCGAATAAACTATATTCGATTACTCTTCTCTCGAATACACTATATTCGATAACTCTACTTCGAGTAAGTGATATTCGATAACTCTACTCGATTAATTCCATTTAAATAACTCTAACTGGTTAACTCTAATTCTAACTGGTTAACTCTAATTCTAACTTGTTTATTTAATCGATTATTTCTAACTCTAATCGACTTCTCCTATTCGAATAACTCCTATTTGATAACGTTTATTCATTTATAAAGATTTACGTTTAGTAACGGTTCTTCACTTTATAAATGTTCTCTTTAATAATGTTACTTCACTTATACAAGTGTTGTGTACATATTCTGTTTAAAACTATCGGTGTTAAAACCAATATCTCTTCTCTATATAAGTTCAGACTTATATATTCCATTTATCGAATGATAAATATTTAATTTAATTTATAAACTATTATTTATAATAATACCTTTCTATTTATCTGTTAAAAACAGATTTCCATTTTCTATTCACTTTCTAAAACACTTCTTTGATTTAGTTCTATTTATTCATCAAATAAATATTCCTTGATTTAATCCTATTTATTTAACACATAAATATCTCTCTTTTAAATTTTATTTATTCTAACAAATAAATATCCCCTTTATATTTGTTTTACATATATATTTCCTTTCTATTTGATTTACCAAATATACCCCTTTATATTTGATTTACCAAATATACTCCTTAATATTTGATTTACCAAATATATCCCTTTATTCAAAATCCTTTTTCTGTTATATATATAAAATCCATTGATTTTATATAAATAAATTATTTTCAAAATATACTTTGAAAATCCCTTTATCACATTCTGGTATTTCTTATGGTATTTAACACACCATATAACAACGATAACTATTGTCCAAACACACATAATCAACGTCAGATTATATATCACATTATATATCACAATATATAAATCACAGTAAAATAACTGTTAAGGAATCCAGTTGGATTCCTCCAACCTGTTTCCCTGCATCACAGATGTTAGACAATGTAATTAACATCGGTTTCACTTCACTGTGAAATATTCTGATAACAGAATCACATATAAATGTCTCATGGTTCATATATATATATATATATATATATACATATATATATATATATAATTCGACTAACTGACTAGCAGTTCAATCAAACAGTCAATACACAATCAAATAGACAATATTCTAACAGTTCTAAAAATACAACATGAAATTATAAACTGTTCAGAATTAGTGAGATTTACTCACATTTGTCGATTATCGTTAAATAACGAAAATCGTCAGTTGATTCTGAACTGACGTTATACTTTGTCATAAATCCAGACCATTCCAAACCCAAAACGATCAGTACCCTCTTCCTCTTCACAGTAAATGTCGTAACCCCTCAACATCAATGGCCAATTTCCTTTTCACGATAATCAAATACAAATCACTAACAGGTTAATTAATAATTAACTAATCACTCACTTATAACTAACCAATGACTTACTGTAAATGCCGCGCTCATAACGTTTCTTCCCTATCCATTCTGAAACCGCCTTCTCTACTGATTCACCATCACCACTTCACGAAATTCCTTTATCACTTCTAAAAGAAACACAAACAAAGACACCAATTTACAAATGAAAATCACCACTGTGCTTCTCTACCTTTCCTCATTCCTCCTAACAACATGCGCTACTCCCCACCTGCTCAAAACAGAACGCGATACCCTCTTCACCATCATACCCTTCAGGTACAGTTCGAACTTCTTCAATTCAACAAGTCCTGGACGATTAAATAACCATATTTTTCCACTTCCACAAATTAACAATCAAACAAACCCGTAACTACTTTTTCTTCCTCAGTTCGAGCTCCATCTGTAGACCTCAGCCTCTCCCAGTTCGAACCAGACTCAAAGTCGCGACTCTCAATCCCCCCAACACAGGACGCGCAACATTTTGTTGCTTCCTTCTCCGAGAAACCAAAGCAAGGTGCGAGATTCCAAAACCAATCCAGATACCCACTTCGATTCCACGCTCGTTGCCCCCAATTTCCGAAACACGCAACCCTAACTCACGCTGGAAACACACCAATGAACGAAGCCGACTTCGAACCCCTCAACGAGTACACCAGCGCGTAGAGAAGAAGTCTCCGATCCCAAATATATACATATTCTGATTTATTCGATTTTATTGGATTTCTTTTATATTTTCTTTCTTGCATTTCCATTTTTGTTGACAATGAGGATGGCAGCTCCTCATTTGACCGGTGGAAATAATAGTTTAGGGTTCGGATATTTTAAGGATTATATATAGAGATTTTTATATATTTTTTTATTCGAATTTTATATTCATCTATAAGCAAACGATTTTTTCCTTGTCCTCTAAAATTCCTGTAACCACATACGATACCCAAAAATCACCAAACTAGACATGTAGCTAAAGCTTGACATTATGGTCCCAACGAAACCGGTTTCGTCGAATTCCGACTTCGTATGCTCTCACAGCGTATTTTTAACCATCGAAATACTGACTGTTTTTCACTCTAAAAATCCGTGTGGCCACACAGTAAATCTAAAAATCACGAAACTGGAAATCTAACAACTATTCGACATTGCGGATCCAACAAAATTAGTTTCGTCGAATTCTGACTTCGTTTGCAAAAGTGGCTATTTTTAAAGCCCTAAATAGCCTATTTAAATATATAAATATATTTAAATATAATTAAATTAAATATTAAAAATTAAATATTATCGTCTATATTCACAGAGGAATACCGTACAGCTCTACTGAGATTTATAACTTGATATTTCAACTCTGAGTCAACCCGATATTCGTTTTATATTGAAATCCCTTTTTAAAATATTAATAATTTCTTTATAAATTAAAAAGGAATTCCACAACGACTTTTCTAAAATTTGATTTGGACATATCTCAAAATCTACACAATGAAATCCCGATTTTTCTCTTCCACTAGAAAGATATACTCCACCAGCTCCACACGTTTCTTGTTTCACTGAAATCCGGCTTAAAACGAACCCTGTACATTCAGTTGAAGTTCGAATCGCCAATTTACGAACTACAACGCCATTTCGAGCTTGATTTTAATTATATTATAACTCTACGTTCAAACTGACGTCGACCGAATATATTCGTCAATATACTTCAACTCTAAGATGAATTAAATATCACAGATGATCCACTTCACACCATATCGCTATTTCAGCCAATTCTGATTATTTCAGAATTAAATATATTATTTAATTTATTATTTTAATTATATATTCACTATTATTTAATTTTAACGACCAATACATCCTTTTAATCACCCTTTAAATAATCAAATAAATTAATTATAATACCTCTGCCAATGCGGGTCATTGCTGGGTTATTGTAAGGTAAAAACCATCCGTGTTTATGTGTGGATCGGTCTTACGATTATCATTTCTTTCAAAAGGATTTTTGAAAGTTAAAACAAATGGTTGGAGTTTACTCACACCAGTCCCATGACTAACCCATAGTTTATTTTGTTTTGTTTTCCGTAAACTCTTGGGTACCTAAATTTGTACGGGCAGTCAAGTTATCGGGATTTTACAGATTCACTTGGAAAAGTTTGAAGCTGAAGGCTTCATCAGTTAGCTATAGACAATCATATTTTCCGCTATGTACTATGTTGTATCTTGAAACAGGTGTTATAGCTGTTCCAGAAATATCTGTTGTGCTCTGATGATGGTATGTGTATACAATTGTTGCTTTATATTCCTAAAGCTATGTTATTTAATATATTTTATTTGTTCCGTTATGAGAGTTGTATTCTTCGTTTTCTTCTATTCTAATTTTTCATTCTCTCTATTTATCATCCTCTAACTTCTTTCTATTAGCGATTCGTATTGTTTTGCAATTTGGGTTAGACGTGTGGCATAGTTAGTCAACTCAGAGGGTATAGAAATTCGGGCCGTTATAATTACTATGCTTTTGCTTTAGAAATTTTTGGATTTCATTGTGTAGATTGAAAGTTATGGAGGAGAGAAGTTTCGAATAAACTTCCGCCGTATATCGGGATGAGCAACCGCGGATTTCTGATTTTGGGAAAAGTGAATATTAAGGTTTATTTAAAATCCCATTGGCCAGAATACATATTTAATTTATTTTATTTTTTTTAATTCCAGGTATACCCATTTATTGTTACGAACTCCAAATCCAACCCAACAACTGTCGCCCCTAGCTAAATACCCCCATTCCGGACACAATGGATATGTCCGGTAAGCGAATTCGACTGTTTTGATCAGCTTTCTTTAAATTAAAAATATAAATCAATATATACTGAATTTGAATGCACATTTTAATTTACCAGGGCCACATACTAACTCCAAAAATTCCTAAAAAATAAATCTAGCTATGTTTTGACGATACGGTCGTAACAAAACTAATTCCATCGAATTTGGAGACCGTTTAAAAAATGGCCATTTTCCAGTCGATTAAATTTAACTAAAATTACCAAACACGTTTAAATTTACCACGCTCACATATTAATTCTAAAATTATGAATTTTGGAATCTAGCAATTATTTGACATTCTGGATCCAACAAAAGTTGTTTCGTAAAAAACAGAGGTCGTTTGCAAAATGGCTATTTTTAAGGGCCATATATATATATAATATAAATATATATAAATTCCATAGCGACTATTCTGAGTTTTAAACTGGACATAATTTTTAATTTATATTATGAAACTTCAGTTTTTCACATTCATTAGAAAGATAATTGTAATGGCCCGAATTTTCATACCCTTTGAGTTGACTAATAACACCACACTTCCCACCCAAATGACACAGAAATACGAATCATTAGTAGAAAGTAGTTAGAGAATGAGGAATAGAAAGAAAGAAAATTAGAATAGAAGAAAAACGAAGAACACAAATCTCACAGCGGAACGAATAAAATATATTAAATAACATAACTTTTGAAATACAAACCAGTAACCGTATATACATACCATTATCAGAGCACAACGGTTATTCCTGTAACAGTTATAAACACCTGTTTCCAGATACAACATAGTACACAGCGGAATATATGATATTCTATAGCTAACTGGTGAAGCCTCCTGCTTCAAACTCCTCCAAGTGAATCTGTAAAATCCCGACTACTTGACTGCTCGTACAAATTTGCGCACCCAAGAGTTTAGGGAAAACAAACAAAATAAACTCTGGGTCTGTCATGGGACAGGTGTGAGTAAACTCCAATCATTTGTTTAACTTTAAAAATCCTTTCGAAAGAAATTATAATCGTAAGACCGATCCACACATAAACACGGATGGTTTTTACCTTACGATAACCCAAAATATTTTTGATATCAAATCCAGTTATATTATAATAATGTCTACATCAAATAAATAGAATCTAGCGGAACGCTGGCATCTCACGCTCCATATATAATATAAAACCAAAAACCGCATGGCGCTTATTGGAGATTGGATTTCCAACATGACAAGGTATGGAACCACCTTCCGATAGTGTATCTCTAGAGGGGAATACACTAGGTTCGACAAGAACATCTTGCAACCCGACCCACACATGACCGACCACTCATTTCGCTTAAGTGTATCGAATGTATATCACCAACGGTTGGGATCAGCAACCGTTTCCCAAATGGGACAGCATCGAATAGAATAAGGAATTAAATGAATTTCTCTAGATAAGTGATTATACACCCTAATGAGAGTGACCCACATAGCCATGCTGCCTGCCCGATTTTTGTCATTTCCCGGTTGTTGAGGCCTCAGGCTACGATTACTTACTTCTCATTGATAGCACAATCACTTTGAATGCCACATTGTCAGATCCATTAATCACAAATTGATTGCACAAATATATTCTGGATATTATGCTAAGAGAATAAATTCTCCGCCACCATATATATTTACACAGACCAACATATATGATCAATGGAAATACTCCGTCAGACATTCGTCCATATACGTTCGTTCTGTGATTGAACGAAACCGAAGGCACCATTTCTATTGATAGAAAAAGTCCTTGCACTTTACTCCGTCTTCGATTATTTTTATATAATCTGATCCGCAACGCTACTGCCAATACGGAGTGGTTCACGGATAATAATCCAACCGGTCTCTCCATATTGACAACGATATTGGCAAATACTTTGATAGTCGGTTATTTAACTATCGAAGAAAAACAAACATCCATTCAAAACATCAAACAATCACTGGGCCCCTTTTTATTAATATTTCATTAATTAAATCACCTCTTCATTTCCTTATCAATATTCATTAACAAAATATTTTCGATAATCATCTTGGCCTCTTACGCTATTTGGAAAACGTTTCCATATATCGCCTTCTTTTATTTTCTATACTTAGAAAATATATTCTATTTATAATTGGAAAATATTCCAATTACTTCTCCGTTTCACGACAATTCATTTCTATACTTAGGAAATATTTATTATTATATTTCCAAAATTCCACTTACTTGGGTTAAAACGAATGTTATGTAAAACATCGCTACAACAACCCAAAATACTGCATTCGACTAAATTTCTTTAGACATTTCTCTTCGAGACTGAATCTTGCTATTTATCAGCTAATAATGAAATCAATCGAGTTGGGGTATATACCTCTTAGACCTTGATTGAAAATATTATTAACTTCAAAACAGACAAGACCGCTAACTTGAATAATCAACACTATATTAAACCAATTTTCCATTTCTAAAACACGTATATGCTTCTCTTTCTATTTTTAACAAATCTAATTTATAGATTTCGTTTTTGTTTATAATATTCTATTTTTAAGTTCATTTCCTTATCGAATTCTATATATATCGATACATTGATTTCTAACTATCAATTTTTTTTAAAATATTCTAACTCCTTAAATTTCTGAAAAATTTCGGCCATAACCCCCTTTGTACCGGTCAACAGTTCAAATCTCAACTCGCCTCTCTAGGCCCTTTCCATTCAAAAAGAAAATCAAAAAGCCAAGTGGCTTGCCGATTCGGCGCATAAAAACTCATATGGAATTTAAACATGTACCTTATTGTCGGGCACACGAATTAGAACCTTCATACACTTCATCCCATACCTGCATAATCCATATACGTCCATTCCTAATTTATTCCAACTCAATCTGGTCATTTTAACTTAATTCACTAATTTATTCTTTAAATAACTCTTTTGCCTATTTCACTTTTTATTTGAACATATCACGTTCAAATATAAATTAATTTGTTTATAAAACAATCGAATGTCATTTCTAATTCAAGTTCCATATTCGACTTCGAATATGAATTTACAAACCCCTTTTTCTGATCCAAAGTCCAATTTTGATTTAAAATTCCATTAACTAATTTTTTTTCAAATTAGTTAATTCTACTCAACAATTAAACATCTGATTTAATTTTGTTTCAAAAATCATTTCATTACTCCACTCGAGTTCAGATATTATTTAAAATTCAAATCTGGATTTTTCCTAAATGAAATTCGAATTTTATTTACTTAAAATCCTTTTATTTATTTAAATAAACCATTATGGTTTTATAATGGTTATGGCGCTGTTTTTCTGAAAATTTGATTTTGACATAACTCAAAATATATACAATGAAATTCAAAATTTTCTCTTCCATTAGAAAACTATTATTCAATCGGTCCTGACGATTCTTGTTTCACAGAATTCCGTCTTAAATTGAGTTCTGTATACTCAATTGAAGTTTGAAATGCCAATTTATGAACTACCGCGCTGCGGCGAGTTCGTTTTAATTATATTAATATATATAAACGTTTAAATTTCATTTATATATAAATTCAACTCCATTCTGATATATTTTTAATACATTTTAAACCAATTTTCCAAATTTCAACTTAATATTTCCGATTATCTGTAATTGCTGATTTTCCCTTACTCGGTAATAAATTTATTTATCCTTCTATCTTCTATATTAAATTCCAATTCCTTTTATAAATAAATTATTTATAAAATTCGATATAATCGAATTTCAATTATAAACCCATTGAATTTTTCTCAATTCAGCTAATATTCTGAATTCTGAAATATAATCAATCGTTTTGTTTCAAAACACTTCCCAACTTACTTTTAAATTCCTATTTGAATTTAAATGGTTTAAATTACCAAATGATAATTTATTTCTCCAAATTTATAACACTATTTATAAATTCAACTTCCTTGTTTCATATATTTAAACAAGTTCCCTTTTCAAATTTCTAGTTGAAACTCCATCCCTTTGATATTCCGAATTGTGGAATAAAAACCGTTGTTCCCTTTCGAATGATTTCAAATTATATTTTTAAATTCATATTTGAATTTAAATATTCAAATTATCTCTTGATAATTAATTCATTATATTTATAAACACCATTTTATAAATTTCCTTGTTTCACATAATTAAACAAGTCTATTTCGAAATCTATTCAAAACCAAAATCTTATTTTGGAACTTTCTATTTATAATATCTTATATATATAACACCCAATTTATTTTCATATTCAATTTAACTTCTATTTAAATAAATTCGAATTAATCGAATTCAAATCATAAATCCTTAGTGATTTACTTTATATCAATTTATAGTCTGAACATCAGAATAAATTCTATCGTTTATTTCTTTAAAATGATTTCCCCATTTCTATTTTTAAATTCACATTTGAATTTAAATATTCAAATTATCCAATGATAATTTTTCCACTTTATTTATAAACACTGTTTATAAATTCATTTCAATTTTCTGCATTATTTAATTTATAAACAACGTTTATAATTTCACTTCAAAACTCGTATTATTAATTTATAAACAACGTTTATAATTTCACTACTTGTTTTATATATTCAAACAAGTTAATATATTTATAGCCCAGTTGAAATTGAAATTCTATTTTAGATAAATAGATTTTTCCCTTTAAATTTCAAAATATCCTTTTCCTGATATTTTTATATATCAACCTTTCAGGTCCAGTGATATTTAACCAATCAAAATTATCAGTTATCAATCACAGGTTTTCTAATACATCATATAAAATATATATATGAGAACAAACAAATAACAATATTTTTGAGGAATCCAGTTGGATCCCTCCAACCTGTTTTTCCTGCATCCACAGACGTTAGCCAACATAAATAATACACATCCTGCTTCGAGGCAGGATATCGCGGTATAGAAGGTCATCCACTATCATAGCGTGGGGCGTATAGGGTCATCCGCTAATGATACTGCGGGCATCCGCTAATGGTACTGCGGGGATCCAATCACCAATATATATATATATATATATATATAATAACCACAAACCAATCCTAAATAACTAATATATATTTCATAGCCACAATAATATTTCAGTGCATGCAAACAGTCAACGAACAATTATTTTTAACTAAATAAAAATAATTCTAAATAAAATTTAAGTGAGATTTACTCACCGTGATTTTTATTTCGATCCAGTCTGATTCTGATTTAAATCCCAGCTTATGTAAATCCCCAGCTATAAGCCCAAATGGTTTACGGTGTGCGCATCTGATTTTTATATCAACATATTGCAATTATAAATAACTATTTGAACTGAATATGATTGAATAAATTTTAATTTAGCTAATGATAATTATTAAAATTAATTACCTTACCAAAATAAATCCTTATTTTTAAATTATCATTAATTTAAGATAATAAGCTAATTAAATAAATTATCCTACATATGCTTAATTTGAAAAGAATATACCATAATAATTCTCATTTTCAAGCAATTGCATGTCCTGTGTCTTTTGTCTAACATTGCTCTTCTTTCAAAGATAAACACAGACCAACACTCCTAGAAACACATATCGCATTCCTAAATTGCTCACTGTCGCACCCCAGATTCTCGTTCACCAACACCTGCCATCCCATTTTACCTAGATCGAATGCCTACGATCAATTACCAACGACATATTCCATCGTCGCCTGCTCCCAAAATCCACTATCGAACCCTTAACCGCCCTCTTCTAAACAGAAACCAACACGCCTCCACTTCACCACTGTTCTCCTCAGCCCATCACGACTTCGCCAATCACCGTGAACTGAAACTCAAGGGCTCCTCTAGTCGCACCCTCAAACATCGAAAACCAGTATCGGCCTTCCATACATCGCAGCATCTTCTTGACACTTGAACCACTTTTCCTTGTCCAATACAAAACCGTGTCACGTCCGATGTCAGCCCAAGTTCACGCCGAGCTAAAGAGAGTGAACAAAAAAAATTAAAACCATCGAACTTAAGTGTGAACCCAAATTCGATTGCCAGGGACCTCGCGATTATTAATTGCAATTTCTGATTTAAACTTTTTTTATTTGGGGATCGATTCGATTTCGGTTTCATGAATAACAGGAGGAAAATGGACAAAGGAAAAGGTTTGGATTGTTTAGATTTTAGAAAGGATGAATAAATGAAGGAATTGGGTATTATTTATAAGTGCGAGATGGGAACAAAACGTACAGACAATTAATTTCCTCTGATTCCTTTAGAACGAAGAAAAGGAACACATCGTACATGAAATTTAAAGAAGACAGTGACTAGAGAGGTATAGGCCTGCGCTTCCATAGTTTAGGGTGTAACTTAACTTAGGGTAGAAAAAATTTATTTTATTTTGAATTTAACTGGGTTGATTTTACCTTATTTAAAATACCCCTAGATCCCGGACTCCTTTCTGAACACAACAACAGGCACTTCTGGAGTTTAACCGCCATTCTGAACACATTGGGACAGGTTCTGAGGCCTCATTTAATCGTCTAGAGAAGATATTAATTTAAATCGATAATTTAATTTCGAAATAATTAATTTCCTGATACTATATTGTTATAATTATCATCTATAATTCAAATAAAAATATATACTGATCATCTGAATTATTTCAGTTATGTTTTTAATTTCTAATTCAGTTATTAGTCGTTTCCAGTACCACGATTATTTGATATATTCGAAATAAACTGTATATCGATTATAAATCGATAATTCAATAAAAAAAAATCTTTTATATTATTAGTTCAATATTTATATCCATATTAAATATTTAAAATAAATTGTTCGAAAATTCGGGTCATTACAATATTGCTAAAAGGATTCAAAAAAAATTTGTTTCGCCAAATTCTGACTTATATTGAATTCTGTACATTCATTTAAAATTAGAAATCGAATTTTCAAACTACCACGTCGTTTCAGGCTCGTTTTATAATTAAAATTAATTTATACGTTCTAACTTCAAAAAAAAATAATCGTTATTATTTAAAATAAATCATTTTAAATATTCAAAATCCATTAAAATAGCTAAAATAAAAATTTTAAATTGGTTCTGAAAATCCGGGTTGTTACAATCTCCCCCACCTAAAATCTTTATGTCCTCGAAAAGGAACGGACCTGAAAGTTGTTTAACTGACCAACTCAACTTTCATTCTGGCGTTCATTCTTCAACTTTTCAGTTTCCAAGAATTTTCTAATTTCTCAAAAATTTGGCTAACACCCTAAATTTTCGTAAAATTTTGCCATATCCTCCTTTGTACGAGGAGACCTTTAAAGCCGCAACTTGCCTCACAGGGCCCTCATCAGTCCAAAAGAAAAAGAAAAAGAAAAAGCCAAGCGGCTTGCTAATCGGCTCATAAAATCATCAAACCTAAGAAATACAGTAAATATGTACTTATTTGTTGGGTATACAATTTTATTCCTCTTCATAGCCTCCAGGTTATGACCTGGTCACACATATATATGTACATGTATGCAATTCCAATAAAATTTCAATTCAGTTCAATATTTGATTCGATTTGGCTAAATTCGTCTTTTATTTTCATACTGGTTAAATTAATTGGATTAATAATCACACATCACAACCGGAAATTAATTAGTTGGTTAGCTTTTCAAATATATAATTTTATACATACTCTAAAATCCAATTTCAAGACCAAATCACAAACAATAATTCTAACTAAGTTTTGGTTCTCACACCAGTCACTTGGAAATATATATACATCCCACTTTCGAGACTCGAACAT
This sequence comes from Allium sativum, assembly GCA_030737875.1. NCBI lineage: Eukaryota > Viridiplantae > Streptophyta > Magnoliopsida > Asparagales > Amaryllidaceae > Allium > Allium sativum. Next base: position 389,791,990 of record CM060922.1, read on the forward strand.
AAATACTGATGATGGCGCGCCATCATCAAAATCATGCCCGAGCGTCTAGAGTGTGATTCTATATCCATCCAGTATTTTTGAGACTTTAAATACACATGGTTCCGACGTATATTAAAATCTCTATACACCTAATGACCAAAATCAATTTAAAATAAATATTCAAATACGTATAATAAGGTTTAAATTTTCAAAACAAAATTTGTTTTCATTTTTATTTTTTAAAAACAACACTCTTTACACTCGTTCTAGGATACTACTGATCCCATCTCTAACGAGTCATTCTTATTGGATATTACTAATCCAACCTCTGATGAATTCTTTCATTTGGTTCTGATGTGTCTTGTTCTCGAGCTCTGTAAACCAAATCTATGATACCATGTTTGAAACGACCCAAAGTTGCCCTTACGAGAAAGCCTGGATTGAGTTGAGAACACGACACATCAGAATATAAATAGAAGAACATTTCATTGCTGTTACAACAATTACATCAGAGTACAAGAACATAACAGAGTATGAATAAATAATATACATCTTAAAAATATCAGAGATTAAAACACATTACATAGCAGTGGAAAAATAATACATAACACAACTAAAAGAGATACACAGATACAAAGCTTTCCGAATATAGCTCCATCTGTAAACCAGAATTCTGTAAAATTGAAATCTGCAAAAACCAAAACTACTAGCTGCTCATGTGGAAAATAGGGGCACCCAGAGTTTAGGTTAAAACAATAAACTCCAGGTCAGTCACGGGACTGGTGTGAGAACTAAAACAGTTACTTAAAACTTTATTTTAGAAATAAGATAAATCAAGGGATCATGCCGTATAACACGTAATGGGTTTTCTCCCAAGAATACTAGTACATAAAACAGTTTATAAATAGCACAATGCTTTTCGAAAAATGTAATAACCCGGAAATTCTGAGCCAATTTAAAATTTTTATTTTGGCAATTTTAATGAATTTTGAATATTTAAAATGAATTATTTTGAATAATAACAACGAGAAATCTATTTTGAATAGAATTAGAATGAATATATTTATTTGAATCGTCGTTAGAATATAATTATTTTATTTTAAATATAAAAGGAATTGAAAATGGCGCGGTAGTTCGAAAATTCGATTTCAAACTTCAAATGAATATACAGGATTCAAAATAAACCGGATTTTAGCGAAACCAAAAATAATAGAATCTATTTGAGAATATCTTTCCAACGAATCCGAAAAATCAAAATTTCATAGCGGGAATCAAAAGATACGTCCAGTTGAAAATGCAGAATAGTCGCTATGGAATTCTAGCCCTTAAAAATGGAAATTTTGCAAATGACCTCTGTTTTCGACGAAACTACTTTTGTTGGATCCGTGATGTCAAGTTATTGATAGATTCCAAAATTCATAATTTTCTGAATCAATGTGTGAGCGTGGCGAAGTTAAACGCGTTTGACCAGTTTCAGTTGATTTTAATCGACTGGAAAATGGCCATTTTTCAAATGGTCTCAGAATTCGACGAAATTACTTTTGATAGGACCGTATCGTCAATACGAAGCTAGAAAATATTTTTCGGGAATTTTTAGGGTCCGTATGTGGCCCCGGTAAATTGAAATGCGCGTTCAAATTCAATATATAGAGTTATATGTTGATTTTGACGAAAACTGGTCGAAACAGTCGAATCAGCCTACAATACATATCCCATTGGGTTCGGAATGGGGGTAATTAGCTATGGACGACAGTCGGCGGGTTTGATTTCGAGTCCGAACGAAAAATTAACTTTTTGAAGGATAAAATAATAAATTAAATAAATAATAAAAAGTGAACCCTTTCACTTAACATCCTCTCTCCCTCATTCCTTTCTCCCAGGTCGGGTTTTCTAAAATAAAATAAAAAACACAAAAGGAAATCACTCATCCAACCACCACTCCTCCGAAGTCGCCGCCACTGTCTCTCCACCGCACGCCGTCGAAGTCCCCCCTCTCCTCCTCCTCCAGGCGCAGCGCCCTACTCCTCACTCTCTCCTCTTCTCTAGTTGAAACCACCCTCAATCCCACCCAAACCCGCCACCTCAGGGGGGCCCGCTGCCACTTCAGGGCCACCACCGCCCAGCGCGGCCTTTCCCCATCCACCAGCGACGCCTAGCGCCGCCACTCCTATCTTCTCCGCCCCCTATCCTCTTCTAGCCCAAATTGAACCCGAAACCCCCAAAGACGCCGCCTGAAACCCACGCAGCCCCTCCACTTCGATCCGATGCCACCATGTCAGCCTGCATTCGATAGTGAGCATCCCCAAAAGCCCCGTGAGTTCTTTAATTTCTTTTATTTCGCTTAATCGGTTTAAAAATCGGGTTATATGGATATAAATATACCTTGGTTTGCAAATAGAAAGATCGAATTTTTATAGGTAGAAAGTTTATATTTTTATAAATAGAAAGATCATATTTTATAATAGAAAAGATTATATCTTTATTATTAGAAAAGATTGATTTTTTAAAGAAAAAAAAAGTGAAAACATAGAATAAAAATTCGATTTTTATTATGAAGAGAAGCTATATAAAAATATGATTTTTATATTATAGAAGTATTAAAAATATGATTTTTATATAGTAGAAATAATAAAGATGTGATTTTTTATATAGTAGAAATAATAAAGATGTGATTTTTATATAGTAGAAATAATAAAGATGTGATTTTTATATAGTAGAAATAATAAAGATGTGATTTTTATATAGTAGAGATAATAAAAATATGATTTTTATATAAGTAGTGAATCAAAAATATAATTTTTATATAGTGAGAAGAATAAAAATGTGATCTTTGTAATATGTGTAGCGTATAAAAATAGAATTTTTTATCTATATAGTAGCAGTATAAAAATGTGATTTTTATATACATGACAACAATATAAAAATGCGATTTTTATATATGTAGTGGATACGGTCGGCGAAAGTGACAAAAGGCGAGCGCAGCGAAGATTTCTACATAAGAAGAGTCGCGGTGAATTGGTTTAGCTAGTCGGTGAGAACTCCTCACTTTTATTTTGATTTCTAGTTTGAAATATATACTAGGATGCAGACGGTGCTTAGCAGCACCCGACACCCGTCGTCCACAGACCACGGACGACTTGTTTGATTGTTTGGTTTGATTGATGAATTGGTGTGAATTTGATTTGTGATGTGTAATGAAATCAATTATATATTCATGTGTTGAAATCAAATATATATTCATGTGTTGAAATATAATATATATTCATGTGTTGAAATCAAATATATATTCATGTGTTGAAATATAATATATATTCATGTGTTGAAATCAAATATATATTCATGTGTTGAAATAAAATAAATATTCATTTACAAATTGAACGATTTGTTTATGTACACCGATTTGACTGATATTGATTGGGACGATAAATTTTACACATCGCCCAACTACACAAATAAAATCTGTGTTTGATTGTTTGAAACCCCACACGGGTGTTGGGATGTAATTTGACATACACTAATCCCAATAATTAGCTGTATGTCGATCGATCGATTGACAGGATGTTATAAGCGTTGAATATTTATATTTGATGCTTATACAGTGTAGAATGCACTCTGGATGATGGTTGATTATTTATCGTTGCTATTATATACATGTGTTGTACGGAATCCATATAAATAATATTATATGGTAATTGAGTGGGTCTCATTCCAATTTAGAAAATAAATTATATTCATGTGTTGAATAAACAAAATAGTCATGTGTTGACAATACTCATGTGTTGAGAATATTCATGTGTTGAATAGAAGTATAAATTCATGTGTTGAGTAGAAAAATTAATATTCATGTGTTGAAGAAAATATTCATTTGTTGAATAGAATAACGAAGTTATTGAAATATATAAAGCTGTGTTGATTAGATATGCGCCATTTTGACACGAACGATATTAATATCGATTATATTCGTTTTTATAATGAATATAGAAAAAAGGAAGTGATTTCAAAATATAACGTTTTGAAAATATTATCATTTATATAACGATGATATGGAATATTCAATTTTAATTTGAAATTGAATATAAAGTAGAAATCGTTTTTAAAACGAAGTTAAAACGATTTATAAAATACGTTTTAAAAAGAAAATCGACGAAGTATTATATATATATATATATATATATAATATAATGGCCTGAATAGAACCCGCCGCGCTGCGGCAGTTCGTGAATTTCGACCATTGACTTCGAGTGGACATTACGGGAGATCCGACCGTCGGATTCTCCTAAAATCGGAATCGTTGAGTTCGTATCGAAAAGAGCTTTCTAACGAATATTATAGATTTGAAATCTAACGGTTGGATTTGGAATTATGTCCAAATCAAATTTGGAAAAGGTCGCTGTAAGTGCAGTTCGATGGCCGTTGATGGAAATCGACTGTACGGGCCTTGATAAAATTATTAAAAATAGTAATAATTTGTGTAAAATCATAAGAAATGATTTGGGATGAAAAACTTCATATTTGAAAAGATAAAAATAGATTTTTATCGAAATGAACTAGTTTTGAACTAGAGTTAAAATCAATTTATTTTTGAAATAAATAAATTGAATTTGAAATGGTTTTGAAAATAACCAGAATTTCCAATATATAAAGTGGAATTGGATTTGAATCATAATTGTCTGTGGAATAATTCGATGTTGGATTTCATGATTATACAAATATTGTTATAGAAATTTGAAAGATATATTTATATCGTTATTTCCAATACGATATTTGTTGGTCGTAGAATTTGATATTGAATATAAGCCGATATATTTTCTATTCAGAGCCTTGTATTTAATATCAAATGTGATTTGGGTCGTGAATGGTGTCTTCATTAACACTGTTCTTAAACCCAGTTTAGAAAAGATTAAATCTTTCTATTTAGATTTAATAAAGTGTACCAATTAAATAATATTTAATTGGAATTGAATTGGTATTGATTTTTGGGTTTATCATGAACGGTGTTTTAAATAACACTTGTTCTTTAACCCGATAATTAATGGAATGTGATTTTGGGTTTATAGTGAACCGTGTTTTAAATGACATTGGTTCTTTAACCCAGTTAAAGACAGGAGGTGATTTCCCAAATTAAATAATCATTGATATTGATTTTTGGGAAGATTAAAACCAAGTGGATTTTTAATGAATCTTTAATTAGATTGAAATAATCGAGAATGGAGTATCACCAGTTTTGCTTCAGGCGATAGTTAAATCTTTAATTAGATTTAAACGTGAAATGGTAATTGAATTTACCGATTACACCGTGTTGTTAGATATGAAGTATGACCAGTTTTACTTCATGGGATGAATAGGTTGGGATTGAGAAATAAAATAAATGATTACTTCGGTGTGGTTCGCTAATCCCGACTAGTTTAAATTGATATTCAAAAGAAGATTAAAGAATAAATTTAAAGAATTTATCTTTGATAAAATTAATGGGAACCTTTCCCAAAGTATAAGAATATTTGAATAAAAGAATATTCTAAATTGGAATCAGGCGTATGTTGTGTTTGGGTAACACTTGTTTATTATATACGTGAGTTATTCAGAAAGACCGGGTTTAGCCCATTCTAAATAACTGATTCGACGTTGTGTCGAGAATGAAGACGGTGGTTGAAGACCGGAGGTCTTCACATCATTTGGGTGATTACTGATGATCTTGATTGGGCTATACACCCAAGAGGAGGGAATCACTTGGTGATCGTCCAGACGTACTTGGAGATCGATGGATATGCGAGGTACAAGGTGCCTCCGGTTTCGTTCAGACCTAGAATGGACTTGTATGGACTGTGTGTCTGACATTGGATTTTGCTCTATGTTGATTGATCTCTATTAAATATACATCTGCCTGGTGAAGGGGAATTTATTCCCTTACTTCACCCTTCTCTGAGACGTACGGGATCATAGGTTGTATATCGATGGACATCAGTCGCATGGTGTGAATTGCCTGTGTGGCATGCCTAAGTGTCAAATGATCAAGGCTTTTGCTGAAAAGCAAAGTCTTGTGGTTGATGATCAAAGCACCGCCTGTGTGGCATAGCTTTGTGTAACGTGAATTCGCGAGCCTCACACCCCGGTTGTGAACCAGAAACGGGAGAGGACCTCAGGGAGGGCATGCGTTTCTTTCTAGCTAGGGTGTACCTACCAGCCCTGACATTTATATTATTTTCACCTGTGTGGTTGTTGGTGTTGCGAGGCGCCTCGGATATATCGATGACTATGTGGAGCTGATGGAGCCATTGGGCTCATTTACGCCCCAAAGGGCGGGGAAACGCAATGTTCAGGCATTTTAATCCACATCGGTGGACCGGCCCTGACAATCCAAGGGCCCACCTGAGTCTGGGTCCTGAGACATGGTAGGCTAGATTGTCTCGAATCGGTAGAGGACGATCCCTTGCCTCGGTTCACAGATAGAAATCCAACTTCCAAATACGTGATTTTGCGGTTTTAATTGTAGAACTATTATGGCGACATGATATATGGTACCCATGCCGCCTATGATTTATACATTTATATTTGAAGATGTTTTCTTCACTTATAGTAATAATAAAAATGAAATTTCACGTATCAAGCATTCTTTGGCTATTATAAGGGAAAACCTTATCCTCCGGCTTGTGTTGCATTGTGTGATGGGACCTGGGTCTTATAATAGCTTCATTGTTCTTTATTTAGCATTGCGTTGTTGTTTTATGCACTAGTATTCTTGGGAGGAAACCCGTTTCGTGTTATACGGCGTGGTCCCTTAATTTACCTAACTTTAAAATAAAGATTAATAACTGTTTTAGTTCTCACACCAGTCACATGACTGACCTGGAGTTTATTGTTTTAACCTAAACTCTGGGTGCCGTTATTTTGACATGGGCAGCTAGTAGTTTTGGTTTTGCAGATTTATATTCACAGGTACCTGGTTTACAGCTGGAACGATATCCGGAAAGCTCTGTATCCGTATATCTCTTTCAGTTGTATATTGTATTATTTTTCTGCTGCTATGTAATTTATTGTAATCTCTGATATTTATCGAATGTATTTTATTCATTCATACTCTGTATATTCTTGTAGTCTGATGAATTGTTGTAATTAACAATGAAATGTTCTTCTGTCTGCGTTCTTTTGTGTGTTGTTCTCAAAGTATCCGGGCTTTCCTTACCGAGGAAGTTACGGGTTTTCACAGTTGGTATCAGAGCTTTGGTTTACAGAGTTCGGAGAACAAGACACGTTAGAACCAAACGAAAGAATTCATCAGAGATTAGGTTAGTAATATCCAATGGGAATAACTCATTAGAGATGGGATTAGTAGTATCCTAGAACGAGTGTGAAGAGTAATGTTTTTAAAATAAAATTGAAAACATGTTTTGTTTTGAAAATTTAATTCAATTATTCGTATTTGAATATTCATTTATATTGATTTGGACTATCAGGTATATAGAGATTTTAATATACGTCTGATCCACGTGTATTAGAAGCCTCCAATATACTAGATAGATATAGAGTCAAACTCTAGTCGCATGGGGATAATTCCGATGATGCGGCCGCATCATCGGTATTTATATTCGATTGCCGAAAGCGTGATATCTATATATTTCCATTAGACTAGTGTGAGAACCAAAATATAGTTAGAATATATTGATTGTGACTTGGCATCAAAAATGCGATTTTTGACTATATATCAAAGTTATGAATTTAAAAAGCTAATCAACTAATTGATTGCTGGTTGTGTTGTTTGATTATAGTTTGATTAATTAAAATGTTGAACCTTTAGCCAAATTGTATCAAATAGTGAGTGTATTGAAAATTTGTTGCATTTGCATGCATATACATGTACTTTCATTGAACAGGTCATAGCAAGGAGGCTAGAGCAGAAGAATAAAATTGTTTGCCCGACAAATAGGTACATGTTTACAAATTTATTGGGTTTGGATGATTTTATGAGCCGATTGGCTAGCCGCTTGGCTGTTTCCTTTTCTTTTTGAGTTGATGAGGGCCATGGAAGGCTATTTGAAATATCCCGAAGTCCCCGGTGCATGGGAGGTTATGGCGAAATTTTTCGAAAATTTAGGGTGTTAGCCAAATTTTTGAAAAATTTGAAAAGTTCTTAGAAACTGAAAAGTTGAAGAACTTAAGCCGTAAAGAAAATAATGGAAGTTGAGTTGATTAGTTAAACAACTTTCGGCTTTGTTCCTTTTCGGGGACGAAAAGTTTTAAGTGGTGGAGATTGTAATAACCCGGAAATTCTGAGCCAATTTAAAATTTTTATTTAGGCAATTTTAATGAATTTTGAATATTTAAAATGAATTATTTTGAATAATAATGACGAGAAATCTATTTTGAATAGAATTAGAATGAATATATTTATTTGAATCGTCGTTAGAATATAATTATTTTATTTTAAATATAAAAGGAATTGAAAATGGCGCGGTAGTTCGAAAATTCGATTTCAAACTTCAAATGAATATACAGGATTCAAAATAAACCAGATTTTAGCAAAATAAAAAATAATAGAATCTATTTGAGAATATCTTTCCAACGAATCCGAAAAATCAAAATTTCATAGCGGGAATCAAAAGATACGTCCAGTTTAAAATCCAGAATAGTCGCTATAGAATTCTGGCCCTTAAAAATGGAAATTTTGCAAACGACCTTTGTTTTCGACAAAACCAATTTTGTTGGATCTGTGATGTCAAGTTATTGCTAGATTCCAAAATTCATAATTTTCTGAATCAATGTGTGAGCGTGGCGAAGTTAAACGCGTTTGACCAGTTTTAGTTGATTTTAATCGACTGGAAAATGGCCATTTTTCAAATGGTCTCAGAATTCGATGAAATTAGTTTTGTTAGGACCGTATCGTCAATACGAAGCTAGAAAATATTTTTTTGGAATTTTTAGGGTCCGTATGTGGCCCCGGTAAATTGAAATGCACGTTCAAATTCAATATATAGCGTTATATGTTGATTTTGACGAAAACTATTCGAAACAGTCGAATCAGCCTACTATACATATCCCATTGGGTTCGAAATGGGGGTAATTAGCCATGGACGACAGTCGGCGGGTTTGATTTCGAGTCCGAATGAAAAAATAACTTTTTGAAGAATAAAATAATAAATTAAATAAATAATAAAAAGTCAACCCTTTCACTTAACTCCCTCTCTCCCTTGTTCCTTTCTCCCAGATCGGGTTTTCTAAAATAAATAAAAAACACAAAAGGAAATCGGTCATCCAACCACCGCTCTTCCGAAGTCGCCGCCACCGTCTCTCCACTGCACGCCGTCGAAGTCCCCCCTCTCCTCCTCCTCCAGGCGCAGCGCCCTACTCCTCACTCTCTCCTCTTCTCTAGTTGAAACCGCCCTCAATCCCACCCAAACCCGCCACCTCAGGGGGTCCGCTACCACTTCAGGGCCACCACCGCCCAGCGCGGCCTTTCCCCTTCCACCAGCGACGCCTAGCGCCGCCACTCCTCTCTTCTCTGCCCCTATCCTCTTCTAGCCCAAATTGAACCCGAAACACCCAAAGACGCCGCCTGAAACCCACGCAGCCCCTCCACTTCGATCCGGTGCCACCATGTCAGCCTGCATTCGATAATGAGCACCCCCAAAAGCCCCGTGAGTTCTTTAATTTCTTTTATTTAGCTTAATCGGTTTAAAAATCGGGTTATATGGATATAAATATACCTTGGTTTGCAAATAGAAAGATCGAATTTTTATAGGTAGAAAGTTTATATTTTTATAAATAGAAAGATCATATTTTATAATAGAAAAGATTATATCCTTATTATTAGAAAAGATTGATTTTTTTAAAGAAAAAAAATGTGAAAACATAGGATAAAAATTCGATTTTTATCATGAAGAGAAGCTATATAAAAATATGATTTTTATATTATAGAAGTATTAAAAATATGATTTTTATATAGTAGAAATAATAAAGATGTGATTTTTTATATAGTAGAAATAATAAAGATGTGATTTTTATATAGTAGAAATAATAAAGATGTGATTTTTATATAGTAGAGATAATAAAAATATGATTTTTATATAAGTAGTGAATCAAAAATATACTTTTTATATAGTGAGAAGAATAAAAATGTGATCTTTATAATATGTGTAGCGTATAAAAATAGAATTTTTTATCTATATAGTAGCAGTATAAAAATGTGATTTTTATATGCATGACAACAATATAAAAATGCGATTTTTATATATGTAGTGGATGCGGTCAGCGAAAGTGACAAAAGGCGAGCGCAGTGAAGATTTCTACATAAGAAGAGTCGCGGTGAATTGGTTTAGCTAGTCGGTGAGAACTCCTCACTTTTTGTGACGACCCCAAAACCCCGTGCGACGGTGTTAAGGGTAATCTTTGGAATATAACACATAAACAGATAATAGCAGAACAGAATTAAATAAATACACCAGATAATGTACAAATAATACATTGGATAAACATAATCATCAGAGTTACATAGTATACAGGATCATACATAGTACAAGATACAGTTCATCTATACATAAATGTCTACAGTGGAAAACAAACATAATATGTACAATAAGAGCTGAATAGCATAAAAAGAGATAAATGATAGAATCCATCTTCAGCTCCAGCTATCCAGACAGAGCCTGCTAAAACCTGAATACAAGGCTGCCCGTGTAGAAAGAGGGGCACCCGAGTTTGCAAGTGAAACAAACTACGAGTCAGTCATGGGACTGGTATGAGAAATCTACTTAACACATTTTATAATATGACTAATCACAGGACCACGCCACTTTCGCGGAACGGGTTTACTCCATTGGATTGCCAGTGCTTTACAACAAGTGAATCTTTTAAACATCGCAATGCTTTTTTATAAAAAAGAAGCCATTATAAGACTCAGTTCCCATCACACAATGCCACGTAAACCGGAGGATAGAATTTTACCTTATAATGGCCAAAATATGCTTGATACGAATAAAACAAAAGCATTTGATATTATTACTAGTGTTTATATGTTTCAAAAACAATTTCAAATCATAAGTATCAATCATAGATGGCATGGGTACCATATATCATGTCGCCATATATAGGTATACAATCAAAACTGCACAGTCACGTATTTGGAAATTGGATTTCCGTCATGAACCAAGGCAAAAGATAGTCCTTACCGAATTCGAGACAATCTGGCCCATGTCTCAGGATCAGAGCTCAAGTGACCCTTGGAGCGACAGGGTCGGTCCACCGATGTGGATTAAAATGCCTGAACACTGCGTTTCCCCGCCCTTTGGGGTGTAAATGAGCAAATGACTCCATTGGCTTCACATAGTCACCGATATATCTGAGGCGCCTCGCAACAGTAACAACCACACAGGTGAAAATAATATAAATGTCAGCCAGCTTAAGCACTGACACCACCTCTAGCTAGAAGGAAACGCATGCCCTCCCTGAGGTCCTCTCCCGTTTCTGGTCCAAACCGGGGTGTGAGGCTCGCGAATCAATGTTATACACAAAGCTATGCCACACAGGTCGTGCTTTGATCATCCACCACAAGACTTTGCTTTTCAACAGAAGCCTTGATCATCAGCCACTTAGGCATGCCACATAGGAAATTCACTCTATGCGACTGATTTCTATTGATATATAACCTCTGAGCTCGTACGTCTCAGAGAAGGGCGTTAAGCAAGAGAATAAATTCCCCGCCGCCAAACAGATATATATTTAATAGAGATCAATCAGCACAGAACAAAATCCAATGTCAGACACACAGTCCATTTACAAGTTCGTTCTAGGTCTGAACGAAACCGGAGGCGCTATATACCTCGCATATCCATCGATCTCCAAGCACGTCTGGACGATCACCACTCATTATCCATATTTCAGGATGCCTCCCAATCAGGACATCGGTTATCATCCAACCGAGAGGAAGATCTCCGGTCTTCAACCACCGTCTTCATCATCGACTTCTTATCGCCGATCAATTTTTTGAAATGAGATTTAACTCGGCCTTTTCAATTAATTCACGGATATTTAGAATTTAAATCAATTCACTTCAATGGTTAAATTATTCGACATCAATAGTTCTGTTATTAAATGTAATTTTCACACCAAACACATTCAACCATCAAATATCTAATAAACCGGGTAAATTCGGTTTATTTTCCATTCCATATCGTTTATACTATTTTATAACGATTTAACGCTATTTTTATTCATTTAAAAATAGCTAATTTCATTCAAACGACGCTTCAGGCCATAACGCGGCCGTGGCGCTGTTTTTCTTCAGATTTGATTTACACACATCTAAAAATCTAACCGTTGGATCTTCACAAATTTTATATCATTAGAAAGATCTTTTCAAAACGAATCCAACGGTTTCAGTTTTGGGAAAATCCGACGGTTGGATCTCCCGGTACACTCGTTTGAAGTTTCGATTTCAAAATATGAACTCCAGCGTCGTTATTCGATTTAATTTAATTATATTTATATATATAAATATAATCGATTCTGGCGCTGTTTTCCTTCAGATTTGAATTAAACATTCCACACAATCCAACCGTTGGATCTTCACAAAGTGGGTGTCGTTGGAAAGATATTTCCAAGGCGAACCCAACGGTTGCGGTTTCGGGAAAATCCGATGGTCGGATCTCCCGCACTAATCGTTTGAAATCACGGTTTCAAAACACGAACTGCAGCTTCGTTATTCGATTTATTTTATTTATATTTATACATATATATATATAAATATAGTTCATTCTTCGATTTCAAAACCATATTCATTTCATATATTTGATAAAAATGATATTTTTATCCCACTGATATTTATTTCCACACATCTTTATTTATAACACTTCGTACTCACAATAAAAATGTAGATTTTATTGTTCGATCTATATATTCAACACATGAACGTTTTCAACTTCACACATACGATAAAAATTTGATTTTTTTTCGTTCTAGTCCTTTATTCAACATATGAATATTTTCCACAGTTGGTATATATAATAAAAATGTTATTTTTATTTTTCAAAGAATTTATTCAACACATGAGTTTCATTCAACACATGAATTTCTATTCAACACATGATTATTTTCTATAGTTCATATATATAATAAAAATGTTATTTTTATTGTAAAACAATTTATTTCAAAACACGATTATTTTATATAGTTTATATATAAGGTAAAAATGTTATTTTGGTGTTAAAACGATTTATTTAAAACACCAGTATTTTATATGGTCTATATATATATATAAATGTTATTTTTATTTTTCAAAGAATTTATTCTATACACGAACTACATTCAACACATGAATTTATTTCAACACATGAATTTCTATTCAAGACATGAATTTTATTTCAACACTCAACACATGAATTTCATTTCAACATTCAACACATGAGTTTTATTTCAACATTCGAATTTAAATCAAACACAGAAATATTTCAGAAAATTTCGGCAGCATAACGGCAGGGTAGTTAAAACCGGGGCCGTCCCTAGTTCGGCTCCTCGCTCTACCTTAAAGCCTCGCAGCTTTTGACAATGGGGATTTTCAATATCTAGTTCGTACGCAGACGAATTTTCCCATATACTAATCCTATTGGGATTTCAATCACAATCAATCATTTCACACTAACCATTCATGATATTCACCAAATTTTCACATCAACCAATAATCCAAACAATATCACAACCAATATATATATCGCTCATGGTCTGTGGACGAGGGGAGTATATATATATATATATATACACGTATATAACTATATTTCAATTTCATTTCAATATCCCTTCAATTCATTTCAACGCATATATTATTTTTACAACGCATATATAACTTATATATCGAACATACAACTTATACAACGCTTACACATGTGGTGTACAACGCTTATATAACTCATACTTCGACTATATAATTTATACATCGTTGTTTTCCATATCGTTTATAATTCAGAAATCTCACATTGGGTTCCACACCACCAAAAATAGCAGAAGGCTCAGAAAAATATCCGGTCTCTTCTAGAATGTAGAAGGCGTCCACACGAGTCCATTGTTTCTTGTTTCACTGAATTTCATCAACAAACGAAAAAGATATGATTTTACAGTGAAATCAAAAACCGTAGCGCTTTAAAGTGCTATAGAATAGTTTAAAATAAAATAGGCCATTACCTCTTAGAACTGGTTCGAAACTAGGTATTGATTTTTCACGAAATCCGTGAAGTTTGAAGAGGATCCGACCATACCACAGCGTAGAGCTTCGGAAGGGCTTCCCGCGCCTACCTGAAACGTCAAGCTCGGATCTCTGGTGGTGGCACAAGGCGGTGCGACGCGACGGATCTTCCTGGGTGCGATTCTCGGTGAAGACGAGGCTTGGGAGGTCGAGGCCTACACGAATTTGGAGCTGGAAGACAGCTCTTCAAAATCCCCCACAGTGGCCTTCGATTCTGGTGAGTGGTTAAGGAGAAAATGAGGAGAGAAGGGGGAGATGATTTCCGTCGTGCGATTTGGGGAGGAAGTGGGTTTGACTTGGGTCAACGCGGAGTGAGGAAGAAAGGGGATTGGTCCATGTATTATATTTTAATTTTTAATTTAATTAATTCGAAAAATACCACTTTGTCCATAGGAACTCCAATCCAAACCCAACGACTGTCTCCCCTAGCTAAATACCCCCATTCCTAACACAATGAGATATATTTTGTAGGCCTATTCGACTGTTTAAGTCAGTTTCTCTTCAAATTAAAATATAAAACATTCAATGTTTGTTTTGAACGTACATTTCAATTTGCCGGGGCCACATATTGATTCTAAAAATTCCTGAAAAATAAATCTAGCTATGTTATGATGACACGGTCCCAACAAAACTTGTTTCATCGAATTCTGAGACCGTTTGAAAAAAAGGCCCTTTTCTGGTCGATCCAATTTAACAGAAATCGACCAAACACATTTTCCTTTGCCACGCTCACATACTAACTTCAAAAATTATGAAATTTGAAACCTAGCAATAATTTGACATCCAGGATCCAATAAAAGTTGTTTCATCGAATTCTGAGGTCGTTTGCAAAATGGCCATTTTCACGGGCTATATAAATTCTATAGCGACCTTTCTGAAAATTCATTTGGCCATAACTTTTGACTCCCGCTATGAAACTTCAATTTTTCAGATTCGTTAGAAAGATATTCACTAACAGATTTAAATATTTTTGGTTTCACTAAAATCCATTTTATTTCGCACCCGGTACAGTCAGTCAAAGTTTGAATTCAATTTTTGAAACTACCACGCCATTTCAGGCCTTGTTTATAATTAGAATTAAATATATTTATTTTCAAACGTCGATTCAAACATACTTTTCGTCGTTATTATTTTAAATATTTAAAATCCACTAAAATGGCCAATTTAAAATTTTCAAACTGGTTCAGATTTTCCGGGTTGTTACACTTTTATTTTGATTTATAGTTTGAAATATATACTAGGATGCAGACGGTGCTTAGCAGCACCCGACACCCGACGTCCACAGACCATGGACAACTTGTTTGATTGTTTGGTTTGATTGATGAATTGGTGTGAATTTGATTTGTGATGTGTAATGAAATCAATTATATATTCATGTGTTGAAATCAAATATATATTCATGTGTTGAAATATAATATATATTCATGTGTTGAAATCAAATATATATTCATGTGTTGAATTATAATATATATTCATGTGTTGAAATCAAATATATATTCATGTGTTGAAATAAAATAAATATTCATTTACAAATCGAACGATTTTTTATGTACACCGATTTGACTGATATTGATTGGGACGATAAATTTTACACATCGCCCAACTGCACAAATAAAATCTGTGTTTGATTGTTTGAAACCTCACACGGGTGTTGGGATGAAATTTGACATACACTAATCCCAATAATTAGCTGTATGTCGATCGATTGATTGACAGGATGTTATAAGCGTTGAATATTTATATTTGATGCTTATACAGTGTAGAATGCACTCTGGATGATGGTTGATTATTTATCGTTGCTATTATATACATGTGTTGTACGGAATCCATATAAATAATATTATATGGTAATTGAGTGGGTCTCATTCCAATTTAGAAAATAAATTATATTCATGTGTTGAATAAACAAAATAGTCGTGTGTTGATAATACTCATGTGTTGAGAATATTCATGTGTTGAATAGAAGTATAAATTCATGTGTTGAATAGAAAAATAAATATTCATGTGTTGAAGAAAATATTCATTTGTTGAATAGAATAACGAAGTTATTGAAATATATAAAGCCATGTTGATTAGATATGCGCCATTTTGACGTGAACAATATTTATATCGATTATATTCGTTTTTATAATGAATATAGAAAAAAGGAAGTGATTTCAAAATATAACGTTTTGAAAATATTATCATTTATATAACGATGATATGGAATATTCAATTTTGATTTGAAATTGAATATGAAGTTGAAATCGTTTTAAAAACGAAGTTAAAACGATTTATAAAATACGTTTTAAAAAGAAAATCGACGAAGTATATTATATATATATATATATATAATGGCCAGAATAGAACGCGTCGCGCTGCGGCAGTTCGTGAATTTCGACCATTGACTTCGAGTGGACATTACGGGAGATCCGACCGTCGGATTCTCCTAAAATCAGAACCGTTGGGTTCGTATCGAAATCTGCTTTCTAATGAACATTAGAGATTTGAAATCTAACGGTTGGATTTGGAATTATGTCCAAATCAAATTTGGAAAAGGTCGCTGTAAGTGCAGTTCGATGGCCGTTGATGGAAATCGACTGTACGGGCCTTGATAAAATTACTAAAAATAGTAATAATTTGTGTAAAATCATAAGAAATGATTTGGGAAGAATTGGGATGAAAAACTTCATATTTGAAAAGATAAAAATAGATTTTTATCGAAATGAACTAGTTTTGAACTAGAATTAAAATCAATTTATTTTTGAAATAAATAAATTGAATTTGAAATGGTTTTGAAAATAACTTGAATTTCCAATATATAAAGTGGAATTGGATTTGAATCGAAATTGTCTGTGGAATATTTCGTTGTTGGATTTCATGATTATACAGATATTGTTATGGAAATTTGAAAGATATATTTATATCGTTATTTCCAATACGATATTTGTTGGTCGTAGAATTTGATATTGAATATAAGCCGATAAATTTTCTATTCAGAGCCTTGTATTTAATATCAAATGTGATTTGGGTTTATCGTGAATGGTGTCTTCATTAACACTGTTCTTAAACCCAGTTGGGAAAAGATTAAATCTTTCTATTTAGATTTAATAAAGTGTACCAATTAAATAATATTTAATTGGAATTGAATTGGTATTGATTTTTGTGTTTATCATGAACGGTGTTTTAAATAACACTTGTTCTTTAACCCGATAATTAATGGAATGTGATTTTGGGTTTATAGTGAACCGTGTTTTAAATGACATTGGTTCTTTAACCCAGTTAAAGACAGGAGGTGATTTCCCAAATTAAATAATCATTGATATTGATTTTTGGGAAGATTAAAACCAAGTGGAGTTTTAATGAATCTTTAATTAAATTGAAATAATCGAGAATGGAGTATCACCAGTTTTGCTCGAGGCGATAGTTAAATCTTTATTTAGATTTAAACATGAAATGGTAATTGAATTTACCGATGACACCGTGGTGTTAGATATGAAGTATGACCAGTTTTACTTTATGGGATGAATAGGTTGGGATTGGGAAATAAAATAAATTATTACTTCGGTGTGGTTCGCTAATCCCGACTAGTTTGAATTGATATTCAAAAGAAGATTAAAGAATAAATTTAAAGAATTTATCTTTTATAAAATTAATGGGAACCTTTCCCAAAGTATAAGAATATTTGAATAAAAGAATATTCTGAATTGGAATGAGGCGTATGTTGTGTTTGTGTAACACTTGTTTATTATATACGCGAGTTATTCAGAAAGACCGGGTTTACCCCATTCTGAATAACTGATTCGACGTGGTGTTGAGGATGAAGACGGTGGTTGAATACCGGAGGTCTTCACATCGTTTGGGTGATTACTGATGATCTTGATTGGGCTGTACACCCAAGAGGAGGGAATCACTTGGTGATCGTCCAGACGTACTTGGAGATCGATGGATATGCGAGGTACAAGGTGCCTCCGGTTTCGTTCAAGCCCAGAACGGACTTGTATGGACTGTGTGTCTGACATTGGATTTTGCTCTGTGCTGATTGATCTCTATTAAATATACATCTGCCTGGTGAAGGGGAATTTATTCCCTTACTTCACCCTTCTCTGAGACGTACGGGATCAGAGGTTATATATCGATGGACATCAGTGGCATGGTGTGAATTGCCTGTGTGGCATGCCTAAGTGGCAAATGATCAAGGCTTTTGTTGAAAAGCAAAGTCTTGTGGTTGATGATCAAAGCACCGCCTGTGTTGCATAGCTTTGTGTAATGTGAATTCGCGAGCCTCACACCCCGGTTGTGAACTAGAAACGGGAGAGGACCTCAGGGAGGGCATGCGTTTCTTTCTAGCTAGGGTGGTGTTAGTGACCTACCAGCCCTGACATTTATATTATTTTCACCTGTGTGGTTATTGCTGTTGCGAGGCGCCTCGGATATATCGGTGACTATGTGGAGCTGATGGAACCATTGGGCTCATTTACGCCCCAAAGGGCGGGGAAACGCAGTGTTCAGGCATTTTAATCCACATCGGTGGACCGGCCCTGACGATCCAAGGGCCCACCTGAGTCTGGGTCCTGAGACATGGTAGGCTAGATTGTCTCGAATCGGTAGAGGACGATCTCTTGCCTCGGTTTACAGATGGAAATCCAACTTCCAAATACGTGATTTTGCGGTTTTAATTGTAGAACTAGTATGGCGACATGATATATGGTACCCACGCTGCCTATGATTGATACATTTATATTTGAAGATGTTTTCTTCGCTTATAGTAATAATAAAACATGAAATTTCACATATCAAGCATTCTTTGGCTATTATAAGTGAAAACCCTATCCTCCGTCTTGTGTTGCATTGTGTGATGGGACCTGAGTCTTATAATAGCTTCATTTTCTTTATTTAGCATTGCGCTGTTGTTTTATGCACTGGTATTCTTGGGAGGAAACCCGTTTCGTGTTATACGGCGTGGTCCCTTAATTTACCTAACTTTAAAATAAAGATTAATAATTGTTTTAGTTCTCACACCAGTCACATGACTGACCTGGAGTTTGTTGTTCTAACCTAAACTCTAGGTGCCGTTATTTTGACACGGGCAGCTAGTAGTTTTGGTTTTGCAGATTTATATTCACAGGAACCTGGTTTACAGCTGGAACGATATCCGGAAAGCTCTGTATCCGTATATCTCTTTCAGTTGTATATTGTATTATTTTTCCGCTGCTATGTAATTTATTGTAATCTCTGATATTTATCGAATGTATTTTATTCATTCATACTCTGTATATTCTTGTAGTCTGATGAATTGTTGTAATTAACAATGAAATGTTCTTCTGTTTGTGTTCTTTTGTGTGTTGTTCTCAAAGTATCCGGGCTTTCCTTACCAGGGAAGTTACGGGTTTTCACAAAAAATGAAGCTATTATAAGACTCAGGTCCCATCATACAATGCACGCAAGCCGGAGGATAGAGTTTTTCCTTATAATAGCCAAACATGCTTGGTACATTTAAAACAAATAATTTTGATATTACTATAAGTGTATAGTGTCAAAAACAACTTTAAATACAAATGTATCAATCATAGATGGCATAGTTCCCCATCCTACTATGTCACCATACTAGTTCTACAATTAAAACCGAAATGTCACGTATTGGGAATTAGATTCCATCTATGAGTCAAGGCCAGGGATGGCTCCTCATCGATTCGAGACACTCTAGTGAATGCCTCAGGATCCCCCATAGTAAACCCTTGGATGCTTCAGGGACGGTCCTCGCTTACGTTTGAGGATTAGTTATTCCTGAACACACGTTTCCCGGTCCTATCGGACCTATCCATCGGCCCCGTAGTGACCGATATATCCGAGGCGCCTCGCAATCCATCATCCACATAGGTAAAAAAATATAAATGTCTGGGCTCCATACCATGACAACACCCATAGCTAGAAAGAAACGTTGTGCACTCCCTGCAGCCCGATCCACTTTTTGACTCATACTGGGTGTGGGGCTTACGAATTACGTCGTGCACTCCCTGCAGCGCGATCCCATTTTTGACTCATACCGGGTGTGAGCCTTGCGAATTAACGCTATATACAAAGATATGCTATTTAAAGCCGTGCTTTGATCATCAACCACAAGACTCCGCTTTTCAACAAAAGCCTTGATCATTTGCAACTCAGCATGCCACAGTGACAATTCACGCCATGCGACTGATGTTTATCGATATATAACATCTAAGCTCGTACGTCTCAGAAAAAGGTATTAAGCAAGAGAATAAATTCTCGTCCACCAAATAGATATATATTTAATAGAGATCAATCAACAAAGATTTAAATTCAATGTCAGACACACATCCACTTACTAGTTCATATGTCCAATATGTCCAATCCGAAGGCACCTTATTCCTCGTCCCATATGTCCAATACAGCAGAGATGTCCTGGCATATCACGTCGATATCCAAGTACGTCTGGATGATCACCACTTATTACCTTGTCTTGGGTGTATAACCCAATCAAGACATCAGTAATCATCCAAATGATGTGAAGTTCTCTAGTCTTCAACCACCGTCTTCATCGTTGACTTATCGCCGAATCAATTATTCAGAATGGGTATAAACCCGGCCTTTTCAAATAATTCACATATCTTATTATTAAGTGCTATAAAACACAACATATTCCTCATTCCAGACCCGAATATTCTTTTATTCAAATATTCTTTTCATAATTTAAACCAAATTTAGGTTTTCCAAACTACTCCGGATTAGGGAACCTTATCGAAGTAATCTTTGGTTTTATTTCCCAATCCCATCCTATTCATCCCATGGAGCAAAAATGGTAGCACTCCATATCTAACACTATGGTGTTATCGGTAAAATTAATTACCATTTCACGTTCAAATCTAATTAAAGATTTAACTATTGCCTGGAGTAAAACTGGTGGTACTCCATTCTCGATCATTACATAAATCCGATAATTTAATTTATCACATTCACATTTCAATCTAATTAAAGATTCATTAAAACTTCACTTAGGTTTAATCTTCCAACAATTGTTATTTATGATTATTTATGTAATAGCCCGGTGTAATAACCCGAAAAATCTGGGCCAGTTTAAAATTTTTATTTTGGCAATTTTGGCGGATTTTAAATATTTAAAATGAATTATTTTAAATAATATCAACGAAAAATTTATTTTGAATATAATTTGAACGTATATATTATATACGTCGTCGTTAGAAAATAAATAATTATATATAATTATAAATAAAATTGAAAATGGCGCGGTAGTTCGATAATTCGATTTCAAACTTCAATTGGATGTACCGGGTGCTAACAATCCGGATTTTAGTGAAACCAAAAATGATAGGATCTAATTGATAATATCTTTCTATCGAATCCAAAAAATCAAGATTTCGTAGCGGGAATCAAAAGATATGTCCAGTTGAAAATTCTGAATAGTCGCTATGGAATTCAGGCCCTTAAAAATTGGCATTTTGCAAACGACCTCGGATTTCGACGAAACCAGTTTTGTTGGGTCCGCAGGGTCAAGTTATTGCTAGGTTTTAAGTTTCATAATTTTTCGAATCAATATGTGAGCGTGGCAAAGGAAAACGTGTTTGACCATTTTCAGTTGATTTTAATCGACTGGAAAATGGCCATTTTCCATACGGCCTCGGAATTCGACGAAACTAGTTTTGTTAGGACCGTATCGTCAATACGAAGCTAGAAAATATTTTTCTGGAATTTTTCGTGTTCGTATGTAGCCCCGGTAATTTGAAATGTACGTTTAAAATTCAATATAGTGATTTAAATGTAAATTCAAAAGAAACGGATTCAAACAGTCGAATCAGCCTACGATACATATCCCATTGTGCTCAGAATGGGGGTAGAACGCTATGGACGACAGGCAGTGGACCTCGTTTCGAGGTCGTATGTAAAAGTCAACTATTTGCAAATAAAATAATTAAAATAAAATAATAATAAAAAATAATAATAAACCCTTCCCTCTATAACTTATCTGCCCCCCCCCCCGTTCGATTCATTTCAAAACAGAACAGGAAAAAAAAAATCGCGATCGCCCTCCCCCATTGCCTTGACCGCCGCCAGAGGCAGAGCTCGCCACTATGGCCCTCCAAGCCAACGCCGACCACATCCCCCTCCTCCCTCCGCGTCCGATTCGAGATCGCGCCCCCCCCATTCAAGCCATCGCCGACGCAACCCAACCCCCCCCCCCCTTCGCCTGCTCCGCCGCCACCCTGCAACCACTGCCGACCACCAGTAGCCCCCCTTCGGCTCCGCCGCAGCAGAGACCCCCCCCCCCCCCCCCCCCGTGACTGTAAGTTTTGTTTTTTTTATTTATTTATTTTCATTTATTCGTTAATTTTTATTTAATGGTTAAAAACTGAATTTAGTTATAAAACTATTTATTTAAAAGTTAGAATTTTGTTTTATAAAAGTAATTGTATAAGGATTTGATTTTTAGGAAAATAAAGATTCGTTTTTTTTGTGTGTGGTAAAGATACAATTTTTATTTTATTTTATTTTTGAAAAGCTCGGATTTTTCTAATGTAAAGAACGATATAAAATGATAGGAAGATTAAAAATATCATCTTTATATGTGTAGAAAAATAAAAATGAAATTTTTATAAAGATGAAATCTTTAAATTTAAAAAGGCGAAATCTTTTTATTTAAAAGGGCGAAATCTTTTTAGTTGAAAGGGCGAAATCTTTTTAGTTGAAAAGGCGAGATCTTTATAGGTAATAACGAAATAAAAATTTGATTTTTATATATTGAATAGCATAGTAAAAATTCGATTTTTATATATTGAATAGCATAATAAAAATTTGATTTTTATATATTGAATAGCATAGTAAAAATTCGATTTTTATATATTGAATAGCGAACTAAAAATTCGATTTTTATATATTGAACTTCGAAATAAGAAAAATATGATTTTTATATATGGAATAGCGAAGTAAAAATTCGATTTTTACATAGGTAGTGAAAGCGGACAACGAAGATGACGAAGATGCGATAGCGATGAAGTTTTCTATCAAGGAAGAGCCGTGGAGCTAGGATAGCTATATGTGAGAATTTCTCACCTTTCAATTTCTTTTCTAGTTATATATATATACTAGTATGCAGACGGTGCTTAGTAGCACCCGACACAATCGTCCACAGACCATGGACTTGTTTGTTTGACCGTTTGGTGATTGATTGCGATATTGGTTTGAATGTGGTTTGTGGTGTGAAAAATCGAATCGATAAATTGGTTAGGATTAGACGTGCGCTGTTATAAGGCGAAGGAGTAAGGCTAGGATAGACTCTTACTCCAAATTTTGTGGTTTGCATAACGAAAGTGATTTGATTGATATGGGTATGGCGGTGGCCATTATTAGACCGGGGACAAGGCTAGGCCTTATCCCGTTTCTAGCATAGCGCCGTTATGCCGCCGAAATTTTCTAAAATATGTTAGAAAAACAAAAATATTATTTTTATTAGAAATGAATAAAATAACATATTCATTTACAAATCAAAACGATTTGTTGATGTACACCCATTTGACTGATATGGATTGGGACGATAAATTTCACACATCGCCCAACAGCACAAATAAAATATGTGTTTGATTGTTTGAAACCCCACACGGGTGTTGGGATGAAATTTGAAGTTCACTCATCCTGATTGATTAAATATGTCGATCGATTGATTGACAGGCTGTTATAAGCGTTGAATATCTATATTTGATGCTTATACAGTGTAGTGCACTTTGGTTGAAGGTTGATTATTTTCAATGCTATTATATACATGTGTTGTATGAAAATCCATATAATTAATTTTATATGGTAATTGATTGGGCCTCATTCCAATTTGAAAAACAAAGAACGATATAAAATAAAAGTTCATGTGTTGACAGTACTCATTCATTGAGATTGGTCATGTGTTGAACGAAATATTTTAATATTAAAATTTACATCTTTATCGATATAAAATAAAAGTTCATGTGTTGACAGTACTCATTCATTGAGATTGGTCATGTGTTGAACGAAATATTTTAGTAATAAAATTTACATCGTTATCAATATAAAATAAAGGTTCATGTGTTGACAGTACTCATTCATTGAGATTGGTCATGTGTTGAACGAAATATTTTGATAATAACAACTATTTTGAATAAAGAAACATTTGAAATAAAATATTTGAAAATAGAAATTTATGAAGCCGTGTTGATTAGATTGACGCCATTTTGACGTGAACGATATTTATATCGATTTTATTCATTTCGAAATGAATTGAATTGAAAACGATTTCGAAATGAATTGAATTGAAAACGATTTCGAAATGAATTGAATTGAAAACGATTTCGAAATGAATTGGATTGAAAACGATTTCGAAATGAATTGAATTGAAAACGAATTCAAATTGAATCGAAAGCAAATTGAAATGAATTCAAATTGAATTGAAATTTGAATTGAATAGAAATGAATTTTAAAACGAATTTATAAAGAAGAATTCAATTTTGATTTGAATTGAAATGGAAGTTGAAATTGCTTTTGAAACGAATTTAAAACTATTTATATAATTCGTTTTAAATAGAAATCGACGAAATATATATTATATATATTATATATATAATATAATGGCCTGAATAGAACGCGCCGCGCCGCAGCAGTTCGTGAATTTCGACCATTTATTTCAAACGGACATTACGGGAGATCCGACCGTCGGATTCTCCTAAAACCGGAACCGTTGGGTTCGTATCGAAAAGAGCTTTCTAATGAATATTAGAAATTCAAAATCTAACGGTTGTATTTGGAATTATGTCCAAATCAAATTTGAAAAAGGTCGCTGTAAGTGCAGTTCGATGGCCATTGATGGAAATCGACTGTACGGGCCTTGATAAAATTATTAAAAATAGTAATAATTTGTGTAAAATCATAAGAAATGATTTGAGAAGAATTGGGATGAAAAACTCCATATTTGAAAAGATAAAAATATATTTTTATCGAGATGAACTAGTTTTGAACTAGAATTATAATTCTATTTATTTTTAAATAAATAAATTGAATTCGAAAAGGGTTTTAAAAATAACCAAAATTTCCAATGATTGCATTGGAGTGGATTTGAATCGAAATTGTCTTCGGAATATTTCGATGTTGGAATTCGGGATTATACAAATGTTGTTATGGAAATTTGAAAGATATATATATATATATATCGTTATTTCCAATACGACATTGGTTAATCGTAGAATTTGATATTGAATATAAGCCGATATATTTTCTATTCAGAGCCTTATATTGAATATCAAATGTGATTTGGGTTTGTCGTGAATGGTGTCTTCACTAACACTGTTCTTGAACCCAGTGGAGAAAAGATTAAATCTTTTTATTTAGATTTAATGAAGTGTACCAATTAAATAATATTTAATTGGAATTGAATTGATATTGATTTTTGGGTTTATCGTGAACAGTGTTTTAAATAACACTCGTTCTTTAACCCGATAATTAATGGATTGTGATTTTGGGTTTATCGTGAACCGTGTTTTAAATGACACTAATTCGTTAACCCCGTTAACGATTAAAACTAAGTGGAGTTTTAATGAATCTTTAATTAGATTGAAATGATCGAGAATGGAGTATCACCAGTTTTGCTCCAGGCGATAGTTAAATCTTTAATTAGATTTGAACGTGAAATGGTAATTGAATTTACCGATAACACTGTGGTGTTAGATATGAAGTACTACCAGTTTTACTTCATGGGATAAATAGGTTGGGATTGGGAAATTGAAACAAATGATTACTTCGGTAAGTTTCGTTAATCCCGACTAGTTGAATCGAAATTCAAAAGAATAAATTCAAGGAATTTATCTTGGATAAAATTAATGGGAACCTTTCCCTAGGAATGTGAAATTTAGAAACTAACTGTCGGTTAGCCAAGCAGAATGGTTTTCTGGATATTGATCTGATGTTGGTTTCGGCCTTCGGGGTTAATATTTGGGAAATTATTCTCTTGATTAATTTACGGTTAGTGACTGATGAATTGGAATGAGGCGTATGTTGTGTTTGTGTAACACTTATTTAAAATATACGCGAGTTATTCGGAAAGACCGGGTTTATCCCATTCTGAATAACTGATACGACGATAAGTCGAAGATGAAGACGATGGTCGAAGACCGGAAGTCTTCACGTCGTTTGGGTGATAACTGATGATCTTGATTGGGCTGTACACCCAAGAAGATGGAAACAGTTGGTGATCGTCCAGACGTACTTGGAGATCGATGGATATGCGAGGTACTAGGTGCCTCCGGTTTCGTTCAGACCCAGAACGGACTTGTAAATGGACAGTGTGTCTGACATTGGATTTTAGTCCGTGCGATTGATCTCTATTAAATATATATCTGTTTGGCGGCGGAGAATTTATTCTCTTGCTTAACGCCCTTCTCTGAGACGTACGAGCTCAGGGGTTATATATTGATGGATATCAAACGCATGGAGTGAATTGCCTGTGTGGCATGCCTAAGTGGCAATTGATCGAGGCTTCTGTTGAAAAGCAAAGTCTTGTGGTGATGATCAAAGCACGGCCTTTGTGGCGTAGCTTTGTGTAACGTTTACCTCGCGAGTTTCACACCCGGTATGAACCAAAAACGGGAGACGGACCTCAGGGAGGGCATGCGTTTCTTTCTAGTTAGAAGTGGCGTCAGTGGTTTTACATGCCCTGACGAGTTTGACTTATGTGGTTGTTGTTGTTGCGAGGCGCCTCGGATTGATCGGTCGTTCTCGAACCGATGGAGTCATTTAGTTGGCTCACTTACGCCCCAAAGGGTGGGGAAACGTAGTGTTCAGGCATTTTAATCCACATCGGTGGACCGGCCCTGTCGCTCCAAGGGTCACTCGAGCTTTGATCCTGTGGCTCGGGCTAGAGAGTCACGAATCGGTTGAGGACTATCTTTTGCCTCGGTTCATAGACGGAAATCCAATTTCCAAATACGTGACTTTGCGGTTTTATTTGTAAACCTATATATGGCGACATAGTGGCATGGGACGCTCATGCCGCCTATGATTGATACTTATGATTTGAAGTTGTTTTATACACTATGCACTTATAATAGTATCAAACGATTTGTTTTAACCGTATCAAGCATTCTTTGGCTGTTATAAAGGAAAACCCTATCCTCGGCTGCGTTGCATTGTGTGATGGGACCTGGGTCTTATAACAGCTTCATTTTTCTTTATTTAGCATTGCGCTGTTTGTTTTATGCACTGGTATTCTTGGGAGGAAACCCGTTCCGTGTTATACGGCGTGGTCCCTTGATTTACCTAATGATTTAAAATAAAGATTAATAACTGTTTTAATTCTCACACCAGTCACATGACTGACCTGGAGTTTATTGTTTTAACCTAAACTCTGGGTGCCCTTATTTTGACACGGGCAGCTAGTAGTTTTGGTTTTGCAGATTTATATTCACAGGATCCTGGTTTACAGCTGGAATGATATCCGGAAAGCTTTGTATCCGTATATCTCTTCTAGTTGTGTATTTTATTATTTTCCGCTGCAATGTAATTTAAATCTCTGATATTTCTGTGTAATATTTATTCATTCATACTCTGTATATTCTTGTAATCTGATGCATTGTTGTAATATACAATGAGATGTTCTTCTGTATGCGTTCTGTTTTGTCTTGTTCTCAAACGATAGGGCGTTTCGAACGGTCTGGGTCGGTTTAGCGACTGGTTCGGACCGAGCGAAATTCCTTGACGTCACAGTTGGTATCAGAGCTTTGGTTTACAAAGCTCAGAGAACAAGACACATTAGAACCATACGAAAGAATTCATCAGATATTGGGTTAGTAATATCCAATTAGAATGACTCGTTAGAGATAGGATCAGTAGTATCCTAGAACGAGTGTGAAGAGTATATTTTTCAAATGAAAACAATTTTGTTTTGAAAATTTAAAATCAATTATTCGTATTTGATTATCTATTTATATTGATGTGGACAATCCAGTATATACAGATTTTGCGTATACGTCTGATCCGCGTGTATTCGAATTTTTAATATACTGGATAGATATAGAATCATACTCTAGTGGCCCGAAGATGATTCTGATGATTGACTAGTCGTCATTAGTATTCATGTTTGAGTAACGAAGGTGTGATATCTATATATTTCCATTAGACTGGTGTGAGAACCAAAACTAATATAGTTAGAACACATTGTTGTGAATTGGCATCAAAAACGTGATTTTTGTATATATATCAAAATTATGAATTTGAAACGTTAATCCACTAATTGATTGATGGTTGTGTTGTTGGTTTATTTGTTTGATAATTCTGAAACATTATGCCCAATTGAACTATATTGAAATTTGGTTGCGTTTGCTTGCATATACTTGTACTTACATTGAGCAGGTCATAGCAAGGAGGCTAGAGCCGAAGAATAAAATTTGTTTGCCCGACAAATAGGTACATGTTTACTACATAATTTACTGTTTTGTTTGGGTGATGATGATTTTATGAGCCTATTGGCTAGCCGCTTGGCTTTTTCTTTTTCTTTTTGAGATCTGAAGGACCGGGGAAGCTATTTGAAATTCCCCGATGCTCCCGGTGCAGGGGAGGTTATGGCGAAATTTTTCAAAAATTTAGGGTGTTAGCCAAATTTTTGAAATTTTGAAAATTCTCAGAAACCAAAGGGTTGGAGAATGGAAGCCAGATCGAACGTAGAGTTGATTGATCAAACCACTTTCGACTTTGTTCCTTTTCGGGGACGAAAAGTTTTAAGTGGGGGAGATTGTAATAACCCGGAAAATCTGGGCCAGTTTAAAATTTTTATTTTGGCAATTTTGGCGGATTTTAAATATTTAAAATGAATTATTTTAAATAATATCGATGAAAAATTTATTTTGAATATAATTTGAACGTATATATTATATACGTCGTCGTTAGAAAATAAACAATTATATATAATTATAAATAAAATTGAAAATGGCGCGGTAGTTCGATAATTCGATTTCAAACTTCAATTGGATGTACCGGGTGCAAAACAATCCGGATTTTAGTGAAACCAAAAATGATAGGATCTAATTGATAATATCTTTCTATCGAATCCAAAAAATCAAGATTTCGTAGCGGGAATCAAAAGATATGTCCAGTTGAAAATTCTGAATAGTCGCTATGGAATTCAGGCCCTTAAAAATTGGCATTTTGCAAACGACCTCGGATTTCGACGAAACCAGTTTTGTTGGGTCCGCAGGGTCAAGTTATTGCTAGGTTTTAAGTTTCATAATTTTTCGAATCAATATGTGAGCGTGGCAAAGGAAAACGCGTTTGACCATTTTCAGTTGATTTTAATCGACTGGAAAATGGCCATTTTCCATACGGCCTCGGAATTCGACGAAACTAGTTTTGTTAGGACCGTATCGTCAATACGAAGCTAGAAAATATTTTTCTGGAATTTTTCGTGTTCGTATGTAGCCCCGGTAATTTGAAATGTACGTTTAAAATTCAATATAGTGATTTAAATGTAAATTCAAAAGAAACGGATTCAAACAGTCGAATCAGCCTACGATACATATCCCATTGTGCTCGGAATGGGGGTAAAACGCTATGGACGACAGGCAGTGGACCTCGTTTCGAGGTCGTATGTAAAAGTCAACTATTTGCAAATAAAATAATTAAAATAAAATAATAATAAAAAAAAATAAACCCTTCCCTCTATAACTTATCTGCCCCCCCCCCCCCCGTTCGATTCATTTCAAAACAGAACAGGAAAAAAAAAAAAAAATCTCGATCGCCCTCCCCCGTTGCCTCGACCGCCGCCAGAGGCGGAGCTCGCCACTGTGGCCCTCCAAGCCAACGCCGACCACATCCCCCTCCTCCCTCCGCGTCCGATTCGAGATCGCGCCCCCCCCCCCATTCAAGCCATCGCCGATGCAACCCAAACCCCCCCCCTTCGCCTGCTCCGCCGCCACCCTACAACCACTGCCGACCACCAGTAGCCCCCCTTCGGCTCCGCCGCAGCAGAGACCCCCCCCCCCCCCGTGACTGTAAGTTTTTTTTTTTTTTTATTTATTTATTTTCATTTATTCGTTAATTTTTATTTAATGGTTAAAAACTGAATTTAGTTATAAAACTATTTATTTAAAAGTTAGAATTTTGTTTTATAAAAGTAATTGTATAAGGATTTGATTTTTAGGAAAATAAAGATTCGTTTTTTTTGTGTGTGGTAAAGATACAATTTTTATTTTATTTTATTTTTGAAAAGCTTAGATTTTTCTAATGTAAAGAACGATATAAAATGATAGGAAGATTAAAAATATCATCTTTATATGTGTAGAAAAATAAAAATGAAATTTTTATAAAGATGAAATCTTTAAATTTAAAAAGGCGAAATCTTTTTATTTAAAAGGGCGAAATCTTTTTAGTTGAAAGGGAGAAATCTTTTTAGTTGAAAAGGCGAGATCTTTATAGGTAATAACGAAATAAAAATTTGATTTTTATATATTGAATAGCATAGTAAAAATTCGATTTTTATATATTGAATAGCATAATAAAAATTTGATTTTTATATATTGAATAGCATAGTAAAAATTCGATTTTTATATATTGAATAGCGAACTAAAAATTCGATTTTTATATATTGAACTTCGAAATAAGAAAAATATGATTTTTATATATGGAATAGCGAAGTAAAAATTCGATTTTTACATAGGTAGTGAAAGCGGACAACGAAGATGACGAAGATGCGATAGCGATGAAGTTTTCTATCAAGGAAGAGCCGTGGAGCTAGGATAGCTATATGTGAGAATTTCTCACCTTTCAATTTCTTTTCTAGTTATATATATATACTAGGATGCAGACGGTGCTTAGTAGCACCCGACACAATCGTCCACAGACCATGGACTTGTTTGTTTGATCGTTTGGTGATTGATTGCGATATTGGTTTGAATGTGGTTTGTGGTGTGAAAAATCGAATCGATAAATTGGTTAGGATTAGACGTGCGCCGTTATAAGGCGAAGGAGTAAGGCTAGGATAGACTCTTACTCCAAATTTTGTGGTTTGCATAACGAAAGTGATTTGATTGATATGGGTATGGCGGTGGCCATTATTAGACCGGGGACAAGGCTAGGCCTTATCCCGTTTCTAGCATAGCGCCGTTATGCCGCCGAAATTTTCTAAAATATGTTAGAAAAACAAAAATATCATTTTTATTAGAAATGAATAAAATAACATATTCATTTACAAATCAAAACGATTTGTTGATGTACACCCATTTGACTAATATGGATTGGGACGATAAATTTCACACATCGCCCAACAGCACAAATAAAATATGTGTTTGATTGTTTGAAACCCCACACGGGTGTTGGGATGAAATTTGAAGTTCACTCATCCTGATTGATTAAATATGTCGATCGATTGATTGACAGGCTGTTATAAGCGTTGAATATCTATATTTGATGCTTATACAGTGTAGTGCACTTTGGTTGAAGGTTGATTATTTTCAATGCTATTATATACATGTGTTGTATGAAAATCCATATAATTAATTTTATATGGTAATTGATTGGGCCTCATTCCAATTTGAAAAACAAAGAACGATATAAAATAAAAGTTCATGTGTTGACAGTACTCATTCATTGAGATTGGTCATGTGTTGAACGAAATATTTTAATATTAAAATTTACATCTTTATCGATATAAAATAAAAGTTCATGTGTTGACAGTACTCATTCATTGAGATTGGTCATGTGTTGAACGAAATATTTTAGTAATAAAATTTACATCGTTATCAATATAAAATAAAGGTTCATGTGTTGACAGTACTCATTCATTGAGATTGGTCATGTGTTGAACGAAATATTTTGATAATAACAACTATTTTGAATAAAGAAACATTTGAAATAAAATATTTGAAAATAGAAATTTATGAAGCCGTGTTGATTAGATTGACGCCATTTTGACGTGAACGATATTTATATCGATTTTATTCATTTCGAAATGAATTGAATTGAAAACGATTTCGAAATGAATTGAATTGAAAACGATTTCGAAATGAATTGAATTGAAAACGATTTCGAAATGAATTGAATTGAAAACGATTTCGAAATGAATTGAATTGAAAACGATTTCGAAATGAATTGGATTGAAAACGATTTCGAAATGAATTGAAAACGAATTGAAATTGAATCGAAAGCAAATTGAAATGAATTCAAATTGAATTGAAATTTGAATTGAATAGAAATGAATTTTAAAACGAATTTATAAAGAAGAATTCAATTTTGATTTGAATTGAAATGGAAGTTGAAATTGCTTTTGAAACGAATTTAAAACTATTTATATAATTCGTTTTAAATAGAAATCGACGAAATATATATTATATATATTATATATATAATATAATGGCCTGAATAGAACGCGCCGCGCCGCGGCAGTTCGTGAATTTCGACCATTTATTTCAAACGGACATTACGGGAGATCCGACCGTCGGATTCTCCTAAAACCGGAACCGTTGGGTTCGTTTCGAAAAGAGCTTTCTAATGAATATTAGAAATTCAAAATCTAACGGTTGGATTTGGAATTATGTTCAAATCAAATTTGAAAAAGGTCGCTGTAAGTGCAGTTCGATGGCCATTGATGGAAATCGACTGTACGGGCCTTGATAAAATTATTAAAAATAGTAATAATTTGTGTAAAATCATAAGAAATGATTTGAGAAGAATTGGGATGAAAAACTCCATATTTGAAAAGATAAAAATAGATTTTTATCGAGATGAACTAGTTTTGAACTAGAATTATAATTCTATTTATTTTTAAATAAATAAATTGAATTCGAAAAGGGTTTTAAAAATAACCAAAATTTCCAATGATTGCATTGGAGTGGATTTGAATCGAAATTGTCTTCGGAATATTTCGATGTTGGAATTCGGGATTATACAAATGTTGTTATGGAAATTTGAAAGATATATATATATGTCGTTATTTCCAATACGACATTGGTTAATCGTAGAATTTGATATTGAATATAAGCCGATATATTTTCTATTCAGAGCCTTATATTGAATATCAAATGTGATTTGGGTTTGTCGTGAATGGTGTCTTCACTAACACTGTTCTTGAACCCAGTGGAGAAAAGATTAAATCTTTTTATTTAGATTTAATGAAGTGTACCAATTAAATAATATTTAATTGGAATTGAATTGATATTGATTTTTGGGTTTATCGTGAACAGTGTTTTAAATAACACTCGTTCTTTAACCCGATAATTAATGGATTGTGATTTTGGGTTTATCGTGAACCGTGTTTTAAATGACACTGATTCTTTAACCCCGTTAACGATTAAAACTAAGTGGAGTTTTAATGAATCTTTAATTAGATTGAAATGATCGAGAATGGAGTATCACCAGTTTTGCTCCAGGCGATAGTTAAATCTTTAATTAGATTTGAACGTGAAATGGTAATTGAATTTACCGATAACACTGTGGTGTTAGATATGAAGTACTACCAGTTTTACTTCATGGGATAAATAGGTTGGGATTGGGAAATTAAAACAAATGATTACTTCGGTAAGTTTCGTTAATCCCGACTAGTTGAATCGAAATTCAAAAGAATAAATTCAAGGAATTTATCTTGGATAAAATTAATGGGAACCTTTCCCTAGGAATGTGAAATTTAGAAACTAACTGTCGGTTAGCCAAGCAGAATGGTTTTCTGGATATTGATCTGATGTTGGTTTCGGCCTTCGGGGTTAATATTTGGGAAATTATTCTCTTGATTAATTTACGGTTAGTGACTGATGAATTGGAATGAGGCGTATGTTGTGTTTGTGTAACACTTATTTAAAATATACGCGAGTTATTCGGAAAGACCGGGTTTATCCCATTCTGAATAACTGATACGACGATAAGTCGAATTTGAAGACGATGGTCGAAGACCGGAAGTCTTCACGTCGTTTGGGTGATAACTGATGATCTTGATTGGGCTGTACACCCAAGAAGATGGAAACAGTTGGTGATCGTCCAGACGTACTTGGAGAT
The DNA here is from genome assembly GCA_030737875.1 of Allium sativum. Taxonomy (NCBI): domain Eukaryota; kingdom Viridiplantae; phylum Streptophyta; class Magnoliopsida; order Asparagales; family Amaryllidaceae; genus Allium; species Allium sativum. Next base: position 389,826,194 of record CM060922.1, read on the forward strand.
CGATGGATATGCGAGGTACTAGGTGCCTCCGGTTTCGTTCAGACCCAGAACGGACTTGTAAATGGACTGTGTGTCTGACATTGGATTTTAGTCCGTGCGATTGATCTCTATTAAATATATATCTGTTTGGCGGCGGAGAATTTATTCTCTTGCTTAACGCCCTTCTCTGAGACGTACGAGCTCAGGGGTTATATATTGATGGATATCAAACGCATGGAGTGAATTGCCTGTGTGGCATGCCTAAGTGGCAATTGATCGAGGCTTCTGTTGAAAAGCAAAGTCTTGTGGTGATGATCAAAGCACGGCCTTTGTGGCGTAGCTTTGTGTAACGTTTACCTCGCGAGTTTCACACCCGGTATGAACCAAAAACGGGAGACGGACCTCAGGGAGGGCATGCGTTTCTTTCTAGTTAGAAGTGGCGTCAGTGGTTTTACACGCCCTGACGAGTTTGACTTATGTGGTTGTTGCTGTTGCGAGGCGCCTCGGATTGATCGGTCGTTCTCGAACCGATGGAGTCATTTAGTTGGCTCACTTACGCCCCAAAGGGTGGGGAAACGTAGTGTTCAGGCATTTTAATCCACATCGGTGGACCGGCCCTGTCGCTCCAAGGGTCACTCGAGCTCTGATCCTGTGGCTCGGGCTAGAGAGTCACGAATCGGTTGAGGACTATCTTTTGCCTCGGTTCATAGACGGAAATCCAATTTCCAAATACGTGACTTTGCGGTTTTATTTGTAAACCTATATATGGCGACATAGTGGCATGGGACGCTCATGCCGCCTATGATTGATACTTATGATTTGAAGTTGTTTTATACACTATGCACTTATAATAGTATCAAACGATTTGTTTTAACCATATCAAGCATTCTTTGGCTGTTATAAGGGAAAACCCTATCCTCGGCTGCGTTGCATTGTGTGATGGGACCTGGGTCTTATAACAGCTTCATTTTTCTTTATTTAGCATTGCGCTGTTTGTTTTATGCACTGGTATTCTTGGGAGGAAACCCGTTCCGTGTTATACGGCGTGGTCCCTTGATTTACCTAATGATTTAAAATAAAGATTAATAACTGTTTTAGTTCTCACACCAGTCACATGACTGACCTGGAGTTTATTGTTTTAACCTAAACTCTGGGTGCCCTTATTTTGACACGGGCAGCTAGTAGTTTTGGTTTTGCAGATTTATATTCACAGGATCCTGGTTTACAGCTGGAATGATATCCGGAAAGCTTTGTATCCGTATATCTCTTCTAGTTGTGTATTTTATTATTTTCCGCTGCAATGTAATTTAAATCTCTGATATTTCTGTGTAATATTTATTCATTCATACTCTGTATATTCTTGTAATCTGATGCATTGTTGTAATATACAATGAGATGTTCTTCTGTATGCGTTCTGTTTTGTCTTGTTCTCAAACGATAGGGCGTTTCGAACGGTCTGGGTCGGTTTAGCGACTGGTTTGGACCGAGCAAAATTCCTTGACGTCACACCCGGGAAATTTTCGACTTTGGTAATTGACATAAACTCAATGTCGACTATCCAAGCATCGGAAATACCAGATAGTTAATAGAAAGAAGTTAGAGGGTGAGAATAGATAAGATAGAAAATTAGAATAGAAGAAGAACATAACAACAGAATCAGAGGAACACGAATCTCACAGCGGAACGAATAAAACATAGTATACAACATAACTTTGAAACACAAATCTGTATTTGAATATTAGAGTACAACACTAACATCATAGCGGAAATAAACAATAGCTATATTGTAACAACCCGGAAAATCTGAACCAATTTAATTTTTTTTTATTTTTAATAATTTGGTTAGAAAACGTACCAGAATTTAATAAATTCATTATTAAAAAAAAATTTAAATAAAATTAATATATTGATAAGTTGATTTATTAATAATATATTGATAATAAAACTATGTTTCTAATTTGAATTGTATAAGAGAAATTGTAAAGAGATAGAGTGTCAACGCATGTTATAACTAGCAGTTAACGAAAATTAATGTTGACATTAATAATCAAATAAATCATGAACAAAATTTCTTTGCTCATTCACATTTGATGAAGTTTATTATTTATTATTATTTCTTTTTCTTTTCCTCTTCTTTTTCCATTTTCCCCAAAATCATTGGTTCCTTTCTCTTCACTTTTTCATTAATAACTCATTTCTTTCTTTATTTCTACGTTCATGTATTTGCATGCTCACATTTCTTTTTATTCTTTTTCTTTTTCTTTTTCTTTTCTTTCTTTTCTCTACATTCATGCATCCTAGTTCACATTACCTATGCATTCATTTATTTCCTTACTTCTACATTCATGCATCTTATTTCATTTGCATGCTCTCGTTCCTTATATTTTTATCCCATTGTTTTCCTATTCCCATTATTATTATTTATTCTTACAAAAACAAACAATTCCCACATGTGTATATATATATATTATTCCCTTAAATATATATATATATATATATATATATATATTTTGTTTATATTATTTATGTGCATTTCTAGTCATTTTTGTTGTCTTGTTCTTGTATGTCCAATTGAATATGTTCCTTAAATTCTACAATTTTAATGTTATATATTTTGAAATTTTATATTCACAAACTTGTCACAATTAGCATTAACCATTCATTCACCTCTCTCCTTCATGCAATTTATTATCCTTTATTCTATTAATTTCTTTACTTTATTTTTCTCATCATGTTTCATTCCTTATGTTACTTAACCATGCATTCATTTATCTTTCCTCCTTTTGTTTTTCCTTGTTGTTATTTTTCCTTCACAAAAAAATCACCTACATATATATATATATATACATAAATGAATAAACATATATATATACATATATATATATATATATTTCTCTTCTATTTATTCTTTCCAACTCATTGAATATGTTACTTAAATGATGATACTTAATGTCATGTGTTTTGAAATTTAAAAGTTAAACGTTCTAACAATTGACATCATACCATAAATCATGCATTAATTGCATTCCCGTTTCTCTCTCCCTATGTTTTCCTTTTAGAATTTTTGAATGAGAGAAAAAATTGAGTAGATTAACTCCTGCCTAGTTAGCTAATTCATTTCATTTGTAACCTACTACATATGTAGGGACACAAGTGAAGGATAAGATCAAATATATAACCAAATATTAAAATAAAAATAGATCAATACAAATATATATACATTGGCTCTACTATAACATCCTAGCCTTCTCTAAAACCTAAATCATTTCATAGCCGCCGCCTCCATCTTTCATGAATGGCCAGAAACACCCTCCTTTTTCTCTTCAAATCTCTCTCAATCCACTCCTCGATTTGCAAATCGTTCAGCGACAAATATGAAGACCTCAATGAGCCCTAATCATTCAACGAGGGGGATCCTTTTTTTTCTTTTGCCTGAATTACGTGGAATCAAGACATGGAAACGACCCGTATTCTACGCATCATAGGATCGTAGGATATTTATTTCTTTCACATACGAAGTCGTATGGTCATGTAACTTTGGGAGACGACTATTGGGGTCATTTCCCATGTTCATGATTTTTCTCGATTTTTAAATGACAATTTTACCCCTAGTTGGCACTGTTTTGGCCATAACTTTTGACTGGAAAAGAATTTTGACCTGAAACCACTTCCATTGGCTTCGGATGATCGTTTCTCTTTCTGTAGAGTGGTCACATTAGCCAAACGGACTTACCATTTGGGAGATATGGCTGAAACAAGTTTCTGATGGTGAAAAACAGCTTAATTGGGCTTAACCGGGTGATTAGCAGCTAGGCCCAAGGGGAATTTCGGGTTTAGAGGTATAGGAGGACTGATTAGGGTTAGGTTATCACTTTCATTTCAGTTTTGAGCTGCCACAAACCTTCTTGAGACCTTAGTAATGGCTTCCATCCTCTAAAACCACTCCTAAACACATTTTTGTGAAGATTAAGCCTAGACTACATCAAAACAAGGCCAAATAGCAACAAAGCAAGGTTGGAGCTGCTGCTACACATAGGAATTCGACCCAAACAGAGAGTTTTTCAGATTTGGTGTTCTATTTTGTGGCCAAGGTGAGTGATAGCATCATTTTGACATTAATTACAGTTAATTAAGGGTGATTAGTGAAGATTAGCGAATTTATACGCCAATAAATTCTGGAAAAATGTTTAGAAATTCTTAAATAATATTTCATGCCTCTGTTATAAAATTTAGACGATTTGGTTAAGTTTTACTAAGTACGTACTTAAACATGATTAAGAGGGACTATGGGAAAATATGAAGTTTTAGTCACTTTTGATCCCTTTTGATTCATTTGAATTGTTGTTTGTTGTTTGTGGTTGCTATTACATGTTGCTATGACTCTATGGTATGTTTTATGATTGATTAGAATAGTTAAATTGCTCGAAAACGTCGTCGAATGGCGTAGAAAGCTCGTTGGAAAGTTGCAGAAATGTGCAGATTCCTAACCGGATCGGATCGGATGGGGGGGGGGGCTCGGATCGGAAATGTGAACTGGGCAAGAAACCCGACCCGAATCGGAGTTTGGCACACAGGGGACTTGGCGAGAAGGAAGGCCGTTTACTTAGAGTTGGAGTGGACAAAGGGGATCGGATCGGAAGGAAAATGGAGACCAGATCGGATCGGCTCAAGAATGGAAGGCCACGACTGGGGCAAGGCGAAGGGAGCGGATTGGATCAAGGCAGATGAAGAACGGGAGCGGATCGGATCAGAGTAGATGGAAAACGAGGGAGCTGATCGGAGAAAACTGGAGGGAAGACAGTGACCCGACCCGACCCGGAGGAGGACACCGACCCGACCCGAAGTGGAGTACCGACCCGAACCGATGAAGGCGATGACTACCGACCCGAACCGATGAAGGTGATGACTACCGAACCGAACCGAATTCTAGGACTGTTAATGCGCGGCAACTCTTCTGAAGACCCACTCCAATTCGACTAAACCCGAGATGCAAAGGAAGTCCAAATGAGAAGTTAGAGCTTAAGATTCAGATGGGAATCGACGAGTTCACTTCATGGTTGGGCTTTGCTGCGGGACGCGTGCCAAGGAGTTATCGACGTCTATAGCTTTGAACCACTATGGTAGGAGGTACGAAGGCGGATTCAGGGCCATTATGGCATCGGTAGAACCAAGGGCTATGACCAATGAAGTGGGTCATTGAAATGTTTGGTCATGACTCCAAGTGTTTGGCTTGGTCACAGCAGGGTTTCTACAAGTCGGGATTCGTCGTTACCTCAGTTTGTCTAGTGTTCCAAAGTGGTAGATGTCGTACGCTTTACGCACTGAGTGAGAGATGTGAGGATGGTTGCTATGGATGATTTGTTTGCTATCGTTGTGACATGCACACCCCACCCCCGTATTCTTACACCATATGTTGATGGCACCTTAGAGTATTGTACAGTATGTAGTGCTAACTCTTTGGTTGCAGGTCCAGGTTCAGGTATGGTTTAGTATACCTGTTATTGTTCTGTTTAGCTGCTTATCGCTCATACCAGACTTTTTGTCTGACCCAGAGTTTTATGTCTCTTCTTATTACTCTGGGTGCTCACACGAGCAGACTAGAGACAGGTTAGCTGGTGATGCACGGGTAGATGATCCGGAGATGAGCAGGAGGCTTCCACGTAATATATATATATAGTATTCTCCCTGTGTTGTCGAAGATCACTGCTTGGGCATTGGTGGTGCATCTTCCACTTTAGCTTTCTTTTGTTTAGAGACAGTAGATTTTGAAAAGTTGTAATAAGCTGTATTTGGATTTCCGCTGCTCTGATGTTGACATTTATTATTAATTATCAGCTTATGCACTGTCTCACCTGTTTTATGTCAAGTATGTTATTATTATATTTTATTCCATGCGCTGTGAGACATTCTACAGGTTCCTTGATTAGTTCATTCTCTTCTTTCTTTTCTTATGACGACCGTTCCGTGCCAGTTGGACATGTGTACAGCGCACACTTGGAGGAAGTGTCGGTTGGTGCGGGGCGGGCCGTCACACTTGGTATCAGAGCTCTAGGTTGCGTAGTTAGCCTAGGGAAGCTATCAGGGAGAGATAATATACATATACGAGAGAGCGTATTTGTGATTATTTTGAGTTTTAAAAAGCTATATATATATATATACTATTAGTAGTATAAGGATGAAGTCGTACTGCACTAGCACCCCTATGGAGTCGTTAATCATTTCCTTTTTCAGATTGACGATGAGCCGATATGTTAGAGGTACCGGTAGGGGAGCCAATAATGGGAATGCTGCTGACATGAGGACGATGTTTACTGACCTCGTGAGAGAGATGCTTAGAGATGTACAGAGGGCAGCTCCCAATGGTGGAAATGGTGGTGGTCCAATAGTGCAGGCGCCAAGAGTCGACTTCGCCAAGCTGAATAAGGATTATACTAGCCTTGGTGGGAAGCCGTTCCACGGAACGGAGTCGGCTACGGATGTTCAGGATTGGGTGGATAGTTGCGAGCGTATCTTCGAGGATTTGGGTATCGAGGATGCGATGAAGAGAAAGCTAGCGTCCCGTCAGCTGCAAGGGCGGGCAATGAATTGGTGGAATGCTATAAAGGCAGCTACTCCCGAAGATCAGATTACTTGGGAGCAGTTTAAGGCTCGCTTTAGTGAGAAGTTCATTCCAGCTGCTCAGAAGTCAATGTTGTTTAAGAAGTTCTTGGAGCTCAAGCAGAATGGCAGAGCTGTCTCGGAGTATATTGCTGAATTTGACACTTTGTCAAAATATGGGTTATCTCTTATTGATACTGCCGAGAAAAAGAATGAGAAATTCATAATTGGTTTGGATCAGTACTTGGGGGAAAAACTTATTAACCACATCGATGAGACATTTGAATCGATTGTGGGGAAAGCGTTAAGATCAGAGAGCCTCTACCCTAAGTCGAAGACTGAGGTTGCATCCGCAGATGAGCCAAAGCCACAAGCTAGTGGTGGAGGCAAAGGTGGTTCTCAGAATAAGAGAAAGCAGAATCAGGCTAAGGATGGCCAGAAGAAAAAGAATAAGCAAGATGTGGAGTGCTTCAGCTGTGGTAAGAAGGGCCATTATGCTAGTAATTGTCGGGCCAAGCCAGCGGATAGGAAGTGCTTCAACTGTGGCCAAATGGGACATCACAAGGACAAGTGTCCACAGCCCCCTAAAGAAAAGCAAATGGTGAAAGCATATGCCCTTAATGCTATTCCTTCTTCGTCGAATGCCCCAACTGCGGCGGAGAAGGGAAAGAATGTCGTCATTCAAGGTATGCTTTCTGTTTATGATGTTCCTGTTAGAGTTTTGTTTGATACCGGAGCTTCCAGTTCTTTCATATCTAGTGACCTGGTAGATAGGTTGGGATTGGAGCCCGAGATTGTCGATAGACCTTTAGTAGTGACGAACCCGATTGGTGGTTCTACTAGCCTTAGCATGATTTGTCGTAATGTGGTCTTATCGAGTCATGGATGCATGTTTGTTTGTGATTGCTTTGTTTTGGGCTTTACTGGGTTTGGCATTATTTTGGGAGTAGATTGGCTCCGAAGATACGGGGTGGTGGTAGACTGTGAGGGCTTTTTGGTGACAGCTAGAGCGGATGATGGGCGGAGGATAGTGTTTGGTGGTCTACCCAGTGAGGGGGTATTGGCTAGTTTTCTAAACTCCCTCGACATTCCGCATAGTGAGTTGTCAGGTTTGCCCGTGGTTGGCCAGTATCCGGATGTTTTCGAAAAAGTGACCGGACTTCCACCACACCGAGAGATTGAGTTCCGTATTGATTTGGTAAAAGATGCCAGACCTATAGTTATGCCACTTCGTCGTATGGCACCAAGAGAGCAGCGTGAGCTCGAAGTGCAAGTCAGCGATCTTTTGAAGAAGGGATTTATCAGAAGGAGTGTCTCTGAATGGGGAGCACCAGTTGTGTTTGCTACCAAGGTGGATGGTTCCCTTCGTTTGTGTGTAGAGTACCGCGAGTTGAACAAGGTGACGAGGAAGAATAAGTTTCCTCTCCCGCGGATAGATGATTTGTTCGATCAGTTGAGTGGCGCGAGAGTGTTCTCCCAGTTGGATCTCGCGACAGGTTTTCATCAGCTTAGAGTGGAAGCTGAGAGTATAGCTAAAATGGCATTTCGAACGCCGTCTGGATTTTATGAATGGTTGGTTATGCCATTTGGGCTGACTAATGCCCCGGCATATTTTGTGGATCTTATGAATAGGGTATTCAGAGATCAGTTGAATAAGTCTGTTCTTGTGTTCGTGGATGATATTTTGGTTTACTCAAGGAACGAGGAAGAACACAAGGAACATTTGAGGACAGTGATGGAGGTGTTGAGGAAACACCAATTGAAAGCAAAGTTTTCTAAGTGTCACTTCTGGAGGAAGGAAGTGAGATTCTTGGGCCATGTTGTTTCAGAAAATGGTATCGCCGTGGATCCTGCTAAGGTGGCTACGGTGCAAGATTGGTCTACGCCCAAGAATGCAACAGACGTAAGAAGTTTCTTGGGATTAGCAGGATATTATCGTAAGTTTATCCAAGGCTTCTCCAAGATAGCAGCACCGTTGACTCAGTTGACAAAGAAGAATCAAGCTTTTGTCTGGGATGAAAGGTGCGAAAATGCATTCAAGAGTCTAAAGGACAAGTTGACAAGTGCACCAGTGTTAGTCATTCCCAAGGGGAGTGAAGAGATGACGGTATATACAGATGCTTGTGGTACCGGACTAGGTGCTGTGTTGATGCAGGGTGGTAGGGTTGTAGCTTATGCAAGAAGGCAACTGAAACCGCATGAGAAGAGGTATCCTATCCATGATTTGGAATTGGCAGCGATCGTATTCGCATTGACGATGTGGAGACATTATCTCTTGGGAGAAAGATTCGAGCTGTTTACTGATCATAAGTCGCTGAAGTATCTTTTCTCTCAAAAGGATTTGAATCTTCGTCAGCAGAGGTGGTTAGAGTTCTTAGCTTCATATGATTTCGACATCGCATATACACCGGGAAAGGGCAATGCCGTAGCCGATGCATTGAGTCGAAGACATGCCAGTTTAGGGGCTATGTTCCTTGAATGGAAGCAACTGGAGTTTATCGCGGGGTTTGATTTCAGACCAAAGTGCGAATTGGATCCAGAAATGTTAGCAAGTTTGACGATCAGACCCACTTTGATTGAACGGATCGGCTCTAGTCAGAGGGACGATCCTAACCTATTGGAAATCATCTCCAAGTTAGAGATGGGTATCGATGAGGAGATGAACAAGTATGGGCTTGATCGAGATAGATGGCTTAGAAAGAATGGAAAGCTTGTTGTACCCAATGTCAATGGATTGAGAGATGAAGTGCTTAGAGAATGTCATCACTCAAAGCTGACTATACACCCCGGTGGTAAGAAGATGTATCGAGATATGAAGCAGACTTACTACTGGGAAGGGATGAAAAGAGACGTTGGGAAGTTTATATCCAAGTGCATGAATTTCCAGCTAGTTAAAGCCGAGCAAAAGAAGCCTAGTGGGTTGTTGCAACCATTAGAAATTCCCGAATGGAAATAGGAGCGAGTCTCGATGGATTTCATTGATGGTTTACCAAGGACTAGATCGGGACATGATAGCATTTGGGTGATTGTGGACCGATTAACCAAAAGTGCAAGATTTATACCAGTCAGATCGACCAGAACGGCAGCTAAGTTAGCAGAATTGTATATGAAGTGGGTAGTGAGATTCCATGGAGTACCTAAAAGCATTGTGAGTGACCGAGACCCGTTGTTCACTAGTGGGTTTTGGAAGAGCTTACAAGAAGCTCTAGGGTCAGAGTTACATCTCAGTACCGCATATCATCCTCAGACCGACGGTCAGACGGAGAGGGTGAATCGTATTTTGGAAGATCTCTTGAGAGCATGTATATTGGATTTTGGTGGATCATGGGATGACCATTTGCATCTAGTAGAGTTTGCATATAATAATAGTTACCAATCCAGTATCGGTATGGCTCCATTTGAAGCTTTGTATGGAAGACCGTGCAACTCACCATCATGTTGGATAGAGACTGGCGAGAAGTTTATGCTTGGACCAGATGTGGTGAGGGAAACTTCAGATAAGATCAAGATCATTCAGCAACGAATGAAGGCAGCCCAAGATAGGCAGAAGAGTTATGCTGATAAGAGGCGAAGAGACCTAAAATTCTCCGTTGGTGACTTGGTGTTTGTCAAGATTTCTCCGTTGAAGAGCGTAATACGATTTGGCAGGAGAGGCAAATTAACACCAAGATTTGTTGGCCCATTCCCTGTTCTTGAACTAGTCGGGAATTTGGCATATAGAATTGACTTACCAGAGAAGATGGCGGGAGTTCACAACGTATTTCATGTTTCCCAACTAAGGAAGTTCGTTCACGACTCAGATATGACTATTTCACCTGATCAGTTAGAGGACTTCGAAGTAGAACCCGAGGCGGTTGGGAACCGCAAGCCGGTCCGTATTGTCACGCACGACATGAAGCAACTTCGAAGGAAGGTGGTGAAGCTAGTCAAGGTACAGTGGAGCGAGGACGAGAATGATTGTACTTGGGAGACAGAGGAGAACATTAGGAAGACACACCCAGAACTCTTTACCTGGTAAGGTTTTGACTTCGATTTAGTTTTCCGCATGCTAGGATAGGCTTGTTTGCTTGTTTTGCATATTTGAATGTTGTATATGGTTGTTAGGCATGTGGGATCCCTTGTATGTTTTGGGTTAAGGAATTTCGGGGACGAAATTTCTTAAGGGGGGGAGAGTGTAACGACCCGTATTCTACGCATCATAGGATCGTAGGATATTTATTTCTTTCACATACGAAGTCGTATGGTCATGTAACTTTGGGAGACGACTATTGGGGTCATTTCCCATGTTCATGATTTTTCTCGATTTTTAAATGACCATTTTACCCCTAGTTGGCACTATTTTGGCCATAACTTTTGACTGGAAAAGAATTTTGACCTGAAACCACTTCCATTGGCTTCGGATGATGGTTTCTCTTTCTGTAGAGTGGTCACATTAGCCAAACGGACTTACCATTTGGGAGATATGGCTGAAACAAGTTTCTAATGGTGAAAAACAGCTTAATTGGGCTTAACCGGGTGATTAGCAGCTAGGCCCAAGGGGAATTTCGGGTTTAGAGGTATAGGAGGACTGATTAGGGTTAGGTTATCACTTTCATTTCAGTTTTGAGCCGCCACAAACCTTCTTGAGACCTTAGTAATGGCTTCCATCCTCTAAAACCACTCCTAAACACATTTTTGTGAAGATTAAGCCTAGACTACATCAAAACAAGGCCAAATAGCAACAAAGCAAGGTTGGAGCTGCTGCTACACATAGGAATTCGACCCAAACAGAGAGTATTTCAGATTTGGTGTTCTATTTTGTGGCCAAGGTGAGTGATAGCATCATTTTGACACTAATTACAGTTAATTAAGGGTGATTAGTGAAGATTAGCGAATTTATACGCCAATAAATTCTTGAAAAATGTTTAGAAATTCTTAAATAATATTTTATGCCTCTGTTATAAAATTTAGACGATTTGGTTAAGTTTTACTAAGTATGTACTTAAACATGATTAAGAGGGACTATGGGAAAATATGAAGTTTTAGTCACTTTTGATCCCTTTTGATTCATTTGAATTGTTGTTTGTTGTTTGTGGTTGCTATTACATGTTGCTATGACTCTATGGTATGTTTTATGATTGATTAGAATAGTTAAATTGCTCGAAAACGTCGTCGAATGGCGTAGAAAGCTCGTTGGAAAGTTGCAGAAATGTGCAGATTCCTAACCGGATCGGATCGGATGGGGGGGGCTCGGATCGGAAATGTGAACTGGGCAAGAAACCCGACCCGAATCGGAGTTTGGCACACAGGGGACTTGGCGATAAGGAAGGCCGTTTACTTAGAGTTAGAGTGGACAAAGGGGATCGGATCGGAAGGAAAATGGAGACCAGATCGGATCGGCTCAAGAATGGAAGGCCACGACTGGGGCAAGGCGAAGGGAGCGGATCGGATCAAGGCAGATGAAGAACGGGAGCGGATTGGATCAGAGTAGATGGAAAACGAGGGAGCTGATCGGAGAAAACTGGAGGGAAGACAGTGACCCGACCCGACCCGGAGGAGGACACCGACCCGACCCGAAGTGGAGTACCGACCCGAACCGATGAAGGCGATGACTACCGACCCGAACCGATGAAGGTGATGACTACCGAACCGAACCGAATTCTAGGACTGTTAATGCGCGACAACTCTTCTGAAGACCCACTCCAATTCGACTAAACCCGAGATGCAAAGGAAGTCCAAATGAGAAGTTAGAGCTTAAGATTCAGATGGGAATCGACGAGTTCACTTCATGGTTGGGCTTTGCTGCGGGACGCGTGCCAAGGAGTTATCGACGTCTATAGCTTTGAACCACTATGGTAGGAGGTACGAAGGCGGATTCAGGGCCATTATGGCATCGGTAGAACCAAGGGCTACGACCAATGAAGTGGGTCATTGAAATGTTTGGTCATGACTCCAAGTGTTTGGCTTGGTCACAGCAGGGTTTCTACAAGTCGGGATTCGTCGTTACCTCAGTTTGTCTAGTGTTCCAAAGTGGTAGATGTCGTACGCTTTACGCACTGAGTGAGAGATGTGAGGATGGTTGCTATGGATGATTTGTTTGCTATCATTGTGACATGCACACCCCACCCCCGTATTCTTACACCATATGTTGATGGCACCTTAGAGTATTGTACAGTATGTAGTGCTAACTCTTTGGTTGCAGGTCCAGGTTCAGGTATGGTTTAGTATACCTGTTATTGTTCTGTTTAGCTGCTTATCGCTCATACCAGACTTTTTGTCTGACCCAGAGTTTTATGTCTCTTCTTATTACTCTGGGTGCTCACACGAGCAGACTAGAGACAGGTTAGCTGGTGATGCACGGGTAGATGATCCGGAGACGAGCAGGAGGCTTCCACGTAATATATATATATATAGTATTCTCCCTGTCTTGTCGAAGATCACTGCTTGGGCATTGGTGGTGCATCTTCCACTTTAGCTTTCTTTTGTTTAGAGACAGTAGATTTTGAAAAGTTGTAATAAGCTGTATTTGGATTTCCGCTGCTCTGATGTTGACATTTATTATTAATTATCAGCTTATGCACTGTCTCACCTGTTTTATGTCAAGTATGTTATTATTATATTTTATTCCATGCGCTGTGAGACATTCTACAGGTTCCTTGATTAGTTCATTCTCTTCTTTCTTTTCTTATGACGACCGTTCCGTGCCAGTTGGACATGTGTACAGCGCACACTTGGAGGAAGTGTCGGTTGGTGCGGGGCGGGCCGTCACACGCAGGGTGTCGAAGTCAGATGCGAGCAGATGGGTTTTCTCGTGATAGAAATACAACGAAGAAGAAGAAACCAAAAAGGGGCGGCCACTATTTTCTCCAAATGTAATTAAGGCCTTAACTGATTTTAGTTATTATTTTAATTAATTAATGTAATCAAAAATTTAAATGTACATATCCTATGCAAATCGAATCAGAATTTGATGAAACAAAATATGTTGGAATCATTTTGGCCTGATCTACGCAATGAGACAACTTTGAACAAGATTTAGAGCTCGTCTAAATTTTGGAGAAAGGGAAAGCTATTGGTGAGAATTTCTATATTTAATTTTTAAAATTAAATTATGAATTGCTATGTGGATTTTGTGTGTATGTTGTGAGAAATCTATTCATTTTCTTTCCTTTATAATTATAAATAATCCTGAAATTATTGTTGTTAATCTACAGCTAATTCATGTTGTTATTATTCTATGTCGAATATAATATATACATCTGTTTGTTTTGATGATGTTATGTGGCGATAGAATTGTCAAAATTAACATTTTTATTAATTAGAATTTGATTAAACAAAATGTATAATTTTTGTTTATATAAATGGTCAACTGTATAAGACAACAAATTTTGTAAATTTGTTGAATTAGAATTTTCAACATATGTGGAACACAGAATTGTGATAAATTGGTTAAAACAGAATTTGTAACACAAAAATGGAAACAAACATTTTTGTGATATTTGTTAAAACAGGATTTGCAACAAAATTGAAAACAAACATTGTTGTTATATTTGTTGAACCAGATTTTCAACAAAATAGAACAAACATTTTTATGTCTTTTTATTGAACTAGTTTTTCAACAAAAAAATATGAATATATATATTTGTGTAATATTATTTACATTAAAAGGGACGGAATTAAAAGATGACTTTTTTTTATGTAACATTGCTTACAATAAAAAGTAGAAATTTTAAAGATACATTTTTATTGTCAAATTAAAGACAATAAAGGGAATAGATTTTAAAGATGTATTTTTATTGTCCAATTAAAGACAATAAAAAGAATTGATTTCAAGGTTGCATTTGTGTTGACATATTAGAAGTAATATAAGGAGTAGACATAAAAGATTGCATTTTTTATGTCAATTTGTTTTCAACAGAAAGACCACATTTAAAAAAAAAAAAATGTAATTTGTTTCCATTTAAAAGATGACATTTTTGTATAATTTGTTTTCATTAAAAAGTCTACATTTTTAATGTGGTTATGTTTTCATTTTAAGATTGAAAATATATACATCATTTTAATTTGATAATGTTACATTAGCTTTAAAAGTACATTCTCGTATAAAATGTTACATGAGATTAAAAGTACATTTTTGTTATAAAATGTAACGTTAGATTTAAAACTCCATTTTGCTAGAAAGGTTGCATTATAAATAAAAACACATTATTGGTTAGAACTTTATTAAGTAAAATAAAATATACATTTTTGGTTAAAACATAGTATTGAGATAAAAATCACATTCTTTGGTCAAATAAAGATCACATTTTGGTTAAAGCATGATTAGTGGAATAAAACTCACTTTTATTTGTCGCTTGAAACTTAGGATTTGTTGCCCAAATAAAATTCTTTTTTTTTTTGTCATTTGAAACTCAGAATTTATTAGATAAATAAAAATTTACTTTTTATTTGTCATTTGAAAATTAGAATTTATTATACAAATAAAATTCACTTTTTGACATTAAATACATAGAAAAATATATACATATAAAATATTCTTTTATATGTTGTTAGAACGTATAGAAAAGTATAAACAAATAAAAGGATTTCTTTTATTTGTTATTAGTTCACATAGAAAAGTGTAAAACATAAAATTCCCTTTTCGTGTTATTCTAGAATTGAAATTAAAGTTTGATCTTCTATTTGCATTCACTAATGCAAACATACATTGAAAATAAAATTTATTCTTTTATTTGCATTCTCCGATGCAAATATATATTGAAAATGAAATTTATTCTTTTATTTGCATCCACCAATGTAAATACATTAAAAATAAAACTTGTTCTTTTATTTTCCTTCACAAATATAAATATATTTTGAAATTAAAGTTTATTCTTTTATTTGCACTCTACAATGCAAATATACTTTAAAAATAGAATTTGTTCTTTTATTTGTATTTATATATACAAATGAAACATTGAAATATAATTTGTCCTTTTTATTTATATTCACTAATACAAATAAACAGTGAAATGGAATTTGTTCTTTTATTTGTATTCACATATACAAATAAAACATTGAAATAAAATTTGTCCTTTTTATTTGTATTCACAAATACAAGTAATCATAGAAAATAAAGTTTGTCCTTTTTATTTGTATTCACATATACAAATAAAACATTGAGATGAAATTTGTTCCGTTATTTGCATTTACAAATGCAAATAAAACATGAAATTTGTCCTTTTATTTATATCCTCGAATACAAATAAAACATTGAAAACTAAAGTCCACCTTTTATTTGTATTCACAAATACAAATATACACTGAAAATAAACTTGTTCTTTTATTTGCATCCACAAATGCAAATGTACAAGGAAAATAGAATTTGTTCTTTATTTGCATACACAAATGCAAATATACTTTGAAATAAAAACTGTTCTTTTATCCACTATTGTAAATAAACACTTTGGTAAATTTATATGAGTTAAAAAAAATATGGTTTAAAGAGTTGCATTTTGTTTGCAATTTTAGATGCAAACCAATATTACATTTTTATTTTGGTATTTTTAATTAGAAATAGGAATATACATTTTTGTTTATGAATTTAGTTGCAAACAAAACATTAAAAGTTAAATGTATTTGCATACAAATAAAAGAAAATAGAAAATTATCTTTTATTGGTCGTCCACAGTAATGCCATATAAATAGATTACAGTTTATTGGACCTTAGAAATAAATAAGGAAATTATACGAGTAAAAATATACTTGTACTCGATATTAGAAATATTATAACATGTTAGTCCATTGTCACCAACATGTCAGTAGAATTAAATTGGTTAAATTCTTTAACCAATCATTTATTTATAAGTATGGTTGTTGGCTGAAAACCCCACACGGGTGTTGGGATGAATTTGCATACACTAGTCCCAATATCTAGTTATATGTCGATCGATAGATTGACAGGCTGCGATGAGTATTATTATTTCATTTTAATACTCACACAGTTATAAACTTCACTCTGGCTGTGAATGGAAGTCTGATAATTATTTATGTTATTGTCATATTCATACGATGTTTGAAATCCATATAACCAAAGTTATATGGTAACTGATTGAGACACATTGCAGTTCAAAATTTCTTTTAAATAAAGAATATATTCTAAAATATGAATGTTTAGAATAAAGAACACTGTAATAATAATATCTTTTAAAATAAAGATTAATGCACCATAAAGGACATTTTATATAAAGAACAATCTTAAGATAATGAATATTTTAAATAATATTTAACCAAGAATAAAATAATGATTTCTTTGTCTGTTCTTGAATGGACAAAAAAATAAAAGATATTTCTATTGAAGTGAATTAGTTGTTAATTAGAATTAATCTTTCAATTAAGATTTTTAGAATTCCAATTATATTTAGTAATGGCAATAAAATGTTATGTGAATTGGGTTTACGGTGAACTGTGTTTTAAACAACATTTGTTCTTTAACCCAATTTACAGTGATAATATGATTTAGAAATTATAAATCTTTTATCAAGATTTAAAAAGAAATTCTCTAAAGACAAGTTTTCCAATTTAATATATATTAAATTGGAATTGAGTGGAAATTCGGTTTGATAATAATCGAGATAGGTTTCTGTAAAAGAAGACTGATAATATATATGGAATTTAAAAGGCTTTGCCGTTATTCCATTTATATTATTGATCCGATACAGAAATATATATCGATTATATTTTGACTTAACTTCTGTGAAAATTCCATATGAAGTGGAAAATGACTTTGGGTTTATCGTGAACAATGTTTTTAAATGACATTGATTCTTTAACCCAATTAAAGATAAGATTTATTTCTTAAAAAGTTGAATAATCATTTGATAATGATTTTTGATATTAAAATCAAATTGGAGTTTTAAATGAATGTTTAAAAAGAATAAATTTATAAGAATTTATCTTTGATTTAATTTATGGGAACTTTTCCCTAGAAATATGAATATTCTAATAAAAGAATATCTTGAATTGGAATGAGACGTTGGAAGTGTTTTATAACACTTTATTTTCAATTATAAAATACGCAAGTTATTCGGAAAAACCGGGTTTAACCCATTTCGAATAATTATTACGACGATCTAAGTCGAAGAGTTGAAGACGGTGATTGAAGACCGACGGTCTTCACATCGAATGGGTAAGGATTACTGAGGCCTTGGACTGATTTGCACTCAGGACAGGGATAATGTGGTAGTTATCCGGACGTAGTGTTGATTCGTACGGATTTGGCTTTCGCTCGGACCCAGAGCATAAGCTTATAAATGGATAGCATGCCTGACATTGAAATTTATTTCATGTAATTAAATTGGTTTTTATTTAATATATAAATGCATGGTGGCGGAGGATTTATTCTCTTGCTTAACACCCTTTTGTATGGTAAATAATTACCGATCGCATGATATGAGTTGTTGATGTGGTATGCCAAGTTGCACTTGAACAAGGCTTATTGTTGCAAAGCAGAGCCTTGTGGGATGATCAAAGCATAGTCTATTTAGGTATAGCTTTGTGTAACGTGACTTCGCGAGCCTCACAGCCCGGTAGAGTCTAAAACGGGAGAAGGGAACGCAGGGAGTGCACACGTTTCTTTCTAGCTAGAGTGGTGCCAGGGACCTACCAGCGCTGGCATTTATTCATTGTGGTTGTTGAATTTTTCGAGGCCTCGGTTTATGCGGTCGCCACTAGCCGTATTATAGGTCCAAAAGGACCGGGAAGCGTGTGTTCAGGAATTGCCAATCCATTAAGCGTTAACGTATGGACCGGCCCTGCAGGATCCAAGGGTTGGACAGAGTACCAATCCTGGGGCATTGCTAGAATGTCTCGAATCGGTAAGGATCTCCTCCCTAGCCTTGACTCAGATGGAAACCCAAATTTCCAATACGACATCACGCGGTTTTGATTGTATACCTATATATGGCGACATAGTGGGATGGGGCACTCATGCCGTCTAGGATTAATACATTTACTTTGATGTATTTCAAATTGGTTGCACACTATTATTATATAATGCCGTGTTTATCGTATCAAGCATCTTTTGATCATTATAAGGTAAAACCCTATCCTCCGGTTTGCGTTGCATTGTGTGATGGGACTTGGGTCTTATAATGGTTTCATTTTTCTAAAAAGCATTGCGTTATTTCGACGATTTACTTTAGTCTTGCACTGGCAATTCATACGATTTACTTTAGTCTTGCACTGGAAATTCATAGGAGAAAACCCGTTCCGCGAAAGTGGCGTGGTCCTGTGATTAGCCTTATTATATTATATAGGTTAAGTAGAATTCTCACACCAGTCCCATGACTGACCTGTAGTTTGTCCACTGGCAAACTCGGGTGCCCATATTTTCCACACGGGCAGTCGAGTAGCTATTTTTGCAGATATATTAAACAGGATTCTGGGTTGAAGCTTAAAGCTGTGTCCAGAGATAGAGAGTCTTCCGCTGTGTTCTTCCGTTGCAGTATATTACATTTTTTTTGTATTTACCTTCCGCTGTAATTATATTCCAATGTACTCTGATATGTATATTCTGTACTCTGATGTAACATTTGTTATAGTGTTATAAAAGTCTTCTGTTACCTGTTGTAATGTGTTGTATACGCAAAGTTAAAGTATTCGTAGATTTTCACTTTTTGGGTCAGACCTGTGTGGTTCATGGTCGATTCAAAGGGTGGGAATTTGCGGGTCTTTACATATATAATCCTGAAGCCTCCTGCTCCATCTCCCCAAGTATATCTGTAAAAATCCCAACTATTGGACTGCCCGTACAAAATTGGGCACCCAAGAGTTTAGGGAAAACAAAACAAAATGAACCCTTGGTCAGTCATGTGACTAGTGTAAGTAAACTCCAACCATAAGTTTAACTTTTAAAATCCTTTTAAAATAAAGAATAATCGTAAGACCGACCCACACATAAACACGGATGGTTTTTACCTTACGATATCCCAAAACATTCTTTTATAATCCATACTCTTCTGATATAATAATAATGTCTAAATCAAATAAATAGCAATATAGTAGAACGCTTTCATCTCACGCTCTACATATAATATACAATCAAAAACTGCAGGCTCTTATTGGATAATGAATTCCCAACTATGACAAGGTATGGAACCACCTTCCGATTAGTGTACTCTAGAAGCGATACACTGGAGTTCAACAAGAACATCTTGTAACTCAGCCACACATAACCGACCATTCATTTCACTTAAATGTTCCGAATATATTGTCACCTTACGGTTGGTATACCAACATAGCCGTTCGCGGGAGATACATAATTGAAAGAAGTAACAAATATGAATATTCTCTGTATGGTTACAATATACCCTAATTGTGTGCGACCCACCTAGCCATGCTGCGTGCCCGATTTCTGTCATTTCTCGGTTGATGAGGCTTGAGGTTATAACATATCATTATACAGATCACATCTTTATTTTCTTTGAATGTCACATCATCGTACCCGCCAAATCACAAATTAATTTCTCCAAAAATACCACGGCTATACAGCTAAGAGAAGCGAATTCCCTGCTACCAAACATAAATACATTTGAAGAGATCAACTTACGTGATCTGTTAAATATACTATGTCAGACATTCTTCCATACAGGTTGTCCTGGGACTGGACAAACTGAAGGCACTATTTTGTAAACCCATCTTAGGCAATTTCTACCTAGGATTTGCCAGAACGACCCTTGCATAAACTCCGTCTTCAATTAGCTTGATCGTATTTGATTCGCAACGCTAATGCCCATACGGAGGGGTTTTCAGATAATATATCTGATCCCGGTCTCTCTGTATTGACAACGAAAATGGTCAAAAAATTTGATAGTCGGTTATTTAACTATCAAAGGAAAACATGTGTACAAACAACGGTCGTATTTCCAAATGGGAATCTTACCGAGCAAATCATCAATCAACACTGATCCCCTTTAATTTAATTTGTCATTCAATTATCCATTTCCCTATTCCTGTTTCCATATATTCGTAAATTCTTATTTTCTAAATTTAAAAAATATACGTTATTAATCATTGGCAAACATTCCCATATTTACTCTCAATTCTATTTTTTTATATTAGAAAACATTTCTCATTCTTATTTGGAAAACATTTCCAAAACTCCTTCAATGGATTTAACAGATGTTTAAATAAAACATCGCTATGCCAACTCAAATGATTACATTCATTAACTAAATTCCCTTAACCAACCTTCATTGTCGAATCTTAACCATTTCTTCGTTAAAAATGAAGTCAATCAAGTTGGGGTATAACTACCTCTCAGACCTTAACTGAACAACATTTCTAACCTCGAAATAGACAAAGTTTACCTTTTAAATCTTTAACAAACTTCCTTACGTAACTCTCGGATTCTATTTACGAATCCACTTCTTTTACAGAAATCATTCAATTATAACAATAGTGTTATAATCCCATGCTTCCGAAATATAATAACTTAAATACAACTTTTATTTATTAATTTGGATAAATAAACAAACAACTAATTTATTAATAAAAAAATAAATCTTGATTAAAAACGGAAAGTGAATAGTACTTTCATGAATTCGATAAAATCGAGTTTCAACGTATAATTCTCTCTCTAAAAATATTTATTCGATAACTCTCTTTTGAATAAACTCTATTCGATAACTCTTTTCTTCGAATAAACTATATTCAATAATCTCTCTTTCGAATAAACTATATTCGATATTTTTTCTTCGAATAAGTATAATCGATAATTCTTTTCTTAGAATAAACTATATTCGATAATGACTCTTTTGAATAAACTATATTCGATAATGACTCTTTTGAATAAACTATATTCGATAATCTCTATTCGAATAACTAATATTCGACTAACTCTAATTCAATTAACTCTGTTTGATTAACTCTATTCGAATAACTAATATTCGAATGACTAGTATTTGATTAACTAATACTCGATTAACTCTCTTCGATTAACTCTATTCGATTAACTCTACTCGAATAACTAATATTCGATTAACTCTATTCGATTAACTCTATTCGACAATTTTTCTTTGAATAACTAATATTCGATTAACTCTATTCGAATAACTATATTCGATAATCCTTCTTCGAATAACTAATATTCGATAACTCTTTTCTTTTATATAATCCATTAAGTTTGATTTCGTATTTTAAAATAATATCCCATTTCCAAATTCTATTTACGCTTCTATTTATAGAATTATTCATACGAAATCTCCTTTTTACTTCTACACTTAAATCTCATTTATAAATCCCTTTATATTGCTACGTTCACCTTCAATCTCAAATATCAATGTAAAAACCGATTTTTTTACTTCTCTATAAATTCCGACTTATATATTATATTTATCCACTGATAAATATTTTACTTAATTTATAAAACATTATTTATAAATAAATCTTCCTAATTTATCTGTTAAAATGGATTTCTATTTAATATCCACTTTAAACAATCTTCTCATATTCTTTTATATCTCGCTCATTTCCTTTTATAATTCTATTTATTTACCAAATAATTCTTTTTTGATAATTCTATTTATTTACCAAATAATTCCCTTTTGACAATTCTATTTATTTACCAAATAATTCCCTTTTGACAATTCTATTTATTTTCTAAATAAATATTCCTTTTGATAATTCTCTTTATTTTCTAAATAAATATTCCTTTTATAAAATCTTTTGATTTTATAAATAATTTCTTTTATAAAATCCTTTGATTTTGTAAATATTTTCTTTTATAAAATCCTTTGATTTTATAATTTTTTTTTTCAATATACACATTGAAAATTCCCATTTTACATCCCAGTATTACTTATGGTATTTTAGAAATACCAAATCACAATGCTAGTGTCATCCACACATACATAATCAATCACAGAAAATATATCACATCATATATCACAATAGATGAAATTAAGAGTAATAGTATTTGAGGAATCCAGTTGGATCCCTCCAACCTGTTTCCCTGCATCCAAAGATGTTAAACAATATAAATAACTTCGATTTCATTTCAATATGAAATATTATGATAAACAGAATCAATATTTGATTAACGATATATATATATATATATATATATATATTTATCTATAACTTCAACCACTAAATCAGCAATTCAACCAAACAATCATCACACAGCAATCAATCATTATTTATCAATTCTAAAAATACGTTATAAAAATATAAACTAAGTAGTGTTAGTGAGATTTATTTACATTGGTCGGTTTATCGTTAAATAATGATAACCGTCATTGGTTCAGATCAGGCAATTTATTTTGCTATAAATTGTAACGAGCTCCAATTCACTCCGAGTCAATTCCATTATGTAGCCATAGCTCATGCGATCCTAACGGATCTGATCGTTCGAAATTCTGATAACGTATGTTGTAGATATTGCAATTAAAAGTCTGTACAAACATTTAAATAAAAACTAACTTAATATTATTTAATATTTTGGACCTCACCCCCTTTTTATTTCTTGGTCCGTTTAAAGGAAAACTCAGTCCGCCAAAAAAAACCTCTTCTTCCCCAATCCCAGAAAATCAAATACCCCTGCTCACACCAATTTTAACATTACTTCCTTACATCAAATTCCATCAATACCCAACTCCTCCCCTCTGTGATCACTCCGACCCCGTCTCCTTCTCCCTCTTCTTGCATAGGCCTAGGCAACCTCCTGCCACTTGCGAACCCTGCGATGACCTACTGCATCCGCTACAGGGTAGCGATACTCTCCACCTTTGAACGCGTCGAAAAACCACTAAACTGCTCGTCCATAAACACCATCATTGCCCTCGGCGTTGACCGCTCCTCCTCCTCCATTCCCCGCGTTGAACTGGATTTCCTTCCTCGCCATCGCGATTTCAGACCTCGCGATCCATCTACAGTGTATGTAGCGACATACATCACCACAAAATCCCACCAATAATTCACATAGGGAGGTAAACTCCACCAGGAACCCAACGACGGCCTCCGTTCATCTTGACAAGCACCGCATCGAGGTCCAGATGAAGCCCTAGCTTCACTGTGGTTATTTCCAGTCTAGGAAATTCAAACCGAACACAAAATCTTTCATATCACGTTGAAGCTTAAGCTCATATGAGCTCAAAAATATAGGTCTTGCGATTTATAAACTTTCCTATGAATTTATTTTGATTTTTGAAGATCGATTTGGTTTATTGTAAACAATAATGTGGCGACTTGTATTTCACATTGACTAGGAAAAAGTAAAATTAGGTTTAAGGGTAAATGAGGGTATTTATATAGGCTAGGCTGGCTTCTATTACAAGGTTCATATAATTTTTTTATTATTTTATATCCTTATTCTATTTGTATTTGCCATCTAAAAATCCCTATGATCACACATGATATCCAAAAATCACGAAAATGGACACGCAGCTACAGTTCAACATTACGGACCCAAGAAACTTGTTTCATCGAATTCCGACTTCGTTTGCTCACACAGTTTTAAAGTCAAATTATTGACTATTTTCACACTAAAATCCCGTAGGGCCACATACGAACTCCAAAAATCATGAAAATTGAAATCTAATAATAATTTAATATTCCGGATCCGATAAAATTAATTTTGTTGAAAACGGAGGTCGTTTGCAGAACTGGCTATTTTTAAAGCTCTAAATAAACCCATTTAAATATTAATATATATAAAAATAATTAAATTTAATATTAATAAATTAATATTATCACATATATTCACATAGAATATAATACAGCTCCAAAATATTCCTATTTGAATTTATAACTCGACATTTCAAATCCAGATTAAATCAGTATTCAATTTATATTAAAAATACATTTATAATATAAATAAATCATTATAAATTGTAAAGGTATTCCATAGCACTGTTCGAAAATTTGATTAGGACAAAACTTACAATCTACGCGACGAAATCTCGATTTTTCTCTTCCATTGGAAAAATATACTTCACCAGCTCCGAACGTTTCTTGTTACATAGAAATCCGACTTAAAACGGATTTTGTATATTCGTTTAAAGTTCGAATCGTCAAATTACGAACTGCCGCGCTATTTCGAGCTCGATTTAAATTATATTATAATTAATACGTT
The DNA here is from genome assembly GCA_030737875.1 of Allium sativum. Taxonomy (NCBI): domain Eukaryota; kingdom Viridiplantae; phylum Streptophyta; class Magnoliopsida; order Asparagales; family Amaryllidaceae; genus Allium; species Allium sativum. The sequence goes on from CM060922.1 coordinate 389,850,861, forward strand.
CAAACTTCGTTCAAATAATAAATTCGTTATTATAATTCAATTCTAAACTAAATTAAGTCTTATAAATAATCCAATCCACACAATATTGCGAATCCCACTATTTCCGACTACTTCGGAAATAAATATATTATTTTATTATTTATATTAGTTAAATATTCAATATTATTTAATTAAACGACCATTTAAATCTCTAAATCACTATTTAAGTAATTAAATTAATTAATTATTATATTGTAAAAATACGGGATGTTACATTCTTCTCCCCTTAAAATAATTTCGTCTTCGAAATTGCTAAGGTAGAAAACAAGCCCTATTAACTGGGTTAAAAATTATTTGTTTACTTCTTATCTTCAGTTTCAACTGAACCAATTAATTTCAAATAAATTATTAATTCATTTCGAATAACTAAAATTTTCAAAAATTCTGAAAATATTCTAACACCCGAAAATTTTGAAAAATTTCCCCAGCACCTCCTTTGTATGGCTCAATCGGTACAACTACAACTCGCCTCTCTGGGCCTTCTCCAACCCAAAAGAAAATCAAATAGCCAAGCGGCTTGCCAAACAGGCTCATAAGAATCTCATACCCAATTAGAATATAAAGTTGTACCTTTTTGTCGGGCATATCATACCATTTTTCATATCTTCTACTAATTCAATATATATAAATGTTATCCCAATCAAACTCAAATCACTTTTATCCCCAACACAACCATTCGCTTATCCAAGCCAAATCAAATTTCAAATTCAAGTTTCATTCTTGATTCCAAACTCATAATTCGCTAATCTGGTTCCATTTCAAATTCCATTCTTGATCCCAACTCTTTACTCACCAATCCAATTTACTTAACCTTGTTAAGTTCTATTACGACATTCCATTAACTAATTAATTTTCCAAATCAATTATCTTTATCTCAAAATACAAAATCTGACTTTTATTCGAAAAATCAATCATTTCACCTCACATAGGTCCAGCTATATTCAGGAATCCAATTTTCCTTGATATCGTTCTATTTCAATTCAATTTCCACTTAATTGGTTTTAATTCAATTTCAATTTGCTTTCGCAAATCCCCTTTTTAATTATTTTTAATTCGAACAATCTCTTTCTGGGAGTTTTAAACAACTTACCATTTTTAAAAAAAATCAAATATTCCCTTTTGGAGTCAAAACAACTTGTTTTCTCAAAACATTTCCAAAAACAAAATTTTTGGTAGTAACCCATCACATAGAAACTCGAAAACGAATACCGATGATGTCCGGATCATCATTGGAATTATTTCCTAGCGACCGAAGTGAGTTCAATACTATATCACTTTTCAAAACCATTTCTACACATTACCATTTTGAAAATTTTGAAATACATTTCAAAATATTATTCACAATGCTTATAAACAATTTAAAATCTCTCTGGATTTTAAAATTCTCATATATTAATTCCAAATACATTTACAAACACCTTTCCAAATTTCCAGGGTTTTAATTTCAATTCTGATTTAAATTCTGATTTAATTTATTTCATTACACTTATATGAATTCTAATTGGTTATTTACATAACCATTTCAATTATAATCTTATTCGATTATAATAATGACCAACACATCAAATATAATAATTCCGATATATATAATTCCCTTATATAAAAATATATTTTGGGTAAAATTATTTCATTTGCCCTCTTTTCAAAACATATTGTATCGGTTCATCGTATTCGAGCATTCAGAAACTCCTAGAGATATAGTGGATCAAACTGATCAACTAGAACTCATAAACAACTCAACCAATAAATCTCCACAATATAAAACATTTTTTTATAAAATCTACAAATACGCTCTCTCGTATATATACACTCAACTCAATCTAGGGTATTACTAAACCTATCTCTATTGAGTTACACCACAGAGGCAAGGTAATCACTTAACCTGGCTCTGACACCACTATAACGGCCCGAGAAATTTTAGACTACGGTAATCGACATCAATGTCGACTATCCAAGCATCGGAAATACCAGATAGTTAATAGAAAGAAGTTAGAGGGTGAGAATAGATAAGATAGAAAATTAGAATAGAAGATGAACATAACAACAGAATCAGACTACTGCTAATAATATTGAAGCCTCCTGCTCCATCTCTCCAAGTATATCTGTAAAAATCCCAACTACTGGACTGCCCGTACAAAATTGGTCTCCCAAGAGTTTAGGGAAAACAAAACAAAATAAACTCTGGGTCAATCATGTGACTGGTATGAGTAAACTCCAATCATTTGTTTAACTTTTAAAATCCTTTTAAAAGAAAGAATAATCATAAAACCGACCCACACATAAACACAGATGGTTTTACCTTATGATAACCCAAAACATTCTTTTATAATCCATACTCTTCTAATATTATAATAATGTATAAATCAAATAAATAGCAATCTAGTAGAACTCTTTCATCTCACGCTCTACATATAATATACAATCAAAAATCGCAGGCTCTTATTGGATAATGAATCCCCAACTATGACAAGGTATGGAACCACCTTCCGATCAGTGTACTCTAGAAGCAATACACTGGAGTTCAACAAGAATATCTTGTAACTCAGCCATACATAACCGGCCATTCATTTCGCTTGAATGTTCCAAATATATTGTCACCTTACAGTTGGTATACCAACATAGCCGTTCCCGGGAGATACATAATTGAAAGAAGTAACAAATATGAATTTTCTCTATATGGTGACAATGTACCCTAATTGGGTGCGACCCACTTAGCCATTCTACCTGCCCAATTTCTGTCATTTCTCGGATGATGAGGCTTGAGGTCATAACGTATCATTATACAGATCACATCTTTATTTCCTTTGAATGTAACATCGTCATACCCGCCAAATCACAAATTGATTTCTCGAAAAATACCTCGGGTGTACAACTAAGAGAAACGAATTCCCCGCCACCAAACATAAATGCATTTGAAGAGATCAACTTACGTGATCTATTAAATATGCTCTGTTAGACATTCTTCCATACAGGTTGTCCTGGGACTGGATAAACCGAAGGCACTATTTTGTAAACCCATCTTGGGCAATTTCTACCCAGGATTTTCCAGAATAACCCTTGCATAAACATTGTCTTCAGTTATCTTAATCGTATTTGATTCGCAACGCTAATGCCCATACGGAGTGGTTTTCAGATAATAAATCTGATCCTGGTCTCTCTGTATTGACAACAGAAATGGTCAAAAACTTTGATAGTCGGTTATTTAACTTACAAAGGAAAACATGTATACAAACAACGGTCGTATTTCCAAACGGAAATCTTACCGAGCAAATCATTAATCAACACTGATTCTCTTTAACTTAATTTGTCATTCAATTATCCATTTCCCTATTCCTGTATCCATATATTCGTAAATTCTTATTTTCTAAATTTAGAAAATATACGTTATTAATCATTGGAAAACATTTCCATATTTACTCTCATTTCTATTTTTTCTATATTAGAAAACATTTCTCATTCTTATTTGGAAAACATTTCCAAAACTCCTTCATTGGATTTAACAGATGTTTAAATAAAACATCGCTATGCCAACTCAAACCATTACACTCATTAACTAAATTAACTTAACCAACCTTCACTGCCGAACCTTAACCATTTCTTAGTTAAAAATGAAGTCAATCAAGTTGGGGCATTACTACCCATCAGACCTTAACTGAAAACATTTCTAACCTCGAAATAGACAAAGTTCACCTTTTAAATCTTTAACAAACTTCCTTACGTAACTCTCGGATTCTATTTACGAATCCACTTCTTTTACAGAAATCATTTGATTATAACAATAGTGTTATAATCCCATGCTTTTGAAATATAATAACTTAAATATAACTTTTATTTTTTAATTTGGATAAATAAACAAACAATTAATTTATTAATAAAAAAATAAATCTTGATTAAAAACAGAAAGTGTATAGTACTTTCCCGAATTCGATAATATCGAGTTTCAACGTATAATTTTCTCTTGAAAAATCTCTATTCGATAACTCTCTTTCGAATAAACTCTATTCGATAACTCTTTTCTTCGAATAAACTATATTCGATAATCTCTCTTTCGAATAAACTATATTCGATATTCTTTCTTCAAATAACTATATTCGATGACTCTTTTCTTCGAATAAACTATATTCGATAATCTCTCTTTCGAATAAACTATATTCAATAATATCTATTCGAATAACTAACATTCGACTAACTCTAATTCGATTAACTCTATTCGATTAACTCTATTCGAATAACCAATATTCGAATAACTAATACTCGATTAACTCTGTTCGATTAACTCTATTTGATTAACTCTATTCGAATAACTAATATTCGATTAACTCTATTCGATAATCTTTCTTCGAATAACTAATATTCGATTTACTCTATTCGAATAACTATACTCGATAATCTTTCTTCGAATAACTAATATTCGATAACTCTTTTCTTTTATATAATCCATCAAGTTTGATTTCGTATTTTAAAATAATATCCCATTTCCAAATTTTATTTATACTTCAATTTATAGAATTATTCATACGAAATCTCCTTTTTACTTCTACACTTAAATCTCATTTATAAATACCTTTATATTGCTACGTTCACCTTCAATCAAAAATATCGGTGTGAAAACCGATTTTTTTACTTCACTATAAATTCTGACTTATATATTATATTTATCCACTAATAAATATTTTAATTATTCATAAAACATTATTTATAAATAAATCTTCCCAAATTATCCGTTAAAACAGATTTCTATTTAATATCCACTTTAAACAATCTTCTTATAATTCTTTTATATCTCGCTCATTTCCTTTTATAATTCTATTTATTTACCAAATTATTCTCTTTTGATAATTCTATTTATTTACCAAATAATTCCCATTTGATAATTCTATTTATTTAACAAATAATTCCCTTTCGACAATTTTATTTATTAACCAAATAATTCCCCTTTGACAATTCTATTTATTTTCTAAATAAATATTCCTTTTTATAATTCTCTTTATTACTGTAACACCCCACGTCCGCTAAGGTCACTCATACCAGGGGAATGCCTTAGTTTCGGTGAAGTATTTTAAGTGAATATAGAACAGTAAAATTACAGCAAGACAGATATAAGTAATACTGGAAAATTTAAATCATCATTTAAATTGCAACGGAAAGTAATACATGTTTGGTTACATCACAAAACCATAAACCAGAGTCAAGTACATAATATCCATCTTGATAAAATAGAAGTACATAATCCCACTACATAGACAATAGCCATAACAGAAAAGATAAACCGAGCTTTACTTCTACGATCCAAGCCCCAAAAGATAGATATAGCGGTCTGATCCAAGCCCACTAGTGCTAGGCCCACTCTGATAACCTGAGGGTTGGGAAAAAGATAAAAACAACGGGGTCAGACATAAGTCTGAGTGAGTCCTATAACCCTAACAATACAACCATTAAAGTAATTAGGGTATGACATAAATAAGGTACGGTACCTCTGGGGATAATGACTACACTAAGTAGCCAACTAAACACCGGATGTACTACGATAACCGAAAAGACGCATTTATCCACCCAAAGATAATTCTTACCCCACCCCAGACTTATTCACCCAAGGGTAATTCCTACACTGCACTACACCAGTTTTACCTACCTAAGATTAATTCCTACTTAAAGGTTGATCCTACTAAATGTACTTAGTAATTTTTAGCCAGTAGTTTCTGGTACCCCTACATAGGTGCCGTCTGCCCCTATCATTACTAGGTGTACCCACTACTCCCAAGCGATCGGCCCCCTAACGTAGATATCCGTGCTGGCCCCACAGTGGGATGTATCATTTCCCAAAGTGGCAAGCCTGATTTTGGTGCACGGGTTATACCTACACGATGCAACAACGTCTTACTTACCAGCCCGGGCCCACACACGCATATGAAACCCGGTGGACTTGCGTTGCCACCGCTAATCCGTTTTTGGCCTCTTATAGTCAAGCCCAATATGCGTGTCCCGTCACTCGACTTGGGTCGAGCCCACAAAGATACGTTTGGGATATTGGTTGAGATGGGCCCCCACAAGCTACCACTTAAGCTTGTTAATTTATCTAGTGTATCCCACTTAACCCCTTTAACCATGTCCACTTACATGTTATAAATACTTTGGTTAAGTCATTAATCATATTTTAATTACCTTTCAAGGCACCCACTAGATTTCCACATGACACCCAAGTCCTTTACTTAATTCCCACATGCCACCCGAGGCACTTACTTAACCCCTTAATCATGTTTAATTACATGTTCCACTTTGGTTAAGTATTCTAATCGTGTTTTCTATTGCTACCCAAGGCAACCCACTAGTTTCCTCATGCCACCCAAGGCACCCACACTAGTTACTACATGCCACCCAAGGTACCCACACTAGTTACTACGTGCCACCCAAGGTACCCACTTAACCCTCATGTCCCACTACATGCTAATTTGGTTAAGTGTTTCTTAATTAATTAAGACCGTGATCCTCATAAAGACCTCTCACATTAGACTATCTTTTATGACCGCTGGTTAAGCCGGTTGGGTCCGGGCAGCCTTATGTCATAACCGAGTCTAACCTCGTGTCTTTACATTAATCACGTATTTAGTTTGTGCCTAAGACCTCTCACATTGGGCTAACATTTGTAGCAACTGGTTAAGCCGGTTGGGTCCGGGCAGTTTTACGCTACAACTGAGTCCAACCTCGTGTCTTAGTCGATTAATTACCCCTAATTAATCACCCTCATAATTTATATTAACTATCCCTAATTAATATCAAGTTTTTCATAACATGGGTAGACCTAACTCAATAGGTAAATTCCCATGGGGTAGACCTAACTCAATAGGTAAATTCCCAATTATGTTAATTTCTTTTTATGGTATGCTTAATCATACCCAACCATACTTTAATTAACATATTTATTAACCCCATCGTTCCCCACGCAAATCGTTCTCATTTCACGACATAATAAAAAAGGGAAGATCCATCACAAATATCATGGGTTTTAACTAACTTTGTCATGGGTTAAGAGGATGTCAACTTGCATATATGAGCATATATTAACCCAGCTACATTTAACCCAAACTTGCATATTTTCATACACATATCTTGCATAACATGTTGAACTTGCATATAAGCATTCACATAACTTGCATAAGCACACCTAACTTGCATGACATGTTGAACTTGCATATAAGCATTCTCACAACTTGCATAACATATCTTGCATATTAACATACATGTAACTTGCATATTAACAAACATGTAACTTGCATAGCATATCTTGCATATTAACATACATGTAACTTGCATAGCATATATTATCATACATGTAACTTGCATAGCATATCTTGCATATTAACATACATGTAACTTGCATAGCATATATTATCATACATGTAACTTGCATAGCATATACTTAGCATGCATAGAACCACATACTAAACTTGCATAATATCATATACTTAGCATGCATAGAATCACATACTAAACTTGCATAATATCATATACTTAGCATGCATAGAACCAATTTCTTATTATGCATAAACATACCACTTAACTTGCATAAACCCAAACACTTAGCATGCATAAAACCCAATACTTAACATGCATACAATCAAATACTTAGCATGCACAACATCAAATACTTAACATGCATAACACCAACTACTTAGCATGCATAAAATCACATGCATAACTTGCATATCATGTTACATATACTTGCATATATTCTCACATATAGTTTGCATAACATGTTACATATGCATAAATATTCAACATAATATTTTACATCATAAAACATGGAAATAAACTTGCATAATGGCATAAAACTTGCAATTCACATATCATACAACTTGCATATAACTCACTTATCCACAAACATAACCATTTCTTATCACATCCTACCATAATCAATTTAACAATTGATTATTAAAGCCATAGAAACTCACCAAAACACAATTAGCAAGCTAATGAAGAAGATTAAGATACTTAGAATGGATTAGAGATTGATTAGAGCTTGCTTTCCTCTTCATTGATTTGTGGAGGCCATGACCAAGTTTCATTTTGCCATAGTTTAGTTACTAGGTTTAATTATGAATGAATTAGGGTAGGGTTAGGGTGTTATTTATAGGATTAGGTTGCATTTTAGACCCTTAGATTAACCCTAGATTAATTTAGGACCATCAGATCCAAGAAGCTTCCAGAACCAGCCCTCCAAGCCAGCCAAGACCCAACCTGGTGCAACCTGGTGCACCCAGGTTCACTGGACGTGCCACCCTATCGACAGGCAAGTCGACAGGCATGTCGACACCCCTGTCGACAGGCCTGTCGACAGCCCTGTCGACATGGGTTAGGCGGGAAGCTTCCCGCCTGACCCCGCCTGGCCCATCCCAAATCTGAATATTTGAATTTATTAAATCTGTTTTAGTTTTGAATTTTCTGCAAACTTCATCGGGCCATAACTGGGCCATACGGACTCCGATTTTCGAAAACTCGGACTCTATTTCGCGTATTTTTCCGAGACGAACGCAACGACGTAGCCCGTTTCCCCCAATTCTCACATCTGAGATTATTTATTCTGTAATTAGTGAATTTTAGCATTAACCGAAATTCGGGGTGTTACATTCTCCCCTCCTTAAAGGATTTCGTCCCCGAAATCTCTAAGCTAAGGAGAATGCATATCCTACCATCCAAACAACCATCTACTCAAACCATCAAACACGAGCATCCATTGTCCTTAAACAATTTCTAATGATGTATGAGCATATGCAAAAAGTGTGTGTATATGTTCCCTATCTAATGTACGAACATATGCAAACCATGATAGTGCCATGCATCCAATATGTATGCGAGAAAACCCTATCGACACATACAATATCTACATGAGTGCACAATCATTCACCAAAATGCATCATCCATGTGATAACACAATCATTATTCATCCATAAATATATCTTCCTACACACAATTTTATGCAATATGCAATATGAAGTGACTGAGCCGATCTAGTGCCTAGAGTGTGTGTATATGCATCCACGAGCAACCACTAGCAAACACTTGCATCCACTTGCATCCATCAACCATAACATGTCTCAAACACATGTTTCAACCATAGGTTTACCCTATCTAAAAGGTCAAAGGTACTAACGAGAGGACATACTAAAGATTAAGATAAGTACTAGACAAACGATAAAGGAGAAAGTAAAGACATACCCTCAAAAAGAAATGGGTACAATGAACGCATCTTCGCTTCCGTTTCCCAAGTTGCGTTGCTCTCATCTTCTCCCCATTGCACTTTGACTAGCTGAACCTCTCGATTCCTCAATTTCTTAGTCTCTGACCCAAGGATGCGAGTAGGAGCTCGTCGAATCGTCTCATCGTGCTCTAACTCTACTTCTTTAAGCAAACTCGGCTCTACCACCTCAGCGGTCTTATGTAAGCACTTCCTCAAATGTAACACATGGAATATGTCATGTACACCACTAAGCCTGTCGGGCAACTCCACTCTTTATGACATCTGTCCAATCCTTTCCTTAATAGGAAACGGTCCAACAACCTTGGTACTCACTTCCCAACAGATCCAAAGTGAACCACATTCTGTAACGGAGATATCTTGATAAAAAGCATGTCCTAATATCAAACTCCAGCTCTGTTCTCCTCTTGTCCGCATAAGATTCTTGTTTATCTTGCGTCGCTTTCATCCTTCTTTGAATCAAGTCAATCTTCTCTGAAGACTCTCTAATCACATCGGCACAACCAAGATCTTATCCGTAGATTCCCACCAACATGTAGGTGATCAACCAGGCCTTCCATAAAGAGCTTCGAAAGGAGCCATACCAATACTGGACTGAAAGCTGCTATTATATGCGAACTCCACCAATGGAAGATGCTCTTCCCATGTACCTCCAAAATCCAAAATATATAACCTCAAAAGATGTTCTAGATACGGTTCACCCTCTTGGTCTGACCGTCCGTCTGAGGATGAGATGCGGTGCTCAAACCCAACTGAGTCCCTACCGCCTCTTGCAAATTCTTCCAAAACTCGCTAGTGAAGATAGGATCTCGATCGCTTACTATGCTAGAGGGTACCCCACGTAATCAAACTATCTCTCGAAGATATACTGAAGCTAGCCATGGAGTAGTCCTCTTGCTCTTCTCAGGTATGAAATGGGCACACTTAGTAAGTCCATCTACCATAAGCCCAATCCCCGTATTACCCTTCCTTGATTTCGGTTATCCAACGAGGCACTATCCTACTTCCTATTTCGGAACTTCCAACGGGTGAAGCAACCCTTCGGGTTTCTTCTGTTCCGCTTTTACTTGCTGGCACACCAAGCATCTAGCGACATACTTGGTCGCATCTTTCTTCAGATTGGCCAAAAAGAAAACTTGCTTCATGTCTTGGTACATCTTGTCCCTACTGGGTTGAATGGTCATCTTCGATCGATGTGCATCACCAAGTATAGCCTTCCTCAAATCCTCGTCTTGCGGTACACAAAGTCCACCGTCTCTACGCAACCACCCCTTACCATCTAGGGTGTACCTACTCAAATGGCTGGACGACTTCCCTCCTTATGAGCTTCTCTACTAATTCAACCAATTGTGGGTCGTCCCGCTGTGCTCTGCCAGTACGCCCCAAAAGAGTAGGCCTAACCTCCAAGGAGGCTAGTAAACCGGATACAAAGTCAACGGAAGGTCTAAAGTCAAATATAGAAATAAGCCCTAAGCTCCGTCGTTTAACGAATCAATGAACTCAAGGACAACCTTTTTCTTCTTAAGGCGTCTGCTACCATGTTTCCCTTGTTAGGGGTATACGCTATCTCAACTCATAAGATGCTAAGAATCCTATCCAAAATCGTCACAACTGTCCATCTCTCACGCAGACCACCCTAGTCGAATTCGACATCCCCCAAATGCAAGCCCCAAAGGCCGAAACCAATATCAGACAAACACCCAAGGGACATCTCCTTCGAGTTCAGGCAACCTACGTGAAATGATACTAAAAATAATAATAATAATAATGGCTAAACAATTTAAGCCTTTGACCAACTTTGGATGTCCTCGCCAGTCTCGCTCCAAAACCACCGTTTATCCTATAACTGGCTTTGCTCACCCTATTGAGCACATATGTAAACTTATTACGCTCCTTGAAAAGACCAAGATGTCATTTACAAACGCCATCACAAACTTATTTAGGTACTCCATGAACACCCTCCTCTTCCAATCAACAAAGTATGCAGGGGCGTTCGTCAAACCAAATAGCATCACCAACCACTCATAAAACCATCCGGAGTCCTAAAGGCAATCTTCTCTATACTATCGTCAGCCACTCACAACTGACGAAACCATGTGGCTTAGTCCAACTGCGAAAATACTGAGGCGCCAACCAGCTGATCAAAGAGATCACCAATCCTTGGCAATGGGTGTCTATTCTTCTTTGTGAGTTTATTTAGTTCTCTTTAGCCTACACAAAGTCTGAGGGACCCATCTGCCTTCATGGAAAAAACTACAGGAGCGCCCCACTCCGATATACTTCTTCTTATGAACCCCTTCTCAAGCAATCGCCTACTTACTTATGGAGTTCCCTCCTCTCACGAGGAGCCTTGTGGCACACTGGCCAAGTCATTGGGTTGGCATTGTTTACCAGATATATTCGGAAGTTAATCTCCCGCTCCGGAGGTAAACCCTTCACCTTCTCAAACATATCCGAGTATTTCCGGACCACTTCTAACAGATCGCAAACCCTCGACCGACGTGTCAAGCGATTCTAGATAACTTAGCTTAACAGATTCTATGGGATCACAAGAGATCTCGAGAGTGTTACCCAAGCGGGTCATAAGCCTAACAACTCTCCCTTCAAAATCAAGAAAGGCACCCCTACTGGATAACCAGTCCATGCCCCAAAACTAACCCATAGTCCGTGAAGCCCAACAAGCATCACATCCAAACTCAACGCTAAGTATAAAAACTTTCAAACCCAAACATAGCATGGAGCCCCAACTGGGTTTGAAACAACTAAGGGATCATCTACCAAACTGGTGTCTAAGTGCAGTGACTCAACTAACAATGGTGGGATAAATGAATCTCGATTAATCAGAATCAAATAAAGCTTGAATCGGATGATAAAGAAATCTAAATTCCAACCTAGACGGTCATACCCCCATCTGGTACCCTAGTCGTGAGGGAATACAACTACCCTCCAGAAGATTCCATACCTTGCCCTTGCTTCTTTAAACAATCCTAATAAAATGTCCTATTCCTCCCAAAAGGATAACGACTAGCCTTCTTCTTCCCATTCTCCACTCGTAACCTCCCACCAATGAGGTTTCGTCCTTCATTAACCAAACAACTATTAGAGCCTTCCTCCCATCGTCCATCCAATAAGTACTTACAAGTCCTCCTCCTTCTTGAACCAACTTCTAACCTGATTTATGTCTAATTCCCTTGAAGCGGTTTTCCATTCTTATCTATCTTAGAAAGATCATCTACACACGGAGGGGAAACTCAAACCGAGAGAGAAAGAGATTCAAACGGAGAATTCGAAAGATAAAGATATGGCTATCGGGGATTATGCTTTTCTCTCAAAAACTTTTCTCTTAAAAGACATGTTTTTGAAAATACTCCTTCAAAAATTTTCTTAGAAAAATAGTTTTTCTAAAAATTTTATCTGTTCTGGTAACCTTAAGCTCTGATACCACGTGTAACACCCCACGTCCGCTAAGGTCACTCATACCAGGGGAATGCCTTAGTTTCGGTGAAGTATTTTAAGTGAATATAGAACAGTAAAATTACAGCAAGACAGATATAAGTAATACTGGAAAATTTAAATCATCATTTAAATTGCAACGGAAAGTAATACATGTTTGGTTACATCACAAAACCATAAACCAGAGTCAAGTACATAATATCCATCTTGATAAAATAGAAGTACATAATCCCACTACATAGACAATAGCCATAACAGAAAAGATAAACCGAGCTTTACTTCTACGATCCAAGCCCCAAAAGATAGATATAGCGGTCTGATCCAAGCCCACTAGTGCTAGGCCCACTCTGATAACCTGAGGGTTGGGAAAAAGATAAAAACAACGGGGTCAGACATAAGTCTGAGTGAGTCCTATAACCCTAACAATACAACCATTAAAGTAATTAGGGTATGACATAAATAAGGTACGGTACCTCTGGGGATAATGACTACACTAAGTAGCCAACTAAACACCGGATGTACTACGATAACCGAAAAGACGCATTTATCCACCCAAAGATAATTCTTACCCCACCCCAGACTTATTCACCCAAGGGTAATTCCTACACTGCACTACACCAGTTTTACCTACCTAAGATTAATTCCTACTTAAAGGTTGATCCTACTAAATGTACTTAGTAATTTTTAGCCAGTAGTTTCTGGTACCCCTACATAGGTGCCGTCTGCCCCTATCATTACTAGGTGTACCCACTACTCCCAAGCGATCGGCCCCCTAACGTAGATATCCGTGCTGGCCCCACAGTGGGATGTATCATTTCCCAAAGTGGCAAGCCTGATTTTGGTGCACGGGTTATACCTACACGATGCAACAACGTCTTACTTACCAGCCCGGGCCCACACACGCATATGAAACCCGGTGGACTTGCGTTGCCACCGCTAATCCGTTTTTGGCCTCTTATAGTCAAGCCCAATATGCGTGTCCCGTCACTCAACTTGGGTCGAGCCCACAAAGATACGTTTGGGATATTGGTTGAGATGGGCCCCCACAAGCTACCACTTAAGCTTGTTAATTTATCTAGTGTATCCCACTTAACCCCTTTAACCATGTCCACTTACATGTTATAAATACTTTGGTTAAGTCATTAATCATATTTTAATTACCTTTCAAGGCACCCACTAGATTTCCACATGACACCCAAGTCCTTTACTTAATTCCCACATGCCACCCGAGGCACTTACTTAACCCCTTAATCATGTTTAATTACATGTTCCACTTTGGTTAAGTATTCTAATCGTGTTTTCTATTGCTACCCAAGGCAACCCACTAGTTTCCTCATGCCACCCAAGGCACCCACACTAGTTACTACGTGCCACCCAAGGTACCCACACTAGTTACTACGTGCCACCCAAGGTACCCACTTAACCCTCATGTCCCACTACATGCTAATTTGGTTAAGTGTTTCTTAATTAATTAAGACCGTGATCCTCATAAAGACCTCTCACATTAGACTATCTTTTATGACCGCTGGTTAAGCCGGTTGGGTCCGGGCAGCCTTATGTCATAACCGAGTCTAACCTCGTGTCTTTACATTAATCACGTATTTAGTTTGTGCCTAAGACCTCTCACATTGGGCTAACATTTGTAGCAACTGGTTAAGCCGGTTGGGTCCGGGCAGTTTTACGCTACAACTGAGTCCAACCTCGTGTCTTAGTCGATTAATTACCCCTAATTAATCACCCTCATAATTTATATTAACTATCCCTAATTAATATCAAGTTTTTCATAACATGGGTAGACCTAACTCAATAGGTAAATTCCCATGGGGTAGACCTAACTCAATAGGTAAATTCCCAATTATGTTAATTTCTTTTTATGGTATGCTTAATCATACCCAACCATACTTTAATTAACATATTTATTAACCCCATCGTTCCCCACGCAAATCGTTCTCATTTCACGACATAATAAAAAAGGGAAGATCCATCACAAATATCATGGGTTTTAACTAACTTTGTCATGGGTTAAGAGGATGTCAACTTGCATATATGAGCATATATTAACCCAGCTACATTTAACCCAAACTTGCATATTTTCATACACATATCTTGCATAACATGTTGAACTTGCATATAAGCATTCACATAACTTGCATAAGCACACCTAACTTGCATGACATGTTGAACTTGCATATAAGCATTCTCACAACTTGCATAACATATCTTGCATATTAACATACATGTAACTTGCATATTAACAAACATGTAACTTGCATAGCATATCTTGCATATTAACATACATGTAACTTGCATAGCATATATTATCATACATGTAACTTGCATAGCATATCTTGCATATTAACATACATGTAACTTGCATAGCATATATTATCATACATGTAACTTGCATAGCATATACTTAGCATGCATAGAACCACATACTAAACTTGCATAATATCATATACTTAGCATGCATAGAATCACATACTAAACTTGCATAATATCATATACTTAGCATGCATAGAACCAATTTCTTATTATGCATAAACATACCACTTAACTTGCATAAACCCAAACACTTAGCATGCATAAAACCCAATACTTAACATGCATACAATCAAATACTTAGCATGCACAACATCAAATACTTAACATGCATAACACCAACTACTTAGCATGCATAAAATCACATGCATAACTTGCATATCATGTTACATATACTTGCATATATTCTCACATATAGTTTGCATAACATGTTACATATGCATAAATATTCAACATAATATTTTACATCATAAAACATGGAAATAAACTTGCATAATGGCATAAAACTTGCAATTCACATATCATACAACTTGCATATAACTCACTTATCCACAAACATAACCATTTCTTATCACATCCTACCATAATCAATTTAACAATTGATTATTAAAGCCATAGAAACTCACCAAAACACAATTAGCAAGCTAATGAAGAAGATTAAGATACTTAGAATGGATTAGAGATTGATTAGAGCTTGCTTTCCTCTTCATTGATTTGTGGAGGCCATGACCAAGTTTCATTTTGCCATAGTTTAGTTACTAGGTTTAATTATGAATGAATTAGGGTAGGGTTAGGGTGTTATTTATAGGATTAGGTTGCATTTTAGACCCTTAGATTAACCCTAGATTAATTTAGGACCATCAGATCCAAGAAGCTTCCAGAACCAGCCCTCCAAGCCAGCCAAGACCCAACCTGGTGCAACCTGGTGCACCCAGGTTCACTGGACGTGCCACCCTGTCGACAGGCAAGTCGACAGGCATGTCGACACCCCTGTCGACAGGCCTGTCGACAGCCCTGTCGACATGGGTTAGGCGGGAAGCTTCCCGCCTGACCCCGCCTGGCCCATCCCAAATCTGAATATTTGAATTTATTAAATCTGTTTTAGTTTTGAATTTTCTGCAAACTTCATCGGGCCATAACTGGGCCATACGGACTCCGATTTTCGAAAACTCGGACTCTATTTCGCGTATTTTTCCGAGACGAACGCAACGACGTAGCCCGTTTCCCCCAATTCTCACATCTGAGATTATTTATTCTGTAATTAGTGAATTTTAGCATTAACCGAAATTCGGGGTGTTACAATTACCTAAATAAATATTCCTTTTATAAAATCCTTTGATTTTATAAATAATTTCTTTTATAAAATACTTTGATTTTATAAATATTTTCTTTTATAAAATCCTTTGATTTTATAAATATATTATTTTCAATACACAATTTGAAAATTCCCATTTTACATCCCAGTATTACTTATGGTATTTTAAAAATTCCAAATCACAGTGCCAGTGTCATTCACACATACATAATCAATCCAAGAAAATATATCACATCATATATCACAATATATGAAAATAAACAGTAATAATATTTAAGGAATCCAGCTGGATCCCTCCAACTTATTTCCCTACATCCGCAAATGTTAAACAAAATAAACGACATCGATTTCATTTCAGTATGAAATATTATGATAAACAGAATCAATATGTGATTAACGATATATATATATATTTCGTTATCTATAATTTCAACCACTAAATCAGCAATGCAACCAAACAATCATCACACAGCAATCAATTATTATTTATCAATTCTAAAAATACGTTATAAAAAAATAAATTAAGAAGAGTTAGTGAGATTTACTCACATTGGTCGGTTTATCGTTAAATAACGATAAACGTCATTGGTTCAGATCAGGCAATTTATTTTGCTATAAATTGTAACGAGTTCCAATTCACCCCCAGTCAGTTCCATTGTGTAGCCACGTCCATACGATCCTAACGGATTTGACTGTTCGAAATTTTGATAACGTATGTTGTAGATATTGCAACTAAAAGTTTTTTATAAACATTTAAATAAAAACTAACTTAATATTAATTAATATTTGGGCCTCACACCCTTTTTATTTCTTAGCCCGTTTAAAGGAAAACCCAATCCGCCAAAAAACATATCTTCTTCCCTGATCCCAGAAAATCAAATACCCCTGCTCACGCTAATTTCAACATTACTTCCTTACATCAAATTCTTGCAACACCCAACTCCTCCCCTCCGTGATCACTCCGACCCCGTCTCCTTCTCCCTCGGCTCGCATACGTCCAGGCAACCTCCTGCAACTTGTGAACCCTACGACGACCTGCTGCATCCGCTATAGGGTAGTGATACTCTCCACCTTTGAACGTGTTAACTAAATTGCTCGCATTTCACCCATAAACACCATCATTGCCCTCGGCGTTGACTCCTCCTCCTCCTCCATTCCCCGCGTTGAACTCTATTTCCTTCCTCGCCGTCGCGATTTCAGACCTCGCGATCCATCTACAGTGTATGTAGCGACGTACATCACCACCAAATCCCACCAATAATTCACATAGGGAGATAAACTCCACCTGGAACCCAACGACGACCTCCGTTCATCTTGACAACCACCGCATCGAGGTCCAAATGAAGCCTTAACTTCACTGTGGTTATTTCCAATCTAGGAAATTCAAATCGAACACAAAATCGTTCACATCACGTTAAAGCTTAAGCTCATACGAGCTCAAAAATATAGGTCTTGCGATTTATAAACTTTCTTATGAATTTATTTTGATTTTTGAAGATCGATTTGGTTTATCGTAAACAATAATGTGGCGGCTTGTATTTCACATTGACCAGGGAAGAGTAAAATTAGGTTTAAGGGTAAATAAGGGTATTTATAGAGGCTAGGCTAGCTTCTATTACAAGCTTCATATAATTTTTTATTACTTTATATCCTTATTCTATTTGTATTTGCCATCTAAAAATCCCTATGATCACACATGATATCCAAAAATCACAAAAATGGACACATAGTTATAGTTTGACATTACATACCTAATGAAACTTGTTTCGTCGAATTCCGACTTCGTTTGCTCACACAGCGTATTTTTAAAGTCAAATTATTGACTATTTTTCACATTAAAATCCCATACGGCCACATACGAACTCCAAAAATCACGAAAATTGAAATCTAGTAATAATTTAATATTCCGGATCTAACAAAATTAGTTTCATCCAAAACGGAGATCGTTTGCAAAAATGGCTGTTTTTAAAGCTCTAAATAAACCCATTTAATATTAATATATTTAAAAATAATTAAATATAATATTACTAAATTAATATTATCATATATATTCACTTAGAATATAATACAACTCCAAAATATTTCTATCTGAATTTATAACTCGACATTTCAAATCCATATTAAATCAATATTCAATTTATATTAAAAATCCATTTATAATATAAATAAATCGTTATAAATTATAAAGGAATTCCATAGTGACTTTTCGAAAATTTGATTTGGACACAGCTCACAATCTACATGACGAAATCTTGATTTTTCTCTTCCATTTGAAAAATATACTTCACCAGCTCAGAATGTTTCTTGTTTAACAGAAACCCGACTTAAAACGGATTTTGTATATTTGTTTAAAGTTCGAATCGCCAAATTACGAACTGCCACGCTATTTCAAGCTCGATTTAAATAATATTATAATTAATACGTTCAAACTTCGTTCAAATAATAATTTCGTTATTATAATTCAATTCTAAACTGAATTAAATCTTATAAATAATCCAATTCACACAATATTGTGAATTCCACTATTTCCGACTATTTCGGAAATAAATATAATATTTTATTATTTATATTAGTTAATTATTTAATATTATTTAATTAAACGATCAAATAAATCTCTAAATCATTATTTAAATAATTAAATTATTATATGCCACGTTGACAATCTACACCGTACCATTGATTTCTGCCAGTATATAACCTCTAAGCTCATGCGTCCTATAGAAGGGTACTAAGCAAGAGAATAAATTCTCCACGACCAAACAGTTATATATTTAATAGAGATCAACAATACAGTTTGAAACACAATGCTAGACATGTAATCCTGTCTTTTACTGGGTTAAAGAACTAATGTAATTTAAAACACAATTCACGATAAACCCAAAATCATATTCCATTAACTATGGAATCTTCAAGGAAAACAAATCAATATATAATCGATATCAATTTCCGTATCCGACTAATAATATAAATGGAATAACGGCAAAGCCTTTTAAATTCCATATATATTAACTGTCTTCCTCCATAGAAGCTCACTTCGATTATTACCAAATCGAATTCCATTGAATTCCAATTTAATATATTAAATTGGAAAACCTTACTTTAGAAAATTTCCATTAAATCTTAATAAAAAGATCTATAAATTCTAAATCACATTTTATTGTTAATCGGGTTAAAGAACGAATGTCATTAAAAACACAGCTCACAATAAACCCAATTCACATTCCATTTTATTCCAATTACTAAATATAACTGGAAACTCTAATAATCTTAATTAAAAGATTTATTCTTTTCACACGAGGTTTAAGAACTAAGATCAGATGATTAATTAAGCTAAGAGAAGAAAATTAGTACAATTAAAAAGGAAACAGAAAATTCAGTAAAGTAATAAACATGATAAATTATGAGAAAAGATGGACAAAGATAAAAATTTCCAAGATAAGATGAAAAAGAAAATCAGTAACAAAGAAAATTTTTCTTATGTGGGCTATGCTTGAATAGGGAATCCTTATAAGTAGTTGTATAAAAATCCAAGTACGGTTAGAAAAAGGTTGAAAATGAAAAACGGAAGATGCAGAGTTTTCCGTTTTCCACCTTTTTGTAAAATAAGAAATCGAATTTAGAAAATTAGATTTTTCTGAAATTCGAAAAATAAAGTTGGTTGGTAGGATTATGAATGCAACAATTGGATGAACTAAGCTCTTACTCAGTAAGAGTGTGGAAAATTTGGATGAAAAAGCTTTTTGATTTTCAAAATATTGCATTCATGTAGAACTGCCAGTATATTTAGGATGTGAGCATCATATTTTAAAAGCATTTTTGAAAAATTTTCATACACATAGGAGGTACCGCTTAGGCATACATGAATTATTATGTTGTACTTCACTTCGCACAAGTGCACAATGTTTGCAAAAATTGGATGCACACATGATGTATATTATGTGAGGGGTTAATTTAATTTACCCTTATTAAATTTCGGGGCGAAATTTCCTAAGGGTGGGAGAATGTAACACTCTGTATTTTTAAGATAACAAAATAAGAATAACTTAATTAAATATTCATAATTAAGTAAAATGGACTGCACCATTGCGTCCATCTCGTAATTCTGGTTAAGATAAACACCTGGTTTGCATAAAACGGATAGTGTATGAAGAGGTTATGAGCATTAGAAGTTTGTATACATATATATTAAATAAATATATCCAAAAAATTTGAAAATCAGTTCAAAAATCAAAATTCATGAGTAGGAAAATATGGGGGGAAATTAGACTGTTGGGGGTCGACCCACCAGCAGGGGGGTCGACCCACCCGCGGACCTAAAAACTTCTTCTTTGACGTGGACGATTCTGATGGCTTTTGGTCCAATCTGAGGGTCCTGGTTGCTCCTATACTCCTATAAATAAGACCTTAGACCTAACCCTAAACTTCATAATTTGGCGACTACGCTGGAGCTCTACCATTACCCTCTTCCTCTCTCTCTCTCCTAAAATTATATTTAGAAATTTAGATTTATAAATTGTAAAATCTTAAATTAAGATCTGGAGGAAGAGATTGATGTTTTTTTTATGCGTTCAAAATTACGTGAAAAGCAAGGTAACGTTCCAGATCCAATCTATTCAATTTTTCCTCCTCTTTCTTTTCCCTTTCTCTTTTAGTAAAAATAGTAAATCCATGATTATTAGGTCCTGAATTCAATTAGGAGAAAATCATGGAAGGATAGATCTGGACCGGATCCAGAATTTGGAAAGCTTATGATGTGAGTGGATTTAAACCATTTTATTTTGGATAATGGTATATTACCGTTTAGCATTCCCCATTATGACATATTGGAATATGACATGTTAAGATGCCTAAATTATGCTAATAATGATTAAAGTGGTGTAAATGACATGTGGGAATGGTTAGCATGATATAATGTCAAATTGTTAATATGAATAATTCATATATTGAATCAGTTGAAATGTTGGAATGTTCACATGTTATAATATTAATTTGAACATATGGGAAAAATTCATATATTGGATTAGTTGGAGTGCTAAAAAGTTTACATGTAAATTTGTCCCAATTATATATAGGGAATAATTGGGGTACGTGTATGATTATGTGGATTCATGTTAACATAGAATTGAACAAATAAATATGGGTTTGGGGGCATCGACCAAATTATGTTTAAAGATCTTAAATTGGATCATAAGTAAAAAAAAGTGATTTGGGCGCAAATAGGATCATATGTAAAATATGCATTGGCATAATTTAAATAATATGAATTTGGACATCAAATCCATCATGAATATAATTGGGTAAATGGGTATGAGCACCTATAAAGACATTGGTATAATTAATTGATTAATAATGAATGACTAGGATTACAATTAGAAATTGTAATTGCATTTATGATACGAGGTTAGGTTGCATTAGTGGTGGAAGTCTGCGCGGACCCGACTGGCATATCCAGCAACCACTAATGTTTAACCTAATATGAGAGGTCTAAGTGCGCAAATACGAGACGGGCTATGACACGAGGTTAGTCCCAACTTTTGGAAGAAGTCTGCCCGGACCCGACCGGCATATCCAGCATCCACAAGTTGTAGGCCTAATGTGGGAGGTATAGCCCATTATAAACCATAAATGGACATGGTAATGAATTGGACTACTTAACCTAATCTAATCCATAGGGATTGTATGAATATGAACTAAAGTTAGGGTTAAGTAAAATTGGTTGGACAGTGGGTAGGCTAAGCAAATCTGAGGGGGTGGGTAATACTTACATAAAGGCCCGCAAACTTAGCCCGATAAGGTTATGTAATTAAAGGCACCTAGTGGTATACATAACCGGTAGAAATAATAAAGTTATACAATTAAAGACACCTTTTTGGGTAAGCATAACTTGTAGAGATGATACAATTTTATAAACTAAATAAATAAATTGGATAACTGGTGAGATGAGATAAGGGACGCTTATTTATACATTAACTAATCAGTAAAGGGGAAAAAATCTGAAACCAGTTAAGAAAATGGGGAAAATGTATTGTACTTAATTATAAATTAAGTAATCCGTAAACTTGGAGGTCTGAAACCCGCTGATAAGAATAGCATATTTAGACTTGTCCTAGGGACAAGAGGAAATTAGAAAATAGGTTATAATAAATGGGTAGAGAAACTTATTAATGGGCCTTAGTTAATAGAACTAAGTTAATAAGTAAACAACGATAAGTTGTATTAATGATGTAAAGTGGAATTATGATTAAATGAGAAAGGATGAGGAAAACTTATAAAATGAAATAAGTTATATTTAATCATAAATAGTAAGTGACATGTTAATTGGAAAACATGTAAACTAAGGGATACTATGTAGAAACCCGTAACTTCCCCGGTAAGGAAAGCACGGATACTTTGAGAACAAGCCACATCGGAACGTAAACAGAAGAACATTTCATTGTTCATTACAACAATTCCATCAGAATACAAGGATATCCAGAGTACGAATAAATATTACACAGAAAATATCAGAGATTTAAATTACATTACATAGCAGCGAAAAATAAAACAAAACACAACTGAAAGTAGTACACGGATACAGAGCTTTCCGAGTATCGTTCCAGCTGTAAACCAGGATCCTATGAATATAAATCTACAGAACCAAAACTACTAGCTGCCCGTGTCAAAATAAGGGCACCCATAGTTTAGGGTAAAACAATAAACTCCAGGTCAGTCATGTGACTTGTGTGAGAACTAAAATAGTTATTAATCTTTATTTTAAAGTTCGGTAAATCAAGGGACCACGCCGTATAACACGGAACGGGTTTCCTCCGAAGAATACCAGTGCATTAAAAACAGCGCAATGCTAAATAAAGAAAAATGAAGCTATTATAAGACCCATGTCCCATCACACAATGCAACGCAAGCCGGAGGATAGGGTTTTTTCCTTATAATAGCCAATAATGCTTGGTACGTGAAATTTCATGTTTTATTATTACTATAAGTGTCAAAACAATTTCAAATCATAAGTATCAATCATAGACGACATAAGTGCCCTATACCACTATGTCGCCATACTAGGCTCTACAATCAAAAACCGCAAAGTCACGTATTGGAAGTTGGGTTACCATCTATGAACCGAGGCAAGGGATCGTCCTCACCGGCTTCGAGACTTTCTAGCCCGAGGCTCAGGGTCAGAGCGCATCGACCTTTGGATCGTCAGGGCCGGTCCACCGATGTGGATTAAAATGCCTGAACACTGCGTTTCCCCACCCTTTGGGGCGTAAATGAGTCCTATGACTCCATCGGCTCCACATAGTCACCGATATATCCGAGGTGCCTCGCAACAGCAACAACCACACAGGTGAAAATAATATAAATGTCAGGGCTAGTAGGTCACCGACACCACCCTAGCTAGAAAGAAACGCATGTCCTCCCTGAGGTCCTCTCCCATTTCTGGTTCACAACCGAGGTGTGAGGCTCGGGAATCAACGCTACACAAAGCTATGCCACACAGGTCGTGCTTTGATAATCAACCACAAGACTTTGCTTTTCAACAAAAGCCTTGATCATTTGCCATTTAGGCATGCCACACAGGCAATTCACTCCATGTGATTGATATCCACCAATATATAACCTCTAAGCTCGTACGTCTCAGAGAAGGGCGTTAAGCAAGAGAATAAATTCTCCGCCTCCAAACAGATATATATTTAATATAAATCAATCGCACATAATAAAATCCAATGTTAGACACACAGTCCATTTACAAGTTTGTTCTGGGTCTGAACGAAACCGGAGGCACCTTGTACCCCGCATATCCATCGATCTCCAAGTATGTCTGGACGATCACCAACTTATTCCCTCCTCTTGGATGTACAGCCTAATCAAGATCATCAGTAATCACCCAAACGATGTGAAGACCTCCGGTCTTCGACCACCGTCTTCATCCTCGACACCATGTCGAATCAGTTATTCAAATGGGATAAACCCGGTCTTTCTGAATTACTCGCGTATATAATAAACAAGTGCTACACAAACACAACATACGCCTCATTCCAATTCAGAATATTCTTTTTTTTCAAATATTCTTATACTTTGGGAAAGGTTCCCATTAATTTTATCAAAGATAAATTCTTTAAATTTATTCTTTAATCTTCTTAGAATATCAATTCAAACTAGTCGGGATTAGCGAACCACACCGAAATAATCATTTATTTTATTTCCCAATCCCAACCTATTCATCCCATGAAGTAAAACTGGTCATACTTCATATCTAACACCACGGTGTTATCGGTAAATTCAATTACCATTTCACGTTCAAATCTAATTAAAGATTTAACTATCGCCTGGAGCAAAACTGGTGATACCCCATTCTCGATCACTACAATCTAATTAAAGATTCATTAAAACTCCACTTAGTTTTAATCTTCCCAAAAACCAATATCCTGTCTTTAACTGGGTTAAAGAACCAATGTCATTTAAAACACGGTTCACTATAAACCCAAAATCACATTCCATTAATTATCGGATTAAAGAACCAGTGTTATTTAAAACACCGTTCACGATAAACCCAAAAATCAATTCAAATTCAATTCCAATTAAATACCATTTAATTGGTACACTTCATTAAATCTACATAAAAAGATTTAATCTTTTTCTCAACTGGGTTTAAGAACAGTGTTAATGAAGACACCATTCACACAAACCCAAATCCCATTTGATATTAAATACAAGGCTCAGAATAGAAAATATATCGGCTTATATTCAATATCAAATTCTACAACTAACAAATATCGTATTGGAAATAACGATATAAATATATCTTTCAAATTTCCATAACAATATATGTATAATCACGAAATCCAACATCGAAATATTCCAAAGACAATTTCGATTCAAATCCATTCCAATTCAATTATTGGAAATTCTGGTTATTTTCAAAACCATTTCAAATCCACTTTATTTATTGTAAAAATAAATGGGATTTTAATTCTAGTTCAAAACTAGTTCATTTCGATAAAAATCTATTTTTATCTTTTCAAATATGGAATTTTTCATCCCAATTTTTCACAAATCATTTCTTATGATTTTACACAAATTATTACTATTTTTAATAATTTTATCAAGGGTCGTACAGTCGATTTCCATCAACGACCATCAAACTGCACTTACAACGACCTTTTCCAAATTTGATTTGGACATAATTCCAAATCCAACCGTTTGATTTCAAATATCTAATATTCGTTAGAAAGCTCTTTTCGATACGAACCTAATGGTTCCGGTTTTAGGAGAATCCGACGGTCGGATCTCCCGTGATATCCATTCGAAGTCAATGGTCGAAATTCGCGAACTGCCGCGGCGCGTTCTATTCAGGCCATTATATATATATAATATATATTATATATATTTCGTCGATTTCCTTTCAAAACGTATTTTATAAATCGTTTTAAATTCTTTTTCGAAACGATTTCAACTTCATAGCCAATTTCTAATAAAAACTGAATATTCCACATCATCGATATACAAGTGATAATATTTTCAAAACGTTATATTTTGAAATCAATTCCTTTTCTATATTCATTATAAAAATGAATAAAATCGATATAAATATCGTTCGCGTCAAAATGGCGTGTATCTAACCAACACGTCTTTTATTCAACACATGAATGTTTTTTTCTATTCAACACATGAATATTTATTTTATTCAACACATATTTTTTTTATTCAACACATGAATATCCATTTTATTCAACACATGAATATTTTCTTTTATTCAACAAATGAATTTTATTCTATTCAACACATGAATTTTTATTCTATAATATTCCTTATTTTCCAAATTGAAATGAGGCTCAATCAACTACCATATAATGTTAATTATATGGATTTTCTACAACACATGTATATAATAGCAACGATAAATAATCAACCATCATCCAGAGTGCACCACACAACTGCATAAGCATTAAATATAAATAATTAACGCTTACACAGTCTGTCAACCCATCGATTGACATACAACTAAACAATCGGGATCAATGTACGTCAAATATCATCCCAATACCCGTGTGGGGTTTCAAATCAACAAACACAGATTTTATTTGTGCAGTAGGGTGTGACGAGATGGAATTTCGCTCGGTCCGAACCAGCCGCTAAACCGACCCAGACCGTTCGAAACGCCCTATCGTTTGAGAACAGGACAAAATAGAACGCATACAGAAGAACATTTCATTGTATATTACAACAATGCATCAGAATACAAGAATAAACAGAGTATAAATGAATATTACACAGGAATATCAGAGATTTAAATTACATTTAAATACATAGCAGCGGAAAATAATACAATACACAACTAGAAGAGATATACGGATACAAAGCTTTCCGGATATCGTTCCAGCTGTAAACCAGGATCCTGTGAATATAAATCTGCAAAACCAAAACTACTAGCTGCCCGTGTCAAAATAAGGGCACCCAGAGTTTAGGTTTAAAACAATAAACTCCAGGTCAGTCATGTGACTGGTGTGAGAACTAAAACAATTATTAATCTTTAGTTTTAAAGTTGGGTAAATCAAGGGACCACGCCGTATAACACGGAACGGGTTTCCTCCCAAGAATACCAGTGCATAAAACAAACAGCGCAATGCTAAATAAAGAAAAATGAAGCTGTTATAAGACCCAGGTCCCATCACACAATGCAACGCAGCCGAGGATAGGGTTTTCCCTTATAACAGCCAAAGAATGCTTGATACGGTTAAAACAAATCGTTTGATACTATTATAAGTGCATAGTGTATAAAACAACTTCAAGTCATAAGTATCAATCATAGGCGACATGAGCGTCCCATGCCACTATGTCGCCATATATAGGTTTACAATTAAAACCGCAAATGTCACGTATTTGGAAATTGGATTTCCGTCTATGAACCGAGGCCAGGGATCGTCCTCTACCGATTCGAGACAATCTAGCCTACCATGTCTCAGGAACAGCCGCAACTGCCCCCTGGATCGTCAGGGCCGGTCCACCGATGTGGATTATTATGCCTGAACAATACGTCTCCCCGCCCTTTGGGGCGCAAACGAGCCAACGAATGACTCCATCGGACCCGGATCGTGCGATCAAACCGAGGCGCCTCGCAACAGCAACAACCACATAAGTCAAACTCGTCAGGGCGTGTAAAACCACTGACGCCACTTTTAGCTAGAAAGAAACGCAAGTCCTCCCTGAGGTCCGTCTCCCGTTTTTGGTTCATACCGGGTGTGAGACTCGCGAAGTAAACGTTACACAAAGCTACGCCACAAAGGCCGTGCTTTGATCATCACCACAAGACTTTGCTTTTCAACAGAAGCCTCGATCAATTGCCACTTAGGCATGCCACACAGGCAATTCACTCCATGCGTTTGATATCCATCAATATATAACCCCTGAGCTCGTACGTCTCAGAGAAGGGCATTAAGCAAGAGAATAAATTCTCCGCCGCCAAACAGATATATATTTAATAGAAATCAATCACACAGACTAAAATCCAATGTCAGACACACAGTCCATTTACAAGTTCGTTCTGGGTCTGAACGAAACCGGAGGCACCTAGTACCCCGCATATCCATCGATCTCCAAGTACGTCTGGACGATCACCAACTATTTCCATCTTCTTGGGTGTACAGCCCAATCAAGATCATCAGTTATCACCCAAACGACGTGAAGACTTCCGGTCTTCGACCACCGTCTTCATCTTCGACACCACGTCGAATCAGTTATTCAGAATGGGATAAACCCGATCTTTCTGAATAACTCGCGTATATATTATAAAAGTGTTACACAAACACAACATACGCCTCATTCCAATTCAGAATATTCTTTTATTCAAATATTCCTATACTTTGGGAAAAAGTTCCCATTAATTTTATCCAAGATAAATTCTTTAAATTTATTCTTTAATCTCCTTTGAATATCAATTCCAACTAGTCGGGATTATCGAACCACACCGAAGTAATCATTTATTTTATTTTCCCAATCCCAACCTATTCATCCCATGAAGTAAAACTGGTAGTACTTCATATCTAACACCACAGTGTTATCGGTAATTAAATTACCATTTCATGTTCAAATCTAATTAAAGATTTAACTATCGCTTGGAGTAAAACTGGTGATACTCCATTCTCGATCTTTTCAATCTATTTAAAGATTCATTAAAACTCCACTTAGTTTTAATCTTTAACTGGGTTAAAGAATCAGTGTCATTTAAAACACGGTTCACGATAAACCCAAAGTCACATTCATTAATTATCGGGTTAAAGAACAAGTGTTATTTAAAACACTGTTCACGATAAACCCAAAAATCAATATCAATTCAATTCCAATTAAATATTATTTAATTGGTACACTTCATTAAATCTAAATAAAAAGATTTAATCATTTCTCAACTGGGTTCAAGAACAGTGTTAATGAAGACACCATTCACGACAAACCCAAATCACATTTGATATTAAATACAAGGCTCTGAATAGAAAATATACCGGCTTATATTCAATATCAAATTCTACGACTAACAAATATCGCATTGGAAATAACGATATATATATATATATCTTTCAAATTTCCATAACAACATTTGTATAATCACGAAATCCAACATCGAAATATTCCGAAGACAATTTCGATTCAAATCCATTCCAATGCAATCATTGGAAATTTTGGTTATTTTCAAAACCCTTTTTCAAATTCAATTTATTTATTTAAAAATAAATAGAATTATAATTCTAGTTCAAAACTAGTTTATTTCGATAAAAATCTATTTTTATCTTTTCAAATAGGGAGTTTTTCATCCCAATTCTTTCTAAATCATTTCTTATGATTTTACACAAATTATTACTATTTTTAATAATTTTATCAAGGCCCGTACAGTCGATTTCCATCAATGGCCATCGAACTGCACTTATAGCGACCTTTTTCAAATTTGATTTGGACATAATTCCAAATCCAACCGTTAGATTTCTAATTTCTAATATTCGTTAGAAAGCTCTTTTCGATACGAACCCAACGGTTCCGGTTTTAGGAGAATCCGACGGTCGGATCTCCCGCAATGTCCGTTTGAAATAAATGGTCGAAATTCACGAACTGCCGCGGCGCGGCGCGTTCTATTCAGGCCATTATATTATATATATAATATATATAATATATACTTCGTCGATTTCTATTTAAAACGAATTATATAAATAGTTTTAAAATTCGTTTCAAAAGCAATTTCAACTTCCATTTCAATTCAAATCAAAATTGAATTCTTCTTTATAAATTCGTTTTAAAATTCATTTCTATTCAATTCAAATTTCAATTCAATTTGAATTCATTTCAATTCGTTTTCAATTCAATTCGAATTCGTTTTCAATTCAATTCATTTCGAAATCGTTTTCAATTCAATTCATTTCGAAATCGTTTTCAATTCAATTCATTTCGAAATCGTTTTCAATTCGATTCAATTCAAATTGGTTTTCTATTCGATTCAATTCGTTGTATATTCCATTGAAATCAAATTCGTTATATATTCAAAACAAATTCGATTCGAATTCGTTTTCTATTCAATTTGATTCAAATTTCATTTCAAAATATTCGATTTCGAAATCACTTTTCAATATTCATTTTAAAATGAATAAAATCGATATAAATATCGTTCACGTCAAAATGGCGTCAATCTAATCAACACGGCTTCATATATTTCTATTCTCAAATATTCTATTTCAAATATCTCTATTATTAAAATATTTCGTTCAACACATGACCAATCTCAATGGATGAGTACTGTCAACACATGAACCTTTATTTTACAATATTCTTTATTTTTCAAATTGGAATGAGGCCCAATCAATTACCATATAAAGTTACTTATATGGATTTTCATACATTACACACATATAATAGCATTGAAAAATAATCAACCATCAACCAAAGTGCACTACACTGTATAAGCATCAAATATAGATATCTAACGCTTATAACAGCCTGTCAATCGATCGATCGACATATTTAATCAATCAGGATGAGTGAACTTCAAATTTCATCCTAACACCCGTGTGGGGTTTCAAACAATCCAACACAGATTTTATTTGTGCAGTTGGGCGATGTGTAAAATTTATCGACCCAATCAACGTCCTTCAAATAGGTGTACATAAACAAACCGTCCGGTCTGTAAATGAATATTTATTTATTTACATTCACGTTAAAAATTATATTTTTAACGACAAAACATTTATTTCAACATATGAATTTCTATTCAATTCATTTATTCTATAAAATGATATTTTTATTTTTCTAACACATTTTAGAAAATTTCGGCGGCATAACGGCACGATACTAGAAACGGGACAAGGCCTAGCCTTATCCCCGGTCTAGTGAAGGCCCACGCCATTCACACATCAATCAATCCAATTCAATTTCACCAAACAATTCAATTCAATCAAATAATCTAATTAATTTATGCAATCAAACAAACAAGTCCATGGTCTGTGGACGATTGTGTCGGGTGCTACTAAGCACCGTCTGCATCCTAGTATATATATATAACTAGAAAAAATTAAATTGAAAGGTGAGAAATTCTCACCGATAGCTATCCTAACTCCACGGCACTTCTAATGTAGGAAATCTTCACTGTTCTCGCATCTTCGTCATCTTCATTGCCCGTAGCCACTACATATGTAAAAATCGAATCTTTTCAATTTAAAAATCGAATCTTTTCAATTTAAAAATCTCTACCTATATAAAAACTATATTTTTAATCCTCTAAATATATAAAAACTATATTTTTATATTCAAAACCAAGGAGTCAATTTCATTTTATTTGTAAACTGATTTTTATAATATGTTTTAACATATACAAACTGATTTCTAACCATGAATAAAATCAGATTTTCATAAGAAAAATAGAAATCCATAAATAAAATAGGATTTAAAACTTACTGTTGTCGATGGAGGCTGAGGGGTGGGAACCTGCGCTAGTGGCAGTCGGAGGTGGCTCGCCGGAGTCGGGGTAGGGCGCAGGAGGCGCGGCCGATCTCCAGGTGGTCGGCGCTTGCGGGTTTGGGGGTAGCGGCGGCGGTTGGATGCTGGGCAGAGGTGGTTGTGGCTTATGGTGGTTTGGGGGGGCGACTGGAAGGGGCGTCTGAGGTTGAACGACGGCGGAGGCTTCAGGGGAGAGAGGAGCGACGCAGGGAGGGGAAGGGGTGGAGCGGTGACCGACGATGGGAGGAGGGGGTGGAGGATCAATCGTCGATCAATTTGGGGAGGCATACGGGTTTTTTTTCTTTTTGATTTGGATCTGAGAAGCAACGGTGAGGGAGAGAGTGTATAAGAGAGAGAGTTGACTTTTTATTATTTAATTTATTTATTATTTCAAAAAGTTAACTTTTTATTTTGAACCCCAAATCGAACCCACCGACTGTCGCCCCTAGCTAATTACCCCCATTCTGAACACAATGGGATATGTATCCTAAGCCAATTCAGCTGTTACGATAGGTTTTGATCAGAATTAAAATATAAATCAGTGTATATTCAATTTTAAACACACATTTCTAATTTACCGGGGCCACATACTAACTCGAAAAATTCCAGAAAAATTATTTCTAGCTTCGTATTGACGATACGGTCCTAACAAAACTAGTTTCGTCGAATTCTGAGACCGTTTGAAAAATGGCCAATTTCCAGTCGATTAAAATCAACTGAAACTGGTCAAACGCGTTTTCCTTTGCCACGCTCACATATTGATTCGAAAAATTATGAAATTTGGAATCTAGCAATAACTTTACATCACGGATCCAACAAAAGTGGTTTCGTCGAAATCCGAGGTCGTTTGCAAAATTCCCATTTTTAAGGGCCTGAATTCCATAGCGACTATTCAGAATTTTCAACTGGACATATCTTTTGATTCCCGCTATGAAATTTCGATTATTCGAATTCGCTGGAAAGATATTATCAATTAGATCCTAATATTTTTGGTTTCACTAAAATCCGGATTGTTTTGCACCCGGTACATTCAATTGAAGTTTGAAATCGAATTATCGAACTACCGCGCCATTTTCAATTCTATTTATAATCATATATAAATATTTATACTCTAACGACGGCGTATATAATATATACGTTCGATTTATATTCAAAAATAAATTTCTCGTCGATATTATTTAAAATAATTCATTTTAAATATTCATACTTCGCCAAAATTGCCAAAATAAAAATTTTAAACTGGCCCAGAATTTCCGGGTTGTTACAATCTCCCCCACTTAAAACTTTTCGTCCCCGAAAAGGAACAAAGTCGAAAGTGGTTTGATTAATCAACTCTACGTTCGATCCGGCTTCTATTCTCCAACTCTTTAGTTTCTGAGAATTTTCAAAATTTCAAAAATTTGGCTAACACCCTAAATTTTTGAAAAATTTCGCCATAACCTCCCCTGCACCGGGAGCATCGGGGAATTTCAAATAGCTTCCCCGGTCCTTCAGATCTCAAAAAGAAAAAGAAAAAGCCAAGCGGCTAGCCAATAGGCTCATAAAGTCATCATCACCCAAACAAAACAGTAAATTATGTAGTAAACATGTACCTATTTGTCGGGCAAACAAATTTTATTCTCTGCTCTAGCCTCCTTGCTATGACCTGTTCAATGTAAGTACATGTATATGCAAGCAAATGCGACCAATTTCAATACAATTCAATATTTGATTCAGTTAGGCATAATGGTTCAAAATTATCAAACAATTAAACAAGCAACACAAACATCAATCAATTAGTGAATTAGAGTTTCAAATTCATAATTTGATACATATACAAAAATCATGTTTTTGATGCCAATTCACAACAATAAGCCCTATCTAATTTTGGTTCTCACACCAGTCAATTGGAAATTTATAGAAATCTCACTTTCGTTACTCGAGAATAAATACTGGCGACAGTGCCCCATCACCAGAATTATCCCCGGGCAACTAGAGTATGATCCTATAACCATCCAGTATATTAAAACTTCAAATACACGTTTGCAAGACGCATATGCAAAATCTTTATATATCGGATTGTCCCGATCAATATAGAATAAATAATCAAATACGAATAGTTGATTTAAATTTTCAAAACAAAATGGGTTTTCATTTTAAAAATATACTCTTCACACTCGTTCTAGGATACTACTGATCCTATCTCTAACGAGTCATTCCTATTGGATATTACTAACCCAATATCTGATGAATTCTTTCGTAAGGTTCTAATGTGCCTTGTTCTCTAGCTTTGTAAACCAAAGCTCTGATACCAACTGTGACGAGATGGAATTTCGCTCGGTCCGAACCAGCCGCTAAACCGACCCAGACCGTTCGAAACGCCCTATCGTTTGAGAACAGGACAAAATAGAACGCATACAGAAGAACATTTCATTGTATATTACAACAATGCATCAGAATACAAGAATAAACAGAGTATAAATGAATATTACACAGGAATATCAGAGATTTAAATTACATTTAAATACATAGCAGCGGAAAATAATACAATACACAACTAGAAGAGATATACGGATACAAAGCTTTCCGGATATCGTTCCAGCTGTAAACCAGGATCCTGTGAATATAAATCTGCAAAACCAAAACTACTAGCTGCCCGTGTCAAAATAAGGGCACCCAGAGTTTAGGTTTAAAACAATAAACTCCAGGTCAGTCATGTGACTGGTGTGAGAACTAAAACAATTATTAATCTTTAGTTTTAAAGTTGGGTAAATCAAGGGACCACGCCGTATAACACGGAACGGGTTTCCTCCCAAGAATACCAGTGCATAAAACAAACAGCGCAATGCTAAATAAAGAAAAATGAAGCTGTTATAAGACCCAGGTCCCATCACACAATGCAACGCAGCCGAGGATAGGGTTTTCCCTTATAACAGCCAAAGAATGCTTGATACGGTTAAAACAAATCGTTTGATACTATTATAAGTGCATAGTGTATAAAACAACTTCAAGTCATAAGTATCAATCATAGGCGACATGAGCGTCCCATGCCACTATGTCGCCATATATAGGTTTACAATTAAAACCGCAAATGTCACGTATTTGGAAATTGGATTTCCGTCTATGAACCGAGGCCAGGGATCGTCCTCTACCGATTCGAGACAATCTAGCCTACCATGTCTCAGGAACAGCCGCAATTGCCCCCTGGATCGTCAGGGCCGGTCCACCGATGTGGATTATTATGCATGAACAATACGTCTCCCCGCCCTTTGGGGCGCAAACGAGCCAACGAATGACTCCATCGGACCCGGATCGTCCGATCAAACCGAGGCGCCTCGCAACAACAACAACCACATAAGTCAAACTCGTCAGGGCTTGTAAAACCACTGACGCCACTTTTAGCTAGAAAGAAACGCAAGTCCTCCCTGAGGTCCGTCTCCCGTTTTTGGTTCATACCGGGTGTGAGACTCGCGAAGTAAACGTTACACAAAGCTACGCCACAAAGGCCGTGCTTTGATCATCACCACAAGACTTTGCTTTTCAACAGAAGCCTCGATCAATTGCCACTTAGGCATGCCACAAGGCAATTCACTCCATGCGTTTGATATCCATCAATATATAACCCCTGAGCTCGTACGTCTCAGAGAAGGGCGTTAAGCAAGAGAATAAATTCTCCGCCGCCAAACAGATATATATTTAATAGAAATCAATCACACGGACTAAAATCCAATGTCAGACACACAGTCCATTTACAAGTTCGTTCTGGGTCTGAACGAAACCGGAGGCACCTAGTACCCCGCATATCCATCGATATCCAAGTACGTCTGGACGATCACCAACTGTTTCCATCTTCTTGGGTGTACAGCCCAATCAAGATCATCAGTTATCACCCAAACGACGTGAAGACTTCCGGTCTTCGACCACCGTCTTCATCTTCGACACCACGTCGAATCAGTTATTCAGAATGGGATAAACCCGGTCTTTCTGAATAACTCGCGTATATATTATAAAAGTGTTACACAAACACAACATACGCCTTATTCCAATTCAGAATATTCTTTTATTCAAATATTCCTATACTTTGGGAAAAAGTTCCCATTAATTTTATCCAAGATAAATTCTTTAAATTTATTCTTTAATCTCCTTTGAATATCAATTCCAACTAGTCGGGATTATCGAACCACACCGAAGTAATCATTTATTTTATTTTCCCAATCCCAACCTATTCATCCCATGAAGTAAAACTGGTAGTACTTCATATCTAACACCACAGTGTTATCGGTAATTCAATTACCATTTCACGTTCAAATCTAATTAAAGATTTAACTATCGCTTGGAGTAAAACTGGTGATACTCCATTCTCGATCTTTTCAATCTATTTAAAGATTCATTAAAACTCCACTTAGTTTTAATCTTTAACTGGGTTAAAGAATCAGTGTCATTTAAAACACGGTTCACGATAAACCCAAAGTCACATTCATTAATTATCGGGTTAAAGAACAAGTGTTATTTAAAACACTGTTCACGATAAACCCAAAAATCAATATCAATTCAATTCCAATTAAATATTATTTAATTGGTACACTTCATTAAATCTAAATAAAAAGATTTAATCATTTCTCAACTGGGTTCAAGAACAGTGTTAATGAAGACACCATTCACGACAAACCCAAATCACATTTGATATTAAATACAAGGCTCTGAATAGAAAATATACCGGCTTATATTCAATATCAAATTCTACGACTAACAAATATCGCATTGGAAACAACGATATATATATATATATATCTTTCAAATTTCCATAACAACATTTGTATAATCACGAAATCCAACATCGAAATATTCCGAAGACAATTTCGATTCAAATCCATTCCAATGCAATCATTGGAAATTTCGGTTATTTTCAAAACCCTTTTTCAAATTCAATTTATTTATTTAAAAATAAATAGAATTATAATTCTAGTTCAAAACTAGTTCATTTCGATAAAAATCTATTTTTATCTTTTCAAATAGGGAGTTTTTCATCCCAATTCTTTCTAAATCATTTCTTATGATTTTACACAAATTATTACTATTTTTAATAATTTTATCAAGGCCCGTACAGTCGATTTCCATCAATGGCCATCGAACTGCACTTATAGCGACCTTTTTCAAATTTGATTTGGACATAATTCCAAATCCAACCGTTAGATTTCTAATTTCTAATATTCGTTAGAAAGCTCTTTTCGATACGAACCCAACGGTTCCGATTTTAGGAGAATCGACGGTCGGATCTCCCGCAATGTCCGTTTGAAATAAATGGTCGAAATTCACGAACTGCCGCGGCGCGGCGCGTTCTATTCAGGCCATTATATTATATATATAATATATATAATATATACTTCGTCGATTTCTATTTAAAACGAATTATATAAATAGTTTTAAAATTCGTTTCAAAAGCAATTTCAACTTCCATTTCAATTCAAATCAAAATTGAATTCTTCTTTATAAATTCGTTTTAAAATTCATTTCTATTCAATTCAAATTTCAATTCAATTTGAATTCATTTCAATTCGCTTTCAATTTGAATTCGTTTTCAATTCAATTCATTTCGAAATCGTTTTCAATTCAATTCATTTCGAAATCGTTTTCAATTCAATTCATTTCGAAATCGTTTTCAATTCAATTCATTTCGAAATCGTTTTCAATTCAATTCATTTCGAAATCGTTTTCAATTCGATTCAATTCAAATTGGTTTTCTATTCGATTCAATTCGTTGTATATTCCATTGAAATCAAATTCGTTATATATTCAAAACAAATTCGATTCGAATTCGTTTTCTATTCAATTTGATTCAAATTTCATTTCAAAATATTCGATTTCGAAATCACTTTTCAATATTCATTTTAAAAT
The DNA here is from genome assembly GCA_030737875.1 of Allium sativum. NCBI lineage: Eukaryota > Viridiplantae > Streptophyta > Magnoliopsida > Asparagales > Amaryllidaceae > Allium > Allium sativum. Next base: position 389,888,084 of record CM060922.1, read on the forward strand.
GAATAAAATCGATATAAATATCGTTCACGTCAAAATGGCGTCAATCTAATCAACACGGCTTCATATATTTCTATTCTCAAATATTCTATTTCAAATATCTCTATTATTAAAATATTTCGTTCAACACATGACCAATCTCAATGGATGAGTACTGTCAACACATGAACCTTTATTTTACAATATTCTTTATTTTTCAAATTGGAATGAGGCCCAATCAATTACCATATAAAGTTACTTATATGGATTTTCATACATTACACACATATAATAGCATTGAAAAATAATCAACCATCAACCAAAGTGCACTACACTGTATAAGCATCAAATATAGATATCTAACGCTTATAACAGCCTGTCAATCGATCGATCGACATATTTAATCAATCAGGATGAGTGAACTTCAAATTTCATCCTAACACCCGTGTGGGGTTTCAAACAATCCAACACAGATTTTATTTGTGCAGTTGGGCGATGTGTAAAATTTATCGACCCAATCAACGTCCTTCAAATAGGTGTACATAAACAAACCGTCCGGTCTGTAAATGAATATTTATTTATTTACATTCACGTTAAAAATTATATTTTTAACGACAAAACATTTATTTCAACATATGAATTTCTATTCAATTCATTTATTCTATAAAATGATATTTTTATTTTTCTAACACATTTTAGAAAATTTCGGCGGCATAACGGCACGATACTAGAAACGGGACAAGGCCTAGCCTTATCCCCGGTCTAGTGAAGGCCCACGCCATTCACACATCAATCAATCCAATTCAATTTCACCAAACAATTCAATTCAATCAAATAATCTAATTAATTTATGCAATCAAACAAACAAGAACATGGTCTGTGGACGATTGTGTCGGGTGCTACTAAGCACCGTCTGCATCCTAGTATATATATATAACTAGAAAAAATTAAATTGAAAGGTGAGAAATTCTCACCGATAGCTATCCTAACTCCACGGCACTTCTAATGCAGGAAATCTTCACTGTTCTCGCATCTTCGTCATCTTCATTGCCCGTAGCCACTACATATGTAAAAATCGAATCTTTTCAATTTAAAAATCGAATCTTTTCAATTTAAAAATCTCTACCTATATAAAAACTATATTTTTAATCCTCTAAATATATAAAAACTATATTTTTATATTCAAAACCAAGGAGTCAATTTCATTTTATTTGTAAACTGATTTTTATAATATGTTTTAACATATACAAACTGATTTCTAACCATGAATAAAATCAGATTTTCATAAGAAAAATAGAAATCCATAAATAAAATAGGATTTAAAACTTACTGTTGTCGATGGAGGCTGAGGGGTGGGAACCTGCGCTAGTGGCAGTCGGAGGTGGCTCGCCGGAGTCGGGGTAGGGCGCAGGAGGCGCGGCCGATCTCCAGGTGGTCGGCGCTTGCGGGTTTGGGGGTAGCGGCGGCGGTTGGATGCTGGGCAGAGGTGGTTGTGGCTTACGGTGGTTTGGGGGGGCGACTGGAAGGGGCGTCTGAGGTTGAACGACGGCGGAGGCTTCAGGGGAGAGAGGAGCGACGCGGGGAGGGGAAGGGGTGGAGCGGTGACCGACGATGGGAGGAGGGGGTGGAGGATCAATCGTCGATCAATTTGGGGAGGCATACGGGTTTTTTTTCTTTTTGATTTGGATCTGAGAAGCAACGGTGAGGGAGAGAGTGTATAAGAGAGAGAGTTGACTTTTTATTATTTAATTTATTTATTATTTCAAAAAGTTAACTTTTTATTTTGAACCCCAAATCGAACCCATTGACTGTCGCCCCTAGCTAATTACCCCCATTCTGAACACAATGGGATATGTATCCTAAGCCAATTCAGCTGTTACGATAGGTTTTGATCAGAATTAAAATATAAATCAGTGTATATTCAATTTTAAACACACATTTCTAATTTACCGGGGCCACATACTAACTCGAAAAATTCCCGAAAAATTATTTCTAGCTTCGTATTGACGATACGGTCCTAACAAAACTAGTTTCGTCGAATTCTGAGACCGTTTGAAAAATGGCCAATTTCCAGTCGATTAAAATCAACTGAAACTGGTCAAACGCGTTTTCCTTTGCCACGCTCACATATTGATTCAAAAAATTATGAAATTTGGAATCTAGCAATAACTTTACATCACGGATCCAACAAAAGTGGTTTCGTCGAAATCCGAGGTCGTTTGCAAAATTCCCATTTTTAAGGGCCTGAATTCCATAGCGACTATTCAGAATTTTCAACTAGACATATCTTTTGATTCCCGCTATGAAATTTCGATTATTCGAATTCGCTGGAAAGATATTATCAATTAGATCCTAATATTTTTGGTTTCACTAAAATCCGGATTGTTTTGCACCCGGTACATTCAATTGAAGTTTGAAATCGAATTATCGAACTACCGCGCCATTTTCAATTCTATTTATAATTATATATAAATATTTATACTCTAACGACGGCGTATATAATATATACGTTCGATTTATATTCAAAAATAAATTTCTCGTCGATATTATTTAAAATAATTCATTTTAAATATTCATACTTCGCCAAAATTGCCAAAATAAAAATTTTAAACTGGCCCAGAATTTCCGGGTTGTTACATAGGGTGATGTGTAAAATTTATCGTCCTAATCAATATCAGTCAAATCAGTGTATATAAACAAATCGTCCGATTTGTTTATAAATATTTATTTTATATGCACGTTAAAAATCATATTTTTAACTATAAAATATTTTCCACTATAAAATATTTTATTTCATTCCACATCACACAATCAAATTTCACAATACAGCAATCAAACAAACAAGTCATCCATGGTCTGTGGACGACGGGTGTCGGGTGGTACTAAGCACCGTCTGCATCCTAGTATATATTTCAACTAGAAAATAAATTAAAAGTGAGGAGTTCTCATCGAGAAGCTAAACCAAACACCATGACTCTTCATATGTAGGAAATCTTCGTCGTGCTCGGCTTTTGTCACTTTCGTCTACCGTATCCACTACATATATAAAAATCGCATTTTTATATTGTTTTCATGTATATAAAAATCACATTTTTATAACTACGCTATATGGATAAAAATCACATTTTTATACTACTACTATATAGATAAAAATTCTATTTTTATCTCACTATATTAATAAAAATCATATTTTTATTATCTACATTATATAAAGATCATATTTTCATTATCTACATTATATAAAGATCATATTTTTATTATCTACATTATATAAAGATCATATTTTTATTATCTACATTATATAAAAATCATATTTTTATTATCTACATTATATAAAAATAAAAATCACATTAAGAATCGAAGAACTTACCTCCATTTATAGCGTTTAAATCGTCGTAGAAATCGCTGGTGTTCAGGGGGAGCTCAAGTGGGTCGGCAGCGAGCCACATTGGCGAGGTCGGGCTAATTTTGGGTGTCTTCGGGTTTTAAGGAGGTAGGAAGAGAGAGAACATAGGAAAGGAGGAGTTCAAGGGGTCGGACTGGGTAGTGGCGTGGCGTCGTGAGGTGTTGCAGGGGGTGGCGGGTCGGCGGTGGGCCAGCGGAGGGGCGGTGGGCCAGCGGAGGAGCTGTGGGGTCAACGGCAGCGGGATTGGGGGAAATTAGGGGCTAGGGTTTGCTCGAGGGCGCTGGAGAGGGAGGAAGTGGTGTACGGCGTCGCGGTGGAGGGGGAGGGGAGCGCGACGCCTGAGGGGAGGCGCGGTCGCCAATTCGTGGGGGCGACGGTGATTTCGAGGGGTGACAGGGGGGTTTTCTGAAAAAGAGAGAGGGGTTATGTGTTTGGGCAAAAGGAAAGGGGATAGGGGGTTTTATAAAAAAAAAATTTGGCAAGGCGATTTCATAAAATTTTATATTATTATTTGTTTATCTGTTTAATTCTATAAAGTAACTTTTTATTTCGAACCCTAAATCGAACCCACCGACTGTCGTCCCTAGCTAATTACCCCCATTCCGAACACAATGGGATAAGTTTCGTAGCCCAATTCGGTTGTTTCGATCAGTTTCCATCAAAATTAAATATTAATCATTATATTGAATTTTAAACGTACATTTCAATTTACTAGGGTCACATACGGACCCCAAAAATTCCATAAAAATATTTTTTTAGCTTCGTATTGACGATACGGTTCTAACAAAACTGATTTCGTCAAATTCTGAGACCGTTTGGTAAATGGTCATTTTCCAGTCGATTAAAATCAACTGAAACTGGTCAAATGCGTTTTCCTTTGCCACGCTCACATATTGATTCGAAAAATTATGAATTTTGGAATCTAGCAATAATTGACATCCCGGATCCAACAAAAGTGATTTCGTCGAAAACCGAGGTCGTTTGCAAAATTGCTATTTTAAGGGCTATATTTCCATAGCGACTATTCTGAATTTTCAAATGGACGTATCTTTTTATCCCTGCTATGAAATTTCAATTTTTGGGATTCGTTGGAAAGATATTCTCAATTAGGTTCTAATATTTTTGGTTTCACTAAAATCCGGTTTATTTTGAATCTTGTACATTCAATTGAAATTTGAAATCGAATTTTCGAACTACCGCGCCATTTTCAATTCCTTTTATAATTAAAATAAAATATTTATATTCTAACGACGATCTATATAAATATATACATTCTAATTCTATTCAAAATAAATTTCTCATCGTTTTTATTTAAAATCATTCATTTTAAATATCCAGAATTCGCTAAAATTGCCAAAATAGAATTTTTAAATTGGCTCGGATTTCCGGGTTATTACTATCTCCCCCACTTAAATCTTTTCGTCTCCGAAAAGGAACGAAGCCGAAATTTGTTTAACTAATCAACTCAACTTTCATTATTTTCATTATGGCTTAAGTTCTTCAACTTTTCAGTTTCTAAGAACTTTTCAAATTTTTCAAAAATTTGGCTAACACCCTAAATTTTCGAAAAATTTCGCCATAACCTCCCCCGCATCGGGAGCTTCGGGATATTTCAAATAGCCTCCCATGGCCCTTATCAATCCAAAAAGAAAAAGAAACAGCCAAGTGGCTAGCCAATCGGCTCATAAAATCATCCAAACCCAAAGAAATACAATAAACATGTACCTATTTGTCAGGCAAACAATTTTACTCCTCTTCTCTAGCCTTCTTACTATGACCTGTTCAATGTAAGTACATGTATATGCATGCAAATGCGACTAATTTTCAATTCAATTCACTATTTGATCAATTTGGCTAAACGGTTCAACATTTAATTAGACAAACAATAATCAAACAACACAACCAGCAATCAATTAGTTGATTAGCTTTTCAAATTCATAACTTTGATACATAATTCAAAAATCAGATTTTTGATGCCAAATCACAACAAATAATCCTATGTAATTTTGGTTCTCACACCAGTATAATGGAAATATATATAGATATACCACTTTCGGCAATCGAACATAAATTCTGATGATGATCGATCAATCATCAGAATCATCTCCGGGTGACTACAGTGTGATTCTATATCTATCCAGTATATTAAAACTTCAAATATACGTGGATCAAACGTATATGAAATTTTTTTATATACTGGATTGTACAAATCAATACAAATAAATATTCAAATACGAATAATTAAGTTTAAATTTTCAAAACAAAATTGTTTTCATTTTAAAAACACACTCTTCACACTCGTTCTAGGATACTACTGATCCCATCTCTAACGAGGCATTCACATTGGATATTACTAATCCAATTTCTGATGAATTCTTTCGTTTGGTTCTAATATGCCTTGTCCTCCGAGCTCTATAAACCAAAGCTCTGATACCAAATGTAGAAACCCGTAACTTCCCCGGTAAGGAAACCACGGATACTTTGAGAACAAGCCACATCGGAACGCAAACAGAAGAACATTTCATTGTTAATTACAACAATTCCATCAGAATACAAGGATATACAGAGTACGAATAAATATTACACAGAAAATATCAAAGATTTAAATTACATTACATAGCAGCGGAAAATAATACAAAACACAACTGAAAGTAATACACAGATACAGAGCTTTCCGAGTATCGTTCCAGCTGTAAACCAGGATGCTGTGAATATAAATCTGCAAAACCAAAACTACTAGCTGCCCGTGTCAAAATAAGGGCACCCAGAGTTTAGGTTAAAACAATAAACTCCAGGTCAGCCATGTGACTGGTGTGAGAACTAAAACAGTTATTAATCTTTATTTTAAAGTTCGGTAAATCAAGGGACCACGCCGTATAACACGGAACGGGTTTCCTCCCAAGAATAGCAGTGCCTAAAACAATAGCGCAATGCTAAATAAAGAACAATGAAGCTATTATAAGACCCAGGTCCCATCACACAATGCAACGCAAGCTGGAGGATAGGGTTTTTACCTTATAATAGCCAAGAATGCTTGGTACGTGAAATTTCATGTTTTATTATTACTATAAGTGTATAGTGTCAAAACAATTTCAAATCATAAGTATCAATCATAGACGGCATAAGTGCCCCATACCACTATATCGCCATACTAGGCTCTACAATAAAAAACCGCAAAGTCAAGTATTGTTTTCTTGTAAAACTTAGCGTATAATGGTCTTTTGTTGTGATATAATCAATGAACTAAAGATAGGCAATTTTTATATGTCGTTTTAGAAAAATAAGGTCCAAAAATTAAACGACACCTGGATGAAACTTTTAACCATCAATCTAATGTACATGATTATAGAGTATAATTAAATATTTGTCATCATCATAGATATATCCGACAGTAAATCTAATAGTAAATAAAAAAACTCAACATACAACCTCAGAATGAAACTAGCAGGTTGACACAATCAATCCCACGTCCACATCTAGGGGACTTGTAACAGCCCCATAACAGCCCGCATTTTACATATCAGTGGATCGAAAAATATTTTTATTTTATTCCTTGAGGGTTGGGTCATTCTTATATTTTGATATGTTGGTTATGGAGATGTAAGACATGTCCATAATTTTTACCCTTTTTATTTGTGACCGTTTTGCCCCTATTAGTGTTGTACATGACATAACTTTTGACTCAGATCGAATCGGGTGCTGAGATTGGTCTCATTAGAAAGGAAATGATGTTTTCCATTCCGTAGAGTGGTTACGTTAAATATTTGGTTCAGCGGTTTGGAAGGAATCGTTGTTGTAACGACTCGCCTTTTTGCTCGATTCTCGCTGGTAATTAAACCAACCTAAATCGTTCACAAAGACGGATTGTTATGGGTACTTACATATTTGAACAAAAATAACAGAACTTTTATTTCATTTCATTGATTACATCAGAGATTACAAGGAATATCAGAGTACCATATATGCTCAGCGGAAGTCCAGTTCTCTCAACGGAAGAATAAAAACATCAAAAACAATACTCTAGCTTTAAATCTGAATTCAACTCAGAAATCCAAACCTACAAACTAAACTTCTAGCTGCCCATGCAAAATTATGGGCACCCAGAGTTTAGGTGTGGAAACAATAAACTATAGGTCAGTCGTGGGAATGGTGTGAGAATTCGAAAACAATTCTCATTTAGGATTCATTTTAAATTTGGGAAATTCACCGGACCACGTCGCTAATGCAGAACGGGTTTTCTCCATGTGAATTCCTGTGCTCAAAAATTCGCAGTGACTTTGGAGAAATGAAGCTATCATAAGTTCGTCCCATATCACACAATGCAAATGCACACCAGATGGGCGAGTTTTATCTTATGATAACCAAAAATGCTTTACAACGTGAAAATCCTCTTATAATATTATCACTAGTGCATAGTGTCGAAAAGTCATTTCGCAAATAAATATAGAATCATAGCCCCAGAACCCCAATTGGTTATATTGCTATATAAGTATACAATCAAAATCGCATGGCTCATATAGGAGATTTGAGTTTCCAATATGATGGTTCCTGACATGAAAGATCAATCGAGGGCGCGAAGCAAAGTATCTCCCGGTTAACATCCAGACAACGGACACCGAATACATAGCGCAAAAGTATATATACCGGATAACATCCAAACATCGGACTCCGTATATACTTTGTTCCCTCGGGTTTCGAAGTAGTACTACCACCGAAGCTTTCGATTTCAACAGATATTATTTATATTATACAACCTAACTGCCAGTTTACCATCAAATTCGGGGTGTGAGGTTCGTCGATGTCAGGATATACACAAAGCTTTGCTTCAATAAGCCGTATTTTGATCATCACTAGCTCGTTCCATAACTTGAGTATGTTACATTGACAATTCACGACATATCACTGATTTCGATCAATGCATACCCTCTAAGTTCATATGACTTAGAGTCGAGGATAATATATTGTCACGAATCCGATATATATTAACGGAACTCAGTGCTACGCGGTAAATTTCAATGTTAGACACGCAATCCATACAAGTCCGTTCTAGATCTGAACGGAACAACAACCCAAAAATATTCAAATGTATTCAGGTCATATGCCACTTATAACCTCGTATCGGGTATACGACCCGATCTGAGACATCAGCAATCAATCTGAACAATTCAAATATATTCGATCTTCACTTATCGATATCCAAGCCTTTAGCTTCTTTATAGCGTCGTATTATTACATGGAATGGTTTTCGGATCCATATCCGATCCCGGACTTTCCAAGTAATAAGCATATTTTAAAAATAATAGCTATGGACCACACGAGTTTCTCAATTCAATTCTCCTTCCAAACATTGTTACTTTACTTCGAACTAAGGTTGGATTTGTTCAATTTTCGAAAACACCGTTATCGTTTTATCCTTTTCCCAAAATTCGATATTCATTTTCCAAATCTTATATTCCAGAAACAAACTTCATTTATTCGTTGACATATCGAAACTACCAAATCTTAATTTGGCTATAAATTTTCGTTTATGACGATTCAAATAATTAATATTTTCAAATATAAGTTTATATAGAATTTAATCGACTTATATTTGATATTGATTCACAACTTAGGCAAACACTATCAGAATCTGGATATAGATATGTTTTAATATTTAAAAAGTGATTTGAGTTTTAATTGTGAATTTCGAAAGATTTTGGATCTATTTGGTTAAATAACCATTTCGTAATGCTTTCTGTAACGCTTTTAACGTTATTATACCATTTCTTTGAAACGATTTGAATTTAAAGATTTCAAACATGAATCGTTATGGAAAAGGATTTGTTTTAAAAGAATTTAAATATACGATATGGAATTGAAATAAGTTTTGAATTGAAAAGGAACGAGTTTTGGATAGAATTTGTCGTCTGGTATTCGATATGGATTTACAGGAGCAGACGAATACGATCAGAAACACAAATGCATCTTCACGATCCACTCCTCTTCGCGGGCTGAATGTATTTAAAATCCGTAACGCTCGCATCTGACCCAACTGAAAAAAAAGTAAACTTTAATTTTTAAAATTGATGTTTACATTTTGTTTTTCTTCCGCTATATAAAAATGACTTGTAGAACTCTGATATTTATAGAAAATTTATTTCCGCTACAAACTGTTGTTTTCGGTTATGTGATTCTGTGTGTTTTCTATATAAACCCATTAAGCTAAAATAACGGGCTATCATTTTGTACGTTTTGAGTTAGTTTAACTGCCGATTTGGGGCGGTCAAAAATGGTAGGTTGTTACAAAATTTGGGGAAGAATCAAAAACCGCGGGTTAGAGGAACCCTAGAAGTAAGGTTCGATTTCGGATTTCAGAAGAGGGAACGCTTTAAAGACTTGTTAAAGAAAGGAGGGAAATAGGTTGCAATTTGGAAGGAACGACACTTGATTTTATGGAGGAGGAACAATGCAGTGGCCATTAATCGGATTTGGGGAAGATTCGATTTTTGTAGGGTTGGATTTATCTTGGCCGGCTGTTAAGAGAAAGGGGAAGGGAGGAACCAATCTAGCTGTTGCCGCCACCGTCACCAATCGGAATTCGCAGACCTCGTTGTTCGCACCATGAGGCCTCTATATGAGCACCAGCAGCCGCCGTCCATCATTGGTTTGTGCCGCCGTTAGAAATCACCACCGTGGCCTGAATCGCGACTCAAAGTAAGTACACTTACGATTAAACTTTTTCCAAGTTGCCACTTCGCTTTTCACATAAACATAATTGTTTGCATTGTCATTGCTATTGTTTTCGATTTACTAGTGGGTTAAATTTTCTGTTTTAACGGATGCTTGGCTACTGCTCTGTTCATTGTGATAAGGATATTAAAACTTGCATGCCTTCTTTTTTGTGTGCCCTTCTACCTATGTATGCTACCGACTTGTTAATCATTATACTGAACCTGGGCTGCACCGAATATAGTGGACATCCTAATATGAATTGAGTAAATCTTGTTACTTGGGAATTCATGTGCTTAGAGTTCACTATTTTAGTTAGAATTTGTTTACGCTAGGATTCACAATTAGGTATTATTCACATGTGTTGCATTTGGAGTTTGAACCTTTGTTTGATTATTTAATATGTAAGTACCCATAGCAATCCGTCTTTATGAACGGTTTGAGTCGGTTTAATTACCGACGAGAATCGGGCAAAAAGGCGGGTCTTACAGTTGTTTTTATTTTTCACAGTTCGCTGTTCAGGTTTTTAAAGCCATAATGGGCTGATTTGGAGAGGCCCATTGGTGGGTTGGTGGAAGGCTATAAATAGGGGTAGGAGGCATAGAGAATAGTTTACTTTTTCCATTCTCTCATTTAGGGGAGCTTGTGATCTTCCTTATTCGACCTCCTACACCTTTCCTCCATTAGAGAATCGAAGATCTACATCGTTTGAAGCTAGATCTACATCAATCGAAGAGAGAGTTCATTGAGTCGAAGAGTTTAGAGCAAATTCTTCGCTGTCTGGAATTGATTTGCATCGTTTTTTTGTTGTTGTTGTTTTGGAGAATTGGTAAGTGATATGCATCTCTCACGCGGATTCAATCAAGTATATGTGTGACACCCACGTCTGTTAATGTCACTCATTAAGAGAATGCATTAAGTTTCGTGAAGCGTTATAGGTAAACAGAAACAGAAACATTACAAGACAGATATAAAATAAAAGCGGAATAAAAACAAACTTTATTAATCATAAAGCATCGTGGTTCAAAACATCATATGTCTGAAAATACATAAACCCAGTACATCATCAAAACATTTGTCTTGCACTTAAAATATCAGAGTACAAAATAAAAGAAGTGTGATCCCCAAATATAAACATAGTCATAGTAGCAAAGAAAGGAGCTTGAGCAATACATCTTAGAGACTCCAGCAAAATGATAGCAGAATCTTGGTCAAGCTTGAGTATTCCCACCCTGAGAACCTAGAGGTAGGAGAACGGAAGAAAGAAGAGGAAACAAAAAGGGTCAAACATAAAGTCTGGCGAGTCCACTTACTTTTAGAAAGTAAATAAGTAAAAGTATCATGACAGGCATATAAAGTGGATGCGAAAGATAACATCACAAAAGGCAGGTATGACATGGTAAACATGAAAGAGTGTATACGCTTCTCTGATGATTACTCTGAAATGATACTAGTATAACTAGAATTAGATGATCCCAACAACTATAAGATGGTAGACTTAGGCATACTTCTGGTGAGAGGTTTTAACCCCATACAATCAACAGGTAGCCCAACCTAACAGGCTCCTAAAAATTTTACCAGGGTCTAGATGTACCCTAACTACTACCCTAATCGATTGGCTCCCTACTTCGTAGATACCCTATGCCATCCCCACAGTAGGATGAATCACTTCCTAAAGTGGCTACCCTTCGTTGATGTGCATAACCATATCTATAGGGTCACGGTCGTCTTATCCCCTCTGCCCGGACCATGCATGCACATGATCCCGGTCGGTTTGCGCCGCCCACACCGTCCTCCACATTTTGATCTCTTACAATCAGCCCAGTAAGCGTGTCCCGACTCCGATACTCGTTTGATACCGTTATATGGGTTACTGACTGAAATGGATCCCCCACACAAGATGATGCAAGCTCTCCCCTTTGTCTTGCATCCCCACTAGGATTTCCACAGGTTATGCTTACCTAACGGTGTCTTTAATTACGTAAACCCAATCGGTTAAGTTTGTCGGCCTATATATAAATATTACCCACCCAACCCAGATATACTTAACACTTCCACTGTTTCAACTAAGTTTACTTAACCCCTATTCAAATTCATGTTCATGAAATCCCCATGGATTCAACTAGGTTAAGTATTCAACTTTATTTCCATATTCATTTATGGTTATAATGTACTAGACCTCCTACATTAAACCTACAACTTGCGGATGTTGGTTATGCTGGGCGGCTCCGGGCAGACTTCTTCCACAAGTTGGGTTTAACCTCGTGTCATAGCACGTCTCGTATTTGTGCACCTAGACCCCTCACATTAGATTCACCACTTGCGGTCACTGGATATGCCGGGCGGTTCCGGATAGACTTCCACCACAAGTGTAATCTAACCTCGTGTTTAGGCACAGTTACAGTTTCTAATTACTATAATCCTAGGCATTTCAATTGTTAACCAATTATTCCTATGTTGTTATAGGTTTTTGTGCCCCTTTTCCCCCAGTTATGTTCGTAATGAATTATATGCCCTAAATTCATATTCATAAACATTATTCAAGTTATGCCAAATTCCACATTTACAAGTTATGCCCAATTTCAGTGTTTTTCCCCTCGTTCCCAATCTAATGCATTCGCATATTTTAGCGGCATTCCTAGGCTCGAAAGTAGCCTGTCTATATAAAATAAAAGGGAAAGGGTGAAAGTAAGATGATAGAAATGATTATACTAACAAGATTGACATAAACACATAGTGGCATATTGATAAGATGGGAATATAAAAACAGATCTGATGAACATAAGATAATAAAACTTATTCTAGCATAATAGGGATGTCATAACAGGCATGATAAGATCTAAACAATAATTTAGATACCTAACTACTAACAAATCCAATTTAACCACAAACATGATAGGTATAAGGTGATTTAAATAGTGAATTAGATTTATAATCAAAGGTAGATCTGACATGATAAAGGTTAAGATCCAAGTCATAGTCATGTCAGAATACCATAGATACACAAGTTATAACAGATTTGATATGATTCAAGCAGTCACGGGCATAGATCCAAATTGTAGTCGTATCATGTTTTACTTTTTAATTATTTATATCTAAAAGTATCTTAAACTCACAATGTTTGGATCTATAAAAATAGAAGGAGAATAGTAGATGTTGAATCACAGATCTACACTTGAATAACTCTAAACTTGATTAACTCATTTGCAGAAGAAGAAAAGGTTTGAATCAATCTGGGCAACGACAGCATCTACTCTTCCATTATTTTCAGTGTAAAGCAACTAGATAAATAAGGTCGTATTTATAACCAAAATCCGTTGAAACCCTAATCTGCCTAGTCTGCTGCAGGGGGTCGTGCCACCCCTTAGGGGGTCGACCCATGGGTTGACACCCCCCTTGAAGGGTCGACCCAGGGGTCGACACCCCAGGGCGGGATATTTACCGCTCACCAAATTTTGAATTTTAAACTTATTTCTAGATAGGTTTGGACTATCATGTATATGTATATAATTATCTTGCACGTATACAAACTTCAAACCTTAATAACTTCTTCATACGGTGTCCGTTTTATGCAAACTAGATGTTTATTTTGTCCAGAATTCCGAGAAGAATGCAATGGCGCAGTCCATTTCACTTAATTCTGAATATTAAATTAAATATTCTTAAATTTATCATATTTAATGTTGTTAAAATACGGGGTGTTACATTCTCTTCTACTCAAAGGATTTCGTCCCCGAAATCTCCAAGTTAAGAAGAATGTATATCATATACCATCCACATCCATCTACTCAACCACCAATCACTGGCATCCATTGTCCTTAAAGATCTCTAATGCTTATATGAACATATGCAAAGGTGTGTGTATATGTCCTAATACTAATGCAAAAAATCAGGCGATCTATTGATTTAGTCGACCTCCTTGCAAATAATCCTAATATAACATGTAAGTTCTATATGTGTGCACAATCATCCGTCCAAATGAAACATCCATATGAAGATACATCCATTTCCATCCATTAAAAGAAGGAAAATGCACACGCATCCATATGCAGTATGAAAGTGATTGAGTCGATCTAGTGCCTTATATGTGTGTATATGCATCCACGAGCAACCACTAGCAAACACTTGCATCCACTTGCATCCATCAAACATAACATGTCTCAAACACATGTTTACATCCATGGGATTCCTACCTAAAGGTCGAAGATTCGATCGATAGGATATACTTAAATGATAGAAATAAGCAAGAATAAAAGCTTTGGAAAGGAGTTAAGAACATACCCTCAAAGAGAAAAGGGTATGAAGCACGAATCTTGTCTTCGGTCTCCCAAATTGCATCTTCTTGGTTGTCTCCCCACTGAACCTTCATCAGCTTGACCTCTCTATTGCGTGGCTTCTTAACTTCTGATCCAAGAATACGGTTAGGAATTTATCTAACTGTTGCCTCCCGTTCCACATCTACTTCTTCCAATATACTCGGCTCAACTACTTCTGCAGTATCATACAAGCACTTCCGCAAATAAGAAACGTGTAAAACATCATGAATGCCGGATAGTCTCTCTGGTAGCTTTACTCTATAGGCCATTTGGCCATTCTTTTCTATTATGGGAAATGGTCCTACAAATCTTGGTGCCAATTTCCCTATAGATCCGAAGCAAACCACATTCCTCAAAGGTGACACCTTAATGAAAACCATATCTCCTACATCAAATTCAATGTCAGTCCTTCTCTTGTTAGCGTACGATTTCTGTCTGTCTTGAGCGGTCTTCATTCGTCTGCGGATAAGATCAATCTTCTCGGACGTTTCCCTAGCCATATCTGGTCCAAGTAATAGCCTTGCTGTAGATTCCCACCAATAAGTCGGTGATCAACAAGGTCGTCTGCATAATGCTTCGAAGGGTGTCATACTAATGCTAGCTTGATAACTGTTGCTGTAGGCGAACTCTACTAAAGGAAGATGCTCTTCTCAAGTCCCTCTGAAGTCTAGGATACACAGCCTCAAAAGATCTTCAAGAACTTTGTTCACCCTTTCCGTTTGTCCATCCGTCTATGGGTGATAATCGATGCTCAAACACAACTGTGTACCTAATGCTTCTTGCAAGCTGCGCCAAAATTCACTGGTGAAGATGGGGTCATGATCACTTACGATGCTGGAAGGTATTCCATGAAGACAGACTATCTCACGGACTTAAACTGCTGCCAACCACGCTGCCATCCTCTTTCTCTTAACTGGAATGAAATGAGCGCTCTTAGTAAGTCTATCCACCACAACCCAAATGTTGGTATTGCCTTTCTTTGATCTAGGCAAACCATCTATGAAATCCATAGAGACGCTCTGCCACTTCCATTGTGGAACCTCCAAAGGATGAAGTAAACCACCGGGCTTCTTTTGCTCATCTTTAACTTGCTGGCAAATCAAACATTGAGAAACAAACTCCGCCACATCTTTCTTCATCCCAGCCCAAAAGAAAACCCTCTTCATATCCCTATACATCTTATCGCCACCTTAATGAATGGTCATCTTAGAATGATGGGCTTCTTCTAGGACTGTCTTTATCAAACTCCGAATTCGAGGAACACAAAGCCTTCCATCTCGTCGCAACCACCCTTTATCGTCTGTGGAGTATCTACTGAGGTGACTAGAAGTCTCTCCTTTATTGATTTTATCCAAGATGTCAAAAATCCGTGGATCCTCCCGCTGCGAAGCTCCTATATGATCCATAAGAGTAGGGCGTACTTCCAGTGATGCAAATAAGTCAGGCAAAAGCTCGGTGGAGAGCTAAACTCAAAAGTTGATATGAACTCCAAGCTTTTCCTTTCCACAAACAGAGCACTCAAGGTCATTCTCTGTGTAACACCCCACCTCCATTAAGGTCACTCACAAAGGGAATGCCTTAACTTCAGTGGAGCATTTTTGGTAAACAGACACAGAATATCACAAGACAGATATAAAAATTTCTTAGCGGAAAATAAACAACTTTATTAAATCACCAAAATATTTTGTTACATAATACCATGAGTCATAAAACCATTACAACAAAACACTTCTGTCTTATATTATCAGAGCACATAGGTATTTAAAAGAAAACATCATTCCCCCATATTAAAGAGCAAGCCATATAAGAGACAGAGACTCGAGCCATACTTCAGAAGTAGCTCCTAGAAGATGATATCCAAATCCTGACTAAACCTGGGTGTTTCCTCCCTGAGAACCTGGGGGGGTAACGGAAGAAAAGAGGCGAAACAAACTAGGTCAGACATACGTCTGGTGAGTCCAGTAACTTTTAGCCAGTAAATAAATAAAGGTAAACATGATAGGCATACAAAGTGGATAAGAGGATTCACGGTACAGATGACGGGTATGATAGGACAAATAAGGTAAGATGTATGCTTCACTACAAACTATTCTGCACTATTGCTAGTCAAATCAAGATGGGATGATCCCTTCCGCTAATGATTCGATGGTGGTAGTTTCGTGCATTCCTAGCTGCTGTCATAGGTGTCGCCTGCTCCTTTCTCAACTAGTCGTACCCACTACCCTCCTACTACAAATTGGTAGACTTAGGGCATATGTCCGGATATACCCTAACCACTACCCTAATCGATCGGCTCCCTACTCTGTAGATACTCTGTGCTGGTCCCACAACTAGGGGGTATCACTTCCCTAAAGTGGCAACCCAAGGTGTGCACAGTTATACCTACTGGTGTCACGGTCGTCTTGTCCCCCTCTGCCCGGCCCATGCACGCACATGTACCCGGTCGGTTTGCGCCGCCCACACCATCCGTCTCATTTTGGATCTCTTACAATCAATCAGTAAGCGTGCCTCTTCCCCGCCTAGTACGGAGATCTTTACTTTGATACCCCTCCGGGTTACTGACTGAAATGGGTCCCACACAACATGATACAAGCTCTCCCCTATGTCTTGTATCCCCACTAGGTTTTCTACTGACTATGTATACCCTAAGGTGTCTTTAATTACATATCCCTCAATCAGTTATGCGTGCCTATAGGTGTCTTTAATACATAACCCCTATTTACCTATCGGTTATGCGTACCTATAGGTGTCTTTAATACATAACTCTATCTATTCCCATTAGTTATGCGTACCCCTGAGGGTGTCTTTAATACATTACTTTACATATTCCCATTAGTTATGCGTACCCCTAAGGGTGTCTTTAATACATAACTTTACTATTCTGCCCCGGTTATGTATACCATTAGGTGTCTTTAATTACATAACCCCTTTTTAATGGTTAAGTTTGTGGGCCTATAAATATTAATATTACCCACCTACCCTTCAGTTGTACTTAACCCTCCCACTGATTTAATCCTATTTATTTAATGGTTAAGTTTGTGGGCCTATATATACTAATATTACCCACCTACCCATCAGTTGTACTTAACCCTCCCACTGATTTAATCCTATTTATTTAACGGTTAAGTTTGTGGGCCTATATATATTAATATTACCCACTTACCCTTTAGTTGTACTTAACCCACCCATAATCCAATTCGTTTTGCTTAACCCTAACTTATGTCAACCATCATACAGTCCATATGTATTAAGTTACGTTAAGTAGTCTTTAATCGGTATTAATTAATTATTGAGACACCTAATCGTATTTCACATGCCACCCAAGGCACCCACTTAATTCCACATGCCACCCAAGGCACCCACTTAACCCCTCATGTCCCACTACATGTTTATCTGGTTAAGTGTTTCTTAATTCATTAAGACCGTAACCTTATAAAGACCTCCCACATTAGACTGGCATTTGTGGCAGCTGGATTTGCCGGGCGGGTCTGGGCAGTCTTACACCACAAACGAGTCTAACCTCGTGTCTTTACAATTGTTACGTATTTAATTCATGCCTAAGACCTCCCACATTAGACTGGCATTTGTGGCAGCTGGATTTGCCGGGCGGGTCCGGGAAGTCTTATACCACAAAAGAGCCTAACCTCCTGTCTTAGACGATTAATTACTCCTAATTAATCATCCCCCAATTTGAATTACTTTCCCTATTCAAATTATCAATTAATTCCAAATTTCACTATGGCCATAATTGACTTAATTATGTCCATCTATTTATGGTATGTAAAATTATACCAATTATCACCACCAATTTATTTTATGCCATTTAAGGCATTTATGCCAAATCTCGATATTCAATCTTTAGTCTTTAATTGCTTAAACATTCCTCTTTTGATTAATTAAGTTAATTAATTAATCCTTTCCTTTTTCATAGGTGTCAATACCTATCTTATTAACAACTTGGATTTCTTATCCATAAATGGTCATATTCAAATTATACCATTTTTACTCAATTTTACCCATGTCATAATAGGTAATTATTTATATGTTTCCTACTTGAATCACGTGTCCAATTTACATAGTCACTATGTAAATTATTCCTATTACAAATTCCCCTTTTCCCCGTTTCTTAACTAGCGTAACCGTTTGCGTTTTTGGCGTCATCGAGGCTACAAAGTAGTCTCGCCATAACAATAAAATAAAGGGAATGTCAAGGTGATCGTTTTCAGTACAATTTTTGGCATAAGCATGAAAACTAGGGAAAATGACATGATAACTTCGCATATAATTATGATTCACCACATAATTAACAACTTGCATAGATTCATAACAACTTGCATAGGTTCATGAATTAACAACATAATTAACAACAAACATAGGCTCATGATTCTCAACATAATCAATAACTTATATAGGTTCATGATTCACAATATAACAACTTGCATGATTCATAACATAACTTCTTGCATAGGTGACTTACATAGATTCATGATCCACAACATAACAACTAGCATAGGTTCATGAATTAACAACTTATCAACTTGCATAGGTAACTTCATAGGTTCATGATTCGTAACATAACAACTAGCATAGATTCATGAATTAACAATGCAACAACTTGCATAGGTTCATAATAACTTGCATAACTTCATAATTCACAACAATAATAAACTTGCATCATGTAATAACCCGGAAATCCGAGCCAGTTTAAATTTTTTATTTTGGCAATTTTAGTGTATTTAGAATATTTAAAATGAATTATTTTAAATAATATCGACGAAAAATTTCTTTTGAATAAAATTCGAACGTATATATTTATATAGATCGTCGTTAGAATATAAATAGTTATTTATATTTATAAAAGGAATTGAAAATGGCGCGGTAGTTAGATAATTCGATTTCAAAGTTCAAATGAATGTACCGGGTGCAAAATAAACCGGATATTAGTGAAACCAAAAATATTAGAATCTATTTGTGAATATCTTTCCAACGAATCCGAAAGATTGAAATTTCATAGCGGGAATCAAAAGATATGTCCAGTTGAAATTTCAGAATAGTCGCTATGGAATTTCGGCCCTTAAAAATGGAAATTTTGCAAACGACCTCGGATTTCGACGAAACTACTTTTGTTGGATCCGTGATGTCAAGTTATTGCTAGATTCCAATTTTCATAATTTTTCGAATCAATATGTGAGCGTGGAAAAGGAAAACACGTTTGACCAGTTTTAGTTGATTTTAATCGACTGGAAAATGGCCATTTTTCAAACGGTCTCAGAATTTGACGAAACTAGTCTTGTTAGGACCGTATCGTCAATACGAAGCTAGAAATAATTTTTCTGGAATTTTTAGAGGCTGTATGTGACCCCGGTAAATTGAAATATACGTTTAAAATAGAATATACTGATTTATATTTTAATTTAGACGAAAACTGATCATAACGGCCGAATCAGCCTACGATACATATCCCATTGTGTTCGGAATGGGGGTAATTAGCTAGGGACGATAGGCGGTGGGTCTCATTTCGAGTTCGAATTTAAAGGTTACCTTTTTTGGGAAAATAATAAAATATATATTATTAAAATTAGTCAACCCCTCTCCTATAACTTCTCTATCCCCCTTCGTTACTCTACAGATCGAAAAAAAAAGAAAAAAAAACTAAGCTAACGTTGTCGTCGCCCAGACCTCCAATCGCCGCCTGCCGAGGTCGCGCCACCACCTCTCGAACCTTCCGCCTCCTCTCCGATGGCACCCCCCCTCGTTCGATCCCCCAACGGCGCCTGGCCCCCCCTCGTAGATCGAGCCCCCCCGAGCCTCAAATCACCCAAATCCGCGACGCAAGCCCCCACAGCCCACGACTTCGGCCACCGACAGCACCCCACGACCACCCAGCCCCAGCGCAACCCCCTAAGCGCCACCCACTGCTCCAATTCCCACCCCCCCTCCTGAGCCGCTGTAAGCTTTTATTTCTTCTATTTTGTTTATTTACAGTTAGTGTATTTTATTTTATTTCAGTTTTAGACAAGTTTGGTTTTTAAATTAACAAAGATTCGATTTTTAAAATAGCAAAGATTAGATCAGTAAAATAGAAAAGATTAGATTTTTGTATATTGAATAGCAAAGTAAAAAATTCGATTTTTATATATTGAATAGCAAAGTAAAAATTTGATTTTTATATACTGAATAGCAAAGTAAAAATTCGATTTTTATATATTGAAAAGAGAAATAAAAATGTGATTTTTATAGCGGTGGTATAAAAATTCGATCTTTATATATATAAAGTAGAAATATAAAAATATAATTTTTATATAGAAAGAAGCGTCGAAAATATATATGAAGAAGAAATAAAAATACGATTTTATTTATTGAAATGAAGCAATAAAAATATAATTTTTATTTGAACAGCGTGAAAAGGACTGCATGGAAATTACAAACAAATTCAGACGGTTCAGCAGTTCAAAGCAAAGCACGGCGGAGTGGAACCCTCTGTGAGAACTTCTCACTTTTAATTTAATTTTCTAGTTAAAATATATACTAGGATGCAGACGGTGTTTAGTAGCACCCGACACCCGTCGTCCACAGACCATGGACGGCTTGTATGCTTGTTTGTTTGATTTTGATGTGTAGTTGATTGTGTGATGTGATGTGAAACGAAATAAAATATTTTATAGTGGAAAATATTATATAGTTAAAAATAGAATTTTAAACGTGTATATGAAATGAAATAAATTAATATAAACAAATCGAACGATTTGTTTATATACACACATTTGACTGATATTAATTGGGACGATAAATTTTACACATCGCCCAACTGCACAAATAAAATCTGTGTTTAATTGTTTGAAACCCCACACGGCTATTGGGATGATATATGACATACACTAATCCCAATAATTAGTTGTATGTCGATCGATTGATTGACAGACTGTTATAAGCATTAAATATTTTTATTTGATGCTTATACAGTGTAGAATGCACTTTGGATGATGGTTGATTATTCGTCATTGTTGATATATACATGCGTTGTATGGAAATCCATAGAAATAAAATCTATGGTAATTGATTCGGCCTCATTCCAGTTTTGAAATAGAAATATTTGAAATAGAATATTTGAAATAGAAATATTTGAAATAGAATAATTTGAAAATAGAAATATATGAAGCTGTGTTGATTAGGTTGACGCCATTTTGACGTGAACGATATTTATATCGATTTTATTCAAATTGAAATGAATATTAAAGTGAATTGAAATTGAATAGAAATGAATTCGAATTGAAATTGAATAGAAATGAATTCGAATTGAAATTGAATTAATTTGAAATTCAAATTGAATTGGAAACGAATTGAAATTGAATTAAAAATCGATTTGAATTGAAATCAATTTGAAATCGTTTTTAAAATGAATTTAAAACGATTTATAAAATACGTTTTAAAAAGGAAATCGACGAAGTATATATTATATATATTATATATATAATATAATGGCCTGAATAGAACGCGTCGCGCCGCGGCAGTTCGCGAATTTCGACCATTGACTTCGAACGGATATTACGGGAGATCCGACCGTCGGATTCTCCTAAAACCGGAACTGTTGGGTTTGTATCGAAAAGTGCTTTCTAAAAAATATTAGAAATTTGAAATCTAACGGTTGGATTTGGAATTATGTCCAAATCAAATTTGGAAAAGGTCGTTGTAAGTGCAGTTCGATGGCCGTTGATGGAAATCGACTGTACGGGCCTTGATAAAATTATTAAAAATAGTAATAATTTGTGTAAAATCATAAGAAGTGATTTGGGAAGAATTGGGATGAAAAACTCCATATTTGAAAAGATAAAAATAGATTTTTATCGAAATGAACTAGTTTTGAACTAGAATTATAATTCATTTATTTTATTTTTTTGAAATAAATAAAATGAATTTGAAATGGTTTTGAAATATAACCAGAATTCCCAATATATAAAGTGGAAATGGATTTGAATCGAAATTCTCTTCGGAATATTTTGATGTTGGATTTCGTGATGATACAGATATTGTTTTGGAATTTGAAAGATATGTTAATATCGTTATTTCCAATACGATATTTGTTGGTCCTAGAATTTGATATTGAATATAAGCCGGTATACTTTCTATTCAGAGCCTTGTATTTAATATCAAATGTGTTTTGGGTTTGTCGTGAATGGTGTCTTCATTAACACTGTTCTTAAGCCCAGTGGAGAAAAAGATTAAATCTTTTTATTTAGATTTAATGAAGTGTACCAATTAAATAACATTTAATTGGAATTGAATTGGTATTGATTTTTGGGTTTATCGTGAACAGTGTTTTAAATAACACTTGTTCTTTAACCCGATAATTAATTGAATGGGATTTTGGGTTTATCGTGAACCGTGTTTTAAATGACACTGATTCCTTAACCCAGTTAAAGATTAAAACTAAGTGGAGTTTTAATGAATCTTTAATTAGATTGAAAAGATCGAGAATGGAGTATCACCAGTTTTACTCCAGGCGATAGTTAAATCTTTAATTAGATTCGAACGTGAAATGGTAATTGAATTTACCGATAACACCGTGGTGTTAGATATGAAGTATGACCAGTTTTACTTCATGGGATGAATAGGTTGGGATTGGGAAATAAAATAAATGATTACTTCGGTGTGGTTCGCTAATCCCGACTAGTTTGAATTGATATTCAAGGAAGATTAAAGAATAAATTTAAAGAATTTATCTTTGATAAAATTAATGGGAACATTTCCCAAAGTATAAGAATATTTGAATAAAAGAATATTTTGAATTGGAATGAGGCGTATGTTGTGTTTGTGTAACACTTGTTTATTATATACGCGAGTTATTCAGAAAGACCGGGTTTATCCCATTCTGAATAACTGATTCGACGTGGTGTGGTAGATGAAGACGGTGGTTGAAGACCGGAGGTCTTCACGTTGTTTGGATAATTACTGATGATCTTGATTGGGCCGTACACCCAAGAGGAGGGAATCAGTTGGTGGTCGTCTAGACATACTTGGAGATCGATGGATATGCGGGGTACTAGGTGCCTCCGGTTTCGTTTAGACCCAGAACGGACTTGTAAATGGACTCTGTGTCTGACATTAGAGATCATTCTGTGTGATTGATGGAAATCGGTTGCATGGAGTGGTTTGCCTGTGTGGCATGCTAAGATGCAAACGATCAAGGCTTTTGTTGAAAAGCAAAATCTTGTGGTTGATGATCAAAGCACGGCCTCTGTGGCGTAGCTTTGTGTAGCGTAGATTCGCGAGCCTCACTGTAACAACCCGAAAAATCAGGGCCAATTTAAAATTTTATTTTAAGGAAACTTTGTTACAAAATGCGTCAGAATTTAACAAAAAAAAGAATTTACATTTTTATTACCATTTAAAAAAAAAATGAAATATGTTTTAGAATAAATGTTAGTCTTTATTTAAATGTAATAACATAAAAATGATTTGCATTAAAAATTTATTCTTTTTAATGTAAATGAACATATTTTGATTAGTGCTAAAAGTCTAACTTTTTAATGTCATGTAAGAACATGAATTTGGTTAACATTAAAAATTAATCTTTTAATGTCATGTAGAAACATGAAATGTTTCACATTAAAAATTTATTCTTTTTAATGTTATGTAGGAACTTTAATGACATTTATTAATGCATTGATTGAAAATAATGTGTAGGTTATAAATGAAATAAATTTTGACAACACAAACACACACACACACACACACACACACACACACACACACACACATATATATATATATACATATCTTTGGCTGTCCTCTTAAATATTTCCCCTGTCAATTCAATGTAGATTACATGTTAAATACCTTCATTAATTAGTCCAACTAAATATGTCCCCTTAATTACGTTACTTAATATTATATGTTTTCAAATTTAAAGAAAATCACATAACTTTCTTATAGCCATCATTGAAACAATAAATTACGCATTCATTTCTTTTCTTTATCTATAAATTTATTACTCTTCATTCTATTTTCACACATGTACTCTTATTTCTTAAATTTACATCCCCTTATTTCTTTTTTTTTCTCTTTTCCTGTTATTATTATTTCTCTTCAAAAAAAAAAAAAACAAATCAACTGCATGTATGCATATTTCTTTTTATTTGTTTTTACATGAGCATTGAATAGGTTCCTTAAATTCTGAAACGTTAATATTACATGTTTTGAAAATTTAAAAGTTAAACGTTCTAACAATTGGCATTATACCATAAATCATACATTAATTGCATTCCCGTTTCTCTCTCCTTATGTTTTTCTTTTTGAATTTTTGAATAAGAAAAAAAAACATTGATTAGATTAACACCTGCCTAGTCAGCTAATTCATTTCATTTGTAACCTACTACATATGTAGGAAAACAAGTGAGGTATAAAATCAAATATATAACAAAATAAAAATATATAAATATATATATATTGGCGCCACTATATAATATCCTAAACTTCTCTAAACCTATTCCTAATTACAAAACATAAGCCGCCGCCGTCTTCTTCTTTTCATGGCCAGAAAGCTCCTTCCTTCTTCCTCCAATAAATCCTTATCTTCTAAATAAAATCTCTCCACTATTTTGAGAATTTTGTAGCTCTCTCTCCACTCTTCCCTCTCTGTTGTGGCACCGTCCGATCGTAGTGGAGTTGAACGTATGGATCGAAAATCTCTGACCTAGGATTGAACAAATAGAAAAAGTTGCAGCCTTGGTTATCAGTAGGAAGAAGAAGGTGAATTTTAATTTAATTATTTTATAAATTCAAATCATTATTAACACAAAATAATTAGTAACGGGTTCATATGTTATCGGAATCGCGTGAATCAGGAGTTGTTTGGATCGTGGCGGAGTCTTCTTCGTTTTAGGAGCAACCAGAGGATTTAGATCGACCAGAAATTTTTGGGAAAAATTTGAATCACGGTGAGATTCTATTTTATAATTTATTAAATTTAAATTATTTTTCTTGTGGTTTTGATGTTTGTATGTACATGATTGTGGATTGATGATGTATGATGTCTGTTTGAGAATTGGTGATAGTTGTTTGGGTTATTATGGACAAATTGTTGTTGCATACACTGTTGATGAAATTTGTTGAATCAATAGAAACGATGTACATGATGTAAATGATAAATTCATTTTTATTTATTTATTTAAAATGTATGGAAATTTATATTTAAATAAAAGTTACAATTTTCATTGTTGTTCAGAAAAAAAAATGAAACTTTGTTTATGTTTACAAAGATTATAACTTTGAATGGGATTAAGAAGATTACAACTTTGTTTTTGTTCTAAAAAAAAAATTACAACTTTGTTTGCGTTTTTTTTATATAAAATTGAAACTTTATTTTGTTTTTGAAAAGAACAAACTTTATTTTGTTTATGAAAAAGAACAAAACTTTGTTTTGTTTATTGAATAAAAGTTCAAACCTTATTTTGTTTTGTTTAAAAAGAACAAAACTTTGTTTTGTTGGTAAAGATTTAAAACCTTGTTTTTGCTTATAAAAGACTGAAATTTTGTTTTGTTTATAAAGATTAAAACTTTGTTTTGGTTATAAAGATTTCATCTTTATTTTGAGACGATTATAATAAATAAAGTTTTGATCTTTATTTTAGAATAATTAAAATTTTGACTTTTGTTTTGAAATAAAAGATTTTATTTTTATTTTAAGTTAGATAAAGGAATATATTTTACGGTGAATTTGTGTCATTAAATCAAATGAAATAAAAAGGGCAATACCCAATATGTGAACATTGTTAAATTGTGCAAATTGTCTATGTTCCATTTATGCACCTGTATACACTGCCATTTACAAGCGACCCTGGCTTGTTTATGTGAGTAAACGATCAATTTTTACACATCGTCCAGAAGCACAGTTTATTTTAAATATGTGAATTGTGTTGGCTGAAACCCCACACGGGTCAAGGGTTGACTTTTGAATACACGTCACCCTTGGAATAATTAGAAATGCACTTTGGATGGATGTTCTGAAATTGTTATGTAATTAATGTTTGATTTTACGTATAATTAAATTATATGGAAATGGTGGGTCTCATTCCAATTTTGAGTAAAGTAATAAATATGCAAATTAATGAAATAAATTGGAAGTTGAAGTATTTAGATGATTTAATTTTCCATTTAAAAAGGAAATAATAAAGAAGCTTTTGAATTAACAATATTTCCTTCGAATGAAGGAAATAAATGCCCATTTATTATTCAATTAATGATATTAATTGACGCTTGAATTAAGTAGATAAAAACCTTTAACATTTGGAAGGTTATAAACAAATTATTGGAATTAGTAAATCACATTCCAATTATATTAAGAAGATTTTAAATTGAAAAGATTCCTTTTTATGTTAACATTAAAAATGGAAGACGGATTTCAAAATTTGAAATGTTTTTAAATTGATTTCATTTTAATATTGAAATGGTAGGTTTTAATATCACAAATTAAAACCGTTTTTTTTAATAATTATTATTATAATATCATAATAATATGGAAAGTTAATATGTATTGAAATGGAATAATAAAGCTTTATATGAAAGAATATTTCAAGTAAGGAATGATATTAAGTAGTAGGATATTTTAAAATATAAAATATTTTAAAATAATATTCTTGGATAATATTTATAAATAAAAATTTTAATTATATTTGGACACGAGGTTAGGTCACGTTTATGGTGGAAGTCTGGCCGGAACCAACCGGCATATCCAGCAGCCATAAATGTTGGGCCTAATGTGAGAGGTCCAAGTACACGAATACAAATTGGGTTTTGACTCGAGGTTAAGCCCAACTGTGGAATAAGTCTGCCCGGACCCAACCGGCATATCCAGCATCCACAAGTTGTAGGCCTAATGTGAGAAGTCTGGCCCATTATAAAACATAAATGGATAATATAACAAATTGGATTATTTAATCCATTGTGAATAGAAAACATCATTTTTCTATGTAAAGAAAATAAACAGAAAACATCATCTTTCTATATAAATAGGAAAAATAAAAGAAAAAAAAACATTTATTTACACTTAGGTAAATAAATAGGAAAAATAAAAGAAAAACATTTATTCACACTTAGGTAAATAAATAAGAACAAGGATGCTTAACCCGAGGTTGGATTGAGTTGTGATGTAAACCTGCCCGGACCCGCCCGGCTGTCCAGTAATCACAACAATACCTATCCAATGTGGGAGGTTAAAGCATATTCTAATTGTCTAAATTTACATTTAATATTACTTCAAAATATTTAGTATAAATAAAATAAAACATAGAGCAAGTAAAACATATATTTACATTAGATAAATGAGAGATTAAATAAAATTACATTTTTATTAAGTAATTGAAGTATACGTTTTACATTGTAAATATAAATTACATTTTTATGTAATTAGGATTATAAACAATAAAATTACATCTTTATGTAATTAAGGTTATAAAGAAAAAACTACATTTTTATGTATATAGGATTTATTTACATTTTCTTATGTAAATAAAATAATAACAGAAAATGTTAGAAAAGAATTAACATAAGATATTCTTTTTATGTTAAAAAGAAATATTAGAAAAAGGAATAAAGAACTACATTTTTCAATGTAATTAGAAAAGGATTTAAGAATTACACTTTTCAATGTAAAGAAAAGAAATAAAGAAATTTACATTTGTTCAATGTAAATAAAGGATTTAATAATAGTACACTTTCAATGTAAGAATATATATATATATATGTTTTACATTGTAAATAAAATTACATTTCTATGTGATTAAGATTATAAGAACAAGTATGTGAATAAGGATTATTTACATTTTCTTATGTAAATAAAAAGGATTAAAAGAATAATTATGTGAGTAATATTTATTTACATTTTCTTATGTAAATAAATAAGATAAAAGGTAAAGGTACATTTATTTATAATTAGTGTAAATAAATATAGTAAAAGTAAAGGTACATTTATTTACAAATAGTGTAAATAAATAAGAATAAGAAATTAAAAACATTTATTTACAAATAGTGTAAATAAATAAGAAAAAGTAATTAAGTACATTTATTTACAAATAGTGTAAATAAATAAGAAAAGGAATTAGAAACATTTATTTATAAATAATGTAAATAAATAAGATAAAAGAAGTAGAGAAATATTTATTTACATTTAGGTAAATAAATAAGGAAAAGAATAGAAAAACATTTATTTACATTTAGGTAAATAAATAGAAAATAAATTAAAAGGATATATAAAGCATAATTTATTTACAATTAGAGTAAATAACATAAGAAAGGTAGTAAAATAAAACAAGAAATATTTTATCGTCATTTTAGATGCGATAAAAAGAATAGACTTTTATAATTGAAATAGTAAAACGATTTATATTTATATATATATAAAAATTAAATTTAAACGAAACACGCGCGGCAGTTCACGTATCGACAATCGTAACTTTAAACGGTTATACCGAAAGATCCGACCGTCGGATTTTCCCAAAACAGGAACCGTTAGGACCGCTTTGGGAAAATCTTTCCAATGATATAAATTTCATCAAAATCCAACGGTTAGTTTTCGAGATAAGTGTAAATCAAATTTGGTTGAAAACAGCGTCAGGGTCGCCCATTGACCCGAAGTGTCGTTATATTAATTTAAGCTATCTTATTTTAAATAAAATAGAAATAGGTCGTCATTAAATACCAATAACGATATGCAATGATTTCAAATTTTATATATATACGAGAATCATTTGAAAAGACCGAGTTCAATCTCATTTCAAATGATTATACGACGATATAAGTCGAAGAGTTGAAGACGGTGATTGAAGACCGACGATCTTCACATCGAATGGATGTGTTGTTACTGAGACCCATGAGAGGAGTAGCTACATTGAAAGGGGTTCAGTGGTGGTCGTTCGGACGTAGTGTTGATTTGTACGGATTTGACTTTCGCTCAGACCCAGAGCATAAGTTTATAAATGGAATGTATGTCTGACGTTGTAGTCCTTTATACTACATTCGTTGATCTCTGTTAATATATATCTGTTTGGTGGTTAACGCCCTTCTCTGAGACGTACGAGCTTAGAGGTTATATATTGGTAGAAATCAATGGTGTGGTATGGATTGACAATGTGGCATGCCAAGATGCATGAATCAAGGCTTTTGTTGAAAAGCAGGCCTTGTGGTCGATGATCAAAGCACGGTCTGTTTAGGCGTAGCTTTGTGTATAGCGTGACTTCGCGAGCCTCACACCCCAGTATGAGTCAAAAACGGGATACGGACCGTAGGGAGTGCACACGTTTCTTTCTAGCTAGAGTGTTGTCAGGGACCTACCAGCGCTGACATTTTACTCATTGTGGATGATGGATTTTGATGTACCTCGTGTTTTATAGGCCGTTGGTGGTCATACTATAGGTCCAAAGGGACCGGGAAACGTGTGTTCAGGCATAACTAATCCATACACATATGTGTGGACCGGCCCTACCGCTTCCAAGGGTTCACTGCGGGGGATCCTGAGGCATTTGCTAGAGTGTCTCGAATCGGAGAGGAGCTTGCCCCTAGCCTCGACTCATGATGGAATCCAAATCTCCAATACGACCTTGCGATTTTGATTGTAGAACTAGTATCGGCGACATAGTAGGATGGGGTACTATGCCGTCTAGGATTAATACTTATGATTGAAATGTTTTTATTTAAAACATATACACATTAATATCAAATCCGTTTTATACGTATCAAGCATCTTTTGACCATTATAAGGTAAAACCCTATCCTCTGGTGTGCGTTGCATTGTGTGATGGGACCTGGGTCTTATAATGGTTTCATTTTTCCAAAAAGACATTGCGTTATTTCTCGATTTACTTTATTTTATGCACTGGCAATCCATAGGAGTAAACCCGTTCCGAGAAAGCGGCGTGGTCCTTGGATTTGTCTTATTAGTTATATTAGTTTAGAATTCTCACACCAGTCCCATGACTGACTCGTAGTTTGTTTCACTTTGCAAACTCGGGTGCCCTCTTTTCCTACACGGGCAGTCGAGTAGCTTTTGCAGATATCTATCTCTTTAGCAGGATTCTGGATCGAAGCCTAAAGCTGTGTCCAGAGCTTAGAAGTCTTCCGCTGTTTAATGTATTAAATCTGTTGTAATTTATCTTCCGCTGTAGTTTACTTTATTTGTACTCTGATATTCTGTACTCTGATGTAACATTATTGTAATGTAATAAAAGTCTGCTGTTATTGTTCTAATATTTTGTATTCCCAAAGTTAACGTATGCGAGTTTTGAACGGTCTTGGTCGATTTTGCGATCGATTAGGTCCGGGCAAAATCCGTGTCGTTACAGTTGGTATCAGAGCTCTGGTTAGCTCAAATCTTTGGGGTACAACTCGTTAGAACTGAACAAAAGACTCATCAGAGGTTGGATTAGTAATGTCCAATAAGAATACTCATTAGAGATAGGATCAGCAGTATCCTAGAATGAGAAAACTCATTAGAGATGGGGTTAGTAATACCCTAGAATGAGTTCAGAGTGATAAGCTTATAATTAACGTATTTTGATTATATATATAATCCTATTTCAGAAAATATGATTTTTAAATATATAAAAGTATATATATTTGATAAGTTAGCCAACAAATGAAATTAATAAAAGTAAAATTAAAAATTTAGTTAGTTAATTTAACAACTTTTAGCTAGTTCCTTTTCGAGGACGAAAAGCTTTTACGTGGGGGAGACTGTAACAACCCGGAAAATCAGGGCCAATTTAAAATTTTATTTTAAGGAAACTTTGTTAGAAAATGCATCAGAATTTAACAAAAAAAAGAATTTACATTTTTATTACCATTTAAAAAAAAAATGAAATATGTTTTGAAATAAATGTTAGTCTTTATTTAAATATAAGAACATAAAAATGATTTGCATTAAAAATTTATTCTTTTTAATGTAAATGAACATATTTTGATTAGTGCTAAAAGTCTAACTTTTTAATGTCATGTAAGAACATGAATTTGGTTAACATTAAAAATTAATCTTTTAATGTCATGTAGAAACATGAAATGTTTCACATTAAAAATTTATTCTTTTTAACGTTATGTAGGAACTTTAATGACATTTATTAATGCATTGATTGAGAATAATGTGTAGGTTATAAATGAAATAAATTTTGACAACACATACACACACACACACAGATATATATATATATATATATATATATATATATATATATATATATATACACACACACACATATCTTTGGCTGTGACGGCCCGCCCCGCACCAACCGACATTTACTCCAAAAGTGCGCTGTATACATGTCCAGTTAGCACGGAACGGGTCGCCAGAAGGGAAAAAGGAAGGAGGAAATGAACATACAAAGAACCTGTAGAATGTCTCACAGCGCATAGAACAAAATATAATAGTAACATACTTGACATAAAACAGGAGAGACAGTGCATAAGCTGAAAATCAGAACTAAACATCATAGCAGCGGAAATCCAAAATACAGCTTATTACAACTTTCAAACTGTCTCAAAGAAAAAGTAAGATAAATGAGGTACACTACTAATGCCCAAGTAGCGACCACCAACGACACAGGGAGAATGTGTATATATATATAATACGTGGAAGCCTCCTGCCGCCTCCGAATCAGCTACTCGCACATCACCAGCTAACCTGTCTCTAGTCTGCTCGTGTGAGCACCCAGAGTAATAAGAGGAGACATAAAACTCTGGGTCAGACATAAAGCCTGGTATGAGCGATAAGCATCTAAAGTGAATAATAACAGGTAGACTAAAACATACCTGAACCTGGACCAGCAACCAAAGAGTTAGCACTACATACTGTACAACACTCTAAGGTACCATATCAAACGGTGTAAAGATACGGAGGTGGGGGAGGTGTGCATGTCATAATGATGGCAAACAATCAAACATAGCATCCATCCTCACATCTCTCACTCAGTGCGTAAAGCATACGATGTTCACCACTTCAATCACCCAACATTCCTTGCTACGATCACTTTGCCCCATGAAGTCATAAATGGCTCCACTGCACTGATAACGTAGCCACAAATTCCTCGCTATGTCCACTTGCCCCATGGAGTTATTCACCCCATCTGCGCTGGCTCATAGCCTTACCAATCCTTACTATGTCCACTTGCCCCATGGAGTTATTCACCCCATCTGCGCTGGCTCATAGTCTTACTACGCATCACCTTGCCCCTCAGGTCATAATGACCCTACTACACTGATAACGTAGTCTTGCTACCATCACCTTGCCCCTCAGGTCGTAATGACCCTACTGCACTGATAAGTAGCCCATCATTCCTTTTAGTGGTGAATCGAAGTTATGAGCGTCGACAACTCCTTAGCACACGTCCCGCAGCGAAGTCCAACCATGAAGTGAACTCGTTGGTTCCCAACTGGTTCCGGGATCCTGAGCTCTAACTTCCCCTATTGGACTACCTTTGCATCTCGGATTATTGGTCAATACTGGGTCGGGTCGGGTTCTTCCTCAGGTCATCGGTTCGGGTCGGTGTTCTTTATCCGTTCGGGTCGGGTCCCCCTTCTGATGCGGTTCGGGTCGGTGTTCCTCTGGGTTCGAGTCAGCTGCTTCTTCTTCCTCGGGTCGGGTCGGTGCTTCCTTTCGGGTCGGGTCGGGTCCTTCTTGGTTCGTGCTTTCGATCCGTCTTCATGCTCCCCTTCATAAGCTCCTATCCGATCCGCTTTCTTGCTCCTGCTCCGATTCGCCTTTGTGTTTCCGATCCGATCCGTCCTCTTCGATCCGATCCGTCTTCCTCTATCCGATCCGATCCTAGTTCAGCTAGCGTGGCCTTCCTTTTTGCCACTTTTCCAAGTGTTGGGTTCCGATCCGATCAGATTCTTTGCTCAGTTCCACATATCCGATCCGAGCCCCCTTATCCGATCCGATCCGAACCCTGCACTGTTTTCTGAAACTGTTCCAGCAAGTGTTTACGCCATTCGACGACGTTTTCGACCATTCTAACTATTGAAATCAATCACAAAGCATTTCATACAGTCATAGCAACATGCATAATCAACCACAAACATCATTCACATCAATATCATAGGTTAAAGTGGATCAAACATACCCAAAATCCCATATTTCCCCTTAAGCATGTTTAGGTGAAACTAATGATAGGATTATCAAAACTTAACCAAATTAACCCAAATTCATATCAGAGGTCCAAAACATCATTTAGGAATTTATGAACATTTTTACCCAATTTTATCATGCTTAAATTCGCTAATTAGCACTAATCACCCCTAATTAGCCATAATTAGTGTAAAACTATGCAAATCACTCACCTTAGCCACAAAATAAACTAAGATCTGAAATGATTCTCTGATTTGATGTGAATCTCAATGCCAATAGCAGCTCCTATGCTGATTTGGTGAAGATCTTCCTTGATTAGGGATTGCTAAGCTAAATCCTTGCCAAAAAGGTGATTTGGAGGTGATTTAGAGGTTAGAGGCCATTTTTAGGGATCCTTGGTGGTAAGTGGAGGCTAGAAAACTGAAATGGAATGATTCTCCATCTCATTTCAGCCCTCCCATAACCCTAATCCCGAAATGGGTTATGGGCCTACTCGCTAATCACCCGATTTGGCCCGGTTAAGCAGTTTTTCACCCTCCAAACCTTGTTTCAGCCATATCTCCCAAACGGTAAGTCCGTTTGGCTATTATGACCACTCTACGGAAAGGTAAACCATCAAACGAATCTAATGGAAGTGGTTTCAAATCAAAAATCCTTTCCAATCAAAAGTTATGGCCAAAACAGTACTAACTAGGGGCAAAATAGTCATTTAAAAATCGACAAAAATCATGGACATGGGAAATGACTCTAATAGATGTTTCCCAAAGTTACATGACCATACGACTTCACATGGGAAAGAAATAAATATTCTACTATCCTATGATGTGTAGAATACGGGTCATTACACTCTCCCCCCCTTAAGAAATTTCGCCCCCGAAATTCCCTAATCCAAACACACACAAAGGTCCCGCATGCCTATCAACCATAAAATAACCATCAAACATGCAAAACAAGTAAAATAAGTTTATCCTAGCATGCGGAATAACTAAATCGCAAAGTAAATCTCACCAGGCAAAGAGTTCTGGATATGCCTTCCTAATGCTCTCCTCTGTCTCCCAAGTACAATCATTCTCGTCCTCGCCCCACTGAACCTTGACTAGCTTCACCGACTTCCTTCGAAGTTGCTTCGTATCGTGCCCCACAATACGAATCGGCTTGCGGTTCCCAACCACTTCAGGTTCTACTTCGAAGTCCTCTAACTGATCAGGTGAAATAGTCACATCTGAGTCGTGAACGAACTTCCTTAGTTGGGAAACATGAAATACATTGTGAACTCCCGCCATTTTCTCTGGTAAGCCAACTCTATACGCCAAATTCCCGACTAGTTCAAGAACAGGGAATGGACCAACAAATCTTGGTGCCAACTTGCCTCTCCTGCCAAATCGTATCACGCTTTTCAACGGAGAAATCTTGACAAACACCAAGTCACCAACGGAGAATTTCAAGTCTCTTCTCCTCTTATCAGCATAACTCTTCTGCCTATCCTGGGCAGCTTTCATTCGTTGCTGAATGATCTTAATCTTATCGGAAGTTTCTCTCACCACATCTGGTCCAAGCACAAACTTCTCGCCAGTCTCTATCCAACATGATGGTGAGTTGCACGGTCTTCCGTACAAAGCTTCATATGGGGCCATACCGATACTGGATTGGTAGCTATTATTATATGCCAACTCCACTAGATGCAAATGATCATCCCATGATCCACCAAAATCCAATATACACGCTCTCAAGAGATCTTCCAATATACGATTCACCCTCTCCGTCTGATCGTCGGTCTGAGGGTGATATGCGGTACTGAGATGTAGTCCTGACCCTAGAGCCTCTTGTAAGCTCTTCCAAAACCCACTAGTGAACAATGGGTCTCGGTCACTCACAATGCTTTTGGGTACTCCATGAAATCTCACTACCCACTTCATATACAATTCTGCCAACTTGGCTGCCGTTCTGGTCGATTTGACTGGTATAAATCTTGCACTTTTAATCAATCGATCCACAATTACCCAAATACTATCATATCCCAATCTAGTCCTTGGTAAACCATCGATGAAATCCATCGAAACTTGCTCCCATTTCCATTCGGGAATTTCTAATGGTTGCAACAACCCACTAGGCTTCTTTTGCTCGGCTTTAACTAGCTGGCAATTCATGCATTTAGATATAAACTTCCCAACGTCTCTTTTCATCCCTTCCCAGTAGTAAGTCTGTCTCATGTCTCGATACATCTTATTACCACCGGGATGTATAGTCAGTTTTGAGTGATGACATTCTCTAAGCACTTCATCTCTCAAACCATTTACGTTGGGCACAACTAGTCTTCCATTCTTTCGAAGCCATCCATCTCGATCAAGCCCATACACATTCATCTCCTCATCGATACCCATCTCTAACTTGGAGATGATTTCTAATAGGTTAGGATCGTCCCTCTGGCTAGAACCAATCCGCTCTATCAAAGTGGGTCTGATCGTCAAACTAGCTAGCATGACTGGATCCAATTCTCACTTTGGTCTGAAATCAAACCCCGCGATATACTCCAGTTGCTTCCATTCAAGAAACATTGCCCCTAAGCTGGCATGTCTCCTACTCAAGGCATCGGCTACCGCATTACCCTTCCCAGGTGTATACGCGATATCAAAATCATACGAAGCCAAGAACTCTAACCATCTCTGCTGACGGAGATTCAGATCTTTCTGAGAGAAGAGATACTTCAACGATTTATGATCGGTAAACAACTCAAACCTTTCTCCCAAGAGATAGTGTCTCCACATCTTCAGCGCAAACACGATCGCTGCTAGTTCCAAATCATGGGTAGGATACTTCTTCTCATGCGGCTTTAGCTGTCGACTAGCATAAGCTACAACCCTACCTCCTTGCATCAATACTGCACCCAGTCCGGTACCACAAGCATCCGTGTATACCGTCATCTCTTCATTCCCTTTAGGAATGACTAACACTGGCGCACGCGTCAACTTCTCCTTTAGACTCTTGAAGGCATCCTCACACACTCCGTCCCAGACGAAGGACTGATTCTTCTTAGTCAACTGAGTCAACGGTGCTGCTATCTTGGAGAAGTCCTGGATAAACTTACGATAATATCCAACTAATCCCAAGAAACTTCTTACATCTGTCGCATTCTTGGGTGTAGGCCAATCCTGTACCGTAGCCACCTTCGCAGGGTCCACGGCAATACCATTCTCGGAAACAACATGACCCAAGAATCTTACTTCCCTTCTCCAAAAATGACACTTAGAGAATTTCGCTTTCAATTGGTGTTTCCTCAACACCTCCATCACTGTCCTCAAGTGTCCCTTGTGTTCCTCTTCTGTCCTTGAATAAACAAGGATATCATCCACGAACACAAGAACAAACTTATTCAACTGATCTCTGAATACTCGATTCATAAGATCCACAAAATAGGCTGGTGCATTGGTCAACCCAAACGGCATGACCAACCACTCATAAAACCCAGACGGCGTCCTAAAGGCCGTTTTCGTAACACTCTCATCCGCTACTCGAAGCTGATGAAATCCTGTCGCGAGGTCCAACTGGGAGAACACTCTTGCTCCTTCCAGCTGATCTAACAAATCATCTATCCGCGGTAGAGGATACTTATTCTTCCTCGTCACCTTATTCAACTCGCGATAGTCCACACACAAACGAAGGGAACCATCTGCCTTAGTGGCAAACACAACTGGTGCTCCCCATTCGGAGACACTCCTTCTAATAAATCCCTTCTTCAAAAGATTGCTGACTTGCACCCCGAGCTCTCGCTGCTCCCTTGGTGCCATACGACGAAGTGGCATCACTATAGGTCTGGCATCTTTCACTAAATCAATACAGAACTCAATCTCTCGGTGTGGTGGAAGCCCGGTCACCTCCTCGAAGACGTCCGGATACTGGCCAACCACGGGCACATTTGACAACTCATCCTGCGGGATGTCGAGGGAATTTACAAAACTAGCCATAACCCCATCACTAGGTAGACTACCAAACACTACCCTCCGCCCATCATCCGCCCTCACTGTCACCAAAAAGCCCTCACAGTCTACCACCACCCCATATCTTTGGAGCCAATCGACTCCCAATATAATGCCATACCCAGTAAAGCCCAAAACAAAGCAATCACATACAAACATACATCCATGACTCGATAAGACCAAATTCCTGCAAATCATACTAAGGCTAGTCGAACCACCAATCGGGTTCGTCACTATCAATGGTCTATCGACTATCTCGGGTTCCAGTCCCAACCTGTCTACCAGGTCACTAGATATGAAGGAACGGGAAGCCCCAGTATCAAACAAAACTCGAACTGGTACATCATAAATAGAAAGCATACCTTGAATAACAACATTCTTTCCTTTCTCCGCCGCAGTTGGGGCATTCGACGAAGAAGGAACAACATCAAGAGCATATGCTTTCACAATCTGCTTCTCCTTTAGAGGTTGCGGACACTTATCTTTCTGATGTCCCACTTGACCACAGTTGTAGCACTTCCTTTCCGCTGGCTTGGCCCGACATTCTTTAGCATAATGGCCCTTCTTTCCACAGCTGAAGCACTCAACATCCTTCTTGCTCTTTTTCTGGCCACCTTTAGATTGGTCCTGCTTCCTCTTATTCTGAGAACTATTCTTGCCTCCACCGCCTGCTTGCGGCTTTGGCCCTTCTGCAGATGCAGCCTCGGTCTTTGACATAGGGTAAAGACTCTCTGACCTCAAAGCTTTTCCCACGATCGATTCAAAAGTCTCATCGATGTGGTTGATAAGCCTTTCCCCCAAGTACCCATCCAAACCAGTGATGAACTTCTCATTCTTCTTTTCAGGAGTATCGATAAGAGACAGTCCATACTTCGACAAAGTGTCGAACTCAGCAATATAATCAGAAACTTCCCTGCCACCCTGTTTGAATTCCAAGAACCTCTTGAACAACACCGACTTCTGGGCAGCTGGAATAAACTTCTCGCTAAAGCGAGCCTTGAACTGAACCCACGTAACTTGATCCTCTGGAGTAGTTGTTCTGATAGCATTCCACCAATTCATCGCTCGCCCTTGCAGTTGACGAGACGCTAGCCTTCTCTTCATCGCATCCTCGAGACCCAAGTCATCAAAGATAAGGTCACAGCTATCCATCCAGTCCTGAACATCCGTGGCCGACTCCGTCCCGTGGAACGGCTTCCCTCCAAGATTAGTGTAGTCTTTGCACAACTTGGCGAAATCGACCCTAGGCGCCTGCACTACTGGGCCAACACCAGCTCCGGGATTGGGAACTGCCCCTTGCACTTCTCTAAGCATGTCTCTCATGAGGTTGGTAAACATCGCCCTCATGTCAGCGGCATTCCCATTATTGGCCCCTCTACCGGTACCTCTAACATGTCGGCTCATCGTCAATCTGTAAAAGGGAAACGATTAACGACTCCATAGTGGTACTAGTGCAGTGCAACTTCTTTCTT
This sequence comes from Allium sativum, assembly GCA_030737875.1. Taxonomy (NCBI): domain Eukaryota; kingdom Viridiplantae; phylum Streptophyta; class Magnoliopsida; order Asparagales; family Amaryllidaceae; genus Allium; species Allium sativum. The sequence continues at coordinate 389,927,044 of CM060922.1, forward strand.
ATACTACTAATAGTATATATATACATAGCTTTTGAAAACCAAAGTAATCACAAATACGCGCTCTCATATACGTACTAACTCTCCCTAGTGTCTTTCCCTAGGTTAACTACGCAACCTGGCTCTGATACCAAGTGTGACGGCCCGCCCCGCACCAACCGACATTTACTCCAAAAGTGCGCTGTACACATGTCCAGTTAGCACGGAACGGGTCGCCAGAAGGGAAAAAGGAAGGAGGAAATGAACATACAAAGAACCTGTAGAATGTCTCATAGCGCATAGAACAAAATATAATAGTAACATACTTGACATAAAACAGGAGAGACAGTGCATAAGCTGAAAATCAGAATTAAACATCATAGCAGCGGAAATCCAAAATACAGCTTATTACAACTTTCAAACTGTCTCAAAGCAAAAGTAAGATAAATGAGGTACACTACTAATGCCCAACTAGCGACCACCAACGACACAGGGAGAATGTGTATATATATATAATACATGGAAGCCTCCTGCCGCCTCCGAATCAGCTACTCGCACATCACCAGCTAACCTGTCTCTAGTCTGCTCGTGTGAGCACCCAGAGTAATAAGAGGAGACATAAAACTCTGGGTCAGACATAAAGCCTGGTATGAGCGATAAGCATCTAAAGTGAATAATAACAGGTAGACTAAAACATACCTGAACCTGGACCTGCAACCAAAGAGTTAGCACTGCATACTGTACAACACTCTAAGGTACCATATCAAACGGTGTAAAGATACGGAGGTGGGGGAGGTGTGCATGTCATAATGATGGCAAACAATCAAACATAGCATCCATCCTTACATCTCTCACTCAGTGCGTAAAGCATACGATGTTCACCACTTCGATCACCCAACATTCCTTGCTACGATCACTTTGCCCCATGAAGTCATAAATGGCTCCACTGCACTGATAACGTAGCCACAAATTCCTCGCTATGTCCACTTGCCCCATGGAGTTATTCACCCCATCTGCGCTGGCTCATAGCCTTACCAATCCTTACTATGTCCACTTGCTCCATGGAGTTATTCACCCCATCTGCGCTGGCTCATAGTCTTACTACGCATCACCTTGCCCCTCAGGTCATAATGACCCTACTGCACTGATAACGTAGTCTTGCTACTATCACCTTGCCCCTTAGGTCGTAATGACCCTACTGCACTGATAAGTAGCCCATCATTCCTTATAGTGGTGAATCGAAGTTATGAGCGTCGACAACTCCTTAGCATACGTCCCGCAGCGAAGTCCAACCATGAAGTGAACTCGTTGGTTCCCAACTGGTTCCGGGATCCTGAGCTCTAACTTCCCCTATTGGACTACCTTTGCATCTCGGATTATTGGTCAATACTGGGTCGGGTCAGGTTCTTCCTCAGGTCATCGGTTCGGGTCGGCGTTCTTTATCCGTTCGGGTCGGGTCCCCCTTCTGATGCGGTTCGGGTCGGTGTTCCTTTGGGTTCGAGTCAGCTGCTTCTTCTTCCTCGGGTCGGGTCGGTGCTTCCTTTCGGGTCGGGTCGGGTCCTTCTTGGTTCGTGCTTTCGATCCGTCTTCATGCTCCCCTTCATAAGCTCCTATCCGATCCGCTTTCTTGCTCCTGCTCCGATTCGCCTTTGTGTTTCCGATCCGATCCGTCCTCTTCGATCCGATCCGTCTTCCTCTATCCGATCCGATCCCAGTTCAGCTAGCGTGGCCTTCCTTTTTTCCACTTTTCCAAGTGTTGGGTTCCGATCCGATCAGATTCTTTGCTCAGTTCCACATATCCGATCCGAGCCCCCTTATCTGATCTGATCCGAACCCTGCACTGTTTTCTGAAACTGTTCCAGCAAGTGCTTACGCCATTCGACGACGTTTTCGACCATTCTAACTATTGAAATCAATCACAAAGCATTTCATACAGTCATAGCAACATGCATAATCAACCACAAACATCATTCACATCAATATCATAGGTTAAAGTGGATCAAACATACCCAAAATCCCATATTTCCCCTTAAGCATGTTTAGGTGAAACTAATGATAGGATTATCAAAACTTAACCAAATTAACCCAAATTCATATCAGAGGTCCAAAATATCATTTAGGAATTTATGAACATTTTTCCCCAATTTTATCATGCTTAAATTCACTAATTAGCACTAATCACCCCTAATTAGCCATAATTAGTGTAAAACTATGCAAATCACTCACCTTAGCCACAAAATAAACTAAGATCTGAAATGATTCTCTGATTTGATGTGAATCTCAATGCCAATAGCAGCTCCTATGCTGATTTGGTGAAGATCTTCCTTGATTAGGGATTGCTAAGCTAAATCCTTGCCAAAAAGGTGATTTGGAGGTGATTTAGAGGTTAGAGGCCATTTTTAGGGATCCTTGGTGATAAGTGGAGGCTAGAAAACTGAAATGGAATGATTCTCCATCTCATTTCAGCCCTCCCATAACCCTAATCCCGAAATGGGTTATGGGCCTACTCGCTAATCACCCGATTTGGCCCGGTTAAGCAGTTTTTCACCCTCCAAACCTTGTTTCAGCCATATCTCCCAAACGGTAAGTCCGTTTGGCTATTATGACCACTCTACGGAAAGGTAAACCATCAAACGAATCTAATGGAAGTGGTTTCAGATCAAAAATCCTTTCCAATCAAAAGTTATGGGCAAAACAGTACTAACTAGGGGCAAAATAGTCATTTAAAAATCGACAAAAATCATGGACATGGGAAATGACTCTAATAGATGTTTCCCAAAGTTACATGACCATACGACTTCACATGGGAAAGAAATAAATATTCTACTATCCTATGATGTGTAGAATACGGGTCATTACATTGGCTGTCCTCTTAAATATTTCCCCTGTCAGTTCAACGTAGATTACATGTTAAAAACCTTCATTAATTAGTCCAACTAAATATGTCCCCTTAATTACGTTACTTAATATTATATGTTTTGAAATTTAAAGAAAATCACATAACTTTCTTATAACCATCATTGAAACAATAAATTACGCATTCATTTCTTTTCTTTATCTATAAATTTATTACTCTTCATTCTATTTTCACACATGTACTCTTATTTCTTAAATTTACATCCCCTTATTTCTTTTTTTTTCTCTTTTCCTGTTATTATTATTTCTCTTCAAAAAAAAAAAAAAAAGCAACAACAACAACAAATCAACTGCATGTACGTATATTTCTTTTTATTTGTTTTTACATGAGCATTGAATAGGTTCCTTAAATTCTGAAACGTTAATATTACATGTTTTGAAAATTTAAAAGTTAAACGTTCTAACAATTGGCATTATACCATAAATCATACATTAATTGCATTCCCGTTTCTCTCTCCTTATGTTTTTCTTTTTGAATTTTTGAATAAGAAAAAAAAAACATTGATTAGATTAACACCTGCCTAGTCAGCTAATTCATTTCATTTGTAACCTAGTACATATGTAGGAAAACAAGTGAGGTATAAAATCAAATATATAACAAAATAAAAATATATAAATATATATATATATATATTGGCGCCACTATATAATATCCTAAACTTCTCTAAACCTATTCCTAATTACAAAACATAAGCCGCCGCCGTCTTCTTCTTTTCATGGCCAGAAAGCTCCTTCCTTCTTCCTCCAATAAATCCTTATCTTCTAAATAAAATCTCTCCACTATTTTGAGAATTTTGTAGCTCTCTCTCCACTCTTCCCTCTCTGTTGTGGCACCGTCCGATCGTAGTGGAGTTGAACGTATGGATCGAAAATCTCTGACCTAGGATTGAACAAATAGAAAAAGTTGCAGCCTTGGTTATCAGTAGGAAGAAGAAGGTGAATTTTAATTTAATTATTTTATAAATTCAAATCATTATTAACACAAAATAATTAGTAACGGGTTCATATGTTATCGGAATCGCGTGAATCAGGAGTTGTTTGGATCGTGGCGGAGTCTTCTTCGTTTTAGGAGCAACCAGAGGATTTAGATCGACCAGAAATTTTTGGGAAAAATTTGAATCACGGTGAGATTCTATTTTATAATTTATTAAATTTAAATTATTTTTCTTGTGGTTTTGATGTTTGTATGTACATGATTGTGGATTGATGATGTATGATGTCTGTTTGAGAATTGGTGATAGTTGTTTGGGTTATTATGGACAAATTGTTGTTGCATACACTGTTGATGAAATTTGTTGAATCAATAGAAACGATGTACATGATGTAAATGATAAATTCATTTTTATTTATTTATTTAAAATGTATGGAAATTTATATTTAAATAAAAGTTACAATTTTCATTGTTGTTCAGAAAAAAAATGAAACTTTGTTTATGTTTACAAAGATTATAACTTTGAATGGGATTAAGAAGATTACAACTTTGTTTTTGTTCTAAAAAAAAAAAATTACAACTTTGTTTGCGTTTTTTTTTTATATAAAATTGAAACTTTATTTTGTTTTTGAAAAGAACAAACTTTATTTTGTTTATGAAAAAGAACAAAACTTTGTTTTGTTTATTGAATAAAAGTTCAAACCTTATTTTGTTTTGTTTAAAAAGAACAAAACTTTGTTTTGTTGGTAAAGATTTAAAACCTTGTTTTTGCTTATAAAAGACTGAAATTTTGTTTTGTTTATAAAGATTAAAACTTTGTTTTGGTTATAAAGATTTCATCTTTATTTTGAGACGATTATAATAAATAAAGTTTTGATCTTTATTTTAGAATAATTAAAATTTTGACTTTTGTTTTGAAATAAAAGATTTTATTTTTATTTTAAGTTAGATAAAGGAATATATTTTATGGTGAATTTGTGTCATTAAATCAAATGAAATAAAAAGGGCAATACCCAATATGTGAACATTGTTAAATTGTGCAAATTGTCTATGTTCCATTTATGCACCTGTATACACTGCCATTTACAAGCGACCCTGGCTTGTTTATGTGAGTAAACGATCAATTTTTACACATCGTCCAGAAGCACAGTTTATTTTAAATATGTGAATTGTGTTGGCTGAAACCCCACACGGGTCAAGGGTTGACTTTTGAATACACGTCACCCTTGGAATAATTAGAAATGCACTTTGGATGGATGTTCTGAAATTGTTATGTAATTAATGTTTGATTTTACGTATAATTAAATTATATGGAAATGGTGGGTCTCATTCCAATTTTGAGTAAAGTAATAAATATGCAAATTAATGAAATAAATTGGAAGTTGTAGAATTTAGATGATTTAATTTTCCATTTAAAAAGGAAATAATAAAGAAGCTTTTGAATTGACAATATTTCCTTCGAATGAAGGAAATAAATGTCCATTTATTATTCAATTAATGATATTAATTGACGCTTGAATTAAGTAGATAAAAACCTTTAACATTTGGAAGGTTATAAACAAATTATTGGAATTAGTAAATCACATTCCAATTATATTAAGAAGATTTTAAATTGAAAAGATTCCTTTTTATGTTAACATTAAAAATGGAAGATGGATTTCAAAATTTGAAATGTTTTTAAATTGATTTCATTTTAATATTGAAATGGTAGGTTTTAATATCACAAATTAAAACCGTTTTTTTTAATAATTATTATTATAATATCATAATAATATGGAAAGTTAATATGTATTGAAATGGAATAATAAAGCTTTATATGAAAGAATATTTCAAGTAAGGAATGATATTAAGTAGTAGGATATTTTAAAATATAAAATATTTTAAAATAATATTCTTGGATAATATTTATAAATAAAAATTTTAATTATATTTGGACACGAGGTTAGGTCACGTTTATGGTGGAAGTCTGGCCGGAACCAACCGGCATATCCAGCAGCCATAAATGTTGGGCCTAATGTGAGAGGTCCAAGTACACGAATACAAATTGGGTTTTGACTCGAGGTTAAGCCCAACTGTGGAATAAGTCTGCCCGGACCCAACCGGCATATCCAGCATCCACAAGTTGTAGGCCTAATGTGAGAAGTCTGGCCCATTATAAAACATAAATGGATAATATAACAAATTGGATTATTTAATCCATTGTGAATAGAAAACATCATTTTTCTATGTAAAGAAAATAAACAGAAAACGTCATCTTTCTATATAAATAGGAAAAATAAAAGAAAAAAAAACATTTATTTACACTTAGGTAAATAAATAGGAAAAATAAAAGAAAAACATTTATTCACACTTAGGTAAATAAATAAGAACAAGGATGCTTAACCCGAGGTTGGATTGAGTTGTGATGTAAACCTGCCCGGACCCGCCCGACTGTCCAGTAATCACAACAATACCTATCCAATGTGGGAGGTTAAAGCATATTCTAATTGTCTAAATTTACATTTAATATTACTTCAAAATATTTAGTATAAATAAAATAAAACATAGAGCAAGTAAAACATATATTTACATTAGATAAATGAGAGATTAAATAAAATTACATTTTTATTAAGTAATTGAAGTATACGTTTTACATTGTAAATATAAATTACATTTTTATGTAATTAGGATTATAAACAATAAAATTACATCTTTATGTAATTAAGGTTATAAAGAAAAAACTACATTTTTATGTAAATAGGATTTATTTACATTTTCTTATGTAAATAAAATAATAACAGAAAATGTTAGAAAAGAATTAACATAAGATATTCTTTTTATGTTAAAAAGAAATATTAGAAAAAGGATTAAAGAACTACATTTTTCAATGTAATTAGAAAAGGATTTAAGAATTACACTTTTCAATGTAAAGAAAAGAAATAAAGAAATTTACATTTGTTCAATGTAAATAAAGGATTTAATAATAGTACACTTTCAATGTAAGAAAATATATATATATATATATATGTTTTACATTGTAAATAAAATTACATTTCTATGTGATTAAGATTATAAGAACAAGTATGTGAATAAGGATTATTTACATTTTCTTATGTAAATAAAAAGGATTAAAAGAATAATTATGTGAATAATATTTATTTACATTTTCTTATGTAAATAAATAAGATAAAAGGAAAAGGTACATTTATTTATAATTAGTGTAAATAAATATAGTAAAAGTAAAGGTACATTTATTTACAAATAGTGTAAATAAATAAGAATAAGAAATTAAAAACATTTATTTACAAATAGTGTAAATAAATAAGAAAAAGTAATTAAGTACATTTATTTACAAATAGTGTAAATAAATAAGAAAAGGAATTAGAAACATTTATTTATAAATAATGTAAATAAATAAGATAAAAGAAGTAGAGAAATATTTATTTACATTTAGGTAAATAAATAAGGAAAAGAATAGAAAAACATTTATTTACATTTAGGTAAATAAATAGAAAATAAATTAAAAGGATATATAAAGCATAATTTATTTACAATTAGAGTAAATAAAATAAGAAAGGTAGTAAAATAAAACAAGAAATATTTTATCGTCATTTTAGATGCGATAAAAAGAATAGACTTTTATAATTGAAATAGTAAAACGATTTATATTTATATATATATAAAAATTAAATTTAAACGAAACACGCGCGGCAGTTCGCGTATCGACAATCGTAACTTTAAACGGTTATACCGAAAGATCCGACCGTCGGATTTTCCCGAAACAGGAACCGTTAGGACCGCTTTGGGAAAATCTTTCCAATGATATAAATTTCATCAAAATCCAACGGTTAGTTTTCGAGATAAGTGTAAATCAAATTTGGTTGAAAACAGCGTCAGGGTCGCCCATTGACCCGAAGTGTCGTTATATTAATTTAAGCTATCTTATTTTAAATAAAATAGAAATAGGTCGTCATTAAATACCAATAACGATATGCAATGATTTCAAATTTTATATATATACGAGAATCATTTGAAAAGACCGAGTTCAATCTCATTTGAAATGATTATACGACGATATAAGTCGAAGAGTTGAAGACGGTGATTGAAGACCGACGATCTTCACATCGAATGGATGTGTTGTTACTGAGACCCATGAGAGGAGTAGCTACCTTGAAAGGGGTTCAGTGGTGGCCGTTCGGACGTAGTGTTGATTTGTACGGATTTGACTTTCGCTCAGACCCAGAGCATAAGTTTATAAATGGAATGTATGTCTGACATTGTAGTCCTTTATACTACATTCGTTGATCTCTGTTAATATATATCTGTTTGGTGGTTAACGCCCTTCTCTGAGACGTACGAGCTTAGAGGTTATATATTGGTAGAAATCAATAGTGTGGTATGGATTGACAATGTGGCATGCCAAGATGCATGAATCAAGGCTTTTGTTGAAAAGCAGGCCTTGTGGTCGATGATCAAAGAACGGTCTGTTTAGGCGTAGCTTTGTGTATAGCGTGACTTCGCGAGCCTCACACCCCGGTATGAGTCAAAAACGGGATACGGACCGTAGGGAGTGCACACGTTTCTTTCTAGCTAGAGTGTTGTCAGGGACCTACCAGCGCTGACATTTTACTCATTGTGGATGATGGATTTTGAGGTACCTCGTGTTTTATAGGCCGTTGGTGGTCATACTATAGGTCCAAAGGGACCGGGAAACGTGTGTTCAGGCATAACTAATCCATACACATATGTGTGGACCGGCCCTACCGCTTCCAAGGGTTCACTGGGGGGGATCCTGAGGCATTTGCTAGAGTGTCTCGAATCGGAGAGGAGCTTGCCCCTAGCCTCGACTCATGATGGAATCCAAATCTCCAATACGACCTTGCGATTTTGATTATAGAACTAGTATCGGCGACATAGTAGGATGGGGTACTATGCCGTCTAGGATTAATACTTATGATTGAAATGTTTTTATTTAAAACATATACACATTAATATCAAATCCGTTTTATATGTATCAAGCATCTTTTGACCAATATAAGGTAAAACCCTATCCTCTGGTGTGCGTTGCATTGTGTGATGGGACCTGGGTCTTATAATGGTTTCATTTTTCCAAAAAGACATTGCGTTATTTCTCGATTTACTTTATTTTATGCACTGGCAATCCATAGGAGTAAACCCGTTCCGCGAAAGCGGCGTGGTCCTTGGATTTGTCTTATTAGTTTAGAATTCTCACACCAGTCCCATGACTGACTCGTAGTTTGTTTCTCTTTGCAAACTCGGGTGCCCTCTTTTCCTACACGGGCAGTCGAGTAGCTTTTGCAGATATCTATATCTTTAGCAGGATTCTGGATCGAAGCCTAAAGCTGTGTCCAGAGCATAGAAGTCTTCCGCTGTTTAATGTATTAAATCTGTTGTAATTTATCTTCCGCTGTAGTTTACTTTATTTGTACTCTGATATTCTGTACTCTGATATTCTGTACTCTGATGTAACGTTATTGTAATGTAATAAAAGTCTGCTGTTATTGTTCTAATGTTTTGTATTCCCAAAGTTAACGTATGCGAGTTTTGAACGGTCTTGGTCGATTTTGCGATCGATTAGGTCCGGGCAAAATCCGTGTCGTTACACTCACACCCCGGTGTGAACCAAAAACGAGAGACGGACCTCAGGGAGGACATGCATTTTCTTCTAGCTAGGAGTGGCGTCAGTGCTTGAACTGGCTGACGAGTTTGACTCATGTGGTTGTTGGAATTGGAGGCGCCTCGGATATATCGGTCGATCCGGGACCGATGGAGTAGTCATTCGTTGGCTTACTCACGCCCCAAAGGGCGGGGAAACGCAGTGTCCAGGAATTTTATTCCACATCGGTGGACCGGCCCTGACGATCTAAAGGCTTGACTGAGTACTTGCCTGAGGGGCGGGCTAGAGCGTCTCGAATTCGTTAGAGGACTATCTTTTGCCTCGGTTCATAGATGGAAATCCAATTTCCAAATACGTGACTTGGCGATTTTGATTGTAGAGCCTAGTATTGGCGACATAGTAGCATGGGATGCTATGCCGTCTGTGATTCTTACTTATGATTGAAATTGTTTTAACACTATACACTTATAGTATCAAATGATTTGTTTTAACGTATCAAGCATGCTTTGGCTATTATAAGGTAAAACCCTATCCCCCGGCTTGCGTTGCATTGTGTGATAGGACTTGGGTCTTATAATAGCTTCAATTTTCTTTAGTCAGCATTGCGCTGTTTGTTTTATGCACTGGTATTCTTTGGAGGAAACCCGTTCCGTGTTATACGGCGTAGTCCCTTGATTTACCGAACTTTAAAATAAAGAATAATAATTGTTTTAGTCCTCACACCAGTTACATGACTGACCTGGAGTTTATTGTTTTAACCTTAACTCTGGGTGCCCTTATTTTGACACGGGCAGCTAGTAGTTTTGGTTTTGCAGATTTATATTCACAGGATCCTGGTTTACAGCTGGAATGATATCCGGAAAGCTTTGTATCTGTATATCTCCTTCAGTTGTGTTTTGTATTAATTTCCGCTGCTATGTAATTTATTGTAATCTCTGATATTAGTGAATGTATATTATTTGTTTATACTCTGTATATTCTTGTGTTCTGATGGAATTGTTGCAATATATAATGAAATGTTCTTCCGTTTGCGTTCTATTTTGTTGTGTTCTCAAAATAATCAGGCATTTCGAACGGTCTTGATCGGTTTAGCGACTGATTCGAATCGAGCGAAATTCCTTTTCGTTACACATCATATCATGATTTACAACAATAATGAACGTGCATAACTTCATGATTCACAATAATAATAAACTTACATCATGTCATGATTTACAACAATAATGAACTTGCATAACTTCGTGATTCACAATAATAAGGAACTTGCATCATTTCATGATTCACAACAATAAACTTGCATAACTACAAACAACATATACCCAAATCATAGTCTACCACAATTCACTTTTATTTATTTAAACCTAAAAGTGACTAGAACTCACCGAATAAGGGGTCTTGAGTTCTGGGTTCTGAATTCTGTAATTGATTAGCGTTCCCTTGTTGTAGACAATTTCGTTGTTGTAGTTTTAGGCTTGATTTGATTTGAATTGTTGTCTTTAATTTGCTTCTAGTTGGTGGCGGCTACTCTAGGGTTTGGAGTGACAACATGACGGCCACTGATCTAATTTTTGATCTGATTGTAGGGTTTGGGTCTACACATGTTTATATAGAATTTCAATTTAATTATAGCCGTCGGATGATCTTAGGGTTAATCAAAACCACTCAGTCGGGATAGGGTGACACCTCAGCCCTAATGACTCAGCAAGGAGTCAGAAAGGACTCAGCAATGAGTCAGAACATGGGTCAGACTAAACCAGAAGGCTATGCAGGTTTTCTCTCGGCCTGGGCGCACTTAGGAAGTGCGCCAATGCAAATTTGTACTGGCGCACTTCCCAAGTGCGCCAGTGCAATCCTCCCTCTTTTTTTTCAACCAAACTTCGTTCGTCCATATCTTCTTCATACGGCATCCGTTTTACGCAAACTCGGACTCTATCTCAAGCAGAATTCCGAGACGAACGCAATGGCACGACCCGTTTCCCTTAATTCCCATACTTGAAATTAAGTATTCTTAAATTTAGTTAATCTGATTATTCAAAAATTCGGGGTGTTACACTCTGCCTTCTCAATGCATCTACTACCACACTACCCTTGCCAGGGGTATAGGCAATCTCAAAGTCATAAGATGCTAGGATCTCCATCCACTTTTGCTGCCTTAAATTAAGATCCTTTTGCGAGAACAAGTACTTGAGAGATTAATGATCGGTATACAACTCGAACTTCTCTCCAAGCAAATAATGACGCCATGACTTAAGTGCGAAGACTATGGTAGCTAGCTCTAAGTCGTGGGTAGGGTAGTTCTTTTCATGAACTCTCAGTTGTCTTCCTCCATAACATACTACCCTCCCCTCTTGCATCAGAACCGCACCAAGCCCTGTACCACATACATCAGTGTATATTGTAAATACTTTTCTCCCATCAGATAATGTCAAGACTGGGTTTGTTGTCAGAGACCTCTTCAATCGCTGGAAAGCAACATCATAATCTATATCCCATGAAAATGCCAAATTCTTCTTCGTCGGCCTGATGAGTGGGGTTGATATTTTTTCGAAGTCCTTAATGAACCTCCTATAATAGCCTGCTAACCCCAGAAAGCTTCTCACCTCTGTTGCATTCTTTGGAATCTACCAATCTTGAACTGCAACTATTTTTGCGGGATCTGCTGCTATCCCTTCTTCAGAAACCACATGCCCTAGGAATCTCACCTCTTTTCTCCAAAAATGGCATTTGGAGAACTTTGCCTCAAGCTGATGCGCATGCAGAGTTTTCAAAACCTCCCTTATATGCAAGGCATGCTCTTCCTCGCACTTCGAGAAGATTAGGATATCATCAACAAAGACCACGACAAATTTATTTAGAAACTCCCGAAACACCCTACTCACCAGATCAACAAAATAGGTGGGTGCATTCATCAACCCCAAAAGGCATAATGAGCCATTCAAAGAAACCATCTGGAGTCCTAAAAGCGGTCTTATCTATACTGTCCTCAGCCACCCTCAACTGATGAAACCCCGTGGCCAGTTCTAACTGAGAGAATACCGATGCACCAACAAGCTGGTCAAACTAGTCATCTATCCTTGGCAGTGGATGCCTTCTCTTCTTAGTGAGTTTATTCAACTCCCTATACTCTACACATAAGCAAAGAGAACTATCAGCCTTAGTTGCGAGTACTACTGGAGCACCCCATTTAGATATGCTTTGCCTAATAAATCCTTTCTCAAGTAACTCTCGTACTTGCTTACTAAGCTCCCTCATTTCCCTTGGAGTCATATGGTGCATAGGTAATGCAACGGCTTTGCATTGTCCACCAAATATATATGAAAATCGATCTCACGCATTGGAGGTAAGCCGCGTACCTCATCAAAAACATCTGGATAATCTCAGACTACTGAACAGATCGCAGATCATTGATAGATGCATCAAGAGACTTTAGGAAACTAAGCATAACCGACCCTGTGGGTCACAAGAAATCTCGAGGGTCCTCCCATGACAAGTCAAAAGCCTAACGACCATCCTCTCACAATCCAGAATGGCACCATACATGGCCAGCCAATCCATCCTTAGAATCAAACCATAGCCCATAAAACCGAGCATAAATGCATCACACTCAAATTCGATGCCTAAGACAGATATTCTCAAACCCCGACAAATCATGGGAAAATGAGCCGAACCACTAATGGGGTTTGACACAATAACGGGATCCACTACCATACTAGCATTTAAGTGCAGAGATTCAACCACAGAACTAGATACAAATGAATGTGAAGCGCCAGAATAAAAAAGAGTTCTAATAGGATGATTGGAAAGAGAAATTAAACCTTCACGGAAATTTTCCTACCTTTATCTGGACCACTGGTCGCGAGAGCATACACCTGCCCTCCTGAAGCTTTTTCCCTTTGACCATGTCCCTGTTTCTTCGGGCACTCCCTAGCAAAGTGTCCTACCTCTCCACAGCTGAAGCAAGTATTCTTCCTTCTTTTACAGTCCTTGACCAAGTGATCCTCACGTCCACAACTGTGACACTTCCCCTTATCCTTAGCCTTGTCATTCTTTCCGCCCTTCTTTTGTTGCTATTGTTGTTGTCCTTTCTTGGGTCGTACCTTCTTTTTTGCATTGTTTCCTCAGTCTTAACTTCCTTCTTTTCTCCTTTGTATTCCTCATGCATCAAGGCCATATCAACAAGCCTTTCAAAAGTAGCTCCCATTGGAATATGGGACATAGCTAACCAATGAAGAGTTTCATTCAGTCCTTTAACAAACCGCAAGGCTTTCTTATGCGGAGTGTATACTAGTTCCAAACCAAACCTAGCTAGCTAGTTAAATTTGTTCACATATTCTTTAAGAGTCATGTTTCCTTGTTTGAGCGCCAAGAACCTTTCCATTTGCATGCATTTCTCAGCTTGAGAAAGAAACTTCATTTCAAACCTCATTCAAAAATCATCCCATGACTCCACCGGACGTCCAGCTTGGGTAACTTCCCACTAGAAAGAAGCTTAATCCTTGAGTAGCCAGGCGGCTAGTTGAATCTTCTTACGATCGTCCACATTGAAAATTCCAAACGAGTCCTCCATCTCCTTGAGCCATTCCTTGCCTCCATGAACGCCTCGGTTCCATGGAGGGGCTTTCCTCCCATAGCATGGAAATCTTTGCAGACCTTAGAGAAATTATCTGCTCTTAGAGGAGGAGGAGGAGCAGGAGGAGGAGGAATGACGGGTGCAGCTGGTGGAGGAACGTCAGCTTAACCATCGGCAGGTGTCGTGGCTTCTAGATACATATGGAACCAGCCTGGTATCGTAATGTCCTCTGGAATATTAGGTTCCCCAGACATGCTGAAAAGAAAAGGAAAGGGATTCAAACAAAGGATCGGAAGATATTACATATGGCTTTGGGGAATATGTTTTCTTAAAACAAACTTTTCTTTTTGAATATGCTTTCTTTTAAAACCTTTATGAAAATAATTTTCAAAAACTTCTATCTAATCTAGTAACCTTCAGCTCTGATACCAAGTGTGACAACCCACGTCCGTTAATGTCAATCATTAAGAGAATGCATTAAGTTTCGTGAAGCGTTATAGGTAAACAGAAACAGAAAGATTACAAGACAGATATAAAATAATAGCGGAATAAAAACTAACTTTATTAATCATAAAGCATCGTAGTTTAAAACATCATATGTCTGAAAATACATAAACCCGGTACATCATCAAAACATCTGTCTTGCAATTAAAACATCAGAGTACAAAATAAAAGAATCATAATCCCCAAATAAAAACATAGCCATAGTAGTAAAGATAGGAGCTTGAGAAAAACATCTAAGTAGCTCTAGCAAACTGATAGCAGAATCCTGGTCAAGCTTGAGTATTCCCCCCCTGGAGAACTAGGGGGAGAACAGAAGAAAGAAGAGGAAACAAAAAGGGTCAGACATAAAGTCTGGCGAGTCCAGTTACTTTTAGCAACTAAATAAGTGAAAGTGTCATGACAGGCGTATAAAGTGGATGCGAAAGATAACATCACAAAAGGAAGGTATGACAAGGTAAACATGATAGAGTGTATACGCTTCTGATTACTCTGCACTAATACTAGTATAACTAGAATGAGATGATCCCAACAACTATAAGATGGTAGACTTAGGCGTACTTCTGGTGAGAAGTTTTAACCCCATACAATCAACAAGTAGCCCAAACTAACAGGCTCCTAAACTATTTACCAAAGTCTAGATGTACCCTAACTACTTCCCTAATCGATCGGCTCCCTACTCCGTAGATACTATGTGCCAGCCCCACAGTAGTATCACTTCCTAAAGTGCAACCCTTCGTTGATGGGCACAATCATATCTATAGGTGTCACGGTCGTCTTATCCCCCTCTGCCCGGACCATGCACGC
This sequence comes from Allium sativum, assembly GCA_030737875.1. NCBI lineage: Eukaryota > Viridiplantae > Streptophyta > Magnoliopsida > Asparagales > Amaryllidaceae > Allium > Allium sativum. The sequence goes on from CM060922.1 coordinate 389,942,362, forward strand.
ACATGATCCCAGTCGGTTTACGCTGCCCACACCATCCTCCAGGTTTGGATCTCTTACAATCAGCCTAGTAAGTGTGTCCCGACTCTGACCTAGGGCGAAGTACTCGTTTGATATCGTTATATGGGTTACTGACTGAAATGGGTCCCCTACACAAGATTATGCAAGCTTTCCCATTTGTCTTGCATCCCCACTAGGATTTCCATAGGTTATGCTTACCTAACGATGTCTTTAATTACATAACCCCAGCCGGTTAAGTTTGTGGGCCTATATATAAATATTACCCACCCAACCAAGATATACTTAACCCTCTCACTGTTTCAACCAAGTTTACTTAACCCCTATTCAAATTTTTGTTCATACAATCCCTATGGATTCAACTAGGTTAAGTATTCAACTCTATTGCCATATTCATTTATGGTTATAATGTACTAGACCTCCCACATTAAACCTACAACTTGCAGATGCTAATTATGTCGGGCAGCTCCAGGAAGACTTCTTCCACAAGTTGGGTTTAACCTCCTGTCATAGCATGTCTCGTATTTGTGCACCTAGACCCCTCACATTAGATTCACCACTTGTGGTCGTTGGATATGCCAGGCGGTTCCGGGCAGACTTCCACTACAAGTGTAATCTAGCCTCGTGTCTAGGCATAGTTACAGTTTCTGATTACTATAATCCTAGGCATTTCAATTGCTAACAAATTATTCCTATGTCGTTATAGGTTTTCATCTCACTTTTTCCCTAAATATGTTCATAATGAATTATATGCTCTAAATTCATATTCATAAACATTATTCAAGTTATGCCAAATTCCCCATTTACAAGTTATGCCCAATTTCAATGTTTTCCCCTCGTTCCCAATCTAATGCAATCGGATATTTTAGCAGCATGCCTAGGCTCGAAAGTAGCTTGGCTATATAAAATAAAAGGGAAATGGTGAAGGAAAGATGATAGAAATGATTATACTAACAAAATTGACATAAACACATTGTAGCATATTGATAAGATGGGAATATAAGAACAGATCTGGTGAACATGAGATAATAGAACTGATTCTAGCTTATTAGGGATGTCATAACAGGCATGATAAGATCTAAACAATAATTTAGATGTCCAACTACTAACAGATCCAATTTAACCACAAACATGATAGGTACAAGGTGATCTAAACAGTGAATTAGATCTATAATCAAAGGTATATCTGACATGATAAAGGTTAAGATCCAAGTCATAGTCATGTCAGAATATCATAGATACACAAGTTATAACAGATCTAATATGATTCAAGAAGTCACAAGAATAGATCCAAATTGTAGTCATATCATGTTTTACTTTTTAATTATTTATATCTAAACGTAACTTAAACTCACAGTGTTTGGATCTAGAAAAATAGAAGGAGAATAGTAGATGTTGAATCACATATCTACATTTGAATAACTCTAAACTTTATTAACTCGATTGTAGAAGAAGAAAAAGGTTTGATTCAATATGGGCAGCGACATCATCTAGTCCTCCATTATTTTCAGTGAAAAGAAACTAGAGAAATGAGGCTGTATTTATAGCCAAAAACCCCTGAAACCCTATTTTGCCCAGTCTACCGCAGGCGGTCGACCCACCCCTTGGGAGGTCGACCCATGGGTCGACACCCCTCTTGAGGGGTCGAACAAGGGATCGACCAAGGGGTCGACACCCCTAGGCAGGATATTTGCCAATCACCAAATTTTGAATTTTAAACTGATTTCTAGATAGGTTTGGACTGTTATGTATATATATATATAATTATCTTCCATGTATACAAACTTCAAACCTTAATAACTTCTGCATACGTTGTTCCTAGGTGTCTATTTTAGCCAGAATTCCGAGACGGACGCAATGGCACAGTCCATTTCACATAGTTTTTAATATTAAATTAAATATTATTCAATTTATCATCTTTAGTGTTGTTAAAATACGGGGTGTTACAATATGGGTTGTATGATCATAATTTCATCACTTTGGTTCATTTTCACCTAGTACTACATCATGGTAAGTTTATTTTCGTTCGGATCGCCATAGGTTCTAATCTAGCAAATTTAAACCGGTGATTTTCATATAATTTCATATGATTCTGCAAGTTAGATCCATTGTTTTGATCATTTATTCATTTATCATGATTTTGGTAAATTTTACATGATTATTGATGATAACTGTCATTTTAAAGTTGTAAGTGATTTCATAACATGTTTGTGATTGAACTAGATGAATTGGATGAGTTGATTTCATCGATATAGTTGTTTAGAAAATTTTTAGCCAAGTTTAGAGATGGATCGGATCTGTTCAGAGATGGATTGGTCGTTGTTGTAGGTGATGGATTGCTCAGGCATGATTTCTAGAGATGGATTGGTCGGATTGAAGGAGTATGGATTGGTTGTCGTATGGCTTGGAAAGCAATTCAGAGCATGGGTCAGTCTGTAGGCTCAAGGCATGGATCGGTCGGTGTTTCCAGAGCATGGGTCAGTCGTGGTGATGGATCGGTCATATGATGGGTTGATCTACCTTTTTGTCATGGGTCAGTCGGAGCATCCTGGCGTGGGTCAGTCAAAGCATCCTAGCATAGGCCGGCCAGAGCATCTTTGGTATGGATAGGTCGAAGTGAACGGGGATGGATCGGTCTGGCTTGGATGGTTCAGTCAAGCATGGGTCGGGCTCAATGTTAGACGGGTCGGTTGCCTCTCTTTATGATGGGTCGGCTTGTCTGATCCATAGTGGATCAGAATGTACTGAAGGTTATGACAACGCTTTGAAACGTTATGATTGATAGCATAAACACTGTGGTTTGTTTCCGTGGTGAATGGATGAAACGCTATTGATTGTATTGAACCTTATATCGAAGTTGTTTGGTTCAGTAATGTGTTGACTTTGATATATATCCAGGTGGAAATGTTCGAAGTGATGTGATGTGTTCATTGACGTCGTAATGAAACGAATGTGAAGATAACTCAAAGGTTGTGAGTTTGATGGATAATGCTTGCTCGAGAAGGTTGCTTGAGCTATGAATCATCATCAGGTTGGATGACTAGAGATATCGAAGGCTGAGAGATTATTATTGTCATAGTTTCTAATGGGCTTGAAGCAGGGGTACAATGGGGGCACCCAAAAGACTGGAAGGTTGTCGGTCAAGTATCTTAGGCAGTCATGAAGGGCCTAGTTGTCAAGATTGGACAAACATACATTTCGTTGTATGGCGTATGGAGTTTTTGCTAGAACCGTGCTTACCATTAGCCATTGGCATATGGCAAGGTTGGTCGTCATAAGATTAACGATAGTTTCGAAGCAACGAAGGGTAGTGATAGCCAGGTGTTAGATGTTTGGTTGTTTGTTTATACCATCTCACGTAGATTGTCTGAAGTTAAAGGAGGTGTTTCTTGGGTGCTTGTCTGATATTGGTTTAGGCCTCTAGGGCTTGTGTTTAAGGGATATTGAGCTCGATCAGGATGGTTTACGTGAGATATAACTAATTACTGTGATGCTATTGAGTGATAGTTGTTTGACATTATTTGGTTACTTCTGGTTGCCATGGTTGAATTGTTGTTTGGTGATTGATGGATTGTAAAGGCTATCACTATCAGATGTGGGGAAGGTAGGTTTGTGTTCTTCTCTGGTATTGGGTAGTGGTTGGTAAATCTACCTATTCTCATATACTTTGTTGATGATGTTAGATAGCTGTTTTATCACTCATTAAGACTGTTGTCTGAGTCAAGGTTTTATGTTTCCTCTTATTACCTTGGGATGTTCATCCAGTTGTGGGTGGACAGACTATGTAGCAAGTGGCAGGTGATACCTTAGTAAGGATGACGATGATGATTGATGGCGAGCTAGCAGCTTACATACCAGTTTTATTACTATCTAGTATTTCTATTCCCGCTATTTGTTGTTGCTTTATGAGTGATTGTAGTGAGGCTTCATGTATAGACTTTGATGTTTCCTATGATGTATGGATGATCCTTCAGGATGTTGTGAAAGTTTCAAAAGTTTGTTATATGATGCTCCATTATTTCTGCATGTTGTACATGTGCTATTATATTTATCCTTGCGTTGTGAGATCTATGACAGACTCCGTGTGTTTCATAACTTGATGATCGCTCATAGCTTCCTTGTACGTCTTTCAGTGCATTACTTATCTTGTTAAGTGCAGGAGTTATGGGCAGTCGTCACGTTTGATATCAGAGCTCTGGTTATCGATTTTAACAAATACGTATAAGAGATGCATTTGTTGATTTATGATGGATGTATACTATATAATACTATATAGTATAGTACGTCTGTCCTTCTTTAGCAGCTTTTCTTGCAAGTGGCTAATCAATCTAATTTGCAGATTTAGATTAAGTCAACGAATTTCAAGACATACTGTTAGGTAGGTGACTGTGCCTGGAGGGGGAAATGGTGGTACACCAGGCTACACAGCCATGTTTTAGGCCACAATGGAAGCATTCATGGAAAGGGTACCCGCTCCAGTGGCAAACACGGTAGATGTAGAGGTGCAGGTTCCTAGAGTTGTGGATTTCGTGAAGTTATGCAAGGACTTTACATCTTTAGGAGGAAAATCGAGAAAGGTGTAAGGCTGAACGTGTTTTAGAAGAGGGGAAGAGGAGAGGAAGGTTTGCGGTTTACTGGGGCGAGTGGGATGAAAGCTGCGAACGGGTTAAGAAGGAAGGAATGCCTGAGCTGGGTTAATGGAGGGAGGATGTGTGTGTTGAACAGAAGAAAGAGGAAACTGGGTGAACGTGGAAGGGAGTACAGTCAGGGTGGAAGAGGTAGGTGGCGTTACAAAGCAAGGACCAGTGACGGAGCGGTTGTACTGGGGGAGAGGAGAGTGCCAAAAGGTAGCGGCGTAGGATGTTTAAAGAGAAGGAGGACCAATCTTCAGAGTGGAAAAGGGATGCAAAAGTCTTTGCTAAGGATAGGAGTGGTTTACGCAAGGAAAGGGAAAGGATGCCAGAGGGGAGAGGATCAACACATGGGGCATAAAAATGAAATGAAAATAACATCTTCCAAGAATTTAAAATGGGAAGATATAACATGTGGTGCAAACTACATCACTCATGGGACAAGTGTCTTCAAATGTCCAGAATCTAATGTGTTGGCCATTATATTTTTTTCAAAGTGATGTACAAGTCCCTTGCTATTTGTTCAATCCATGTTTGTTCATTCGTATAGACGTGCCATGGAAAGAAAAAGTATAGGCAACAATTTGGGTTCGAAATGCATGAATTAATTTATTGATTATGAATGGTGACAAGATAAACTTCGATCGTATACAATGCTGCTTACATATTTCAAAATAAAAATAAAATGATCATTCAGTTTCTGAACACGCAGTCTAAATATATTTTATAGAAATTTTCTGTAAAATTTAATTTGGAAAATAAGCACGTGCTTTTTCTAGCAAATTTTGGGGTCACTGTGGTCCGTTTGATACTTTACCGAACCTTCAAAGTAACGAAGCCAACTTAAGAAGTTCAGAGGTGGTTGGATTCTTGTATTCTCATTTTTTGGGACTTAGGAATGGATGATGCAACTAAGAGAAAGCTTGTGTCAAGGCAGTTGCAGGGCAGGGCCATGGAGAGGTGGAATTCAGTTACGCTTGAGACTTCAGAAGAGGAAATAACTTTGGAACAGTTCCAAGTTAAAATTGAGACAAAGTTTATCTCCACTGCTCAGAAGTCTACTCTATTCAAAAGAATTGTGGAGTTGAAGCAGAATGATAGGCCAGTTCTGGATTATGTTTTAGATTTTGAGGCCTTGTCTAGATATGCCCATTCATATATTGACACACCCTATCAGAAGAACGAGAAGTTTGTTATGGGTCTGGATACCTACATAGGAAGACCGTTGGTGGAACATCTTGATGATTCATTTAAGAAGATTGTGGAAAAAGTTGTGAGACATGGAAGCTTGTTTCAGAAAAAGGAAGTTGTTATTGTTGCATCTAAGGAAGCTCCAAAACCACAGCAGGGTGGTAATAATAAGAAGAGGAAGCAGCAACAGCAGAAGGGAAAGGATGGCCAGAAGAGGGAGAAAGGAGAAGTGATTTGCTACAACTGCTGGCAGAAGGGCCATTATTCCAAGGATTGTAAGAATCCAAAAGCAGAGAAGAAGCGCTTCAAGTGTGGAAAACCAGGGCATGAGAAAAAGGATTGTCCAAAATCAGCTAAGGGTAAGCAAATTGTGAAGGCTTATACTTTGGAAGTTGTGTCATCTTCTTCAAGAGATCCTACTGCAGAGGAGAAGGGAAAGGGTGTCATCGTCCAAGGTACTCTTTCTATTCGAGGTGTTTCAGTTCGAGTGTTGTTTAATACTGGAGCATCGCATTCTTTCATTTGTAATGAGCTTGTGTGTCGTTTGGGTTTAGAGTCCGAGATTTGTGATAGACCTTTGATTGTGACTAATCCGGTTGGGGGTTCTTCCAGCCTTTGTATGCTTTATTGTGGTCTTGTGTTGTTGAGTCATGGTTGCTCATTTGTATGGATTGCTTTGTTCTTAACTTCGCTGGGTTTGGGATCATTTTGGGCATGGATTGGCTCAAGAGGTATATGGCAAGAGTAAATTTCGATAAGTTAAAGGTGAGAGTCGGGAATATGGAAGGGCAAAAGGTGTTGATTAGATGTAAGCCCGATGACAGGGTCTTCTTAAGCTATCTATATTTGCTTGTGATTCGACATGAAGACTTGTCATCGGTGCTGATCACAAATGAGTTTGAGGATGTCTTTGATGAGGTCAAAGGGTTGCCGCAGTATCGTGAGTTTGAGTTTAGGATCGATTTGGTCGAGGATGCTAGACCTATCGTTATGCCTCTTAGACGGATGGCGCCTAAGGAACAACGAGAGTTAGAGGTGCAAATTTGTGACCTTTTGGGAAAAGAATTCATTTAGAGAAGTGTTTCTGAATGGGGTGCACCGGTAGTGTTTGCAGCCAAGGCAGATGGCTCATTGAGATTGTATCTGGATTATGGTGAGCTAAACAAGGTGACTAAGAAGAACAAGTATCTGTTGCCGAGGATTGATGACTTGTTCGACCGGCTTCACGAGGCCAAAGTGTTTTCTCAGATGGATTTGGCAACGAGATTTGACTAGTTGAGGGTGGCAAAGGATAGTGTGCCTAAGACTACTTTTAGGACACCATCCGGTTTCTTCAAATGGTTGGCAATGCCATTTTGGTTGACTAATGCACCAACGTATTTTGTGGATATTATGAATAGAGTTTTCAGAGATCACCTGAACTAGTTCTTGTTTGTGTTTGTGGATGATAATTTGGTTTACTCTCAGAACAAGAATAACATAAAACGCACTTGCGAGTTGTTTTGGAAATCTTACGAAAGCATTAGCTGAGAGCTATGGTTTCAAAGTGTCACTTCTGGAAGAGTGAAGTGAGGTTCTTAGGCCATGTAGTTTCTGGAAATGGGATAGCTGTTGATCCCGCTAAAGTGCCAGCAATCTAGGACTGGGATAGACCTAAGAGTGTGACGGACGTGAGAAGTTCTCTTGGATTGGATGGATATTACCAACATTTTATCAAGGATTTCTCCGGGATAGCTACACCATTGACAGGATTGACAAAGAAGAACCAAGTGTTCACATGGGATGGAAAGTGTGTATGAACTTTTGGAATCCTGAAGAAGAGACTGACTAGTGCTCATGTTTTGACGATTCCAAGTGGGGATGAGGAAATGGTAGTATATACCGATGCATGTGGCACTGGAATTGGAGCAATGTTCATGGAGAAGGATAAGTTTGTGGCCTACGCGAGTCCACGCTAAAGCTGCATGAGAGGAATTATCCAACTCATGATTGAAGTTAGGAGCGATTGTATTTTCTTTAAATATATGGAGACATTACCTGTTGGGAGTTCAATTCGAGTTGTTTACGGATCACAGGTCATTGAAGTATCTTTTCTCCCAAAAGGATTTGAATCTTCAGCAGTAGCGGTGGTTAGAGTTATTGGCATCGTATGATTTTGGTATTGCCTATACTCTTGGTAAAGGTAACGCAGTTACAGATGCATTAAGTCAAAGACACGCAAGTTTGGGAGAGATGTTTTCAGAATGGAAAAGTCATGAGTATTTAGCAGGGCTTGATTTCAGGCCAAGGTGTGAGTTGGAACCTAAAATGTCGGCAAGCTTGTCGATAAGACCTACTATCGTCGAAAGGATTGGTGGAAGCCAAAAATGAGATCCAAAGCTTGTCGAGTTTATCCAGAAACTAGAACCAAAGGACAAAGAGTTCGAGGTCGATCGAGAAGGTTGGCTTCGAAAGCAAGGACGACTGGTTGTTCCTGATATAGATGAATTGATTGATGAAATTCTAAAGGAATTTCATCACTCGAAGTTGACGATTCATCCTAGTGGTAATAAGATGTATCAGGACATGAAGCGAGTCTACTACTGGATAGGGATGAAAAGGGATATTGGAAAGTTCATTTCTATGTGTATGAACTATCAATTGGTGAAAGACGAACAAAGAAGCCGAGTGGTTTGCTTCAGCCATTGGAAGTTCCTACGTGGTAGTGGGAGCACATATCGATGGACTACCCAGAACCAAGGCAGAAAATGAAGGAATTTGGGTCATCATGGATCGCTTGACCAAAAGTGAATGGCTTATTCCTGTCAAATCAACTAGGACAACATCGAAGTTGGTTGAACTTTATATAAAATGGATAGTTCGATTCCATGTTATCCCGAAGAGCATAGGGAGTGATCGAGATCCATTATTTACAATTGGATTTTGGAAGAGTCTGCAAGAAGCTTTGGGAACCGAGTTGTGTTTGAGTATGGCTTATCATCCCCAAACTGATGGACAAACTGAGAGGGTTAATTGAGTTTTGGAAGATCTCCTACGAGCTTGTGTATTAGACTTCAGAGGATCGTGGGAAGACCATCCACATCTGGTTGAGTTCGCATATAACAATAGCTACCAGTTGAGCATTGGGATGGCACCATACGAGGCGTTGTATGGTATACCATGCAATTCTCTTGCATGTTGGTTAGAGACCGGAGATAAGTTGATACTTGGGCAAGAGATGATCAGGGAGACATCGGATTATATCGAGATCGTTCGGCAACGAATAAAAGCACCCCAAGATCGTCAGAAGAGTTACACTGATAAGCGTCGTAAGGATTTAGAATTCGACGTTGGCGATATGGTATTCGTGCAGATTTCGCCGTTGAAACATGTTGCTCGGTTTGGAAGTAAAGGAAAGTTAGCTCTAAGGTTCGTTGGATCGTTTCCGATAGTCAAGCGAATTGAAAAGCTCTCACATAGATTGCAGTTAACCAAGAAGATGGCAAGTGTGCATAATTTTTTCCATGTGTCGTTTCTATAGAATTTTGCGCATGATTCGAATGTGGTGGTATCTCCAGAACAGTATGAGGACCTAGAAGTTGAGACCGTAGTTATGAGACCTCGTAAGCCGCTTCGTGTTGTGGAGAATGACAGAAACAGCTTAGGAGTAAGACAGTTAAGCTAGTCAAGGTACAATGGAGTGAGGATGGTGAGATTGTACATGGGAGACGGAAGAGAGCATGAAGGCGACCCATCCAGAACTCTTTGCCAGTATGATCCATTGGTATCGTGTCGTCTTTACATCATTGTAACTTGTGCTATTGCTGTTATGGTTGTTATTAGAATTCTACGTGCTAGGTTAAGGCTATGGATGCATGGCTGGATGGCTGCTAGTTTGGGTGATAGAATTGGCTGCTCATGGATGATAGGCATGCAGAATTGATTTGGTTGCTTGTGTTTGCTTGGGATTTCAGGGGTGAAATTCCTAAAGGGGGGAGAATGTAACAACACACATTTTACATTTTGGAGGATCGTAAAATATTTTTATTTTATTCCCTGAGAGTTGGATCATTCTCATATTTTGATATGTTGGTTGGAGATGTGAGACATGTCCATAATTTTTACCAATTTTATTTGTGACCATTTTACCCTTATCAGTCTTATACAGGGCATAACTTTTGACTCAAACCGAATCTGGTGCTGAGATTAGTCTCATTGGAAAGGAAATGTTGTTTCCCATTCCGTAGAGTGGTTACATTAAAGATTTGGTTTATTGGTTTTGGAGGAATCGTTGTTTTTGTGTTTCACAGTTTGTTGTTCAGGTTTTAAAATCCATAGTAAGATGATTTTGAGAGGCTCATTAGTGGGATGGTGGAAGGCTATAGATAGGGGGTAGTAGGCATGAAGAATAGTTTACTTTCTCCATTCTCTCATTTGTGGGAGCTTGTGATCTTCCTTGTTCAACCTCTTACACCTTTCCTCCATTAGAGAATCAAAGACCTACATCGTTTGAAGGTAGATCTACAGCAATCGAAGAGAGAGTTTGAAACACCCCACCCTCCATTAAGGTCACTCACAATGGACTGCGTTAACTTTGGTGGAGGTTTTTAAGTAAAAGTCACAGATAAAACACAAGGCAGATATAAACACACATATATATATAAGCAGCGGAAAACAACAGACTTTTTATTTCATAAAAATGTGTTCATACAAAACATTTCCATAACTGTCTCATAACAACTTCCAAATCATTACAACATCACTTCTGTCTTGGTTGTTAAATAAAGAAGCATAAAACATAATTAAAACTGCATAAATCCCCATGATTGTGTCCGACAGCCATATCCAAGGAGAGAGAATCCAAACCGTACATCTACTATCTTGAAGCTTGCAAAGAGTCTGAATAAGATGAGTTGTTTCCTCCCTGTGGACCTGGGGAGGGGGAACGGAAGAAAAGAAGACGAAAGAAAATAGGGTCAGACATAAAGCCTGGTAAGTCTAGTGACTCTTCAGTATGAGAATAAGAATAAGGGCGTGAAAAGTATAAACTGGAACAGGAAAGTATCATAAACTAAGATAAGGCAGCTTGAATCGAATATACTATCGCACCCCATACTATATATATATATATATCTACACCTACATGCATTAGTTCTAAACTGGCACCCCATGCTGAGGGTGAAGTGATCCCCTTTTTCCAAAGATCGGCTCCTACTTGCATAATCATCTGTGTCTTACGGCCCCTGAAGATTTGTAGATACCTATGCTGGCCCCACCATGGGGTGTATCAAGTCCCATGGTGGTGACCCGACACAAAACTGGAAATAAATAGGTTATACTACTGGTGCCCCTAGTGCCCTGTTTGTCTGCTCCGAAGTGTGTGCACGCCCGCACTCTGTTAGAACCCACACTGTTGCACCCACCGCCGTCGCTTTTGACCGCTTACAATCAGCCCAGTAATCGTGCCCCACCCTGCCTAGTTTCAGGGTACCATGATACCTAATTGGGTTACTGCTGAAATGGGTCCCCGTTACTAGGGTTTTCTAGTCAAACATGTTAAGTGGTTAAGTGTCTGTATTTATCTAACCCCACCCATCAATTTCATTAACATGTTGAATTGGTTAAGTGTTTTAGTTAACTTAACCCTACCATCCTGACAATCTGTCCTTAGCTTTTTAAAGCACCGACCACTCACATTAGACAGGTATTGTTAGGGTTACTGGATGTGCCGGTCGGTTCCGGGCAGATTTACACTGTAACTCAGTCTAACCACGGGTCCTTATTGGGCTCCATGCTTAACCACCCACATTGGATAGGTATTATTGTGACTACTGGACAGCCGGACGGGTCCGGGCAGGCTTACATCACAACTCAATCCAACCTCGTGTTAAGCATATTCGTATTTTCTAAATTTACATATTTGTCTTTATTACTTAATATATGTAAATTTGTCAACAATTAAATGTTGTGGCCCACTTTCCAAGTTTAACATTTTTGGTATAAAGAATTTATACCATTTAAATGCCACCAATTTTGGCATGTGACAAACACGTCAATTTCATATATTTTTATGACAAGTTTTCTAATATTCCCAATGTTACCCCGTTTAAATATTAGGCTAACAGTCTTAGCCTAATTTTCGTTCGCACAATTTTTACCATATAATATTAGGCTAAAAACTTAGCCTAATTTAGCGCACATAAAATTGACATAAGGGAATTTATAAACATGGACATGACATAGGTGTAAACTTGGCATTTTTGGCATAGTCAATATGAACATCATAGGTGTGAACTTGCAAAATAGTCGACATGAATATGAACTTGCAACATAGCCTAAATCAACGTACATGTGAACTTGCATTGAAATAGATATTTAACCAAATGGGTGTCACATAAATTAGCATATGATTTTTATAACATAAGCCTAAACTTGTTTTTGGATCTAGGCATAACATCGAGCATAACTAGCATATGACAAGGATATGATAATTTCACAATTTTATGACAAGGGTGTGAACTAGATCCATTCATATGTCTAATTCCAGCATGAAACACATATTAAGGTGGATCTTGACATGGATCCAATTAACTTGAAACTTTCTTACAAACATACTAGCATGTATGTGAACGTAATCGTTTAGGCATAAAATGTTCTAGCATATATATATATACATGAAATCTTAATCACATACAACCTATATAATCACATAAACATATAGGTGTTGATTACAATATGAACTATACAACTTGCATGTGATTCTACATATACAATAGGATCAACAAAAACTCAATTATACCACAAACATCACAACAACACAATCGTTACATCGCATATGAATCAATATCGTTGTTATAAAATAACACAATTTCACTTCCAATTTACATCAAATCAAGACTTAATTTTATTCACATCGGAAGGATCACTATACTTACAACGAGCGCAGAACTTGAATTCTGGATTCTGAGTTCTGGATTTGAATTGCTTTCCTTTGGGTAGACTAACGTTGATTTGATTCGTGTTTTAATTCTAATTTGGCTCGTCACTAAGCTTTTCTATAAGTGGAGGCTCCTCTCAATTTCCTACCGACGGCATGGCGGCTCCATCTCTAATTTCTTATGTGAATTTAGGTTGGAGTCTTAAGTTGTATTTATAGAATTTCAGATTGATTTGAGCCTTCAGATGATCATAGACGAATCTAGACCATTCACTTCGAAAGGAGCCAACCAATATGCGACATGTCAGCCCTAGTGACACAGCCAAGCCTTAGAAATCGACCAGAACCCGACCAGGCCAACCAGGGCCAAACCAGGTCGACTGGGCAGGTCGACCCCCAGGTTGACCTGGTGCCTGGGCGGTAATTTTCCTGCCCAGCCCAGTTTGGGTCTGTATTCGAAATTTGAACCGATTTTTGAACTGTATGAATTTTAATTTGAATTCTGAAACTTCGGGAGGTCATAACTCCTTCATACGGAATCCGATTCACTCAAACTCGGACTCTATATTAAGCAGAATTCCGAGATGAACGCAATGGCGTAACTCGTTTCCCTTAATTCTTTCATTAAGGATTAATTATACTTAAATTTGTTAATATACAGTTAACAGAAAATTCGGGGTGTTACATTCTCCCCTCCTTAAAGGATTTCGTCCCCGAAATCTTCAAGTCTAAGAGAACGTAAGTCCTAACATCCAATCATCCATCTACTCAACAATCAACCACGGGCGTCCATTGTCCTTAAAAGACCTCTAATGCTTCATGATCATATGCACAGTGTGTGTACATGTCCTTATCTAATGCGAAATCAGGCGGTCTACTGATTAAGCTGACCTCCTTAATGCAAATCATGTAAGTGCCATGAATCCATTATGTATGCAAAAAATTTCCTTATTCATAATTCTGCATGAGTGCGCAACCATTCATATAAATGCGACATCCATATGACAACATATCAATTTTTCAACCTCATACAAATATGAAAACACATATGCATATCCAATATGAAGTGACTGAGCCGATCTAAAACCTAGGTTGTGTGTGTATATGAATCCACGAGAAACCACTAGCAATCACTTGCAACCACTTGCAGCCATCAACCATAACATGTTTCAAATACATGTTTACACCCATTAGTTTCTACCTAAGGATAAAAGGATACTGTCGAGGAAATATACCTAAAAAGATAGATTCAAGCACAACTTAAGGAAAAAGAGAGATTAAAGATGTACCCTCGAAAAGAAAAGGGTAAGCCGCATGTATTCTGTCCTCAGTTTCCCAAGTTGCGTCTTCCTCGGCGTCGCTCCACTAAACTTTGACAAGCTTAACTTCGCGGTTGCGTAGCTTTTTGATTTCAGTTCCTACGATTCGAGTTGGAACTCTCCTCACAGTTGCTTCACGTTCCACTTTGGCTTCTTCTAGAATGCTTGGCTCCACCACTTCCGCAGATTCATGTAGACATTTCCGGAGATGAGAAACGTGAAAGACGTTGTGAATTCCAGCCAACCTTTCGGGCAGCTCTACTCTATAAGCCATTTTCCTAATCTTCTCGATGATAGGGAATGGTCGTACAAATCTTGGTGCTAGCTTTCCTGCGGATCCGAGGCGAACGACGTTCCTTAAAGGAGATACCTTAAGGAAAACCCTGTCCCCAACCTCAAACTCAAGGTCGGACCTTCTTTTGTCCGCGTAGGATTTCTGTCTGTCTTGGGCTGTCTTCATTCTCCTCCTTATCAAGTCCACTTTCTCTGAAGTCTCTCGAATCATGTCCGACCCAAGTATAAGTTTGTCAGTAGACTCCCTCCAACAAGTTGGTGATCGACACGGTCTTCCATATAGAGCTTCGAAGGGCGCCATACCGATGGTGGCTTGGTAGATGTTGTTGTAGGCGAATTCCACTAGAGGATGATGATCCTCCCAAGTCCCTCCAAAGTCAAGAACGCATAGCCTTAAAAAGATCTTCTAATACCCTATTCACCCTTTCTGTCTAGCCATCAGTTTGGGGGTGATAGGCCGTGCTCAAGCATAACTGTGTGCCTACAGCTTCTTGCAGACTCCGCCAAATTTCGCTTGTAAAGATGGGATCTCTATCACTCACTATACTGGAGGGAATTCCATGGAGTCGAACTATTTCCTTGAGATAAAGAGAATCTAGAGACGAGGCAGTCCTTCTAATCTTAATAGGTATAAAGTGGGCTCTTTTAGTAAGCCTATCCATTATTACCCATATGCTAGTATTGCCTCTTCTAGACCTAGGCAACCCATCAATGAAGTCCATTGAAATGCTATCCCACTTCCATTGCGGGACTTCTAGAGGATGAAACAGTCCTCCAGGCTTCTTCTGTTCCGCCTTGACCTGTTGGCATATCATGCACTTAGAAACGAAATCTGCTACGTCCTTCTTCATGCCATCCCAAAAGAAAACTCTCTTTACGTCCTTGTACGTCTTGTCCCCGCCTGGGTGTATTGTCATCTTGGAATGATGTGCTTCCTCGAGAACCTTCTTTACCAAATCCCTTGCTTGTGGGACGCATACTCTTCCATCTCGCCTCAGCCAGCCCTTATCGTCGATGGAGTAACTATTGAGGTGACTGGAAGTTTCACCCCTAATTAGCTTATCAATCACATCCACAAGCTTAGGGTCTTCACGTTGTGCGGCCCCTATTGAGTCTAAAAGAGTGGGTCATACTTCTAGGGATGCCAATAAACCAGGTACAAAATCAGAGGATGGCCTAAAGTCAAAACTGGCTATATACTCCAAGCTTTACCTTCCTACAAAGAGAGGGCTTAGGGTCAGTTTCTTTCGGCTCAACGCGTCTGCTACTACGTTGCCTTTGCCAAGAGTATAGGAAATTTCAAAATCATACGTGGCAAGGAATTCCATCCAACTTTGCTGCCTTAAGTTAAGATCTTTCTGCGAGAAGAGATATTTCAATGATTTATGGTCAGTATATAATTCGAACTTCTCACCTAGAAGATAATGGCACCAAAACTTAAGCGCAAAGAAGATGGCGGCCAACTCAAGATCGTGGGTTGGGTAGTTCCTTTCATGAACTTTCAATTGTCTTCCACCATAAGCTACTACCCACACTTCTTGCATTAGAACAGCGCCTAGTCCCGTACTATAAGCATCAGTGTATACGGTGAACATCTTGCTTCCATCTGGCAAGGTCAGAACTGGGGCTGTTGTGAGAGCCCTTTTTAATCGTTGGAAAGAAAACTCGCAATCAAAATCCCAAGCGAACGCCAGATTCTTCTTTTTTAGCCTTGTGAGTGGAGCTGAGATTTTTGCGAAATCCCTAATGAACTTTCGGTAAAAACCGGCGAGCCCAAGAAAGCTTCGGACTTCGGTTGCATTCCTTGGTGTCTTCCAATCTTAATGTAACACCCCGGATTTTTGAATAATCAGATTAATTAAATTTAAGAATACTTAATTTCAAATGTGTGAATTAAGGGAAACGGGTCGTTTCATTGCGTTCGTCTCAGAATTTTGCTTGAGATAGAGTCCGAGTTTGCGTAAAACGGATGCCGTATGAAGAAGATATGGACGAACGAAGTTTGAAAAAAAAATGCATTGGCGCACTTGGGAAGTGCGCCAGTACAAATTTGCATTGGCGCCCTTCCCAAGTGCGCCCGGGCCGAGAGAAAACCTGCACAGCCTTCTGGTTCAGTCTAACCCATGTTCTGACTCATTGCTGAGTCATTTCTAACTAGTTAATGAGTCATTAGGGTTTCTGGATAGTTCTAATCTGGACTGAGTGGTTTTGATTAACTCTAGGGTCATCCGACGGCTATAATTAAATTTAAACTCTATATAAACATGTGTAGACCCAAACCCTAGAATCAAATCAAAAATTAGATCAGTAGCCGTCATGTTGTCACTCCAAACCCTAGAGTAGCCGCCACCAACTAGAAGAAAGTTAAAGACAACAATTCAATTCAAATCAAGCCTAAAACTACAACAACGTAATTGTCTACAACAAGGGAACGCTAATCAATTACAGAATTCAGAACCCAGAACTCAAGACCCCTTATTCGGTGAGTTCTAGTCACTTTTAGGTTTAAATAAATAAAAGTGAATCGTGGTAGACTATGATTTGGGTATATGTTGTTTGTAGTTATGCAAGTTTATTGTTGTGAATCATGAAATGATGCAAGTTCCTTATTATGCAAGTTTATTGTTGTGAATCATGAAATGATGCAAGTCGTTATTATGCAAGTTGTTATTATGAATCTATGCAAGTCGTTATTATGCATGTTGTTGTCATGAATCTATGAAAATTGTTATGAGATCATGCAAGTTACCTATGCAAGTTATTGTGTGATGAATTCATGAATCTATGCTAGTTGTTATGTTATGAACCATGTCTATGCAAGTTGATAAGTTGTTAATTCATGAACCTATGCTAGTTGTTATGTTGTGGATCATGAATCTATGTAAGTCACCTATGCAAGAAGTTATGTTATGAATCATGCAAGTTGTTATATTGTGAATCATAAACCCATATAAGTTGTTGATTATGTTGAGAATCATGAACCTGTGTTAGTTGGTAATTATGTTGTTAATTTATAAACCTATGCAAGTTGTTATGAATCTATGTAAGTTGTTAATTAAGTGGTGAATCATAATTATATGCGAAGTTATCATGTCATTTTCCCTAGTTGTCATGCTTATGCCAAGAATTGTACTGAAAACGATCACCTTGTCATTCCCTTTATTTTATTGTTATGGCGAGACTATTTTGTAGCCTCGATGACGCCAAAAACACAAGCGGTTGCGCGAGTTAAGAAGCGGGGAAAAAGGGGAATTTGTAATAGGCATAATTTACTTAGTGATTATGTAAATTGGACACATGATTCTGGTAGGGAAACATATAAATACTTACCAATTATGACATGGGTAAAATGGGGTAAAAATGGTATAATTTGAATATGACCATTTATGGATAAGAAATCCAAATTGTTAATAAGATAGGTATTGACACCTATGAAAAAGGAAAAGATTAATTAATTAACTTAATTAACCAAAAGAGGAATGTTTAAGCAATTAAAATCTGAAGAATTAATATTGAGAATTGGCATAAAATAAATTTGTGATGAAAATTGGTATGATGTTTTATACCATAAATAGATGGACATAACTGATTCAATTATGGCCATAGTGAAATTTGGAATTAATTGATAATTTGAATAGGGAAATTAATTCAAATTGGGGAAAGATTAATTAGGAGTAATTAATCGTCTAAGACACGAGGTTAGGCTCTTTTGTGGTGTAGGACTGCCCGGACCCGCCCGGCAAATCCAGCTGCCACAAATGCCAGTCTAATGTGGGAGGTCTTAGGCATAAATTAAACGCGTGACAGTTGTAAAGACACGAGGTTAGGCTCTTTTGTGGTGTAAGACTGCCCGGACCCGCCCGGCAAATCCAGCTGCCACAAATGCCAGTCTAATGTGGGAGGTCTTTATAAGGTTACGGTCTTAATGAATTAAGAAACACTTAACCAGATAAACATGTAGTGGGACATGAGGGGTTAAGTGGGTGCCTTGGGTGGCATGTGGAACTAAGTGGGTGCCTGGGGTGGCATGTGAAATACGATTAGATATTTCAATAATTAATTAATGCTGATTAAAGACTACTTAACCTAACTTAATACATATGGACTGTATGATGATAGACATAAGTTAGGTTTAAGTAAAACGAATTGCATTGTGGGTGGGTTAAGTACAACTGTTGGGTAGGTGGGTAATATTAGTATATATATAGGCACACAAACTTAACCATTAAATAAATAGGATTAAATCAGTGGGAGGGTTAAGTACAACTGAAGGGTAGGTGGGTAATATTAGTATATATAGGCCCACAAACTTAACCATTAAAAAGGAGTTATGTATTTAAAGACATCTAATGGTATACATAACCGGGGCAGAATAGTAAAGTTATGTATTAAAGACACACTTAGGGGTACGCATAACTAATGGGAATAGGTAGAGTTATGTATTAAAGACACCCTCAGGGGTAAACATAACTAATGGGAATAGATAGAGTTATGTATTAAAGACACATACGGGTACGCATAACCGATAGGTAGAATAGGGGTTATGTATTAAAGACATCTACAGGTACGCATAACTGATTGATGGCTATGTAATTAAAGACACCTTAGGGTATACATAGTCAGTAGAAAACCTAGTAGGGATACAAGACATAGGGGGGAGCTTGTATCTTGTTGTGTGGGACCCATTTCTGTTAGTAACTCGGAGGGGTATCAAAGTAAAGATCTCCGTACTAGGCGGGGAAGGGGCATGCTTACTGATTGATTGTAAGAGGTCCAAAATGAGACGGATGGTGTGGGCGGCACAAACCGACCGGGGACATGTGCGTGCATGGGCCGGGCAGAGGGGGACAAGACGACCGTGACACCAGTAGGTATAACTGTGCACACCTTAGATTGCTGCTTTAGGGAAGTGATACCCCATAGTTATGGGACTAGCACAGGATATCTACGGAGTAGGGAGCCGATCGATTAGGGTGGTGATTAGGGTATATCCGGACATATGCCCTAAGTCTACCAATTTATAGTAGGAGGGTAGTGGGAACGACTAGTTGAGATAGGAGCAGGTGACACCTATGGCAGCAGCTTGGAATACACAAAACTACCACCATCGTTATCATAATTAGCAAAAGGGATTATCCCATCGTGATTTGACTAGTAATAGTGCAGAGTAGTTAGTAGGGAATCATGCGTACACCTTACCTTATTTGTCCTGTCATACCTGTCATCTGTACCGTGATCCTCTTATCCACTTTGTATGCCTGTCATGTTTACCTTTATTTATTGACTGGCTAAAAGTTACTAGACTCGCCAGACGTATGTCTGACCTAGTTTGTTTTGCCTCTTTTCTTCCGTTCCCCCCCCAGGTTCTCAGGGAGGGAACACCCAGGTTTAGTCAGGATTTGGATATCATCTTCTAGGAGCTACTTCTGAAGTATGGCTCGAGTCTCTGTTTCTTATATGGCTTGCTCTTTAATCTGGGGAATGATGATTTTCTTTTAAAAACCTATGTACTCTGATGATATAAGACAGAAGTGTTTTGTTGTAATAGTTTTATGACTCATGGTATTATGTAATAAAGTATTTTGGAGATTTAATAAAGTTATTTGTTTCCATTGCAAATTTTTTATATCTGTCTTGTGATATTCTGTGTTTGTTTACCAAAAACCCTCCACTGAAGTTAAGGCATTCCCTTTGTGAGTGACCTTAATGGAGGTGGGGTGTTACACTTGGTATCAGAGCAGAAGGTTACTAGATTTGATAAAAGTTTTGAAAACATTTTTCAAAAAGGTTTTAAAAGAAAGTATTTTCAAAAAGGAAAGCCTGTTTTGAAAAAAAAACATTCCCCGAAAAGCCATATGTAGTATCCTTCGATCCTTTGTCTAAAATCTCTTCCTTTGATAGGATAGGCGAATGATCTCACGGCTGATGGATAGGATAGGGATAGGAAAATTTATGTAGAAGGTTTAATTTCCTTATCTTGTTATGAAGCTAAGACTCTTTTTGATTCTGTAATCGAGACTCTGCACTTTAATACTAGTCTTGTTTCTGATCCCGTAGTTGTTTCAAACCCCATTTGTGGTTCGGCTCAATTGTTAGTGGTTTGTAGGGGTTTGAAATTATCTGTGTTAGGCGTCAAAAATTTGAATGTGACATTTGTGTGCTCAAGATTATGGGCATGGGTTGGATCTAAATGGACCAGCTTTCTATGTAGAGGGTCGTTCTAGATTTTGAGAGGAGGGTCGTTAAGTTTCTAACTTGTCATGGGAAGACCCCAAAGTTTCTCGTGATCCACAAGGGTGTTTTATGCTTAGCTTTCTGCGAATCATTCTGTAATCTGATCTGTACCAGTAGTCTGTAAGTATCTGGATATTTCTGAAGGATACAGGTTTCTACTCGAAGCATGGAGTAGATCTCCATTTTTGACATTGTTTAATGGGGGTAATTCTTTGGGTGTCAGTCTGATGTTGATTTCGGACTTCGGGGCTGAAACTTAGGGAATTATTCTCTTAATCGATGTCAAATAGGAACAGAGCTTTTGTTTTAGTTATATCATTTGCTTGTATCCCATCAACCGAATCTTCGACCTTTAGATAGGAAATCCATGGATGTAAACATGTGCTTGGGACATGTTATGTTTGATGGTTGCAAGTGGATGCAAGTGTTTGCTAGTGGTTGCTCGTGGATGCATTTACACACACATTAGGCACTAGATCGTCTCAAATCACTTTCATATTGCATATAAATGTGTGTGCATATTTAGGTTAATGGATGAACAATGGTTTTGTTATCATATGGATGTTGCATTTTGATGAATGGTTGAGCACAAATGTAGAAATAATATGTATCGATAGGATTCTTTTGCATACATAATGGACGCATGGCACTATCATGGTTTGCATTAAAGAGGCCAACTGAATCAGTAGACTGCCTGATTTTGCATTAGATAAGGAACATATACACACACTTTTTGCATATGTTCATACAACATTAGAAGTTTTCTAAGGACAATGGATGCTTGTGGATGATGGTTGAGTAGATGGGTGATTGGATGGTAGGACACATTCTTCTTAACTTGAAGGTTTCGGGGACGAAATCCTTTAAGCAGGGGAGAATGTAACACCCCGAATTTTTGAATAATCAGATTAACTAAATTTAAGAATACTTAATTTCAAATATGGTAATTAAGGGAAATGGGTCGTGCCATTGCGTTCGTCTCAGAATTCTGCTTGAGATAGAGTCCGAGTTTGCGTAAAACGGATGTCGTATGAAGAAGATATGGACGAACGAAGTTTGAAAAAAATGCACTGGCGCACTTGGGAAGTGCGCCAGTACAAATTTGCTTTGGCGCACTTCCCAAGTGCGCCCAGGCCGAGAGAAAACCTGCACAGCCTTCTGGTTCAGTCTGACCCATGTTCTGACTCATTGCTGAGTTATTTCTAACTAGTTAATGAGTCATTAGGGTTTCTGGATAGTTCTAATCTGGACTGAGTGGTTTTGATTAACTCTAGGGTCATCTGACGGCTATAATTAAATTTAAACTCTATATAAACATGTGTAGACCCAAACCCTAGAATCAAATCAAAAATTAGATTAGTAGCCGTCATGTTGTCACTCCAAACCCTAGAGTAGCCACCACCAACTAGAATAAAGTTAAAGACAACAATTCAATTCAAATCAAGCCTAAAACTACAACAACGTAATTGTCTATAAGAAGGGAACGATAATCAATTACAGAATTCAGAACCCAGAACTCAAGACCCCCTATTCGGTGAGTTCTAGTCACTTTTAGGTTTAAATAAATAAAAGTGAATCGTGGTAGACTATGATTTGGGTATATGTTGTTTGTAGTTATGCAAGTTTATTGTTGTGAATCATGAAATGATGCAAGTTCCTTATTATGCAAGTTTATTGTTGTGAATCATGAAATGATGCAAGTCGTTATTATGCAAGTTGTTATTATGATCTATGCAAGTCGTTATTATGCATGTTGTTATCATGAATCTATGAAAATTGTTATGAGATCATGCAAGTTACCTATGCAAGTTATTGTGTGATGAATTCATGAATCTATGCTAGTTGTTATGTTATGAACCATGTCTATGCAAGTTGATAAGTTGTTAATTCATGAACCTATGCTAGTTGTTATGTTGTGGATCATGAATCTATGTAAGTCACCTATGCAAGAAGTTATGTTATGAATCATGCAAGTTGTTATATTGTGAATCAGGAACCCATATAAGTTGTTGATTATGTTGAGAATCATGAACCTGTGTTAGTTGGTAATTACGTTGTTAATTTATAAACCTATGCAAGTTGTTATGAATCTATGTAAGTTGTTAATTATGTGGTGAATCATAATTATATGCGAAGTTATCATGTCATTTTCCCTAGTTGTTGTGCTTATGCCAAGAATTGTACTGAAAACGATCACCTTGTCATTCCCTTTATTTTATTGTTATGGCGAGACTATTTTGTAGCTTCGATGACGCCAAAAACGCAAGCGGTTGCGCGAGTTAAGAAGCGGGGAAAAAGGGGAATTTGTAATAGGCATAATTTACTTAGTGATTATGTAAATTGGACACATGATTCTGGTAGGGAAACATATAAATAATTACCTATTATGACATGGGTAAAATGGGGTAAAAATAGTATAATTTGAATATGACCATTTACGGATAAGAAATCCAAATTGTTAATAAGATAGGTATTGACACCTATGAAAAAGGAAAGGATTAATTAATTAACTTAATTAACCAAAAGTGGAATGTTTGAGCAATTAAAGTCTGAAGATTTAATATTGAGAATTGGCATAAAATAAATTTGTGATGAAAATTGGTATGATTTTTCATACCATAAATAGATGGACATAATTGAGTCAATTATGGCCATAGTGAAATTTGGAATTAATTGATAATTTGAATAGGGAAATTAATTCAAATCGGGGAAAGATTAATTAGGAGTAATTAATCGTCTAAGACACGAGGTTAGGCTCTTTTGTGGTGTAGGACTGCCCGGACCCGCCCGGCAAATCCAGCTGCCATAAATGCCAGTCTAATGTGGGAGGTCTTAGGCATAAATTAAATGCGTGACAGTTGTAAAGACACGAGGTTAGGCTCTTTTGTGGTGTAAGACTGCCCGGACCCGCCCGGCAAATCCAGCTGCCACAAATGCCAGTCTAATGTGGGAGGTCTTTATAAGGTTACGGTTTTAATGAATTAAGAAACACTTAACCAGATAAACATGTAGTGGGACATGACTGGTTAAGTGGGTGCCTTGGGTGGCATGTGGAATTAAGTGGGTGCCTGGGGTGGCATGTGAAATACGATTAGATATTTCAATAATTAATTAATGCTGATTAAACTCTACTTAACCTAACTTAATACATATGGATTGTATGATGATAGACATAAGTTAGGGTTAAGTAAAACGAATTGCATTGTGGGTGGGTTAAGTACAACTGATGGGTAGGTGGGTAATATTAGTATATATATAGGCCCACAAACTTAACCATTAAATAAATAGGATTAAATCAGTGGGAGGGTTAAGTACAACTGAAGGGTAGGTGGGTAATATTAGTATATATAAGCCCACAAACTTAACCATTAAAAAGGGGTTATGTAATTAAAGACACCTAATGGTATACATAACCGGGGCAGAATAGTAAAGTTATGTATTAAAGACACCCTTAGGGGTATGCATAACTAATGGGAATAGGTAGAGTTATGTATTAAAGACACCCTCAGGGGTACGCATAACTAATGGGAATAGATAGAGTTATGTATTAAAGACACCTATGGGTACGCATAACCGATAGGTAGAATAGGGGTTATGTATTAAAGACACCTATAGGTACGCATAACTGATTGAGGGCTATGTAATTAAAGACACCTTAGGGTATACATAGTCAGTAGAAAACCTAGTGGAGATACAAGACATAGGGGGGAGCTTGTATCATGTTGTGTGGGACCCATTTAAGTCAGTAACCCGGAGGGGTATCAAAGTAAAGATCTCCGTACTAGGCGGGGAAGGGGCAAGCTTACTGATTGATTGTAAGAGGTCCAAAACGAGACGGATGGTGTGGGTGGCGCAAACCGACCAGGGACATGTGCATGCATGGGCCGGGCAGAGGGGGACAAGACGATCGTGACACCAGTAGGTATAACTGTGCACACATTAGGTTGCTACTTTAGGGAAGTGATACCCCCTAGTTGTGGGACCAGCACAGGATATCTACGGAGTAGGGAGCCGATCGATTAGGGTAGTGATTAGGGTATATCCGGACATATGCCCTAAGTCTATCAATTTATAGTTGGAGGGTAGTGGGTACGACTAGTTGAGATAGGAGCAGGCGGCACCTATGGCAGCAGCTAGGAATACACGAAACTACCACCATCGTTATCATGATTAGCAGAAGGGATTATCCCATCGTGATTTGACTAGTAATAGTGCAGAGTAGTTAGTAGTGAATCATGCGTACACCTTACCTTATTTGTCCTGTCATACCTGTCATCTGTACCGTGATCCTCTTATCCACTATGTATGCCTGTCATGTTTACCTTTATTTATTTACTGGCTAAAAGTTACTGGACTCACCAAACATATGTCTGACCTAGTTTGTTTCGCCTCTTTTCTTCCGTTCCCCCCCCCCCCCCCCCCAGTTTCTCAGGGAGGGAACACCCAGGTTTAGTCAGGATTTGGATATCATCTTCTAGGAGCTACTTCTGAAGTATGGCTCGAGTCTATGTTTCTTATATGGCTTGCTCTTTAATCTGGGGAATGATGATTTTCTTTTAAAAACCTATGTACTCTGATGATATAAGACAGAAGTGTTTTGTTGTAATAGTTTTATGACTCATGGTATTATGTAACAAAGTATTTTGGAGATTTAATAAAGTTATTTGTTTCCGCTGCAAATTTTTTATATCTGTCTTGTGATATTCTGTGTCTGTTTTCCAAAAACGCTCCACTGAAGTTAAGGCATTCCCTTTGCGAGTGACCTTAATGGAGGTGGGGTGTTACACTTGCACTGCCACTACTTTCGCGGGGTCTACAGCTAACCCCACTTTAGACACTATATGTCCAAGAAATCTGACCTCTTCTCTCCAAAAGTGGCATTTGGAGAATTTGGCTTTTAGCTGATGTGCACAGAGAGTTTCCATGATTTCTTTCAGATGTCGCGCATGTTCTTCCTCATTCTTTGAGAAGATCAAAATATCGTCTACGAAAACCACCACGAATTTATTGAGGAATTCTCTAAACACCCTGCTCATTAGGTCTACAAAATAAGCGGGTGCGTTTGTCAAGCCGAAAGGCATGACAAGCCACTCATAGAAACCATCTGGGGTTCTGAACGCCGTTTTATCAATACTATCTTCGGCTACCCTTAGCTGATGGAACCCAGTAGCTAGATCAAGTTGGGAGAAGACGACGCACCTACAAGGTGATCAAACAAATCGTTTATTCTAGGAAGAGGGTGTCTATTCTTTTTAGTCAGCTTGTTTAGTTCCCTATAGTCCACACAAAGACGTAGTGAACCATCTGCCTTGGTGGCGAACACCACTGGAGCACCCCATTCCGAGATACTTCTCCTTATAAACCCCTTCTCGAGAAGCTCCTTAACTTGCTTACTGAGCTCCTTTCTCTCCTTTGGAGCCATGTGCCTAACAGGCAGAGCCACGGGCTTTGCATTATTAACAAGATATATGCGGAAGTCTATCTCCCGCTTCAGACGTAAGCATTTCACCTCTTCAAAGACATCCGGATATTCCCGGACCACTCTAACCGACTGCAAATTATCAATAGAAGCGTCAAGCGACTCTAGATAACTAAGCATAATAGCATTCAAGGGATTACAAGAAATTTCTAGAGTGTTACCGAGCCGAGTCAAGAGCCTAACCACTCTTTTCTCACAATCAAGAATGGCACCGTTACTGGATAACCATTCCATGCCTAAGATCAGTCCATATCCTGAGAAGCCCAAAACAAAGGCACTACATCTAAATTCAACACTTAGAATAGAGATTGTCAAATCCAAGCAAACCATCGACAAATAATCCAAGCCCCCAATTGGATTTGAAACAACCAAGGGATCTTTTACCATACTAGTGTCTAGGTGCAGAGATTCTACTAAAGCAGATGAAATAAAGGAGTGTGATGCACCACAATCAAAGAGAGTGTGAACTGGATGATCATACAGATAAACTAAGCTTTCTACAGAAATACCTCATTCTTGTGGAGGTGCCGTCAGCGCGTGAACTTGTCCCCTTGAGGTGGATCCAGTCCTTTGTCCTTGCCCCCGCTTCTTTGGGCAGTCCCTAGCCAAGTGTCCAGTCTCTCCACAATGGAAACAGCCCCCATTCATCTTTGCCTTCTTCTTCCTACAGTCTTTTGCTATATGTCCCACAATGCCACAGAAATTGCACTTTCTCTTTTCATGGGTTTTGTTGTTCTTCCCACCTTTCTTGAAGTCTGTTTTCTTAGCCTGTAAACCTTCTTTCTTTTCTTGAGGTACTTCCACCTTTGTCTCTTTCTTGCCTTTGTCTTCCTCGTGTAGAAGCGCCATGTCCACCAAGCTTTCATAGGTTGCTCCCATGGGTATATGGGACATTGCAAGGCTGTGTAGAGGCTCATTCAGACCTTTGACGAAGCGAAGGGCCTTCTTGTGTTGGGTGTTTACTAAATCCAGCCCAAATCTGGCTAGCTGATTAAACTGATTGACATACTCCTTAATCGTCATACTTCCTTGTTTAAGGGTTAGGAACTTCTCCATTTGCAGACTCCTTTCAGCTTGGGAGAGGAACTTCATCTCAAACCTCATCCTAAAATCTTCCCAAGTCTCCACCGGCCTTTCAGCATGGGTAACTTCCCACCTATAGGAAGCTTCATATTTAAGCAACCACACTGCTAGCTGTATCTTTTGCATGTCATCAACTTCGAAGATGATGAACAAATCTTCGGTCTCCTTCAGCCAGTTCCTTGCTACTACAAAGGATTCAGTTCCATAAAAGTCCTTTCCACCCATATCTTTGAAGTCTCTACATATCTTAGCGAAAGTATTTCCCCGAAGAGGAGGAGGAGGTGGAGGAACTGCTGCTACGGTGGGAGGAGGAATGTCTGCTGGACCCGTACCATTGGCCCTAGCCTCTAGGTACCTTCGGAACCAGCCGGGTATCGGTACTCCTTCCGGAAGGTTAAGATCTCCAGACATCCTAGAACAAAAAGGAAAGTATTCAAGACAAAGGATAGAGAGATAGTGCATATGGCTTTTGGGGGATTATGCCTTTTAAAAACAAGACTTTTTCTTGAAAACAATGCTTCTTTAAATTTCTTTTGAAAATAGTCTCAAAGATTTTCATCTAGTCTGGTAAATCTATGCTCTGATACCAAGTGAAACACCCAACCCTCCGTTAAGGTCACTCACAAGGGACTGCCTTAACTTTGGTGGAGGTTTTTAAGTAAAAGCCACAGATAAAACACAAGGCAGATATAAACACACACACACACACACACACACACACACACACATATATATATATATATATAAACAGCGGAAAACAACAGACTTTTTATTTCATAAAAATGTGTTCATACAAAACATTTCCATAACTGTCTCATAACAATGTCCAAATCATTACAACATCACTTCTGTCTTGGTTGTTAAATAAAGAAGCATAAAACATAATTAAAACTGCATAAATCCCCATAATTGTGTCCAACAGTCATATCCAAGGAGAGAGAATCCAAACCGTACATCTACTATCTTGAAGCTTGCAAAGAGTCTGACTAAGCTAAGTTGTTTCCTCCCTATGGACCTGGGGGGGTGGGGGGGTGGGGGACGAAAGAAAATAGGGTCAGACATAAAGCCTGGTAAGTCTAGTGACTCTTCAGTATGAGAATAAGAATAAGGGCATGATAAGTATAAACTGGAACAGGAAAGTATCATAAACTAAGATAAGGCAGCTTGAATCGAATATACTATCGCACCCCATACTATATATATCTCTGCACCTACATGCATTAGTACTAAACTGGCACCCCATGCTGAGGGTGAAGTGATCCCCTTTTTCCAAAGACCGGCTCCTACTCGCATAATCATCTGTGTCTTACGGCCCCCGAAGATTTGTAGATACCTATGCTGGCCCCACCATGGGGTGTATCAAGTCCCATGGTGGCGACCCGACACAAAACTGGAAATACATAGGTTATACTACTGGTGCCCCCAGTGCCCTGTTTGTCTGCTCCGAAGTGTGTGCACACCCGCACTCCGTTAGAACCCACACTGTTGCACCCACCGCCGTCGCTTTTGACCGCTTACAATCATCCCAGTAATCGTGCCCCACCCTGCCTAGTTTCAGGGTACCATGATACCTAATTGGGTTACTACTGAAATGGGTCCCCGTTACTAGGGTTTTTTAGTCAAACATGTTAAGTGGTTAAGTGTCTGTATTTACCTAACCCCACCCATCAATTTCATTAACATGTTGAATTGGTTAAGTGTTTTAGTTAACTTAACCCTACCATCCTGACAATCTGTCCTTAGCTTTTTAAAGCACCGACCAATCACATTAGACAGGTATTGTTACGATTACTAGATGTGCCGGTCGGTTTCGGGTAGATTTACACCGTAACTCAGTCTAACCTCGGGTCCTTATTGGGCTCCATGCTTAACCACCCACATTGGATAGGTATTATTGTGACTACTGGACAGCCGGGCGGGTCCGGGCAGGCTTATATCACAACTCAATCCAATCTCGTGTTAAGCATATTCGTATTTTCTAAATTTACATATTTGTCTTTATTACTTAATATATGTAAATTTTTCAACAATTAAATGTTGTGGCCCACTTTCCAAGTTTAGCATTTTTGGTATAAAGAATTTATACCATTTAAATGCCACCAATTTTGGCATGTGACAAACACGCCAATTTCATATATTTTTATGACAAGTTTTCTAATATTCCCAACGTTACCCCGTTTAAATATTAGGCTAACAGTCTTAGCCTAATTTTCGTTCGCACAGTTTTTAACATATAATATTAGGCTAAAAACTTAACCTAATTTTGCGCACATAAAATTGACATAAGGGAATTCATAAACATGGACATGACATAGGTTTAAACTTGGCATTTTTGGCATAGTCAATATGAACATCATAGGTGTGAACTTGCAAAATAGTCGACATGAATATGAACTTGCAACATAGCCTAAATCAACGTACATGTGAACTTGCATTGAAATTGGTATTTAACCAAATGGGTTTCACATAAATTAGCATATGATTTTGATAACATAAGCCTAAACTTGTTTTTGGATCTAGGCATAACATCGAGCATAACTAGCATATGACAAGGATATGATAATTTCACAATTTTATGATAAGGATGTGAACTAGATCCATTCATATGTCTAATTCCAGCATGAAACACATATTAAGGTGGATCTTGACATGGATCCAATTAACTTGAAACTTTCTTACAAACATACTAGCATGTATGTGAACGTAATCGTTTAGGCATAAAATGTTCTAGCATATATATATATATATATATACATGAAATCTTAATCACATACAACCTATATAATCACATAAACATATAGGTGTTGATTACAATATGAACTATACAACTTGCGTGTGATTCTACATATACAATAGGATCAACACAAACATCACAATACCACGATCATTACATCGCATATGAATCAATATCGTTGTTATACAATAACACAATTTCACTTCCAATTTACATCGAACCAAGACTTAATTTTATTCACATCGGAAGGATCACTATACTTACAACGAGCACAGAACTTGAATTCTGGATTCTGAGTTCTGGATTTGAATTGCTTTCCTTTGGGTAGACTAACGTTGATTTGATTTGTGTTTTAATTCTAATTTGGCTCGTCACTAAGCTTTTTTACAAGTGGAGGCTCCTCTCAATTTCCTACTGACAGCATGGCGGCTCCGTCTCTAATTTCTTATGTGAATTTATGTTGGAGTCTTAGGTTGTATTTATAGAATTTCAGATTGATTTGAGTCGTCAGATGATCATAGACGAATCTAGACCATTCACTTCGAAAGGAGCCAACCAAAATTCGACATGTCAGCCCGAGTGACACAGCCAAGCCTTAGAAATCGACCAGAACCCGACCAAGCCAACCAGGGCCAAACCAGGTCGACTGGGCAGGTCGACCCTATGGTCGACCTGGTCATCCAGGTCAGGTTGACCTGGTGCTTGGGTGGGAATTTTCCCGCCCAGCCCAGTTTGGGTCTGTATTCGAAATTTGAACCGATTTTTGAACTATTTGAATTTTAATTTGAATTCTGAAACTTCCGGAGGTCATAACTCCTTCATACGGAATCTGATTCACTCAAACTCAGACTTTATCTTAAGTAGAATTCCGAGGCGAATGCAATGGCGTAACCCGTTTCCCTTAATTCTTTCATTAAGGATTAATTATACTTAAATTTGTTAATATACAGTTAACAGAAAATTCGAGGTGTTACAGAGTTCACTGAATCGAAGAGTTTAGAGCAAATTCTTTGCTTTTCGAAATCGAGCTGCATCATTTTTGTGTTGTTTTGGAGAATTGGTAAGTGATATGCATCTATCACACGAATTCAATCAAGTATATGGGTTGTATGATCATAATTTCATCATTTTGAGTCATTTTCACCAACATTTACATCATGGTAAGTTTATTTTCATTTGAATCGCCATAGGATCTAATCTAGCAACTTTAAACCGATAATTTTCATATGATTATGCAAGTTAGATCCATTGTTTTGATCACTTATTCATTTATCACGATTTTGGTAAATTTTACTTGATTATTAATGATGATTGTCATTTTCAAATCGTTACTGATTTCATAACATGTATGTGATTGAACTGGATGAGTTGATTTCGTCAATTTAGTTGTTTAGCCAAGTTTTGGTCAAGTTTGGAGATGGATCGGATATGTTCAGAGATGGATCGGTCGTTGATGTAGGAGATGGATCAGTCGGATTAGATGGATCGGTCAGGCACGATTTCTAGAGATGGATCATTCGGATTGAAGGAGTATGGATTGGTCTTCATATGTCTTGGAAAGAAAGTCAGAGCA